>JABWPP010000048.1:14504885-15107385 GCA_016920855.1 Puya raimondii
TAAGAGTATAGTAGCCCTAGCCTATGTGTATATACATATATATATATATATATACTGTGTGTGTGCGCGCGCGCGCGTATATATATATAGAGAGAGAGTTGAGCTGGAATACTATTAATAGTATTTGGGCTCTTTTGCTATCGATTTTTTAGCCTTTAGATCTACACTTTAATCAATTCCACCCTTTAGAACATACTATTCAACCAACCACTCAACCCTAGGGAGACCACCACTAAACCGTAGGGGACCACTATCATTCTAACCCTACAATTTTTCATCCAAGGGTTAAAAACTCAATAGCAAAAGAGCCCAAATACCCAAATACTACTAATAGTATTCTAGCCCAATTATATATATATATATATATGAATATATATATATATATATATATATATATATATATATATATATTCATCATGATTTAGAAGTAGAGCGGTATTTCGTTGATACTATTGTGTTGCTGAGTATTTTGATAGACTTGTTTGGTCGATGGTAGTGATATCTGCGTGATGTGAGTGACTCTTATTGGTCGGGTGATTACTTGTAATTTTGATCTCGGCTATTTGCCATTTTGTTGGCTATTGAGCATATTGCATCGATCGTTACAGCTCATGAAGCATGTCACGTACACCAGCGGTTTGGCCACCACAATGGTGTTCTTTTCCAGAAAAGTGATCGCATATCCAATCCGTGAGCCCTATGCAAGGTGTTTTAGCAAGGGTTATATGCCGGTAGGTGAGTAGATCGTGGCAATTGACTAAGTCTTTAAACTAACATGACGATTGATTGGGTGCTTTAGACTATCGTACAATTGATGCATTTACTTTTGTTTACAGTAGCGGTAGGTGCTTACTTATTATTCTTTTGCTTTTGGTTATCAAATTGCTACTATATACGACTAAATATATTTTATTGGTTATCTCATTACCCATTTGCCGGTGCGTACACTTGCCCTGTTAGCTTGCGGTACCTACTGAGAAATCTTAGGTTGGTTTCTTACCCCTTATTTTTACAAGTGACCCAAGTGGTGAGAGTCGGGATGGTACGTGAGGTGCGGTCTAGCTAGTGAGCCTTAGAGGTCCCGTGCTTCTCGGCTGATTGATTACGGTTCATGATTCCATTCTTTACCCCTTTGTTTATTCTTTGAATAATCTAGGTACTTTGTGGTTCATGTGATATACTGGACCTTAGCAAATAGGCAAGGTTGTAGTATAAATTTTAGTCAGCATTTCTTTTTACGGTGCTTGACTGAGCTGCGGATGTTTTGGCACGAAATAGATGCAAAAACGGACTCAAAAACTCCATATTTAGTTTGTGGGGGACTAAAAATTGAAATATGTAATTTTTGAGGGACCTAGTGGCATTTTTGCTATTCTAAGAGCGGAGTCCACGTAACCCTCCATCCTTACCTTTTCCTTTCTATGTTGGCTTTAGAGAGAGAGAGTAAGAGCATAGTCAGTTGGAAAAAAAAAACTTGGTTTTTTCATAACGAGCGATCGGTGCGTGCGTGATTTTTTCGGTGTTTCGACATCGGGCTTAGTATTATAATAATATTAATTTTCATTTAGACTCTTTTGAGGGATTTTTGTAGAAATTGAGAATTAGAAACTAATTTTTATACGTTTTAGGAGCTGATTTCGTGTGATTTTCACGACAAATTTTTTGAACCACTCTGGGGTGTTGTGGCTGCCGTTCAAGCTAGGAGAGCAGTAGCGGATCATCTTCTTATCCCGACTATCGTTCTGTTCCTTAGATTTGCGACATAGGTGAGTTCTGTGTTGTCAAAATTGACGGACTAACTTCTATGTCCATATTATATGATTTAGCCTATGAGATGAACTATTGACATAGTTGAGATAATAACTGTATTTTTGACACCTACCTATAGAGTATATTGAGACATGCATATTTTTTACTATTAGTATTATATGATATTGTCTTGAAGGCTAATAGAGAGTGACAGATAGTGTGAGACTATAACTATATTTGGGACACTATGATAGTATTGTCATGATTTGTTTGATCATCGCATTTGACTACAGCATGCATGCTATTTTGAGCTTGACAGTGATACTATACTTGGTTGGGGTAGCGCCTCGCGAGTGCCACTCCAGAGGTTTGGTTATGAGCTATTATTATGGCATGGGCCAGACAGTAGCCTGCGTGGTAGAGGACCACTATAGGTTGGTGTTGGACACAAGGCGGCGCAGGCTACACCTGACTGTTGAGTCGGTCACTATGATTGGGTATTATTATATTATTTTATTTAGTATCTAATTGATGCATACATGATTTACAGTTTTTAGTTATATTGTAGAGGCATGATAGTAGTAGTTACTTTCAGCAATTACTCATATTGGTACCTATTCATTTATACTGCTCAGTTATTTACTATTTCTGCCTCTTATGGGCCTAGTGGTGTAGACCGTCGGCGTTGTCGACCGTACCCACTGGAGACTATTGATTATAGTTCTCATACCTTTTTTATTAATATTTTATTTCAGAACCTCCAGCACCAGCGACTGATCGAGATAAGCGGATCGTGGATAGTTAGCAACTTCTACCCTTTTTGGTGTGTGTAGCTGGACTACCTATCAGTGTATATAGCAGCCTGTATAGTGTTATGAGGTTTGGGGTGGCCAGAGATGTTTTACCATTTTGACTATTGGTGTGGTGATGATTGTATATCTAAAGTGTTGCTATAGTATATAGTTTTTATTCTACTCTGATACCTGCTATTGTTGGATTTCGGTAACCTTTGTGGACAGATTTTGTTAACGCTTCGTGTGTATAAGGTTTATCCTTGTGCATGCGGCGGGTCTGTTGATGTAACTCAAGCTTCTGTTGTAATCCGGGGCGTGACAAATTAAGTTGGTATCAGAGCCTAGGATATTCGGCATAGAAAACTTTAGGCTATACAGACCCCCAGGATATAGGACGAGAGAGACGTGATTTGTAGCGAAAGTCAATAGATTGAATTATGCAACCTCTTCAGATAGAATTGAAGAGTGATTAAAGGAGATGTGTCTTTTCATTATGGATGATTATGTTGGCTGCAGACAGTATAATATCACAGAGGAAAAGAGATGTTCTTCTAGACTTTCGTTTGATTGGATCGAGTTGCGAGACTTAGTGTGACTAATCTGTATTTTGATTTCAGGTGATCAAGATGGAACAGCGATCACAGTCACCTATAGGATCTGCCCCAGTACATCTAGAGAAGCAGGGTTAGGGTGGTTCTAGTGAGGTACGGGAGCTCTGAGAGCAGATGGCTGGAATGACAAGGATGATGGGGAGGTTATGTGAGTTGTTAGCATAGCAGGTTAGTACTTCACAGCAAAGGCCAGTACAAGATGCTCCACCAAGTGTTCTAGTAGATGTTCCTCGAGTAGTGGTACCCTCAGTAGAGACTGTTACTAAGAGGCTGAGACCGACTGGGATGATCAAAGGCAGAGCAAGAGAGGGCACGTGCGAGATTGGCTGAGTTTAGGAGATTTGATCCACCCAGCTTCAATCGTCTGAGTGTAGAGCCGTGGGTGATGGAGGCTTGGGTAAGAGCTTTGGAGAAGCTCTTTAAGGATCTGTACATTTCAGAGAGGGATAGAGTACACTTGGCAGTACATTGTCTTGAGGGAGATGCTCATTCCTGGTGGTTAAGGACACATACAGACATGTCTGAGAGTCTGACCTGGGAGGAGTTTCGAGAGATGTTATATGGAGCCTATTTTTCTAATAGTGTGAAGGAAAAACTTGAAGATGATCAGAAAAAGATGGAACAAAGAGATCGATATGTACAGGAGTATGCGAGAGAGTTTGTTCGGGTTCTAAACTGCATACCCTTTGCAGCACGGGATGAGCGGTATAAGGCATATTTATTTGAGAGAGGACTTCGACCAGAGATTTATCAGTTTGTACAGCCGCAGCATCTTCGAACCTCAAACGAGGTGATTAAGATGACTTTATGGGTTAAGAGGGGTGCGGCAGTAATGAAGGAGCAGATAGAGATGTAGGAAAGGAAGAAGGAGAAGAAGAGACCAGCAGAGAGTAGTGGGGAGCAGTCTAGTTCTAGGAGACCGCCAAAGTATTCACGTCTCGCTTTCAGGGTCGTGGGTCCTTTGTGGGACGGAGGTCCGGGGGACCGCAGCAGCAGCAACGGTGACAAAAGAGATGTGTGATTTGTGGTGGGCCACACTTACCTCATATGTGTGCTTAGCGAGATGGCATATATTTTCGTTGCGAGCAGGCAGGGCATGTTTGGGCAGCGTGTCCCCGTGGTACCGCTCCAGCCCCATCGCCATCTTCTTTCCCTTCTACCCCGAGACAGACATCAGAAGCCCTACCAGTATATATTCCTGCTAATCGAGCTTCAGCCCCACGCTCGACTGAGAGGCAGTCCCAGGCGTCGAGTGGGCGTGTCTACGCTGCACAGGTGGAGGATGAATCAACTGCCGACGGGGTGGTTGCAGGTATTATTTTGATTAGAGGCATTAGAGCTCGAGCATTATTTGATACTGGTGCATCTCATTCTTTTATTAGTCGAGCATTCACATTACTGCATGGACTAGAGATAGAGTCATTACAACATGTACATGAGGTTCATATTTCTGATCATACTTTGTATGTGGGAGAGTGTTGCATGTCGTGTCCAGTGCAGTTAGGGTAGTGGATTATGACTGTAGACCTATTGGTCTTGAGACAGTTGCAGGACTTTGATGTTGTGTTAGGGATGGATTGGTTGGCTCGCTATTATGCAACGATTAATTATGGGGATAGGACCGTGATATTTCGCGAGCCAGGTCAGGAGGAGTATGTGTATAGGGGTTGTCAGAGTACTTTGTTTGTCATGATGATTTCTACATCAAAGGCAAAACAGTTGATGAACCGTGGATGTGTAGCCTTTTTTGCAGCAGTATTGGATGTCTCTTGGCATCACCGAAACTCGAGGACATTTCTGTAGTTCGAGAGTATTCAGATGTGTTTCCCCCTGAGTTGTCTAGCATTCCATCGGATAGAGAGATAGAATTTGTAATTGACGTAGTCCCAGAAACTGCACCAATCTCAAAGGCACCTTACAGGATGGCTCCAACAGAATTGCAAAAATTAAAAGTACAACTACATAATTTATTGGAGAAAGAATTTATTCGACCCAGTGTGACACCTTAGGGAGCGCCAGTGTTATTTGTGAAGAAGAAAGATGGATCACTGAGATTATGTGTAGATTATAGAGAATTGAATAAGGAAACTGTTAAGAATAAGTATCCATTGCCGTGCATTGATGATTTGTTTGATCAATTGCAAGGATCTTGTGTGTACTCCAAGATAGATTTACAGTCAGGGTATCATCAATTGAAGATTAAACCTAAAGGACATTTCCAAAATAGTATTTAGAATACGGTATGGGCATTATGTACTTACAGTAATGCCATTTGGATTAACAAATGCTCCAGCCGCAATGGATACTTAATCCTAAAGCCGCAATCGGATGTTCCAGCCATTTTTGGATAGGTTTGGGGTGGTATTTATTGATGATATCTTGATATATTCTCGAAGTATAGCCGAATATGAGGAGTATTTGAGGACCGTATTACAAATTTTGAGGGAAAAAAAACTTTATGCTAAACTGAAGAAGTGTGACTTCTGGTTGCGAAAAATTGCCTTTTGTGGACATGACATTTCAGCTGATGGGATTGCGGTTGATCCAAAAAAAAATTGAAGCAATTCGAGATTGGCTTCGACCAACAAGTGTTTCTGAAGTGCAGATTTTTTTGGGGTTGGCTGGTTATTATCGTCGGTTTGTGGAAGGGTTTGCGAAACTTTCCATACCCCTCACTCAACTTACTCGAAAAGGCATTAAGTACATTTGGAGTGAAGATTGTCAAAGGAGCTTTGAAGAATTGAAAAATAGATTGATGTCAGTTCCTATCCTTACCCTTCATGTTATGGATAAGGGGTTTGTTATTTATAGTGATGCATCACGGAATGGATTGGGTTGAGAATGATAGGGTAATTGCCTATGCTTCCAGACAGTTGAAAGAATATGAGAAAAATTACCCTACTCATGATTTAGAGTTAACTGCCGTGATTTTTGAATAAAACTTTGGCGCCACTATCTTTATGGAGAATATTGTGAAATCTACACTGATCACAAAAGCCTCAAGTATTTGTTTACTCACAAAGAATTGAATTTGAGACAACTTTGGTGGTCAGAATTATTGAAGGGCTATGATGTAACAATACTTTATCATCCTGGTAAGGCGAATGTAGTGGCAAATGCACTAAGTTGTAAATCAATGCAGAATTTGAGTATGATGATTACTAGTCAGGTGCTATTATTAGACAAGATGAGGCGGTTAGAATTGGAGGTTGTACTCCCTGGAATTTCAGCAAGACTTATAGCTATGGTCTTGCAACTCAATCTGCTAGAAAGGATTAAAGAGAAACAAGGTATTGACCCGCATTTAGCAAAAATTCGGACCGAATTAGCGAGTGGACAGGTGAGGGAGTTTAGTGTTTATGTTACGCCCCGCCGGGCCTTAAACACCAACTAGGTGGAAAGGATAACCGCACGGGCGCATGCACCAGACCCGCCGAACGGATAGAGTCCTTTCTATCCGCCCAAGGCGTCACAACACAAGCTTATCCACAATGTTCCAACTAGGAACGGAGCACAAGAGTTGCACAAGGAAAGCATCAACATAAAGAAGTTCTACTTCTATTACATCACATGGCACAATATACATGTCCAAATTTTTCTTTTTCATTCCATACACTATGTTCCAAAACGATGGAATATACAATTTTCATACATAAAATGAAAATCCCCTATGTTATCATAATCCAAAACTAGGGGTACACTCTAAGTATCACCAAAATGGAAGGGCCGCTATCTAGAGAGCTAAACCCTTGCCTCGCTCCGCCGCCTCACTCGCGGAAGGACCTGAAAAACGTGGGATGAGAACTATAAACATAGTTCCCAGTGGGTAAGGCCACCCAAGAGAGAAGCTCGACCCACCAGGTCCAAAGAAACACCATATGCATAAGTTAGATCACATATAACTATGCAACAATTATTTACATGCTTGTAAATAAACATAAAAGATGCAACCAAATGAAATATAATTTATCATTCTCGCATAGGTTCATCCTATGTCTCACATTGACTAAGTTCATTTACTTGTCATTTACTTATGGTTTCGGAATCGCCGTCTCACCATAATCGTTCCAACATCCAAGGAGTGAACTCGTCACCTCCTAGTTCGAGTAGCGAACTCGTCGCATACTCGGGATAGCAAAATCGTCGCCTACCCCGTCTCAACACCGCCATTACATGGCATGGATAGCGAACTCGTTGCATATCCGGGATAGCAACCTTGTCGCACATCCCCTCTCGACACCGCCAACTCAAGGCATGGTAGCGAAATCGTCGCCTACCCGGCATAGCAAACTCGTCGCACATCCCGTGTCGATACCGCCAACTCGTGGCATGGTAGCGAAATCGTCGCCTACCCGGGATAGCAAAATCGTCGCACATCCCGCTCAACACCGCCAACTCGTGGCATGGTAGCGAAATCGTCGCCTACCCGGGATAGCAAAATCGTCGCACATCCCATTGTTCACATTTTTCACTTGCTAACCTAAGTCTCATGACTTTAGGTTCAAGTCATTAAGTCTCGCCTATGTTCAATAACACTAGGCTTACTTTCTCATTATCAACCTAGGTTCCATGACTCTAGGTTCCAATCTCATGTCAAACCTATGTTCAATGACACTAGGTTTCAATCTCACATGTTCCAACCTATGTTCAATAACACTAGGTTTAATCCTCATGTCCAACCTATGTTCAATAACACTAGGTTTAACCATACATGCAACCATGCAACAAGTATTAATATTTGAATTATACTTGAAATATACATCATGCAATAGGATCTCATTGTTCAACCTATCATGATTTTTACTTTTGCCAACATGCAAATTCTAGGGTTCACAACACATACCATTTTATCTTTAAATGGATATTTACCCTAGACATGGAAGTGACCTAATCACTTCGGTAAACACAAACCCACCTCAAGAGCTTTCAAATCCTTGTATTCTTCAAGCTCCTAAGTGTCCAAGCCTTGAGTTCTTGTTTCAACCCAAGCTTCTACAAGAAAACGGTTCGTTACTCGTTACGAACCTCTAAATCAACTCAATACATGAAATCAAGTGTTCCAACATGATTTCCTATGCCTCAATTGCAATTCCCGAAGGTCCAAATATTTTTAGAACCTCCCATGGCAAAAGCCCCAAATCTACCTAGGGTTTGCATGCATGCAAGCCAAACCCTAGATTTTATGGCCAATCTCCCACCACTTGTGGTTTAGATTGCCTAGGGTTTCCAAAAATCTCATTTCAAAGGATTAAATCCTAGGTTCAAACCCTAAATCACAAGAACTCACCTCAAAGCCCTAGCTCCCAAGCTTTTTCTTGCACCAAGAAGCTCCAAATCCACCTTAGAAGCTTTTCCCAAGGTCAAATCCTTCACTTCTCCAAGCTTTGGAGAGATCTCTAGAGAGAGAAAGTGAGGGAGAGGGAGAGGGAATGAGAGGAAAAATGGAGGAGTAATGAGGAGAGGGACTCTAGCCCTCTATACATAGCCCATCCCCCACGAAATTACCAAAATACCCCTCACTGGGCATTCTGCCTCTGCCGGGTCCGGACCTTGCGAGTAGGGTCCGGACCCCGCACTGATAACTGGCCAGTGCGCAGGCCGGGTCCGGACCTCAGGTCCCGGGTCCGGAACCCGTACGCACCCTAATTCGGACATCGGCTCGGGTCCGGACCGTGACATCCGGGTCCGGACCGTGGCTGCCCGCGGACTTCATTGTCCGGACCCCAGCTTCCAGGGTCCGGACCCCGTGAGCGGTTTTGCTCCACTTGGTCCCTTTTTCACAATTTTTCGATTTTCGGGTTTCCACTCGTACCCATAATGTTCCGAAACCTTCGGAACCCAATTCCACACCAGCCATTACCGGCTCTTTCCGAACTTCATCAAATTTAGTAAAGTTCGAAACAACGCACCAAAATTTAAAGTGCTACATTCCTCCCCCCTTAAAGAGAGTTTCGGTCGCGAAACTAAATCATACCTCAGCTGGACTCAGCGAAGAGGTAAGGAAACCGCTCCTTCATCGAGCTTTCCAATTCCCACGTGGCCTCGCGTTCACCGTGATTCGTTCATTGTACCTTTACATAAGGAATTTCACGGTTCCTCAAACTTTTCACCTCGCGATCCATGATACACAAGAGAAATTCCTCATAAGTCATATCTTCATGGAGCTCTATAGGCACATACTCGAGGACGTGCGCCGGATCATACACGTACTTGCGGAGCATCGATACATGGAACACATTGTGTATCCCCGCAAGTTTTGGTGGCAAAGCTAGCCGATACGCCACGGATCCCACACGCTCCAAAACCTCATAAGGTCCAATGTAACGGGGACTCAACTTACCCCGAACACCGAATCGCTTCACCCCTCTCATGGGTGATACTTTCAAGAAGACGCGGTCTCCTACCGCGAATTCCAAATCTCGTCGGCGTCGATCCGCATAACTCTTTTGTCTTGATTGCGCCGTCGACAAGCGCTCGCGTGCCAAACGGACCTTTTCCTCCGCTTCACGCAACACTTCCGGTCCTAAGACCCTTTTCTCGCCGACTTTACTCCAATGAATAGGAGAGCGGCATTTTCTTCCATACAAGGCCTCAAAAGGTGCCATTCCGATGCTAGATTGATAGCTATTATTGTAAGCAAATTCAGCCATCGGCAAATGAGTAGGCCATGCACCCTTGAAGTCCAACACACACGCTCGTAGCATATCCTCCAAAATCTGAATTGTTCTTTCCGATTGACCATCGGTTTGAGGATGAAATGCTGAACTGAAATCGAGCCGTGTACCCAAAGCTTCTTGCAAGCTTTTCCAAAAATGTGATGTGAAACGGGGATCTCGATCTGAAACTATCGAGGTTGGGACCCCGTGCAACCGCACAATCTCGTCCAGGTAGACTTGCGCTAACTTGTCCCCCGACCAAGTGGTGTGGATTGGCAAAAAGTGTGCCGACTTCGACAAACGATCCACCACCACCCAAATCGCGTCGTGGCCACCTAATGATCGAGGTAAGCCCACAACAAAATCCATCGCGATATTTTCCCACTTCCAAACCGGAATGGGCAATCCTTGCAATTTTCCTGCCGGAAAGCGACGCTCGGCCTTCACTTGTTGGCACACTAAGCATTGTGCCACAAAGCGTCCCACATCAAGTTTCATCCCCGGCCACCAATAATGTAGTTTGAGGTCCTTGTACATTTTGGTGCCGCCCGGGTGAATTGCATAGGGAGAAGTGTGAGCTTCTTTCAAGATCTCCCTACGAATGTCCTCAACTTTCGGCACGCACAATCGATTTCGAAATCGAATTGCGCCCTTCGAATCTACATGAAAATCACCGGCGCGCCCGCTCTCGATAGCACCCCGCACCTTTTGGAGTTCCGGATTACCGGATTGCTTTTCTTTTATTTGCTCCAACAAGGTCGGCCATATCTCGAGATTCATAAGTCTAGCGAGGACGCCCAGGGCCACGATCTCCAAGTCGAACCGGCCCATTTTCTTGAGCAACGGTATTTGTCCCGTCATTTCAATTGCGAAGTTTTCCACGGATTTTCTACTGAGCGCATCGGCCACTACATTGGCTTTACCGGGGTGGTACAAGATGGTCAAGTCGTAATCTTTTATCAACTCCAACCACCTCCGCTGCCTCAAGTTCAACTCCTTTTGAGTGAATAAGTACTTTAAACTTTTGTGATCCGTGTAAACCTCACAATGCTCCCCGTACAAGTAGTGTCTCCACAACTTGAGTGCGAAAATCACCGCCGCAAGCTCTAGGTCGTGGGTGGGGTAATTTTGCTCATAGCTTTTCAACTGTCGAGAGGCATATGCTATTACTTGTCCTTTTTGCATAAGCACACACCCAAGACCACGCCGTGATGCATCACTATACACCACAAAACCCTCCCCTGCAATCGGCAAGGCGAGTACCGGAGCCGAAGTCAACATTTCCTTTAGCTCCTTAAAGCTTTGGTCGCATTCCTCGCTCCAAACATATTTGGCTCCCTTGCGGGTAAGACGCGTTAGTGGACCGAAGATTTTTGAAAATCCCTCCACGAACCGCCGATAGTACCCCGCAAGACCCAAAAAGCTTTGTATTTCCGTGACATTGGTCGGGCGAGGCCAATCCTTGATTCTTGGCAAAAAGCGAACTCCTACACCCACGGTACACAAATTCCTTGTGCCCGGGTTCTCTAAACTTCACTATCCGGCTCTCACAATCAATAGTGGCGTGATACTTCGAGAGCCAATCCATCCCTAGGATCAAATCATACTCATTCATTCGATTTAACACCAGCAAATCAGCTGGCATGATCCAGTTCTCAACCCTCACAGGGCAATCCATACACGCATGATGTATACAAAAAGTATGTTCAGGTACTTGTACAGTTCTTGCGTGCGTGGCTTCTATGATTTCTATTCCATGTGCAATAGCAAATGATCGAGCAATGAATGAATGCGATGCACCGGTATCAAACAAAGCTCTACATCGAATGCTTTTAATTAACACAATACCTGCCACGACGTCATCCTGGGCAGAAGGCTCCTCCACCTGAGAGGCGAAAATCCGCCCACTGGGCGCTGGTCGCTGGCCCTCGGCTGGTCTCGGCGGTTGTGCACGGCCTGCCGACATCGCCGTGGGTGGGATGCCCGCAAGCTGCCTCGGTGGTGCGAACGCCGATGCCGACGACGGTGCTCGGCCATCATCCATCGGGCAGTTGAACCGCATATGTCCCGGCTGTCCGCATTTGTAGCACCGGCCCTCACGATAGTCACACTGCTGAGGGTGGTGGGGGCCGCTACAAATCGGGCACTGGGTTGCGGGTCGATTCCGTCGGAACCCCCGCGATTGGTTTTGCGACTGCGAGTGCTTCGGGGGCCGCTTAGAGCTAGACTGCCCACCCGAGCCACCCGCCGGTCGCTTCTTTCCTTTCTCTTTATCTTTTTCCTTCTCCCAAGACTCGCGCTCCTCGCGCGCACATGCATTCCCGTGCTCCACCCAAAGAGCACGGTCCAAGACCTCCGCAAAGGTCTTTAGCTTGAGGGCGTGAACCGCCCGAAAGCGGTCGAAGTCCGCGCACGCACGACCTTGTCCAACTCTCCGCGGACAACGTGCAAGCACGCAATTATGATAGATCCCTCTCGACGCAGCTTCAACTTACGGTGAAGTCTATCCATAGGCGGCAAATACCATACCCCGATCCATGCCTCTCACGCGGACTCCCTTCCCATCGCCGGATCCGAGATGCACTTTGTCCCTCTCCAAGGTATATAGATCCTCGAAGAGTGTCTCCATGGCATCGATCCATGCCTCTACATCCCATGGATCCACGTTCTCCCCGTTGAAGATAGGCGGGTTGAACTTCTTGAACCTCATGAGAGCCGCAAGTGCGCGCTCTCGCTCCGCATCCTCCATCTCGGAATCGGGCATAGGAGTACCCGACCCACCGGCTACAATCGGTGATGCCGGTGGCGCCACAGCCGGCGCCGGTGTCACCTCCTCGGCCGGTGCCAAAGCAGAGGCCGGAGGTACTCCCGTTCTCTCCTCCCTAACCGCAGCCGCTTGCTGCGCCATCTCGTCTTGGAGCTTTTTAATTTGCTCCTCCTGTCGTTGCATGGCTTCGGCCTGTCGCCGAACCACGCCCATCAACTTGGTCAACTCATTACGAAGACCCGAGTTCTCGCCCTCCCCGAGTTGTTCGGGAGCCGCGCTCGCTCTCCCGAGCCCAGCCCTCAAAGGAGGCCGTCCACGTACCATTATCCTGAAAACACAATGACTTTGGTCATTTCGTGACATTCAAAGTCATTTGTAACATAACGTTTCACGAAAATAAACGTGAACCCAATCTAGGCGAAAGTCACACAAGGGTCCTTATTCCCCTCACTTGGTTATCATGTTATCGGCCGCCAACAGGAACACTCTTGGTGAAGAATAAGACACACCTCGAATCTACCTCTATTTCCAACTAGAGGCATAAGGACATAACACAATCTCTTATCTTTCGCCATAATCAAAGATCTCGTCACTCACGAGCCTACACTCCTAGGGTCATTTCCATCCTAGGGTTTCTTAGGTCAACCTAGACCGTTTCTACGCTCTGATACCACCTCAAGTCTGTCACGCCCCGCCGGGCCTTAAACACCAACTAGGTGGAAAGGATAACCGCACGGGCGCATGCACCAGACCCGCCGAACGGATAGAGTCATTTCTATCCGCCCAAGGCGTCACAACACAAGCTTATCCACAATGTTTCAACTAGGAACGGAGCACAAGAGTTGCACAAGGAAAGCATCAACATAAAGAAGTTCTACTTCTATTACATCACATGGCACAATATACATGTCCAAATTTTTCTTTTTCATTCCATACACTATGTTCCAAAACGATGGAATATACAATTTTCATACATAAAATGAAAATCCCCTATGTTATCATAATCCAAAACTAGGGGTACACTCTAAGTATCACCAAAATGGAAGGGCCGCTATCTAGAGAGCTAAACCCTTGTCTCGCTCTGCCGCCTCACTCGCGGAAGGACCTGAAAAACGTGGGATGAGAACTATAAACATAGTTCCCAGTGGGTAAGGCCACCCAAGAGAGAAGCTCGACCCACCAGGTCCAAAGAAACACCATATGCATAAGTTAGATCACATATAACTATGCAACAATTATTTATATGCTTGTAAATAAACATAAAGGATGCAACCAAATAAAATATAATTTATCATTCTCTCCTAGGTTCATCCTATGTCTCACATTGACTAAGTTCATTTACTTGTCATTTACTTATGGTTTCGGAATCGCCGTCTCACCATAATCGTTCCAACATCCAAGGAGTGAACTCGTCACCTCCTAGTTCGAGTAGCGAACTCGTCGCATACTCGGGATAGCAAAATCGTCGCCTACCCCGTCTCAACACCGCCATTACATGGCATGGATAGCGAACTCGTCGCATATCCGGGATAGTAACCTCGTCGCACATCCCCTCTCGACACCGCCAACTCAAGGCGTGGTAGCGAAATCGTCGCCTACCCGGGATAGCAAACTCGTCGCACATCCCGTGTCGATACCGCCAACTCGTGGCATGGTAGCGAAATCGTCGCCTACCCGGGATAGCAAAATCGTCGCACATCCCGCTCAACACCGCCAACTCGTGGCATGGTAGCGAAATCATCGCCTACCCGGGATAGCAAAATCGTCGCACATCCCGTTGTTCACATTTTTCACTTGCTAACCTAAGTCTCATGACCTTAGGTTCAAGTCATTAAGTCTCGCCTATGTTCAATAACACTAGGCTTACTTTCTCATTATCAACCTAGGTTCCATGACTCTAGGTTCCAATCTCATGTCAAACCTATGTTCAATGACAAGGTTTCAATCTCACATGTTCCAACCTATGTTCAATAACACTAGGTTTAATCCTCATGTCCAACCTATGTTCAATAACACTAGGTTTAACCATACATGCAACCATGCAACAAGTATTAATATTTGAATTATACTTGAAATATACATCATGCAATAGGATCTCATTGTTCAACCTATCATGATTTTTACTTTTGCCAATATGCAAATTCTAGGGTTCACAACACATACCATTTTATCTTTAAATGGATATTTACCTTAGACATGGAAGTGACCTAATCACTTCGGTAAACACAAACCCACCTCAAGAGCTTTCAAATCCTTGTATTCTTCAAGCTCCTAAGTGTCCAAGCCTTGAGTTCTTGTTTCAACCCAAGCTTCTACAAGAAAACGGTTCGTTACTCGTTACGAACCTCTAAATCAACTCAATACATGAAATCAAGTGTTCCAACATGATTTCCTATGCCTCAATTGCAATTCCCGAAGGTCCAAATATTTTTAGAACCTCCCATGGCAAAAGCCCCAAATCTACCTAGGGTTTGCATGCATGCAAGCCAAACCCTAGATTTCATGGCCAATCTCCCACCACTTGTGGTTTAGATTGCCTAGGGTTTTCAAAAACCTCAATTCAAAGGATTAAATCCTAGGTTCAAACCCTAAATCACAAGAACTCACCTCAAAGCCCTAGCTCCCAAGCTTCTTCTTGCACCAAGAAGCTCCAAATCCACCTTAGAAGCTTTTCCCAAGGTCAAATCCTTCACTTCTCCAAGCTTTGGAGAGATCTCTAGAGAGAGAAAGTGAGGGAGAGGGAGAGGGAATGAGAGGAAAAATGGAGGAGTAATGAGGAGAGGGACTCTAGCCCTCTATACATAGCCCATCCCCCACAAAATTACCAAAATACCCCTCACTGGGCATTCTGCCTCAGCCGGGTCCGGACCTTGCGAGTAGGGTCCGGACCCCGCACTGATAACTGGCCAGTGCGCAGGCCGGGTCCGGACCTCAGGTCCCGGGTCCGGAACCCGTACGCACCCCAATTCGGACATCGGCTCGGGTCCGGACCGTGACATCCGGGTCCGGACTGTGGCTGCCCGCGGACTTCATTGTCCGGACCCCAGCTTCCAGGGTCCGGACCCCGTGAGCGGTTTTGCTCCACTTGGTCCCTTTTTCACAATTTTTTGATTTCCGGGTTTCCACTCGTACCCATAATGTTCCGAAACCTTCGGAACCCAATTCCACACCAGCCATTACCGGCTCTTTCCGAACTTCATCAAATTTAGTAAAGTTCGAAACAACGCACCGAAATTCAAAGTGCTACAGTTTATGCCTCAGGGTATTGAGATTTCAGGATCGTTTATCTATACGTATGAATGCTGAGATCCGTGAGAAAATATTGAAGGAAGCACATAGTTCCCCCTATACTGTACATCCTGTAGGAACGAAAATGTACAAGGATTTAAAAACACATTATTGGTGGAATGATATGAAAATAGATATTGGAAGATTTGTATCACAGTGTTTGGTCTATTGACAAGTAAAAACAGAACATCGAGTACCTACTGGCAGATTGCAAAATTTTTCAAATCCTGAATGGAAAGAGGACAAGATCACTATGGATTTTGTAACTGGCTTACCAAGATCACAGGGTGGACATGATGCGATCTGGATGATATTGTTCAGATTGACTAAATCTGCTCACTTCATACCAGTTCAAGTGACATGGTTTAGAGAAAAACTTGCTCAGATATATCTAGAGGAGATCGTAAGATTGCATGGAGTTCCTACCTCTATATTGTCAGATCGAGACCCGAGGTTTGTAGCACACTTTTGGAGAGCTTTACAGAGGGCTTTGAAGACTCAGTTATAGTTTAGTATAGCTTTTCACCCGCAGACTGATGGACAATGCAAGAGGACGATTCAGATATTGGAGGATATGTTGAGAGCATGTGTCCTCGAGTATAGTGGTGGACGGTATCGACATTTGGCAATGGCGGAGTTTGCATATAATAATAGTTATCAAGCAAGTATCAGAATGGCTCCATTTGAGGCATTGTATGGAAGAAAATGTCGATCGCCACTATATTGGAGCGAAGTGGGTGAGAGGAAAACTCTGGGACCAGATATTTTAGTACAAACAGAAGAAAAAGTCAGAATTGCCCGACGACATTTACAGACCGCTCAGAGTCGACAGAAAAGCTATGCTGACACACGGCATCGAGACTTTGAGTTTCAGGTTGGATATCATGTATTTCTCAAAGTCTCGCCATCTAAGGGGATAAAGAGGTTTAGAATGCATGGAAAGCTTAGTCCGCGAAACATTGGACCTTTTGAGATATCAGAGCGAGTTGGACCTGTTGCATATCGGTTAGCTTTGCCACCGAGTTTAGCAGGTGTACATGATGTGTTTCATGTTTTAGCCCTGAGGAAGTATATTTTTGATCCATCACATGTAATAGACTATGTTCCACTAGAGGTGACTGAGGAAATGAGCTATGCTGAGCAACCGATTCGAATTCTTGCATGAAAGGTAAAAGAATTGTGAAACCGAGTCATTCTTTATGTGAAGGTATTATGGAGTCACCAGGAAGAGCGTGAGACGACATGGGAGCTGGAGGATGCGATGCGAAAATCTTATCCATATTTATTTGAGCAGCCAACTTAAAGTATATTTTAAGTTTCGAGGACGAAACTTTTTGAAGGAGGGGAGAATGTGATATACTTGACCTTAGCAAGTAGGCAAGGTTGTAGTATGAATTTTAGTCAACATTCTTTTTTTACAGTGCTTGACTAAGCTGGGGACGTTTTGGCGCGAAATAGACGCAAAAACAGACTCAAAAACTCAAGATTTTTAGTTTGTGGGGGACTAAAATTGAAATATGTGATTTTTGAGGGACCTAGTGGCATTTTTGCCATTTTAAGAAAGGAGTCCACATAGCCCTCCATCCTTATCTTTTCCTTTCTATGTTGGCTTTAGCGAGAGAGAGAGAGAGAGAGAGAGTAAGAGCTTAGTCAGTTGGAAAAAAAAAAGCTTGGTTTCTTCATAACGAGCGATCGGCGCTTGTGATTTTTCCGGTGTTTCGACGTCGGGGTTAGTATCATAATATTATTATTTTTTGTTTAGATTCTTTTGAGGAATTTTTGTAGAAATTGAGAATTAGAAACTGATTTTTATACTTTGTAGGAGCTGATTTCGTGTGATTTTCACGAGAAAATTTTTGAGACACTCTAGGGTGTTGTGGCTGCCGTTCAAGCTAGGAGAGCAGTAGCGGATCATCTCCTTATCCCGACTATCGTTCTGTTTCTTGGATTTACGATATAGGTGGGTGTCGTGTTGTCAAAATTGGCGGACTAACTTCTGTGTCCATATTATATAATTTAGCCTATGAGATGAACTATTAACATAGTTGAGATAATAATGGTATTTTTAACACTTATCTTTAGAGTATATTGAGACATGCATATTTTTCACTATTAGTATTATGTGATATTCCCTTGGAGGTCAATAGAGAGTGACAGATAGTGTGAGACTACAACTATATTTGTGACACTATGACAGTATTGTCATGATTTGTTTGATCATCGCATTTGACTACAGTCTGCATGCTATTTTGAGCTTGACAGTGATACTATAATTAGGGTAGCGCCCCGCGAGTGCCACTCCGGAGGTTAGGCTATGAGGTATTATTATGACATGGACCAAACAGTAGCCTGCGTGGTAGCGGACCATTATAGGTGGGTGCTGGACATAAGGCGGCGCAGGCTAGACCTGACTGTTGAGTCGGTCACTATGATTGGGTATTATTACATTATTTTATTCAGTATCTAATTGATGCATGAAATATATGATTTACAGTTTTCAGTTATATTGTAGAGGCATGATAGTAGTAGTTACTTTCAACAATTACTCATATTGGTACCTATTCATTTATACTGCTCAGTTATTTACTATTTCTGCCTCTTATGGACCTAGTGTTGTAGACCATCAGCGTTGTCGACCGTACCAACTGGGAACTATTGATTATAGTTATCATACCCTCTTTATTAATATTTTATTTCAGAATCTTCAGCACCAGCGACTGATTGAGGTAAGGGAATCGCGGATACTTAGCATCTTCTACCCTTTTTGGTGTGTGTCACTGGACCACCTCTCAGTGAATATAGCAGCCTGTACAGTGTTATGAGGTTTGGAGTGGCCAGAGATGTTTTATCATTTTGAGGATTGGTGTGGTGATGATTGTATATCTACAGTGTTGCTATAATACATAGTTTTTATTCTACTCTGATACCTGTTGTTGTTGAATTTTATTTACCTTTTTGGACAAATTTTGTTGACGCTTCGTATGCATAAGGTTTATCCTTGTGCATGCGGGTGTGTTGACGTAACCCGGGCTTCCGCTGTAATCCGGGGCGTGATAGTTCAGTTAGTGATTGCTTGGTTGATTTGCTTTGTTGGTTTTTGAATTAATAAATGGTGGATTCGTGTTCACTATCTATGAGAGTGGTGAAGGTTTTCTACCCCTCGTGATAGTCAGTTTTCAAAGGATTGAATTTCTGTGTGGGAAATGGTTTTCAAATGGTTTTCTAGATTTATCGCATATCCTAGGTTTTCAAAACAAAGTTTCCAAATGAAAAATACTTTTAAAAGATAGAATTGTTTGATGTATTGTGCATTCACATCATCCTTCACCTAAGGAAAATACTTAGAGTATGCGTCATCTTTCTAAGGATTGATTAACTGTATGAGCATATGTATTATATGATTGCTGGATTGTGTGAATGGATGTTGTGAGATGTGGTATTTGTAACAGATGGTACGCCGTGCAAATACGGGAAGACTCTGTCCGCGTGGATAGAGGAATCCCTGTGTTTGTGGCGGGTCTGTTCTGTCCCATGGGCAAGGTTTTTTTTAAAAAAATCGGATATTCTTCGCTAACTTTATTTTTAAATTGGCTCTTTTTTCGAAAAGGCTTTACAAAATGGACCTCGGGGCGTGACAGCAATTGTTGCATTCCTATAAATAGGCTTTCATCTCTGTCACCTTCTTCCCTACTTCCCAGTTGAAAGAAATCCTTTTCTTTCCTTCTTTCTTCTATTTCTTCCATTAGTAAGTTGTGGACCCATGGTTGGAGGGCCCTACAATTAATTAATCTTTCCTTGGTGGTTTCTAATTTGTTTGCAGCTCTAGATTGGGCTGAGGATTGAAGAGGAGAGCTTTCAGATCATCCTAATTCAAGATTTGTCCAGGTAATCCAAGGATTAAGGTGAGGAAGGAATTTAAAGGTTGAAAGATGATTTATTCTACAGCTTATAGTATTAGATGATCCGAGTTATGAAGTATTGTATAAGGTTGTGGTTGGCAAAGGCTGATATATAGAAACAGAATGGTATGGAGTTGTGGGAAATTTGAGGAGCTAAGATCAAAGAACTTCAAATTGGAGGATCAATTAGGTGGGTTTTTGTTGCTGAAATCGAAGGACTAATTACTATGTCTTTGCTTGCATGCTCCAATTGAAATTATTTGATCGTAATGATCTGTTAAGCCTGCTAGTATGTTGTTCTATACCTTGTCTTGCTATAGGGAGTAGGTTAGAGGGATTATGTTGACATATAGGCATTACATTGTGACATTGAAAACCATAGCCAATACTTGTCATGGGTTGCTACCTTAATATATTTGCTATGTTATGATACATGCGAGACAGACATGAGATTAGTAGACCTGAACTTATGTGACAGTGTAGAGAGGCAAGTAAAAAGGGTAAAATGTGAAAGCGAAAACATTACGTGAAAAGACAAGCTCATGTGATCTAGCATGTGACTATAGTCTGTTAGAGCCTAAGTGAGCTCAATTATATATGTATATACTCGTGTGGGATTGCTACTCAGTGAGACGGTCCTTCGGAGATGAGCCGCGCAGCTGTGTGATTGCTTGAGGTGCGGCAACTTGTGATTATTCGAGCTACCTTAGTTAAGAGCCTCAGTGGTCCAGGTGCAATTTTTTGTTGTTCCACTAGGAGAGGCCCAAGCTAGAACAGACTGCTAAGTCGATCGGGGTGATTGGGTAACGTGGCTATTATTATCAGTTATTATAGTTGACGCATAATGAGACATGATTATAGTTCCCAGTATTTCTTAATAGAGGCATGATAGTAGATACTTGTTTATAGCTCAGTATGTCATATTGCTATTTATTCAGTTCCAGTCTATACTATTTATGCCTCGAGTAGACCTAGTAGTGTAAGTCGTCGTTATCGTCGACCGTACTCATTGAAAACTATTTTTCAGTAGCTCTCAAGCCTTGTTATTATTAATTTTTTCATTTCAAAGGCCTCAGTACTGGTAGGTGATCGAAGTAAAGAAATTGTGAGCTAGATAACGTCTCCTACTCTAGGTGAGTGATGGCGGAGGACTTACCTCATTGTTATAGCTAGCTGTTGTCATGCGAACCAATTGGACTCACTCAGGCACGTGTAACAAACCCGCCAAACGGACAAGATTTTTCCTAGCTACACGAAGTGGAACATACGCTAACCTATACAACTCATACATGGTATGGGTACAAGAGCATCAGAGTAATTAAAGCTTTTAAAATTAAAAGCCATTATACTTTAACTTCTAAGTTATAACTATTACAACTTACCCTCTTTAAGGTTTACATCACTTTAACCCAACCTGTTACAAATCTATTGTTCACACATATTGGGATACTTTCTAGATCGGCTAGTCACGGTCTATCTAACTAGCAATGCCCTGGCAGCGATCACGCGCCTCACCCACGATAGGAAACCTTGAAAAATGTCAACAACAATGGGGTGAGAACTTGAAATAAACTTTTAGTAGATGCAACCGCCGAAAGTGGCGCTCTATACGCACTCGATGCAAAGGAGGCATTAATAGATAACGACATTAATTGAAACATTTACTTCTACCATAGAACTGTAAGTAAACTGAAATACAACTAAAATGCCTCAATATATATACCATATGCAACAATAGTTTGTAATGTCACTAGCCTATACATTTATTTCATTTTATCTATTAACTTTAACCAACTTATTAATTTGGTTTTCTTTCTTATTACACTTCATGGAGAGTCGATTGCTCTTGGACTTATCTTCAATCGGTAGGTAAATCGGGTCGATTGCTTTTGGACTCCTCCAAGTATTTCATCGAGAGTGGATTGCTCTTGGACTTCTCCCTTTCTTTGACACTTCCGGAGAATTGCACATTTTTACCATTTCACACTAACTTCATGACTTCTAGGGTTGTTCATATAATTCATTTACCATTCTTTTACTCTCTAGCTCAAGTTTAGCCTAGAGTTCATATGCTACTATGTTCATACTTAGGCTCTAACCTAGGTTAAATGCCACTCTTGTTTACCTAAATCCCAAGTTCACATTATGCTTCCATGCAAGTCACATATTATTTTTTTTTTGCTATACAAACGGGTTAGAAACCTTATTTCTCTACGTCAACTACCAAGACGACAACTTGACCTACAAGATCTACTAATATACAACTGAATACGTTTTAGCTTAGTCAATACATATAATATATCAATTAAAAAGAACCTTAGACAAAAGGGAGATCAAACCCATTTCGGTGATATTCCCTACCTTTGCTTAAATTTTACTTGGGGATGAGTCTTGATCTCAAGAAACTCCAAGAAAAACCTTAAAAAGTGTTCTAAAAATCCCACATTTGAGAAACCTCTAAAAGAACTTCTAAAAGTACGAACTCACCTTTCTGCCTCCTAGCATGAGAGAAACAGATTGAGGGGATTGCCTTCACTCTCCTAGGGCCTCCCCAAGTATTCTTGGTCTCCTATAAGCCTCCAATGTGATGGATCTATAAGATCCAACAATGGGGGATTTTGGGGCTTGGTTGTTTGAGGGAAAAAGGAGGAAAAGAGAGAGTGAAAGAGGCGAGATGGGTGTGGGTAGGGTTTAGGCTATGAAAAGCCTTTATATAGAAGTGCTACAATAGCATATAAATCGCTCATTCATTTTTAATTGCAAAACAAACCACCTCAGCCTATACGCCCGGTTTCAGGTGCCTACTCGAACTTCTGGCGCCCATGGCATTGTAACTGCGCCCGGTCGATGGTCCGAACGCTCATTTGGTCCACCCGGTTCACAATCTAGGTGCTCGAAAGGTAAATTGGGCTGTCCGATTGTTTATTTCCTTGCGCAAACTATGCTCGCGGGTTGAGCGTCTGAAAGTGATTAGAACACGCATACAGGACCTCCTTAAAGTTGTTTCGAGGGCCTGCAGGGCATTCCAATCGCCCGAATGTTCAGTCCACTATAATCAAGCTCTCGGGATTGGGATTAGGAAGGTTTCAGGATGCCCACAAGTGTGGTCCGAAAAGATGTGGGCGCCCACAGGGCAATCCAAGTGCCGAGAAAGCCTGGCCTCTCGCCAACTTTGCTCTCTAGAAGAGCATCCGAATGTTTCGGGCATTCGAAAAGCGTGGAATTCAGATTTTTCTTCTTTTGAAACTTTGTTTCTATCCAAATTAATTTCAATTCAATCCAAACCTAGTCTAAGCCTCTCAAAATCCATTTTTAATCATGTCTAGCATGACTTATTCTGCACTTTGTCAATTTAGCCAAAATTCGGTGTGTTACATCCCTCCCTCCTTAAAAGGAGTTTCATCTACGAAACTAAAACTCGACTTGCCTCCCCAATAGATGAGGAAAACGCTTCTATGTAGTGCTCTCGAGTTCCCAATTGGCTCGGTTTGAGAGCATATCGCTATGCTACTGGGCTTACATGCCCAAAATCTCAAATTGCTCAATATATTGAGGACTCAACTTTCCCGAATGCCAAACCTCTTAATTCCACTTGTCAGTGACATTTTCATAGAGACATGATCTCCTACTTGAAATTTTAATTCACGCTGATGCTTGTTCACATAGTTCTATGTCGAACTTGTATCGTCACTAATGGTTCATGCACGAAGCGAACATTCTCCTCGGCCTCTTGCATTAGTCCAGGCCTGAGGATTTCTCACCGACTTCACCTCGATGCAATGGACAATGGCACTTCCTACATATGAGGCTCAATAGGGTGCCATTCCAATGCTCCACTAAATACTCCTATTGTAGGCGAACTCTAGCAATGACAAGTATTGGTATCATCTAATCCAAAGTCTGACATCAGTCCACTTAACTTGTCTGTTAACTTTGTTCCCTCAAGAGTCTATCACAGATATTATGACTCTTTTTCCTGCTTATTGCACCATTTTCGAACCCAACATGGCCCTCTCACCGATCTCTCTCCCAAGCAATGGTGTTTGGCATTTCTTTTCATATAGGGCTCTAGGTAAATCTTTCCATAAACCCATGGAAAACTTTCACCATAAGCGGGTTCCACTGCAAGTACCTCTAAGCCCACAATGTGGTCGCACACTTGTAGCACATTCTTGAGTATTTAAATTATTATGAAAATTAGCCGACAACTCGCATATAGCTCTAATTAACCCGACGTAACTTCTCGTGTAGAGTACACTTCGTTGTTCACAATTGCCACGAGTAGGCACCACGCTGTCCCTATAAGCAAGTGTCCATACCTACAAATCCAATTTCAATTTTGCGGTGATGCCCAAATTTATAGTTCAGCGACCCCACCGGTCAGGCAAATACCTAGGTCAAGCCTTCTCTCTTAAGGCCACTATCCTTAACCTTCCTAAAGGCTATAAATCCACTTGCCCCAAGAGTACATTGGCCAACTCATTTACTCCGCATCACAGGGAATGATCCCTTGACCAACGATCTCCTTTTGGCATGCTGCCTTGAGCTCGATTCAACACGATGCAATATCTCCTCGTCTCATGTATGAGTTTAATTTTCACATGACATAATCCTTATTGTGAACTTCCATCATCACCTCTAACAAGGAGTAACCAAAACTCCATTACTTCACAAATACTATAATCTGGTCACATCTAGATCCATCGATAACTATTTTGTCTCAATACATGAGACTATGGTCTACTAGCAAAGTCATGTTCCACACATGGCGCCCCACTTTCCCAGGTCATAGCTCGAACTATCGTCCCGATCATAGAATCCCAACAAAGCCCTACCCTTGGTTCTCGGGTTGCCAACACACAGAGCCAACTGCGCCTGTTCGAAAGGTCCCAGGCTCCACAATCCTCACATGGTCCAGGCACGGGTCGTCCCCAGCAAGGTACGATAACAGTTGCCATGCAACTAAGACGCTCCGTCGCAATGCGCATTGGGCCGTCAAAATTTGGGTATTCACCAACTGCCTTATCTCACAAACGAAGGAACTATTGTAGTTCACACCATTCCATTATCCAAACCTTACTCATCTCATAGTTTCGCCCCAATGAGAAAACAATCTTCCCATCGGCCTCCAGATACCCAGGGAAATTGCTAGCCGGTTCTTAGCCCGCTTCACACTAAGCCAAGCTCAAGTACTATTACTAGTGAACCCTCCGCTAAATACTTGTTCCATGTTAGAGCAAACTTACTCTTAAGTTTGATGCCCATTCTCAACCCAGCTATCCGTGATTATTTTACGAGTCGCATTATACTTACCTCACGCAATCCCGTAGCCAAATAAGCGACACACTGGAATTCACTAATCATTACGCCCGTGAGGTAGGGATTACTATTATAAGGAGGAGGGTCCCAACAGTCCTCTATCTTAGGCTCTCTAAAGATCATGATTCTTCTTGTACCATCATTCATTAAATTTAATTTAACTAAATATCATGTTAAATCCTTATGACATTTAGGATCAACTCTCTAACAGTTTTGACATAATTGCACTAATCAATATTCTACTCTATTATGTATTACCCAAAACTACACTACCTCAAGAGTCATCACGTTTTAACAAGTCCACCGACTACATAAATATCACGAAAAGTATCTGCCTCAACTCGAGATAGGGAAGAAATCATCAATCCATGATATAGCGTGCCAAATCAAGTAGTCCTACAGATGTACATTAGCGACTAATAACTTCTACTCAGGTATCACATTTGAGGATACCTCAACTATATCCTTATTCCATTATTTCGATCTCATGTGACATAGGGCTAAGCTCTTAATCGTCCAAGAGCTATAACCAATCCTTTCAATTTCGCTAGCATACTTACTAATCAACAATTCGAATAACCAAAAGATCAACTTGAATGAACATTTCAGCTCTTTTACTGATAATCTAAACATTATCTGCGAGGAAGTAATCAGTTGCTACAAACTCTTTCACTTGCACTGTCGGTATTGGTTCGAACAGCATCAGTTAAGACCTCTGTGGTTGGCCTCACATAAAGGTGTCCTCAGTTGCAAGGGTGGCAGGTGGAATCCTAGCGCCCTACTGTAGTGTCAATGAGGCCGATGCCATTGAGGGGATGGAATGTGGATTTTCTGAAAATTTGGCTTTTAGATGACCAACCCGAACACCTCACAATCGGAATGTAACTAAACAGCAACTGAAAAAAGTAGCCCAATGTTGCCCATCGCGATGTATGCATTGAGCCGGACGGTGGATCCCTCTACAAAATGCACATCTCCTGTTGGATCTAGTTCATGTGCGAGGGTGCCTTGAAGATTCTCTAGAACTCGATGGGCTATTTAAACTTTTCATTTCCCCTCGTGACCCATAACTTTCCTAACTCCTTCGCCTCGCCTTGCACTGGCTACAAAAATTGGCGATCGGGCTAGATTAGGCAAGCTTGCCATAATATTCTCCATCTTTGCAACTCGGGTTGACATAGGCAAAGGAGCTTGATTCTATCTAACTTGTCCCCATGCAATCTGGTGATTCACTAACTCCAAAAGGTTTTCAATATGTTTTCCCTATCGTCGAGTATGCTTGGCAAGGTTCTCGGCCACCACAATTAGCAAAACCACTTGTTCCTAAAGTTGTAGAATCTCACTAGCTCCAGACGATTCAGAAGCTTCAGGTCGAGCCGCGGAAGATCCCATTGTTAGTCGTCCATGAGGCACCATCTCGACTCCCTAAAATCGAACAACTTTGATCATTCATTAACTAAAGTAGCAATCAAATTAAGTTAATTTCTCACACCATAAGGAACTCGACCCAAATAAGCGAAAGTTCTTGAAAAACACTCCCTCTCATTCCCAACATTCCATTTGGGAACACCGCAAGACCTAATTAGTTACTTTCGCCAAAGTTCTCGCTCACGTTCTAAGTCTTTAGAGTCATCCTAAGGCTTAATATTTACCAAGACCATCTAGAAACTTTTCCTCGTCTTTGAAACCACTCTTATCTATGACGTCTCGAATCCCACCAATTGGATCCGCTCGGGCAATTGCAATAGACCTGCCGAACGGGTAAGGTTTTCATTACCCGTACGAAGCAGAACATACACCAACCTGTACAACTCATACATGATATATGTATAAGAGCATTAGAGTAATTAAAGCTTTTAAAATTAAAAGCCATTTATAGTTTAACTTCTAAGTTACAATTATTACAGCTTAACCTCTTTAAGGTTTACATCACTTTAACCCAACCTATTGCAAATCTATTGTTCACACATATTGGGGTACTCTCTAGACCGACTAGACACGGTCCATCTAACTAGCAATGCCCTGGCAGCGATCATGCACCTCACCGACGATGGGAAATCTTGAAAAACGGCAACAACAATAGGGTGAGAACTTGAAATAAGTTTTCAATGATGCAACTGCCGAAAGTGGCGTCTACACGCACTCGATACAAAGAAGGCATTAATAGATAACGACATTAATTGAAACATTTACTTGTACAATAGAAAAGCAAGTAAACTGATATACAACTAAAATGCCTCAGTATATATACCATATGCAACAATGGTTTGTTATGTCATTAGCCTATACATTCATTTCATTTCATCTCTTAACTTTAACCAACTTATTAGTTTGGTTTTCTTTCTTATTACACCTCATGGAGAGTTGATTGCTCTTGAACTTCTCTTCAATCGGTAGGTAAATAGGGTCGATTGCTCTCGGACTCTTCCAAGTATTTCATTGAGAGTGGATTCCTCTCGGACTTCTCCCTTTCTTTGACACTTCCGGAAAGTCGCACATTTTTACCATTTTACCCTAAGTTTATGACTTCTAGGGTTGTTCATATTATTCATTTACCATTCTCTTGCTCTCTAGCTCAAGTTTGGCCTAGAGTTCACATGCTACTATGTTCACACCTTAGGTTCTAACTTAGATTAAATGTCACTCTTGTTTACCTATGTCCCAAGTTCACATTATGCTTTCGTGCATGTAATATGTTTTCTTTTTGCCATACAAAGGGGTTAGAAACCCTATTTCTCCTAGGTCAAATGTCAAGACGGCACCTTGACCTACAAGATCTACTAATATATAACTAGAATACATTTTAGCTTACTTAATACATATAATACATCCATGAAATTAAAAAAACTTAGACAAAGGGGAGATCAAATTCATTTTGGTGATATTCCCCATCGTTGCTTAAATCCCATTCGGAGATGAGTCTTGATCTCCAGGAAACTCCAAGAAAAATCCTAAAAAGAGTTCTAAAAAAGTTAGAAACTCAAAATCCCACATTTGAGAAAACTCCAAAAGAATACCCAACTCACCTCTCCTCCTCTTAGCACGAGAGAAATGGGTTGAGAAGTTTGCCTCCACTCCCCTAGGGCTTCTCCCAGGTGTTATTGGTCTTCTCCAAGCCTCTAAGGTAATGGATCTACAAGATCCAACAATTGGGGATTTTAGGGCTCCGTTGCTTGAGGGAGAGAAGAGGAAGAGAAAGAAAGTGAAAGGGGAGAGATTGGGAATGATAGGGTTTGGGCTGTGAAAAGTCTTTTATATAGAAGTGCTACAATAGCACATAAATCCCCCACTCATTTTTAATTGCAAAACAAACTATCTCAGCCTTTTCGCCAGGTTTTCGGCGCCCGCCCGACTTTCGGGCACCCGATGGCGTCAAAGCTATGCCCAATCGATGGTCCGTACGCTTGCTTGGTCCGACCGGTTCACAATCCGAGCGCCCAAAAGGTGAATCGGGCGTCCGATTTTTTATTTTCTTGTGCAACCTGTGCTCTCAATTTGAGTATCTAAAAGTGATTCAGACAACTGTAAAGGACCGCTCGAAAGTTGTTTCGCAAATGTTTAGCCACCGAAATCTAGCTCTCGAGTTGGGGATCCGAAAGGTTTTTGAATGCCTGCAAGTGAGGTTCGAAAAGATCTGAGTGCCCACAGGGCAATCAAGGTGCCCGAAATCTGGGCTCTTGGCAAGCTTGCTCTCTAGAAAAGCTTCCGAATGTTCCGTACGCGCCACTGGGCCGTCCAAAACCATTTTAGGCACCCGACAGAAAAGTCAAGAATTCATAGTATTTCTTCTTTTACAACTCTATTTCGATCCGAATTGGTTTCAATTCAATCCAAACCTAATCCAAGCCTCTCAAAAATCTATTTTACTCATGTCTAACATGGCGTAATCCGCACTTTGTCAATTTAGCCAAAGTCTGGTAATTTAGAGCTGTAGATACTTGGCTCGGAATGGTAGATGATTTGCATATTGTTTTGGGTTGTGTTGTCGTGATATATATAGTTGTGGCTATAGTTGCTTGATACATGCATTCTTATATATATACATACTTTATGTACATATTATGCACATGTATGTAGCTATGATTCGTATATGCGGGGTGCATTCTCGTGCATATGGCGGGTCTGTTAGTATATCCGAAGATTTCCACTATAACTCGGGACATGACAGATTAAGTTGGTATTAAGGCATAGAAACGTGTTAAATGGACTCAGTAATCCTAGGGTTTTGGTAAACCTTAAGGATATAAGATCATGAGTGACATAACTTGTAACGAAAGTCGGTAAATTGGATTTTGTGATATCTTTAATAGGGTATTGAAGAGTAATCGAAGGTGTCGTGTCTTTTCCTTCTTGATAATTATGTTGGTTGTAGACAACATAATGTCATAGGTGAAAAAGGGATGTCCTTCAAGACATTTCCTTGATTGGATCTGTCACGCCCCGGGCTAGTTTTAGATGCGGAAAGCGTACCATTTTTTTTCTTTTGAAATACTTAGCCCGAACAACGTACAGACCCGCCACAAATACAGGTCCCTCTGTCCACACGGACAGAGTCTCCCCTATATTTGCACGGCGTGCCATCATACATAACAGGATCCCAAACATCATCCATTCATCCACACAAACAACATTCACCACATACAGCTAACCGTCCTTAACACCTGCATGAATCTAAACAAATTCTTAGGCGAAGGATGATGCAATGCACATTACACCAAATCATTCTAGAAAAGTGCTTTTCACCCAGAAGCTTTATTTTGAAACCCTAAGTTCAATCATTCAAATATCTTTTCGAAACCTGTCCCCCACACGAGGACTCTCTTTTGATAAACCAAAACCAAACGATCAGAAATTCTTTTGAAAGTTGTTTCCCACACGAAAACCTTATTTTGAAATCCGGCTACCACGAGGGGTAGAAACCCACGATAAAATGACATCACAAGATCACAATAAAACACAGATATTCAACAATCAACGTAACTGAACCATACTATAAACACAAATCTATTATAAGAGAGGGTCAGGGTAAACCAAATCTGACGAGGTACTAGTCGGGACCTCTAATGCACGCTAGCTACTCGCGTCTCACCACGTCCCGACTCACACCACCCAGCTCACCTGAAAACAACAACGATGGCGGGGGGTGAGAACATGATAAATCACGTCTCCCCTCCCAGTGGGTACCGCAAGCCGACGAAGGCGAGGTGTACACACCGGCGCGAGGGTCAACAAAAAGATGGATAAACAAGAACAGTAGCACAGGTTAGCACAAATAACCAGATATGAAAAGACTAAGCTACTGCCGATAAGAAACGCATGCATCAAATGTAAGTAACCACAAATAATACCCAATCACCACCAGGCCACATGGAACGCACCGCAGACCATGGCACTGGCACCACACGCTCAACTGTTCACACATAACCTCCGCAGATGCACGTGCCAAGAGGCTCACGGGTCGGAAGCGCACGACCTTTTTCCGGAAAAGAACACCCAAGCGGTGGCCAAACCGCTGGTGTACGTGAAGTGCTAGAAAAGCAGTGACGATCGACGCTATATGCTCAAACCACAGGACGGCAACCAGCCGAGAATAGCAACTGATAAACGAGTAAACGAGGATCGCCGAAACAACAGGCAATCACCACCGACCAACCAGGTCATCACAAAGAATCATGCAACCAAACTACTCTACTAATGGCAAGCTCACATAAGTAGAGACAACAGAAGTCAAATGAACTAGAAATAAGGAATGCAAGAGAAAGGGATAGAAAGGTATCACCGCTAGTCCACTGAACCGACTCCGGATCGAAGTACCCACCTGAAGGTACGGAAGAGCCTAGCACCGACGGCTCACAAGGATGTCGACGGGACCTACGAGGTACTAACAGGGTCAAAACCCACAGAGTTGACACTAACTAGCAAAATCTCACAACCCGAAACCGTCGGATCGTCCGGAAACCCGCCGGGACGATCCCGAACCCAAACCAAGCCTCAGAGAGGTACCAACAAACCAACCAAGCCACCCGCTGTCCTCAAACACACCAAAGAAGGTGGTCGGACAGCGAACACACACCCGGGGTGTCACAAACACCAACGCGCCCGAAAACAGCTTTTCGGGTTCCCAAAAAGTGTCGGTTTGGCACCGGAACCCTCCGTCGCTCCTTCGCCGTCCTCAAAACTTCGGGACAGCGAAGGTGAACAGCCAACAAGGCTTTACGACGAAGCCAGGTCGCTCACGAAACCAGCCAGTGAGTCGCACGACCAAAACGCACGTTCCACCAACTATTTCGTCGGAAAACGCTCTGCAAACCAAATCGGACATCTGCGAGGGCATCACGGACCTGGACGACCAGTCCACGGGGTCACAAGAGTCACACCCTTGCTGTCCGCAGTGTCACTACGCTGCCACAAACCACCAAAGCCCCACAACAAGCAATCATACATACAATTATAAACATTAAATGGCCGTTAGAGCACTCCGCTCGTCCGCACAACCCTCTACGAGCACCAGAGGATAGGGAAAGATGCGACGGAGTCCATGCTCACAGCCCCACAGCGACAGAGACAGTCGCGGGCTCAAACGGCTCAAGAAAACCATACATACAAACGACTAAAGGGCTCGACACAATCGAACCGACGAACCGGGACCTCGCTGCCGTCATCTGAGGTGAGCACGGTGATCAGCACATAATTGCGATCATCATGCTCACCTTCCCGAAGATCGGGAGGCAGCCAGGAGTTCGGTTCCCAAGGTCGAATCCAAAACAGCCTAAAACGCACCCTGGCCGGAACAGAAGGCTCCGGCCGGCGGTCGGCTGCACGGCGGCGTACGCGGCGACCAGGGTCGGACGCGGGGAACCCAAGGAAGACGATGCTCATCTTCGGCAGCGACGGGATGCGGCGACGGCGGCGCTCGGAGGAGCCCTAGCTCCAGGAAGGCTCGGCCACGGCAGATGCACGGCCGGAAGACAACGGATGGCGGCGGCAGCGTCAGGGACGGCGAGCACCGGCAAGCTGGCGTCGTCGGACGTCGGTTAGGAGGCGGCCGCGACAGTAACGGGCGACGCCGGCGGCGGCGCGACGCCCTCGGCCGAAAAGGCCCCAGCGCGACCTCAGCGGCCGCGGCGGCGCTCCGGCGGCACGGGGACGACCGGGGAGGAAGGCGATGGCGGCGGCGGGTCTCCAGCGGCCGGTGCACGGCAGTAGCGACGACCGGAGGCGGTGGCGGCTCGGGTCCAGAAGGTGCTGCCCGCACCAGCAACAGTAGCAGCAGCAGCCAGAGCACGGCAGCGCGGCGGCGATGGCCGGGGAGGACTCCGGTCGGGGCACGGCCGCAGAGGGAGGTCCGAGGGCACGGCCGCAGAGGGAGGTCCGAGGGCACGGGGGCCCAAGCGTGGTTCCCGGCCAAGAAAGGAAGAAGAGGAAGAAAAGAAGAAGAAAGAGAGAGGGAGACTCCTCCGGCAGCCTGGGGCGGCTGGCGGCGGCGGCGGCGCACAGGGGAGGTGCTGGAGGAGGTGGGGGGGGTTGGAGCTGCTGGGCTAGGGCACGAAGAGAAAGGCTAGGGTTAGGGTTTCCTCAACACACACATGCAACCATATATATATAGTACATATATATATACATAAATGCAGAAAGGTCCCCTAACTCCAGGAATTCCAACCCAGGTCCCTCACAGCGCGTGTAAAACGCGTCGACACCCCTCCACGTCCGATCCCACGCAATTCGGCACATAAAATATGGGCCCTTTTGCGAAAAGATCCAAAATCCGATATTCGTCCCCTCGGCAATGATCTTGCGATATCTCGCGATCCGATGGTCGAATCCACGAACGGATTGCGCCATCGCGATCAGCACAGCCGGAACATCGAACTCACAATTTTGGTTCACTAGAAACGATCGCCGATTCGCGACGAAACCCCTCCCCTACGCTCTCCAACACACAACGCAAACATAAAACCCCAATCACTTGATAAAACTCATTTTTCTCGAAAACCGTGTGTCAAACATAAAAACCAATAGCACCATTGGTTCCAGAATGGTCGAGACATAAAAAACGAGCTATTGGAGCGCCAGAATCGAAATTCGATTCGCGTCCGAAGCCCTTCACTTTCCTCGGCCATTCCGAAAACGCCGGTTACTATTCATTTTAAGTCGTTTTTAGAAATCGCATAAAAACTTTATTTTAAATCATTTTTCTCTGAAATCTGACCAGCAAGTTAAAAATCCAAATACACAGGATAACACTGAAAAGGAAGTCAAACAATCATAAAAGAAAATTTCGGTCTTCACAGGATCGAGTTGTATCTTATTAAGTAATTAATATTGTTCGATTCTAGGTTACTGAGATGGCACAGCATGCACGACCTCCGATGGGGGCCACTCCACCGCAGCCTGAGGAGCTAGTGAAGTGCGAAAGCTTCGCGATCAGGTGGCTGTAGTGGTGGGAGCAATAGAGAGGCAGGCTGAGGTTTCCCAGCGCCAGGAGGAACAGATAAAGAGATTGCATGATTTGCTATCGCAGTAGGCAAGTGTGGCATAGGGAGCCCTAAAGTAGCATCTGCCTCTGCCGACTACACCGACTGCTCAAATAGGAGCTCCATTGGCGGTTACACCGATTACTACTTATCCTCTGCCAACGGGTACTCCTGCTGCTACTCATATGGCTACCTGAGGTACTTCAGTTGTCTGTCAGGGTACATCAGAGACAGAGTAGGAGCGAGTCCGGGTGAGTCTTGCAAACTTCCGCAAGTTTGACCTGCAAGGTTCAATGGACAGAACACTGATCCCTGGGTAGTAAAAACTTGGATAGATGCGATAGAGAAACTTTTTGAGAATCTACATATTGCTGAGCAAGATAGAGTACATGTAAAACCAAGTTTTTTTTAAAATAACTAAAATTCTGAGAGGTTGGCTATTTCTATAAAATTGCATAGTTTTTAATAAAATAAAATCACCACTCCCAAGTCTAACAGTGTTGAAAGTCGTGGAAGGGACAATTCTACAATTATTTGTGGTAAAAATGTACTTTGGAGAGAAAAATAGTGAGGGTAACCGAGACATTTCAATTTTTTCTACAAAAGGTATGATATTTTATACATCAAATTGCATGAAAATTTATGGAGAGGTACCACCAAGAAAAATAAACGCATTACGGAGTTATGGATAAGAAACTCAAAGTATGAGGGGCTAAAATGCAATTTTTATAAAATTAGAAAATGGAGTACTCTACGAAAAGGCTATCATTTCATGTGTGAAATGTGAAAATTTTTCGCAACCGAGGACTCCTGTGCATAGAGGACTAAGAGAGGACCAAAGTGATCGAAGAGAAAAGTGTAGGGGTGAATCTGCAAATGTTACATTAAAAGAGAAATATAGAAGGGAAAATAGAACCCTAACACTATTTTCCCCTCTCTCTCCCTCTCCTCTCATCTAGCTGCCGCCACCTCTGGACCCCGCCGGCACGCCACCCACCGCCGGCAACGGCCCTGGCCAGCAGACAGGCTAGCTCGAGCCTCTGTCTTCTCTGATCTCTCTAGATCTCTACATCTCTCTCTCCCTCGGATCTCTCTTTGTCTCAGGTTGGCCGCCATCCCCATCGCCACCACAGTCGCCGCGATCATCCCCAGTCTCTGGCGATTTCTCATCAACATTGCTCCACCGCTCCCTACCCTTCCTGATCTCGGATGCCTAGCCAGAACTCGAGTTGAAAGAGATTGGCTGCAACCTTTGAACCGCCGCAGTCGCCGCTCCCTGTCATCGGCCGCCACCTCCTAGCTCTCCTCCTGCCGCCTCGACCTCCCTTGGCCAGCGGGGCACCTTCCCTGGTTGCTTGGGGCAGAGAAAGGAGGTTGTTGCTCTAGGTTGCTGTGAGTTGGTTGTTACGGATTTTATATTGGAATATTTCATGAAGTGAGTCGGAGTCTTGAAGGTTAAAAGAAGTAGAGACGAAGTTTGAAAACTCGAAGACTCAACGTATGAATTCATGATACTTGGTAAGTTTAAATAATCTTGATGATGATTTATGATCATTTACAAGTGTTTGGAAGACATTATTTCGGATTGCTTCTAAACCTATAAATAAGATGTGGGGATGTCTCTAAAACGTGGTTAAGCATAGATTATCTTTTAGAAACCCTAGAAGCTTGTAGGTAGTCGTTTTCCTCATCTTCTACATCAAGCTTCTCTCAAATTGATTCATGGTGCCCTAGATATTTAATGTTCTTCTAGAATCAATTTGAGAATTGCTTAGAGATTATTCCCACAGATCTTCATGATATTCTAAGCAATAAATCGTCATCAACTTTATTGTTCTTGCTCCGGACGGAGTGCGCTCGTGGATTCGGATGGGCGTCGTGGATTCGACGTGTAGAAGGCTTCGTGGATTCGAAGTTGGGCGTCTTGTGGATTCGAGGCGTGACGTTCGTGGATTCGAACGTGGGGCGTGGACAACCCGGTGGTGTGCGCGAGATCCAAAGAAGATAAAGGAGAGGTTGAGTCCGTGGAGTCGGTAATCACCTTGTAATCTTTTATTTCTTAGTGGATTGTTATCGCGTGTTGGTCCCGTGGGTTTTTTACTCCTAGTTGGAGTTTTCCCACGTAAATCTCGGTGTGCTATTTTTATTTTCTCACTTATTTTATTGCATCGAGATTTGTGATTTGGCCGTTATACCTATTCACCCCCCTCTAGGTATTGATAGTATCTAGATAGATCCTTAGGGCTCCCCCGTAACTTACATTGGTCTAATCCTGGCCGAGGCTTGTTGTTTCGGTTAGTGGCCGCTTGCAACCCTGTCTCGGTGGAGCACGGCCCTCCTAGGTACCTCTACATTGCCGTGCTCACCTTTGTTGCTGTCGGAGCGATCCTTGATTGCTAATTTGCTAGCGTCGCTTTCGGAGACTTTGTGCTATAGAGAAAAGGTTGCTCCAGCATTTTCGTCAGTAACAGTTGGTGCACCGAATTGCAAGCATGGTGTTCATTGCATCGATACCTTTCTATTGTTGTTGCTGGTTGGATTTTTAATCGCGGAATTGACGGTAATGAGCCTAAACATTAGTTTTCTATATTAATATTGCTATTATTAGAGTTCTGGAGTCTTGTATGCAATTGTGCCTAATCAGCTGCCTTGGCAGCGTTATTTAGTTGAGAGCGCCCGAATGAACAATTTTACGATGGATTCGGATGCCCGAATGTTGGTTTCGTGTGCCAAAAAAGTAGCTTTTAGGCCGAGGAGCTTTTATTTATTCTGAGGGCTTTCTTGATATTTTTTCTTTCAGTCTATAAATAGAAGAGGGGTGTTTTGCCTAGTTACTTTTCACACCCTGAGCCACCTGAGTACTTTTTTTGTTCTCTTCTCCTTCCTCCTTTCTTTTCCTTTTGGCATTGCTTGGGACTTTAGCTGAGAGGGAGAACTAGGGGTGACCGTCTTCCTCATCGTTGGTGTGCTGTGCACTTTGGAGACACTCGAAGCTGAGGAGTGTTCTAGTGGAGTGAGGAGGAGAAGGATTCGAGCTCAACTTTACAGCCGGTGCTTGAGGTAGGTAGTTGATGTGTATTTTTGGGTGATTTGGATTTATCAGAGATTTTTAGTAGGTTTTGAGTAGTACAGGATTTTATATGCGATTTTTAGAAGCCGAGTCTTGGAGATTTTTTTCCTTTTGGATTTTTGGTATTGTGAAGAGGAGGTGGTGGTCGTGTGTGTCTTTTCTACCACCCTCAGAGCGTGTTCCAGGTAGGTTCCATATCGCCAAACTCGGCGAACTATCCTCTATGTCTTTTCGTATGCTTGATTCTTTGAGTTATATAATAGTATGCTTGCGGTAGTAGCAGCATGAGGGTACTTGTTTATGCATGATCGTGTTATGTGGGTATCTTATCAGCATGTAAGTTATTTGTAGATGATTGATATTCTACTATTTGAGATCATGTTTTATTTATATATTGGAAATATATCGTTGTATGCTAAATTGTGGAAATGCTGTAGGACAATGCGGTGGTATTGGATATTGAGATATATGTTATTATATCGAGAGCGTCTGGACAGTAGATAGTGATCTTTTCTATCATCGTATTGACTATAGCCTGAATGAGTGACATTGAGCTTGACAGAGATAATATGATACTCGTTGGGGTCGCGTCCCTCGAGTGCCCCTCTGGAGGCTAGTGGCTAATATAGGTATGCTAGGCGGCATGCATGTTGGTGGACCATGGGTCAGTGTGGTACCGAACATGAGGTGGGCGCAGGCTTGACCGAACATATGAGTCGGTCGGTTCGATTAGGTTATATTGTATATATTCATACGACTTGATTGTTAATGCATGACATTTGATTTACTATTTTCATTTGTTAATATAGAGACATGATAGTATTCTTCTTTTCAGCTTAGCATTATGCTCTATTATTCGCGTAGTTTATTTACTATTATTGCCTCTAGTAGACCTAATGGGTAGGTCGTCGTGGTCGTCGACTATACTTACTGAGGACTACTGTTTAGTAGTTCTCATGCCCTCTCTTTGTTGTTTTTCTATTTCAGAGCCCTCAGCTCTAGTTACTGATCGAGGTAAGGGGATTGTGTGATAGATAGTGCCTCTGCAACTATTAGAGGAGAACCACCAACTAGCAGTTTTATTTTGTATAGCAACTTGTACATGTAAATAACTAGCGAGGCCGGTATGAGTTGTAGTTATGATTTCATTTTAGAGTTGTATGGATATTATATGTATATGTTGGCTATACCGGTTTATTTACTCATAGACTCTGATACTTTTATAGTTGTGGACTCCTGTTACTTATTGTGCTTGTACAAGTTGTTTGTGGACACTTCGTAGGTGAGGGGTGCGTCCTCCTGCCTACAGCAGGTCTGTACGCACACCCAAGGTCTTCCGCTGTGAGCCCGGGGCGCGACAATATAGGTTATTATAATTTGTCATTACTATAGAACTAGAACAAATATGTAGTAAATCCTAGAAAATTATATGTTCATATTTGATAGGTGCTATATATCGACGCCATGCAGGCAGGAGTTGTGACCCTGGTGTCTGTGGTGAGTCTACTTACGTTCCAAGGATGAGCTTCCACTGTGGTTCGGGACATGACAATTATGGTTGACCCTCGCCTAAGGATCGTTGATCGTAGGCTGTAGAGCAGTTGACCCTGGGTAGCAACGGTCGATCGTTCCCAAGGATATAGCTTCCGCTGTTATCCATGTCGTTCGACTACGGGATGAAGTCGATCGATTACTGAGTAACCCAAAGAAATAATTTTATTCAGAACATTACCAAACTCTAAATAAAATTAAACAAAAAAGTTTGTTTATCATATAAGAATCATCATCAGCACTCATAAAACAATTCGAAATCAAAATAAAAATAAATGAAAAAAAATGAAAACCACAACCTAGTTCACGTACTCTACCGGTAGAATCTCGCCAACCGTGAGCTCATAGCTCAAAGTCCGTCTTCACCACCACGCTCTATAACCCACCAGTAACTACACAGAGAGGGGTCACAATCTCCACTCAGGTGCAGCTCCCACCGCAATGCTGACCATGCATGAAGGGAGGTGGCCAAGCTCAAGAAAAAGAGGAGAGAAGTGGGAGGGGTGAGTAAGAGGGAAATTTTGAAGAGAGAGAGAGAGATTTGAAAGGATAAGGGAGAGACAGAGAAAGGAGTGTGAGAGAGGAAGGATGAAAGAAAGAGAGAGAGAGAGAGAGAGAGAGAGAGAGAGAGGATGGTGATAAGAAGGAGAGAAAGTGTGAAAGGAGAAGAAAAGATAGAGACGTACCACCTTGGATCAGTACCGCATAACTGCATTAAAGGTGTCCGTGGGCCGGGTCGGGTCTGGATGGTTGATATACTAAAAAGAAATGGGTAGGAAAAAAAAAACTACCCATTTAACTTCGGGTCGGTTCTGGGTACTTAAGTTATTAATATACCCATCAGGTGTATTTGAGCGGGTCAGGATAGTGACTATCCGGATACTACCCACTTAAGACCGGGTACGAGTCGGGTACTGGTCGGGTCTAGATCAGTTGCGGGTATCCATATGCATATATTTTCTATAGACTTAATTAAAAAGTTTATGTAGAAGCACAGGCACATAGCTCAAAAATCTTATGGTTTCTTGATGGACTAGGGGGGGAGACGAGCTGCTTGATGAGGCTTGGGAGGCAAGTTGCTTGTTGGATCGGAAAGGGATCAATTGGTGAGACGAGATGTGGGGAGATAAGCTGCTTGGGTGAGGAGGAGGTGGGACCGGAGAGGCAAAGAGAGCGGCGTCGTGGGGTGGCACGACACGGCGGCGAGACGCAACGGTGTATTTTTTATAATTTCTTGCATAAAAATTTTTAAAATAAATTCGATTTTTTTTTTTTTGGCATAGCTCTAACTTGAGAATAGTATTAATTTTTTTATAAATTTTAGATAGTTTTGTAGAATTATATTTGACAGTAAAATTAGTATTATGTTATTCTATTATTTTTTAGTTTATATGAACCAAATAGTGAAATGAGAATAATCCATTCCGATTTCTAATCCATAAATAAACCAAACGTCTTGGAGGAGTGGGCCAATTCAATTACTATTCCAAATCATTTTCATTTCATTATCCATTCACATTCCACTCTTGAACTAAATAAGCCCGTAGGTAGTTAGTTGAGAGAGCCTAGATTCTCCGCAACTGCGTTTAGAAAAAGTCTCCGACGTGGTTCAAAGTACTTCGTTTAGGGTAGCTTAACTTTGCTTGTGTTCCACTTGATTACAACTCGTAAATCCATTCGCATGATGTTTTGTAAATATAAAATAACAATTTACACGCAGAAATGACTCAAATTCGATGTCATTTACGTAGAGAATATAATTGTAAATATTTTTATCTCATAACATAATATTAGATATTATAATTGAGCTGCACTTGATTATGCTACCGCATTTAATTTGACGATATACACTATTTAACATGATTTAGACAATAGAACATTTTAAAACCCACATTTTGTGATTTTCGAACATCACTTTTTAAGTTATCAACTTACCAAAAAGCTAAATTGCCAAAGTTAAAAATCTTTCAAAAATAAAGAATAGAACTTGTAAACTCAAGATGGGAGTTGCATATCTTGCTCTAAGTTGTTAGAAAAAAAAGAATTTTCCATGGAAAAATTAACTGATTTGGATTATTTTACGTTAAACATGAAAACAACCTATATAAGCAGTCAAAATTGTTCCTTTCGAGATCGTCTGGTCAGTAAGTAGATGATATTTAAAAATTATAAAATTTAATACCTAAAAAGTTCAAATACTTTAAAATCAAGATATCGATCGAATGCTCAATCATTGAAAATGACTCTATAATAGTACCACCCCAGCCTGGCTCGAGATGTTATGCAAATACGGTCTTCATTGACAAAGTTAGTTCAGCAGCTTCGGAACTTGCTTCTCATGAATTTAATAGTCTCCCTTTCACTCTCGAAAGACTATATACAACAACCGATTTTACGACTACTAAAAGCCAAGAAAAGAAGTGCCTACTGTTGTTTGCTGGTCTTTCAGATGTTGCAGTTTTGTAGATCGCATCAAACAGTTTATATTTCGATTAAAGGGCCTACATATACCATGCAGGTCATACATAGAACCGATGAAAGTATATATTTTCTTTACTTCGATGTATTTTACACATGGGCAGGCGAAAACCACCTCGATCAGAATTTGCAAAACAAGAAGGCACCAACTTTCTATTAAAAACAAGGGAAAGATCTGCTGCTTACTGCTCGATGAAGCACGTCCAACCTCGTGGACAAGTCGTCCACCAACCTTTTTCTGCTCTCCTCCTATTCATAATATTCTGGGCAAATATACGAAGATCGATCTCTCATTATTCCTCCTGCCAAAAAGAACACCCGACTGATTCTCTTAAAACCGTATAAGGAATTGTTTACAATATCAATGAATATATCAAATTATTCTGAAGTCAATAAAACAATTTGTTTCGAAAAAATTCAAACTGAAACCTACTAGAATGATGCTGCTTGTCTTGTCTCAAAAATAAAATAAAATTAGAAAAACAAGGGGATAAAGTGATGCAGCAAGAAATCAATGATAATTTTATTTTTGTTATTTAATTTTATAAGTTTTTTTTTAGATTTTCAGGATATTTTTAATGTGAAATAAGTTTTTGAAACTTACGAATATAAATTTGAACGATTTAAATTCGAATTAGATAGTTTCAAAATAGAAAAAGGCCAATTGGCACAAAAATTCCACCGTTGATGCGTTTGAACAAAAATATACCATTTTTTGGATTTTATTGATTAGGTCTAAATTTTCAGTAAACTGACCAAAATATTCTCATTCCTCTTTCCTCTCTATCATTCGTTTTTCTCCTCCTTCGTCTCCCTCCCGCTCTTTCTCCTCCCACTTTCTCTCCCTTTTCCTCCTCCACCACCCCTACGTTGACACTTTGCTCCTCTCCTATTCCTCTTTCCTCTCTATCATTCGTTTTTCTCCTCCTTCGTCTCCCTCCCGCTCTTTCTCCTCCCACTCTCTCCCTTTTCCTCCTCCACCACCCCTACGTTGACACCGTGCTCCTCTCTCCTACCTCGCACACACCTCAACCTACTCCGGCGGCGGCGGCGGCGGCACAAGCTCAGATATGGCACAGATCGCGGAGGTGAGGCTATGGCGGAGAGCGAGGTGGTGGACGTGGACGGCGATGGCAACGAGAGTGCCGCAGGATTTGAGAAGGATGGAAGGGAGAGCGCTTCGTGATGGGAGTGGCTGCTGCGGTAGAAGAAGGAATGGGCACGATAATGGTAAAGGATGGGAGGGTGGAAGAAAAAAAGAAAGAATAAAAAGAAAAAATAAAAAAATATATATTTTTTCTTTTCCTAAGAAGACCATCATGTGTCGGGGCCTCTAAAGTAAAGGCTAAGAACTAGACAAGAAAGAAGTTGTACTGTTTGAGACAAACTTGTACTGTTTGAGACTGAATTGCACCATTTAAAACTATTTGAGACTAAGTTGCACCATGTTAGGATTTGGTTAGATTTGTAGTTGATTTTCTAATTGGATAATATTTAATATTTAAATCTATTGGAGATAAATTAATATTTAAATATTAATTAGAGTATAAATCTAACTAAATTAGGATTAATATTTAAATCTATTGGAGATAAATTAATATGGATTTAGATATTAATTAGAGTAGAATCCTAATTATATTGGGATTTGGGTACGTTTTCGTGTGTGCTATATATATGGCATTAAGGAGTTGAATTAATTAAGCCTTAGGCTGAGAGGAGAGTATGGCTAAGAGAGAGAGGGAGTCTCTTGAGTGGTGTCGTACCAGAGAGAGAGAAAGAGTTGGCCATGGTTGCATGCACCTAGTGCATGAGTGCATCCAACGAGAGAAGTCTTTTAGGTTTATAAAAGACGAGAGAAGAATAGAAGAGATTCAGAAAGAGGGCTCGGGTTGAAACTACTATATTGTAGAAGAGGAGTCAGATGTAATCTTCTCTTATTTAATGAATCTTATTTTACCCACATATTTTTCTGTTTGATTTTTCTCTCTTTTGTGATTGTGTCATCTTTTGCTGAGGAAACGGGTTTATGGTAAAAACCCGATTTGACGCTTCCGTTGCGGAATCCCAACAATCGGTACCGGATCAATAGCAGTCGGTATCGGAGCGGGTTGCGGATTCCCAAGATCCGGTACCGAGGCGAGTACCGGATTCCCAACAATTGGTATCAGAGCTTAAGGTTACCGATTCTCGAGTAAGATCGACAGAGATGGCCACGAAGTTCGAAATCGAGAAGTTCGACGGCAAGAACAATTTCGGCTTGTGGCAAATTAAAGTACGGGCGATTCTCGTACAACAAGAGTTGGACGAGACGTTGAACGAGAAGGAGGCGAAGCCAGCGGATGTCACGGATGCGGTATGGGAGAAGATGGAGCGGAAGGCATTGAGCACGCTTCATCTATCATTAGCAAATGAGGTTCTTTACAATGTAGCCAGCGAGACGACACCGGCGAAATTATGAAAGTTAGAAGATCTGTACATGACCAAATCCCTGACGAATAGGTTGTATCTGAAGCAACGACTGTTTACACTGCGGATGCAAGAAGCGGCGAGCCTACACGAGCATTTGAACGAGTTCAACAAGGTGATGGTCCAGTTGACCAGCATCGGAGTCGATCTGGATGACGAAGATAAGGCGCTGATTTTACTATCTTCGTTACCGGCGGCATATGAGCATCTGGTGACCACGTTCGATTCTGATGTGCTATATGAGGCGACCGGAGGTGCGAAAATTTCGGATGATGCGTGATGCTCGATTCAGCGGGTTCCTTTCATGTATGCCCGGAGAAGGAGTCTTTTGCCACCTATAAGGCGATCAAGGGTGGAAAGGCTCTGATGGGGAACAGGACGGCGTGCGAAGTTTTGGGAGTCGGCACGGTGAAGATCCGGATGCACGGCGGGGTCGTGAGGACGCTGACAGGTGTGCGGCACGTTCCTGGACTGAAGCGGAATTTGATCTCGCTTGGCGCGTTGGACTCGAAGGGTTGTAATTTTTCGGCTTCAGGTAGAGCTATGAGGGTCCGAAAGCGAGATCGGGTCGTGTGCGAGGCGAACAAGTGCAGAAACTTGTACGTCCTGAACGGGAGCACAGTCAGAACGGGAGCGAAAATGGTTTGGGTTCCAAAAGTTCGCAGAGTTGCAGCTACTCGAGATGGAGCGGCGGATGTGGCGACATCGAGTGGAGGAGACAAGCTCAAGGTGGAGCTTGCATGGTGAGCTCGATGCAGCAGTTGAAGGCTACAAATCCAACCAAGGTGGATATTGTTAGGATTTGGTTAGATTTGTAGTTGATTTTCTAGTTGGATAAGAATTAATATTTAAATTTATTGGAGATAAATTAAGATTTAAATATTAATTAGAGTATAAATCTAACTAGATTAGGATTAATATTTAAATCTATTGGAGATAAATTAATATGAATTTAGATATTAATTAGAGTAGAATCCTAATTATATTGGGATTTGGGTACGTTTTCGTGTGTGCTATATATATAGCATTAAGGAGTTGAATTAATTAAGCCTTAGGCTGAGAGGAGAGTACGGCTAAGAGAGAGAGGGTCTCTTGGGTGGTGTCGTACCAGAGAGAGAGAAAGAGTTGGCCATGGTTGCATGCACCTAATGCATGGGTGCATCCAACGAGAGAAGTCTTTTAGGTTTATAAAAGACGAGAGAAGGGTAGAAGAGATTCAGAAAGAGGGCTCAAATTGAAGCTACTCTATTGTAGAAGAGGAGTCAGGTGTAATCTTCTCTTATTTAATGAATCTTATTTTACCCGCATATTTTTTTGTTTGGTTTTTCTCTCTTTTGTGATTGTGTCATCTTTTGCTGAGGAAACAGGTTTATGGTAAAATCCGATTTGACGCTTCCGTTGCGGAATCCCAACAACCGATACCGGATCAACAGCAGTCGGTATCGGAGCGGATTGTGAATTCTCAAAATCCGGCACCGGGGCGAGTACCGAATTCCCAACATACCATATAAAATAGAAGTTGCATTATTTGAAACTAAGTTGCACTGTTTAAGACTTAAGTTGCACCGTTTAAAATTATTTGAGACTAAGTTACAACTTCTCAAATAGTGCAACTCCTTCTCTAACAGTATAACTTCTATTTTTTATGGCGCAACTTTGTCTCAAATAATTGTAAACTTGCAACTTGTCTTAAACAGTCAACTTAGTCTCAAATAATATAACTTCGTCTCAAACAGTGCAACTTCTTCTTTCTTCTCTACTTCTTGGTCTTTCCCGTAGCGACTGTGCCGCGTGGTGGCCTTCCCAGGAGAAGAAAAATATTTTTTTTTCTTTTTTTTTCTTCCACACTCCGCATCATTTTCCGCTACCGTGCCCCTTCCCTTGCTCTTTGCGGCAGCAGCCGTCCCTGCCCCAACACACTCTCCCTTCTCGTCATTCTTAAATCCTGTGACACCCTCATCGCTATCGCCATCAACGGCCACGCTCTCCGCTGTAGCCTTTCCTCCGCGATCTGTGCCATATTCGAGCCACGTCGCCACCGTCGATGGAGACGAAGGTATGGGCGAGGTAGGAGAGCAGAGCGCGACGTGGATATAGAGGTGGTGGATGAGGAGGAGAAAGGAGAGAAAGCAGAAGGAGAAAGAGAGAAAAGGACTGAGGAAAGAACTGCGAGAAGGAAAACAAAGAGGAAGAAAAACAAACAAGAGAGAAAGAAGAGAGAAAGAGGAATAAGAATATTTTGATCAGTTTATTGAATATTTAGACCTAATCTACAAAATTCAAAAAAAAGGCCATTTTTTGCAAAAACGCAAAACCGATGGATGTTTTATGCAATTTAGACATAAAATTATCTCTAAAATCTTAGGATTTGATTACGACTAGTATTAAGATTTTTTAATATAAATAAAATCTGTGGAGAGAGTTTTTGGTTAATGAAAATTTTATTTTGTGCAATCTTTCTTAGTGCTTGTGGCATATATCCCGCTCAATCATTTTACTCTTTTCTTTTTCTTCTGCTATTCTTTTTGCTATCTTCCCCTGCTCTACATTATTTGCAGCTAAGGGCATGTTTGTTTCGTCGAAACTGGACTTTGGGTTGAAGTGGATTTTGGGTTGAAGTGGAGTTCGGTGAAAACTACTTCTTTTCCGCTGTTTGATTCGTAGTTATGCAAGTGAAGTTTCATTAATTCTGCTGTTTGTTTGGTAGAAAATGTATGATATAAAACTATAATTTATGTATAAATAATAAATAATTTAATAAATAAAAATAATATAATTATATTTTTATATAATTAAATTTTAATTATATAATATTTTTATATAATAAATAATTATAAAATATTTTTATATAATTAAAATTTAATTATATAATAAATAATTTAATTATATAATATGTTTATATAATTAAATTTTAATTATATAATATTATTTAATTACATAATTATATTTTTATATAATATTTTAATTATATAATATTATTTAATTATATAATTAAAATTTAATTAAAAATTAATTATATAATATTTTAAATATATAATTAAAAAATAATATAATTATATAATTATATTTTTATATAATTAAAAATAATATTTTTTCTTCACCTCTCTTCATCGTAATTGACTTCGTCCCGCGGTGGGCCGAAGTCAATTACGCCGTTTCAGGTTAACTCGAGTTTCGATCGTAACTTTTTTACGGCGAACCAAATGACGAAAGTGGTCGGTTTTGACGAAAACGACTTCCCCCTCTCCACTTCCAGCCCACTTCCACCCAAACAAAGATGCCCTAAAGTACTTGCTACAGTACTCTTTGTCTACATCGATTGGTATCAGAATATCCAATAGTAGCCTATTTTTATTTAGGAACTCGTCAATTAGTATTACAACCGAAAGATTCTCTATCAAAGTCGAAAGATTCTCTACCGAAGCCAAAATATCCTCCATTAGAGCCGAAAGATCCTCTGTCAGAGCAAATTCTTCAAGATTTGGTAATTTATCCATCTTGGTGGGAACTAGCTAAAACTTTGGAGGGCTATCAAGTTGCAATAGACACACAATTCCAATAATAATAAAGTCTTAGAGGTTGTTTCGTTGTACATAGTTGCAACTACACTGCAATTGTATACTAAATGCAAATTCAAATCCAGCGTTTGGCTTGAGACATTTGAATTGAAATGTTGCAGTTAGAACTGCACGAGACTCAACTGCAATAGTCGGAACTATGTCCAAATTGGTCACAGTTTCAATTGCAACAGTTGAAGATTATAACTTTAAATAAACAATAAACTTACCTACCCAATAACCTTAAAAAAAAAAAAAAAAAAATCCAGCGTAGAAGGTAATCTTACCACCCCATATATAAAGTGATAAAAATTTATAAATACACTTCTCGACTGCATAAAACTGAACAAATTATTTATAGTTTCAGCGTTTTCTACTACTTCTAATCAAACAAGATACATGTATTTGTGATTAGTACATGCCAATCGCATGCATATCTAACTACACTGCATTTACAATTAAATCCAACCAAATGCCCCTTAATGAGCAGATCATTCGAAAGCTTGAGGAATTATTGCAAGCAATTAAAGGCTAGCAGTCGGAAAAACTCCTCTATAGGCTAACAGAATTCTATTATTCCAGAAGTGACTGATTTTAATGGTTAGCAATTTTCTACAGTCCACCGACGAAATCAAACAAGAAATATGCGTAGCAACAGCTAATGGTGTAGCAACATTGAGAGTCCACTGACGAACTCAAACAAAAAATATCTCATTTCATTGTTAAGATTCCAATTCAAGAACAGTAATATGTGATAGATTCTCCAGCGGCAGAGAAAACTAAGACTCCACCTCAAAATATCAAGAAATCTTCAGTCGAACCTCAAAATATCAAGAAATCTTCAGTCCAAGATGAACGCAAATGAAACAGGCAAGCGATTGTCAAGACCAACATGGATGGATGGGAATTCAGTAAAGAGTTCAATATTTGAATTTTTAAAAAGATCATGACACTATATCGGTTTCATACAAGTTGCGGGGCTTGGATTGCATCCTTTGATTGTCGAAGTTTCTAGATTTGATCCAAGCCATGAAGACATTCAAGTTTATATCCAGACGAGATCTTCACAGCAAAAGCAAATGATGCAGTGCAAAAATAAACTATAATTTAGAAATTTATTTTAATTTTCAAAATTATTAAAAATTTTCAGGAGTTTTTTGTTTGGAATAAATCCCTAAAAAGACATGAATTAAAGGTTTTAAATTAGAATTGGATATTTTCAGAACAGAAAAATCCCTAAAATATTGGGATTTGATTAGGACTAGATAGAATATAAATAGGGACCAATTTCTATATAGAGGGTTCTTTGCTAATAAAGATTTTATTTTATATTTGCGTAATCTTTCTTGGTGCTTGTGGTCAGCATCTAACCTGTGAGGCTTATCCTTTTATCCCTCTCCCTCTTTCTTTTTCTTCTTCTATTCTTTATGTTATCTTTCCCTTCGATACATTATCTGCAGCATTACAGTACGTTCAGCCTGCGTCATAAAGTTAACTAATATACTAGTATAACGCAAACCATTACAATTTTCACATGGTCACACCATTCCTGGTCTCAGAGGCATCTGATACTTGAAGGAATTTCAAATTTTGACTAGTCATATTGTCACTAGAAATAAATATATATACTTCAAGGTTACCAATAAATGTAAATATGATAGAGCAGAGAAAAAAAATTGCATATGCATGCAAGAGATATCAATTGGTAGTTTAGTGGTACCATACGCCAAGTAATATACTTAGATTTCAAGTTTGGAGAATGATACCAAAACAACTTTTAATTCTATTTAAGTTGAAACAAGGTACATGAGTTGTATCTTCAATGGAAGAACAGGAGAATCATGATATGAATAAAGTGTATGTCTTCCACTGATTTGCAGTCAAAGTTTAAACTTCCAAAACTAACTGACTGACAAAAAAATGAAGAGATTGCATAATACTGGATATGCAATAATAAGCTAAAAGATAAGATGAACGAGTTTGATGTATAAGCCTATATAATCCTGGCATATTATTAGACAACATTAATCAAAGTCAATGAACCACTATACTATGATTCAATGCTTGAATTTGTTTTCTATTACTACCTATTATGTTTCACCATTGATCGAGATCTCTAATGGGTCTCCTATTCTAATGGATCTCCACACTTGTGATACTATGCATTCCACAATGAACACTGTGATGACACTATTTTTTTCGACTAAAAGGAACTTCAAATAGGAAACCTAGAATGTGTTCCAAGAAGTACTGAAAAAAAAAAAAAAAATCAGAATTAAAAAAAAAAAATCAAGTATGACATATAGGGATAATAGCACTCTCGTCTCAAAATTTAGCAGCTTCAAATGCTGTTAATATTGATATTTTGTAAGACAACCAAATTAATATAGAACCTGGATGCGCCTCTGCTGGGTACAATTATAAGGAACAATCCACATAGAAAGAACTACCACTACAAGATGTTGCTTTAGGATTATTATCACAAATTGGAAGATCTGCTGCAGGCTGGCATCATATCCTGTGACCTTTCTTAATAAAAATTCCGGTAGAGGTCATTTCAAACAACCATCTTTTATCTGACGTGCATGGATTTCTCAACTAACAAAACAAAAAAAAGAAGTATGACACATTATTATATTCGAAATAGGAGGTTTGAAAATAGATATAACCCAATCAAGTATACTAGCAGAGACATTTTTCTAAGAACTTACACCCCTATTGACATCCCCACGGAAGCAATGAAATCACTATTCTAGCACAATCCTGGTTTCCATGGAAAGACCAGAAGACTCTAAACTCTTTGGAGTACTTACAAATTCTCTAGCAACTCCATTTCTTCTTAAGTTTGCAATAGACCAGCAAGATCTCAAATTGATCATTAACTTTCTACTCCATGTGTTTCCTTTATTAGGAAATTAAAATGCCAAAAGTGGGTTTAAATTGGAAAACCTTATTTTTCATTGCCACTGTAGAGGCACATTCACCACCTACACAAAAGTAGTATTCTGAAAACTCCAAAATGCTTAATTAAACAAGATATAAATGCTGATTATGGTGCAACATTATGTCGCCTAGTATTATCTAATTTGTCGGATAAACAACTAATAACCTACCAAACAACAATTCATACAAATAAGCTAAAAAGAAATGACAAGAGGAGAAGATATAACAATGTATATCTATAAGCAAAAAGTATTATACACATACCATCACTGTCACGGGATTCTAGTTAGAAGTTGAGGATCACTCTCATCCTCAAAAGTAAAAATAATAAAGAAGCCACTGAAAGTTTCAATTTAATTCCAATTTAAAAGGAAAGGACAAGTACTAGCAGAAAGTATCAAGAAAGATATAATTCCAGAACCCAGCAGTCACTGCAGGATCACAATATGTCAGATGTCCTCTGCATCATTTTAGTCCAAGCTCAAAATCAGTCTAGAAATGCACCAGTACTAGCCAACAGGAAAAACTGCTGGTATACTATGTAGAAAGTTCAAAGGTTACAAACCCTCATTTTTAAAAGCTAACAGTTTCATATATTCCAATGTACTATTGAATGCATAGGCATATTATTTCTCGCACTATAGCAAACCCTAGCAAGAAAAGATACTTGGAGAAACTTAAAGGCATTTGTCACACCATCATACTGAGTATGTGAGTAATTAGAAGCATCACACAAAAGGCATCAAGAACCAAAGAGATAATACAGTATATAAAGATACTTGAGATCATAGGAATGTCGAGCGGTCATACACAAACTACAGCAGAAGAGCACTGCCTCAAAAGATCAACCTATAAACACTAAATGAAGGCCATATAGCAAATTAAACAAAGCTAGTTTTGGCATCCAAGAAACCAAAAGCCATCTGTGGCCTTGTATTCAACCCAAATCCCTAAATTTGTTTTCTAAGTAATAGTACAAGAAAAACAAATACCAAGCGATATATAATTTTTGAATTTTTCTTCACATTCTCTACGGCAGTTGTTTTCATAAAGCAGTCAGGTTTTAGTTATAAGGAGATAGGAACCATTGTTTAATCTACTTGAAAATTGTTCATGAGGCACATATGATCTGAAGCATCAAACCATTGCTTTTCCGGTTTCAAGATATTGGAAAAAGGACATTAATAAATGATGGTAAGACAAGAGACGGTATAATATAAGCACATGCTGTTAGAAGCAGATTTGGAATTCATCAAACATGCTTGAGAAAGCCCCTTCTTTCCCAATTTAATTTGCATCTGAACTAGGACTTGCTCAGTTAGTTATTTGTGGCGTCAAGCCAAAAGGCAAAGAATGACAAAGATGTAAAGGTTAAAAGAAGAATTGAAAAAAGCACAAAAATAACAAAGTTAACAGCTCATGCAAATTTGTAACAGTAATATAAGTAGCACCAAGAACTAGAAAACTTGACAAACAGCAGCAAAGAGTAATTTCAACGATATACTAGGATAGTTTAGCAAAGAATGATGTTGGTTTTCCCAACTTCATATCAAAAGCTTTCCAGACACCGAGGTTTGAACAAATGAAATTAAGGAAAATATATAAGCAAAGTAATGGAGAGAATGGCAATGCATTCGTGTTGAAAAACTATCCATAACTCAGGTTATATGAGATAGACCTTCCGTCTCCCTCCTAAGGGATCCAACCTGAACTCCTTCCCTCACTTGGTTCATGAAAGTCGGTCGAGCGGCCACCGGTAGCTATACTATGGAGAAACAAGGTTAGCTCATAAGTCAGCTAACGACAGACAAGGGAAGGGATGATTCTCTTTCAACTAGAGGAGCTGGCTAGAGGAAAAAGGTTGTTATTAATCCTTAGTCACCTTAATAGTCGTTGTGCAGTCATAGTTGTTCCTTAGCTGTATAGCAGAGCAAGGAACTTAGCTATGGATTTCCCTTGTTGTTCTATTTCTGTAAGTTGACACCAAACACAACCAGAGCTTTAATTATATTGCTGGCCAAAATTTAGGCTTATTATGAGCTTCAATGCACCATCCAATGCACCAATTCTTGCTTAATACCTCAAGTACTTAAAGAAAGCAATCAGAGACAAAGGCAACGGTTAATCGTATAATAAAACCTCCAAAAGAAAATGAATAATCAGAGAACAATAATTGTTGACGCTAAATTTGGATCGTAAGATCTGGAGGCGCGACGGACGATCCTGGTCATTGCTGTTCTCACAAAGAGATTAGCTTGAATCAGGAATGAGAAGTCACGGCCGTTGGATGTAAAGTAAATAGGTGATCTCGGCCGTCCAGCGTAAGAAAAGAGATAACCACGACCGAAGATTTCGGGATCCGGTCAAGACTTTTGTGGAATCGAAGTCGGATTGGAGAGGCTATAAATAACTCAAGTAATTAGAAGAGCAGACGAACTCTTTTTTTTCAGCATTCAAAAGTTCAATTTACTCCCTGGAGAGAGACACTTGGAGAGATAGTAAAGTAGTAGACGTAACATTCGGTAGTTCTAGTTTTCGGTAGCTTTAGTTTGTGAGTTGTTTAAGAGTTAACAGCAGTAGTAGTCATTACTCAGAGACCGTATTCGGCAGTTCTAAGTTCGGCCCGAGCCAAGCGACCGAACGTAGCCTCCTTTAGGAATTCAAGTCCCACCGGAGAGTCCGAGCCGAATCATTTGAGTCTCCCTCTCATTGTAATTTTTTTTTTCATTTCAGCAATAAAAATGCTCGGTTCATCTTATTTTGCAAACAACAACAATAATAATAATAATAAAAATAAAATCCACATAAGGTACAATAACAAGCTAGAAGCAAGAAATCACGAAGAAAGAGGAATAATCACCTCCACGTCGATCTCGGAGGCGTCTCTCTCCTCGTGTTAATCGGAGTGGGGTCGGTAGACGGCGGAGTCGTAGCCATCGGAGGAGGAGGAGGAAGACAATGAGGAGGAGGAGGAGGAGGAGGAGGGAGAGCGGAGGAGGAGGAGGACGCGGCGGGGGGCGCGGGGGGGGTGGAGGAGGAGGGCGGGGAAGCAGAGGAAGGAGAGGAGGGAGGAGGCGAGGCGGAGGAGGTGGCGGAGGGGCAGACAGCACAGGAGGTGGAGCACCTCCTCGCCGGACAGCCGCTCCGGGTTGCACGCCACGTACTGGCTCAGCTCCGCCGACGCCCGCGCCGCCCCCGCCACCCACCCGCTCCGAAACACCATCTCCCTCTCTCTCTCTCTCTCTCTCTCTCTCTCTCTCTCTCTCTCTCTCTCTCTCTCTCTCCTCTCGTCGTCGGGATCTCTCCCAACACCCGCCCCCCTCTCTCTCTCTCTCTCTCTCTCTCTCTCTCTCTCTTGTTTTTGCCCTTTTTCCTGGTTTTATTATTTTGGTCGGTAATAATGATAGAAGATTGAGTGCGTTTTCGTAACTCTTATAGGCGGAAAGTGGAAGGGAGGAAGAAAGAAAACTTTTGAGGACGTAATGAGAAGAATTGCTATTGCCGTTGAAACGAAGGTTGGGTGAATTATGAGAGCACCACCGCCGTAGGTGTCCGAAATGTTTGCTTTCGTGAGAAATGCTTCGTCTCATTTATTTATGTTGTAAAATTTATTCGGTATTTCTAAAGTGTATAATATTAATGAGTAGAGTTGGAGTATTTTTTTTTTATTTGAACTATTTATAAATTATACTTTATAAGTTTTGATATTATTTATTTATTATTTAAGTAGTCTAAAAATTAATAATTTTTAATAGTTAACATAAGACAAATTTGAGGCTAGCGGATTACTAAATATAAATTATATTATATAAGACTACAATAGTGAAATTCGGTTTGGAGAAAGTTCAAATAGCATAATTGTGTACCAGAATGAAACATAGATAAATTTTCATATTTATAACTACAAGTGTTCGAACTTTATTATAGTATTAACATGTAAAACATAAATATCAATAATATATAAGAGTCAATTATATACATACGATAGCAATACTGTTATCTTATATATTTTTGATATGTTGCTATAAATAATAAAAAATACTTTAAATCATTCAAATACCAAGTCTAATATAACATATAAATTGCCAACACAAATAAGGCGGCCCTAAAAAAAAAAAAAAGTCTTCTATCTAAAAGTTGTTAGATATAAAATAATAACATTTTATCCAAAGTGTCACACTATATAAAAGAACTAAAATAAAATTAATATTATTGTAACATATAAATTACCAACTAATTTTTTTATCCATAAATTGATGTAAATTTGCAATGCATATTCGTCTCATAAATGAGAATCTGGTGCCCAAAGCATCCGTCCTATTGGGCAATATTGACGTTACGGGGGCAATTTCTCGAAAATAAAATTGACGTTACCGTTGATTCTTAATCATTAAACATAAGATGAGGGCCTAATAAAGAGATGTTTCTCAATTATTAAATTAAGTCACGTACTAAGATAAGGGACTAATAAGATAAGCGTGTTGGATTACGCTAGCAAATTCGGGAGTATCAATCAATCAACAAATCAACATCCTCAATACTTATCACAATAAAGACAAGGAACCCAAATTATCCGCCTAACACATCCTTTACTAAATAGGAAAAAACCGGCCTATATTCACCAGGGTTAATTAATTGCACCGGTAGCATCTAAACATCTGAAAAAATAATTTTTAATTTTTTGGGGGGTTAAAATGTATGAAGATCCCTCGTCTAGGCCATTTAATTTTAATTTTTAAATTTTAAATCTTTTTTAATTAAATAATTTTAGCTAACTAAATTAGAGATTCTGTCAAATTCGAATGTGACTTTTATTAATAAATTTAATTATTTTAATTTTTTATAGAGAATAAAATTGGAACAATTAATAACTAATAGTTAATAGAGTGGAAAAAAAAAAATGTTAGTTAAGTATGAAAATTCAAATAAAAAATTAAAAATTACGAGGGATGTTAGTAACAAAGAAGTTAAAGTCGAGGTTACTCGTGAAAACCTCACTTAGATTCCTATTTAGTGTTTTTCAACAAAAATTTGGTTGAAACAATTTCACACATTAATAAAAGTTTAAACTTTTTTATAAGAGAAATGCTACTTGTATACCCCAAAAAAAATGTATGATATACAATTCCTCATCCTACGGTTTATAAAATCTTTTGGATTTTAGTATTTTTAAAAAATAGGCTTGATAAGAAAAGAGGCCCATTATTAGCTCTTGGATGAGAGGCTATAAGATTTACACCTTGTTTTATGGTGTACCAATAGTAGTACTCTAAGCTTGTATTTGGTTCAGGGTTAAAGGATAAGGGGGTTAAGAGTTTTAGCCCTATTATATCCTCTTGGGCCTAGCCACCACCCAAAATACTTAAGCCGGGTTGAGAGTTTTAGCCCTATTATATTTTATATATAGGACTATCTGGGGTCTCACAAGTTAGCTAACCCCATCCCAAATGGGTTATCCGGGATAACCCATTTATGGGTGCCCACCCCCCCGGAATAGGGGTGGGATTAGCTAATCTCACCCCTATTTAATTTTTAAATATAAATTTAAATTTTAAATTTTAAATTTTAAATTTTAAAAATTTATAATTTACAATTTTAAAATTAATATTTATTTTTCTAAATTTAAAATTTAAAATTTAAAATTTAAAATTTAAAATTTAAAATTTAAAATTTAAAATTTAAAATTTAAAATTTAAAATTTAAAATTTAAAATTTTAAAATTTAAAATTTAAAATTTAAAATTTAAAATTTAAAATTTAAAATTTAAAATTTTAATTTAAAAATTTTAAAATTTTAATTATTTAAATTTTAAATTTGATATTTTATATTTGTAACTTGAGATTTGATTTAAAATTTAAAATTTAAAAATTATAACTTTAAATTTTTAAATTTGAGATTTAAAAATATAGATTTTAATTTTGAATTTTAAATTTTAAATTTTAAATTTTAAATTTTAAATTTTAAATTTTAAATTTTAAATTTTAAATTTTAAATTTTAAATTTTAAATTTTAAATTGTTATTTTTAATTATTTAATTTGACATTTTATATGTGTAATTTTATATTTGTTAGATTTGATTTAAAATTTAAAATTTATAACTTTAAATTTTGGCCTTTTTGCAATAAAAAATCCACTAGTTTTGGGCTTTTGCAAAATTGGGTCGCTATTTTTGATTTTACAGATTCGGTCCAGATTTTCAGTAAACTGACCAAAATACCCTTGTTACTCTTTCTCTCTCCTCTTCTTTTTTTTTCACTCGCTCGCTTTTTTTTTCTTTTTTTCTCCGCCCGCGACCCCTGCGCCCGCGCCACCCGCGCCTCTGCGCCCTCGCCAGCTTGGTCCGGCGTCGCTCGGGACGGCGGCGGCGGCGAGCGGCGGGGCTCGCGACGCGCGCGCCGCCCGGGCCCTGCCGCCGCCATCCCGAGCCACGCGGGGCCTCTGCCGGCGTCGCTCGCCCCACCACGGACCCCGTCGTCGTCCTCGTCCTCGTCCTCCTCTAAGGCCTCATCCTCGTCGTCGTCGTGCTCCTCCTCCCTGCCTCCCCCAATTTCGAGCGCTTCCTCGAGATCCGCCACGCGCCGCGCGCTCCGGAGAGGGAGATGATCGTATCCGAGTTTGGTTGGGGAGAAATGGTGCAACGAGAAGAAATGGTGTAACGAGAAAGAAGAAGAGAAAAAGAAATGGTATAACTTTCATCCAAAGAGTGCAATTTTGGTCTAAAAAGTATAATTTTTATCTCAAAGAGTGCAATTTGCACTGTTAAAATAATGTTACACTGTTTGGATGAAAATTACACCATTTTTTTTTCTCTTCTTCTTCCTCGTTGCACTATTTTTTCTCGTTGCACCATTTCTCCTTGTTGCACCATTTCTCCCCAACCAAACTCGGATACGGTCACCTCCCTCTCCGGGGCGCGCGGCGCGGGGCGGATCTCGAGGAAGCGCTCGGAATCGGGGGAGGCAGGGAGGAGGAGCACGACGACGACGACGAGGAGGCCTCAGAGGAGGAGGAGGATGAGGACGACGACGGGGCCCGTGGCGGGGCGAGCGACGCCGGCAGAGGCCCCGCGTGGCTCGGGACGGCGGCGACGGGGCCCGCGGTCGGGGCCCGCGGTCGGGGCCCGCGGCGGGGCGCCGCGGGCCCCACCGCTCGCCGCCGCCGTCCCGAGCGACGCCGGCCCAAGCGGGCGCAGGCGCGGGCGCAGGGGGCGTGGGGGCCGCGAGCGCGGGCGCAGGGGCACGGGGGGGGCGCGGGCGCCTTCTTCGGAGAAAAAAAAAAGAGCGACCCGCGGGCCCCGCCGCCGCCATCGCCGTCCCGAGCGACGCCGGCCCCAGCGGGCGCAGGGGCGCGAGGGGCGCGGGCGCCTTCTTCGGAGAAAAAAAAAAGAGCGATAGAAGAAAAAAGAGAGGAGAGAGAAAGAGTAACAAGGGTATTTTGGTTAGTTTACTGAAAATTCGGACCGAATCTGCAAAATCGAAAATAGCGACCCAATTTTGCAAAAGCCCAAAACTAGTGGATTTTTTTTGCAAAAAGGCCTTAAATTTTTAATAGATTTTAATTTTGAATTTTTTAATTGTAAAAGTTATCCATTTAAATTTGAAATTTTAAATATAAAATAAAAAAATTAAATTCAAATATAATAATTGGGGTGTAATTATTATTTTATATTTATAACTACCCACTATTCTTCTTATGTGACGCACCAATTTTTCAGAGGGTCACTCATTCTAGGACTACTCCCGTCCTAGCACGCCCTACTCTCTTAACTTTCTTGGGCCTAGCCACCACCCAAAATGCTTAAGCTGAGTTGAAAGTTTAACCCTATTATATTTTATATATAGGACTATCTGGAGTCTCACATTCTCCCCCCTTTAAGTCCTGACGTCCTTGTCAGGCTCAGACTTACAAGTACCAGGCGATGTGAGACTCGTCTCGCTAGCCTTGTCATACCGACACTGGCTCAGCCGAGACTCATCGCACACTGCTGGGTGGTAGTTGGCTCTGATACCAACTGTGACGCCCCAACTTCCCAGGGGGTCACCCATCCTAAGACTACTCCCGTCCCATCCTAGGACTACTCCCGTTCTAGCACGCTCAACTCTCTTAACCTCTTGGGCCTAGCCACCACCCAAAATGCTTAAGCCGGGTTGAGAGTTTAGCCCTATTATATTTTATCTATAGGACTATCTGGGATCTCACATTCTGCCCCCCTTTAAGCCCTGACGTCCTCGTCAGGCTCAGACTTATAAGTATCAGGCGATGTGAGACTCGTCTCGCTAGCCTTGTCATTCCGACCATAGCTCAGCCGAGACTCATCGCACACTTTCGGCTGGTAATTGGCTCTTATACCAATTGTGACGCCCCAACTTTTCAGGGGGTCACCCATCCTAGGACTACTCCCGTCCTAGCACGCTCAACTCTCTTAACCTCTTGGACCTAGCCACCACCCAAAATGCTTAAGCCGGGTTGAGAGTTTAGCCCTATTATATTTTATATATAGGACTATCTGGGGTCTCACATGTTATTACATATTATCTATCCAAACGCTATTTTTCTTACTCCCGGAAATAACTCAATTATCATCCAAATGCAAAATTGGTCTATTCCAGGCTTAACCCTGAATTTAACCCTATCCCTGAAATAACTAGTTCTTACTTAACCCCGAACCAAACGAAGCCTAATAAAAGTTTAGATTGCAAAAGAGGCATTCATGAAAGAGTAATGCTATATCTACACCACAAAAGAAAGAATAAATCTTACACCATTTTCGTTTCCTTCACCAAATTATTTCTTAAATAAGTATATTGTTACACTCGGAATTTCTATAAAAGTTTTATTTTATCCGTTTTATGTATTTTTTCAGTAAATTTATAATAAGAGCACTATTACTGGTACACCTCAAAAGAAGGTGTAAATCTTACACCCTCTCGTTCAAGGGCTAATAATGGGCCTCCTTTTTGTCAAGCCTTTAAATACTAAGATTGAAAGGATTTTATAAACTGTAGGATAAGGGGATGTACGCAATACTCGAATTGAGAAATGCTATTTGTGCCTCCAAAAGAAGATATATGATATACAACCCTTAATCCCACGGTTTACAAAAACTTTTGGGTTTTAGTATTAAAAAGAAAATGATAAGAAAACAGACCCATTATTATTCCTTGGATGAAGGTATGTAAGATTTACACTTCTTTTTGCGGTGTATCAGTAGCAGTGCTCAAAATGAGAAATGTTACTTGTACACCCCAAAAGAAGATGTATGATATACAAACTTTCATCCCGCGGTGTAAGAATTTTTTTGAAAAAACTTGATAAGAAAAGAAGCCCATTATTAGCCATTGGATGAGGGATGTAGAATTTACACCTCCTTTTGGAGTGTATGACTAATAATGCTCTTTTTGAAATGCATAATTGTGAGGACTGAGATTTTTGCTGTATAGCTAAACTCTCTGTTGACGATATTTTGTGTGTGTTTTAATTACATAATCACTCGTCAAGTTTCGGAAGAAAACGAGTTAGGATGGAGATTTTACACGATCTTTTCACTTAAAGTGAATAGTAACCCTGTTCCGGGGAGGCCAATGAGAAGAGATGGCTTCTGGTGCGTATCGGACTCCTTTCATAGTGATCCAATAACTCATTTTTAATTGTCTAACTATCCTAGACCCTTTGGCACTGACGGATTTTGGGTTTGACGTATGGTTTTTGAGAAAACTGAATTTTTTCGCAATGAGGCTTTTTATTCTTTATCGTTTTTGGCTTTTTAAAAACTTCTCGTTGCTCCGTTTTGCATGTGGACCCTCGGGCGAGGACCTCTCTGCGAGAGAAAGTTTACATCGAGGGACTTTGGCCGCATTTTTGCTTTTTGGAGGGTTTTGGGAGGCAATTATCGGATATATATATATAGGGGTGAAAACGGATCGGATATGGTCGGATATTTGATGAAACCATATCCGCGTCCATATTTTTTTTCGGATACGGATTCGGATACGGATATGTATCGGATGCTAAATTTTTATTAGCATATCCGCTAAAAACAGATTCGGATATAGTCGGATATTTTTCGGATTCGAATATGGATCGGATATGTATTCGGATAATTAATATGCACATATACAATAAACCAGAAACACAAAAAAATATTTTATTTTCCTATCTTATTTCCTCACTTTATTTCTAATTCGCATATAAAATATACAATTTTAATATATAACTCGTTATAAAATAAACGAATAACACAAAAATCACCTTATTTTTCCACAACATATATTAATAATCCTTCCGTACCTTAATTTGCAATGAATTAGAGGATAGACAAGAGAGATTTCTTGAAAAAGAGCTATCTAAATAGTCACCAAATTCATCAAATTTAAAATGCCATCAAAATAGTCACCAAATTCCTCGTCCTCCTCTTCACGGATGGCGGATCTCGCGTCGCGATCGGTTTGAAAATAGGGTGAGAGAGCGAAGAGATGAATAGGGTAAAAGAGCAAACGCCGGAGAGAGAGAAATAGAGATAGAATTTGGGGATTATGTTTTATTCGTTAAAGAGAAATCGAGTGATCGACTCTGGAGGAAAGGGATTTGGGCGGGCCGGGCAAGCGAAATTGGGCCGAGGCCGGGCGGATCCAAAAATATAAAGAATATAAAAATAATAGTACTAAAAATTCGGATATCCGTATCCGTATCCGTTTTTTTCAGATAAACGCAAAAATTTAACTTTCTAAAACCATATCCGTATCCGTATCCGACCGGATCCGGATATTTTATATTCGGATCCGGATATTATCGAATACGAATACGGATATTTTCGGATTATATCCTATCCATTTTCATCCCTAATATATATATATATTATAGGTTTTGGAGCCCCTTAACCCTAACCCTAACCCTAGCCACCCTTCCCTTCCCCTACCTGGACCTCCTGCGACGCGCCGTCGCCGCCGTCGCTGTTGCCTGCCGCCGAAAACAGAGAAGAACCCATCTTCCTCTTCTCTCTCTCTCTTTCTCTCTCTCTCTAATATTATTGGTGTGTGAGGGGGAGGGGACCCGGGCCGGACATCCTTGCGCCTCCGCCGACCTGAACCACCTCCGGCGTGGTCCTCCGACTCCGGGCGGCCATCCCTGAGCCTCCCCGGCGCCGCCGTGCCGTGGAGGTTGCGCCGCGGCCAAGGAGATCCTACAGCAGCCGCGCGGCCGTGGGGAGTCACCCGGCCGCCGCCGCACCTTACCACCGCCTCCGACCGTCACCGCCGACCTCAAGTAGGTCACCACTGCCGCGCCCGGCCATCCCTGAGCCGCCGCCGCGCCGCGCCACGATGCCCTAGCCGAGGGCTGTGTTTGTTGCCTGCCGCCGCCGCCGCGCCGCCGCTCCTCCTCGTCGCCGGCCAAGGGTCCCGACCCCTCCCTCCGGTTGCGAGGACTACCCTCTGGCCGGGGCTCGAGCCGCCGTGCCGCCGGCGCCCCCCTGGCCGATGCCCTAGCTCGGGCATAGTGCAAACCCGAGGCTAGCTTCTTGGCGGTCTTCGTTTTCGGCCATCCGAGACTTCAGCGAGTCTCTGAAGGGTGAGCACTGCACTCCTGGGACTCTGTGGAGTGCCGTGCTCACCTTCACTACGATCGGCGAAGCCCTGTTGTGCGGGAAGGTTGTGGCCGCTTCCGGAAGCAAGTTTTCGGTGGTTTTCTCGCTGTTTCGCGACCGTCCAGCAACCGTTTTCACTCCAGACAGTGAGCACGGGCATCCTTGCATCGAGTCGATTCAGATCGACTGGTTGGTTTGATCCGTTGCATCACGGATCAGGGTAACGAGAGCTAAACTCATTGTTTATGCATTATTTTATGTAGAACTTACCGTTACGGTGGACTGTTTGCTTATGTTATGCTTTGGGAACACCGTGTATTGCCCCGAACAGTGTGAAGATGCTGTTAAAAACCTCTTGACTGACCGTCAAAGGTTCGGGAACAGTTGCGGTGTTAGTTTGTGGCCCACGGTGTCGTTCGACGAAAATTCGCCGAACGAACGGGGTTTTGTTGGTGAGTTTTATTGTTCTGGAGTTGTGGATGCCCTTATGTCGTCACTGAGCCTTGTTGGCTGGTTCTCCTTGCTGTCCCAAAGTTTCGGAGACAACGGATGAGCGACGGAGGGTTCCGGTACCGAAAACGGCATTTTCGGGAACCAGGGTTGTCATTACGGGTGCGTTTATGTTATATGCACCCTGGACTTGGGTTTGCTGTCCAACCACCTAAATTGGTGTGTTTACGGACAGCGGGTGACTTGGGTTGCTTATTGGTACCTTCCGGGGTATTTCCTTGAGTTCGGAATCGTTCTAGTGGACTTTTCGGAAATTCCGGCGATTTCGGGATTGTGAGTTTAGTGTTTTCGAGTCGACTCGATGGACCATGACTTGGTGGGTCTTTCTTAGGTCCAGTCGACTTTCCTGCGAGCCTTGGGAGTTAGGCTCTTCTCCTGTTCAGGTGGGTGCTTCGATCCGGAGTCGGTATAGTGGACTAGCTCGGTGATATTTCTCCTTTCCCTTTTTCCTTGCATGTTATGGATAAGTGTGGTTCCACTCGATTCCCAGTTATTATTCTCTACTTTCATCTCTGCATATGATATTAGTAGAGTGGTGTGGTGTATCTTGCATGATCTTGTGGTGAGACCTAATTGGTCAGTGTTGATCGGCTCGGTGATCCGAGCGATCTCTTGGACATGTGTTAGTTGTTGCTATTCTCGGCTTGTTGCCGTCCTATGGATTGAGCATTTCGCATCGATCGTCACAGCTCATCTAGCACTTCACGTACACCAGTGGTTTGGCCACCGTGGGGGTGTTTTCTTTTTCGAAAAAGTGGTCGTGTTCTCGACCCGTGAGCCTCTTGCCAGGTGCTTGCAGAGGTTGTGTGCCGGTGGGTGAGCATACTGTGACATAGCCTGCGATCTTCGGATCTATAGGGCACAGTGATTGGGTTTTCAGTTTATCTACAGTTGATGCATATGTTCATTATTTACAGTAGCAGTAGTTGTTCATACCTGTTTATACCTGTTCTCCTTTATTCGCTACTGTACTTGAGATATACATATCTACTTGTTGTTCCTCCTTTGCCGGTGAGTACGCCTCGCCTTCGTCGGCTTGCGGTACCCACTGGGAGGGGAGACATGTGTACATATTCTCACCCCCACTATTTTTTAGGTGATCTCGGTGGTGGGAGCCGGGACGGTGTGTGAGGAGCGATAGCTAGCGAGCTATAGAGGTCCCGACCTGTCTGCTTTCGATTATTATATCTTGACCCTTCTTTTATAAGTTAATAAATTAGAGTTTATGTGGTTTAGTTATTTGCTTGCTGATTGTCGAATTTGGTGGTTTCTGAATATTCTGAATACTTGATGTTTCTCGAAAGTTCGATGTGATAGTCGTGGTTTATCTGAGACATGTGGTTGATGGTTTTATCGTATGTGGTTTGGTTTTCTACCCCTCGTGGTAGCTGGCTTTTCAAAAGTGAGTTTCCGTGTGGAAACAGTTTTCTAATGACTTTCGGATTTATCGATGTTTAGTATTTTAAAAACAGAGTTTCCGAGTGGGAAACGCTTTTAACAAATAAAAATGATTGTTGTAATGTGCATTGGTATCATCCTTCGCCTAAGGACTGTTTAGAGCATGCATCATCGTAAGGATAATTAGCTGAATGGTTATCTGACATCCGCATTGTTATGTTGTTTGTGAGAGTGGATGAGTGTGTTGTTGTGTATGTGGTATTGGTACGCCGTGCAGATACAGAAAAGACTCTGTCGGTGTGGACAGAGAGATTTCTGTACCTGTGGCGGGTCTGTTACGTCTTGGGGACCAGTTGTAATTCAAAAAAAAATGTATGAGCATTTTTCGCTGACCTCGTTTCAAACTAGCCCTTTTATTCAAAAAGGCTTTACAAAAGGGACCCCGGGGCGTGACAATGATATACAACCCCTTTAAAATATTAAAAGTTCAAAGTATTATATACACTAGTAAAGTTACCCATGCATTGCGGCGGGCTAATGCTATAGAAGACAGGACAAAATAAAAAATTTAAATTTTTTTGAATTGCCATAAGACATTAATAAATAAAGATAATATATATTAATATATATACAAATAGAAGAGATGAAACAGATATACGTACAAATATAGCAAAACTTACAATTTCAGTAAAAAAATTATAAATAACAGTAATGAAAGAAGCAGCAATAGAATTACTACTCCATACGTATCTTGATCGCATTGCCGACATCGGGGAGACGAATCCCTATCTCCATATCACCTTTGCCGCTATTGTCGACGTCGAGCTCCTCCTTCGTCACGGCCATGTCGATCCCGTACAAATTTCTCCAAACCTACCACTTCTTTCCCCTCGTCGACTCCAAATCTATCTCTGCTTCCCCCTGGGAGCGCAGAAATGAACCTCTCTTATGCGCCAAAAAAAATTAGGAAAAATACTATAAAGAAATCTTTTTTTTTTTATGAAAGTGATTTATTTATATGAAAATGGATCGTGTGACCACATTAATTAGGAAGTAGGCGGGTCGGAAAACGAAGCATCGTGCGGAGATGGGGTGAGAAGACGAAGCATCAGGAAGTGAGAAGAGGGGAGAAGGTAAGGATGAAGGAGGGACTGTCACGTAGCAAATTCCCTGAAAAATAATTATAGGTGTAGATATCCCTTTAAATTGAAAAGATATTATAATTATTATTCATCATGACTAATTTCCCTTCAATATACCTATTAGAACCATCAAATGTCAATTTTACCCCTACTATAAATGCACGAAGAACCCTCCATTACAAGCTATTTTGAAATAGCCTTATCAACAGGAGCTTTGTTTCAGTTAACATCACTTTAACTTTTTATTATTCTGAATAAAGTAATTCTATTAGTTAAGTTAAATATTCTATTAAATCCAGAGGCCTAATAGCTATTAGTTTTTAATTTTTCTATTTTTTGTGCTAAATAGAGATTAAATTTAAATTTAATTTAGTGACTTATGCATGTAATAAAATCTTTAATATAATTGACTAATATCACTTAATTAAAAAAAATTAAATGTTAATAGGTCATAATTAAATAACATTATACACCTCTATACTAGGTGTAAGATATACACCTCACCCATAAAAAAGCCCTTCTTCTCCTTCTAGTCTTATCAAAAAAATTTATACTAAATTCATTTTGGATTTTTATGAAACCTAGGATGGAGAGATTGTAAGATATATTTGCACGCGCGCGTGTATGTACGCGTGTATGCATGCATGTGTACAAATAGTATGTTCTAAATGTTACACCTCTTCATCCATGTGACGCCCCAACTTCCCAGAGGTCACCCATCCTAGGACTACTCCCGTTCTAGCACGCTTAACTTTCTTAACCTCTTGGGCCTAGCCACCGCCCAAAATATTTAAGCCGGGTTAAGAGTTTTAGCCCTATTATATCTTTTATATAGGACTATATGGGGTCTCACAATCCAAGAGCCAACTTTTGGCCCTTGTCGTGTCATTTCTTTTAAAAATATTAAATATTCAAAGGGATTTGCTAACCCTTGGATGAAAAGGGTGTAAATCATACACCCATTTTGAGGTGTATACCTAATATTTTTCTAATGAAATATCTGTTAGTTGTATGCCCTAAAAGCAAATCAGACAGACGCATTTTTTTCTCGATAGGACATATTTTTGTACGTAATCTTGATTATTTATATATTTAGGACTATTTATTTTATTCATGTTTAATATGTCCATTAATCATCTATATAATTAAAAAGATGATGATGTGTATTCTTAAGAGTTAGAGAATTTGAGACACATATTATTAGTAATTAATTCCTAAATACTCTTAGTCGATGGATCATCACGGAGAGGATGATTGATCCGACTAGATTGGTGTATGTGTCGTTTCCCTTTTGCTATGACGAGTCTCGAATCATCAATGTGGAGACATTAGAGCGAATGTACAAGTGGTTGTTAGACAACAAGGCTACCAAGTATGAACAACTACAAACAGTCACATGAATGTCTACTCACTCGTCAGTAATTGGTTAGATGTTGCAGTGGTATGATTAATTCTTAGACCTGCAACACCATAGTCATTCAATGCGAGACTACTGTAGCTTGACTATACTACAAACTCTCATCCTAGCCATGAATCCTATAAGATATCTGTTGGCTGCAATGGATTCATATTAGAAATATGTGTGTGTTTATAGAAAATCTACTATTCTTGGTATAGAGATAATTAGTCCTATACTATTTGTAAGGAAAGGTCCAAAATTCCTTGGTCAGGTTAATATGGTGCATGGAAAGAAGTTTCCAAGAATAGCCATAAGAGCTTATATTCTATCAAATTTATTATATAACAAGTGATAGGATTTGACGAGTATTCCATAAACTTTCACTCAGTTGGGACTATGCGATAAAAGGATTGTATCGTACGGTAACTGCACCTAAAGATTAATCCGATATTTACTTCTGACGGGATAGCTACTACATGCTACTAGACATCGCAGTAGATTGTGGGACCTATGAGAATAATTATATATAGACGATTAATTATTTTTTAAGCATTGAACCGAAAGGAGTTTCAATGATAATGTAAATAGAGATCGTATCATATCTCACTACAAAACAAAATTGGACCTATTAGCTCACACATATAAGAGTTCACATACGATCGAGCTTATGCTGACGATAAAAGAATATATTAGGTAATCTAAATACAATAATAGTAATGCTAAATATTGAATATATTAGGTAACCTAAATACAATAATAGTAATGCTAAATATTGAGTTTACTAAATTATTAGCTAAGAGACTAATTTGCAAGAGTTGTAAATTAGAGGTATTAAAGTGCAAAAGTTGTCGGGTGATGTTAATAAAGAATATAGGGACTTATGTGTAAATGTTACACGCGGATCGATATGATTCTGTTTAAATGAGAACCGGTTTACAGGCTTAGCAGATATCCAATAGAGTTAGGATTTTAGGGTTTCTACTACAATACATATCGTATAATGTGTTGGAAAAAAGACGACTGAAAAAAAAAGAAAACCCTTGCTCTCTTCCTTCTCCTCAAGTCCTCCACCACTACCATCATCGACCTGTCATGCCCCGAGTCCATAGCGGAAGCCCATGGGGACGTCAACAGACCCGCCGAACGTACAAAGTTTTTCCTGTCCAAACGAAACGTCAACATAACCGAACAGGACAAGATAACCCAAGAGGTCACAACTGAGAGGTTTCCACAATCACAAGAATAAATAAACAAACGACATGTATCAGAGCACTCTCTACAAGCTGAATCGCTGTACATCATATACTATATCAGATAAAACTCAAACCCCGAAAGAAAAGTACAAGTAATAAGCTCTAGCCCTCGCTAGTACAGGCATGTAGTATAGAGTAGCTCCCTAGCTGGTGGTCATCTAATATATAGGCATGCTGGTAGGAGATGCTATCTACTGCGCAATCCCCCTTACCTCGATCTACCGTCGGTATAAATACCCCTGAAAGTAAACCACAAGAGGGTATGAGAACTACTAAACAGTAGTTCCCAGTGGGTACGGTCGACGATAACCACGACCTTCCCACTAGGTCTACCGAAGGCCAAAATAGTAAAAGAACAATAAAAGATGCTGTAAATGAAGTACGGAAAAATAGTAAAGGAATAACTGAATATAACTGAGAGAACCGTAAGTAACAATAAATGAATAACAGGCTATGATCTGAACAGGTAAATGTATTTACTGATCACTTTATTGTAAATGAATAATTGAATATAAGATAAACAGATCTATGTACCTGCTGAACTATCATGTCCCTGTACATGTAGTGAAAGAAAAAGAAAGAAGCTGGTTAGTGTATGCATCAATGGTGCGTCTAATAAACAAATGCTATAATAGTAACCAATCGCAACGACCGACTCGTACGTCCGGTCAAGCCTGCGCCCGCCTAGTGCCCGGATCGCACTCCCGCAGGTGCACCGTCGACACATAGGCTCTGCCCCCAGCCCGATCACCACTCCTGCAGGTGGGTCATCATCCCAAGGGCACATATCTCTGCTATATCTGGCCAGCATCCGGAGCGGCACTCGAAGGGGAGCGACCTTACCGAGTCTAATAGCACGTAACTCTGTCAAACTCAATGTGGCTCTGCAGGCTTTGGTCCATGTGATGGTCAAGAATATCACAAATACCCAATCCAATGTCCTCAGCGTAAACATGGAGTAAACAGTAGGTCAAATGTCAATATAGAATATGCATATGCTCTCTCTATGTCCAAATATCAGCACACTATCGCCGCGCTACCCACGGCCTCTATTTTGTAATATATGGCATGTACAATACAAATGGGTAATGGAGCAATTGTCAGCCCAAACGGCATAACAAGAAATTCATAATGGCCCTCATGCATTCTAAAGGCCGTCTTAGGAGTGTCATCTTCATGCATTCGAACTTGGTGATAACCAGATTGAAGATCAAGTTTAGAAAAATAAGCAGCACCATGTTGCTCATCCAATAATTCATCAATAATTAGAATATGAAATTTGTCTTTGATGGTAATATTTTTAAGTGCTCGATAGTCAATACCCATGCTTTATGAACCGTCTCGCTTCCGCACCAGCAAGATAGGTGCTGAATACAGGCTGTTGCTTGGTCTAATAATGCCATTCGCAAGCATTTCTCTAGATTGGCTCTCGATCTCCCCTTCTGATAATGAGGATAACAATAAGGTCAAATGTTTGGAGGTTGGCTGCCCGAAATGAGAGGAATCCGATGATCATGAGACGCCTTGGTGGTAAGGTTGAAGGGAAACCAAAAATACTTTCATAGGCTCTCAGTAGGCCTAACAGATCTGAAGATAAAGGAGCCTCTGTCGCCACTTCTTCTAGGGAGTATAGACTTATGTGTACAACGGTTCTTCTTTTCGTCAATAGTTCTTCTCATCGCAGTTATGACATAACCCCTTCTCTCTCCTTATTTTTGCTTCAGCCAATGTGAGACGTTTAATTGGTGGAAGAGCCTCTTTAGGGTTGTTGTTGTAGAGATAGTTGGCTGAGTAGAGGTGGATCTCACCTGACGTTGTTGGGCTAATAGTTTCTCCTCTTTAAGGCATGCAACACAAATAGTCACAGATATAGAAGTCGTTCGAAAGGCTCGTGCGTCATGCTTTAGATCCTCCTACAAGCCCGATAAGTCCCGACGTGCGATACACCCATCCAGTTAGATTCTCTCTATCAAATCGGAAAAACTCCAGACATATGATATGAGGTAGCACCATCATAGGATTCTCTGTAGAAGAAACCAATGTCCCTTTTTTAAGGGGCTTGAAAGTAGGGGACGATTTTTGTCGGAACTCGAGGCATATACAACTTCGGACAACGCGTGTAGTCGCACGTTCATCTTCGTATTCATAGCGATAATTAAATTTTTAAGAACACTAACAGAATCATTAATGAACCTTATTTAAGTCTCAATTTGTTGAATCGAGCATCAATGTTGGAAAATTGGGTGTTCATCTCCCTCTTTTTTTTTATGAAATGCCCGTCTAACTTCCCCAAGAAATCTTTTTTTCGCTTGAGGCAGGACCATATAAGGCTCTGATACCAATTGGCAGGGTTCTACTGTATCGAAAGAACTAGTTGATCTGATGCAGACCAAGTCCCCTTTCGGGTGTACGAACACCGTCGACGCTGCAAACGCAACTTGAGCATGTGGCTCGATCAATCCGGACTAGGTTTCGGTTGAATCACACCTATTAGTTTCTAGAAGTATCTAGGATTATGTGATTTTATTTTAAAATCTATTTATTTTGATAAGTTGATGTCACGCCCCGTCGGGCCTTTAACACCAACTAGATGGAAAGGATAACCGCACGGGCGCATGCCCCAGACCTGCCGAACGGATAGAGTCTCTTCTACCCGCCCAAGGCGTCACAACACAAGCATGTCCACAAGGTTCCAACTAGGAACGGAGCACAAGAGTTGCACAAGGAAAGCATCAACATAAAGAAGTTCTACTTCTATTACATCACATTAGCACATTTATACATGCCCAAAATTTTATTTTCTTTCAATTTCATTCCATACATCATGTTCCAAAATTATAGAATATACAAGTTTCATATAATCAATAAAAATCCCCTATACTATCAAAGTCCAAGACTAGGGGTACAACTCTATGTATCACCAAAATAGAAGGGCTGCTATCTAGAGAGCCAAACCCTTACCTCGCTCCGCCGCCTCACTCGCGGAAGGACCTGAAAAACGTGGGGTGAGAACTATAAACATAGTTCCCAGTGGGTAAGGCCACCCAAGAGAGAAGCTCGACCCACCAGGTCAAAAGAAACACCATATGCATAAGTTAGATCACAAATAACTATGTAAGAAATATTTACATACTTGTAAATCAACATAAAGGATGCAACCAAATAAAATGTAAATTTTCATTCTCTCCTAGGTTCATCCTATATTTCACATTGACCAAGTTCAACTACTTGTCATTTACTTATGTGAATCGCCGCCTCAACAAGGAGTGAAATTATCACCTCCGAGTTCGGGTAGCGAAATCGTCGCATACCCCATCTCAACACCGCCATCACATGGCACAGGTAGCGAACTCGTCGCATACCCGGGATAGCAACCTCGTTGCACATCCCATTTCAACACCGCCATCACGTGGCATAGGTAGCGAACTCGTCGCATACCCGGGATAGCAATCTCGTTGCACATCCCATTTCAACACCGCCATCACATGGCACAGGTAGCGAACTCGTCGCATACCCGGGATAGCAATCTCGTTGTACATCCCATTTCAACACCGTCATCACATGGCACAGGTAGAGAACTCGTCGCATACCCGGGATAGCAACCTCGTCGCACATCCCGTCTCAACACCGCCATCACATGGCATAGGTAGCGAACTCGTAGCATACCCGGGATAGCAATCTCGTTGCACATCCCATTTCAACACCGCCATCATATGGCACAGGTAGCGAACTCGTCGCATACCCGGGATAGCAATCTCGTCGCACATCCCATCTCAACACCGCCATCACATGGCATAGGTAGCGAACTCGTCGTATACCCGGGATAGCAATCTCGTTGCACATCCCATTTCAACACCGCCATCACATGGCACAGGTAGCGAACTCGTCGCATACCCGGGATAGCAATCTCGTCGCACATCCCATCTCAACATTTTACACTTGCCAACCTAAGTCTCATGATCCTAGGTTCAAGTCACTAAGTCTCACCTATGATCAATGACATTATGTTTACTTTCTCATTCTCAACCTAGGTTCCATAACGCTAGGTTCCAATCTCATGTCCAACCTATGTTCAATAATACTAGGTTCCAATCATACATGTTCCAACCTATGTTCAATAACACTAGGTTCCAATCATACATACAACCATGCAACAAGTATAGATAATATAAATATACTTAAATTCTATAACATGCAATAGGAGCTCATGGCTCTACCTATCATGATTTTCATCTTTGCCAACATGCAAGTCCTAGGGTTCACCATACATACCATTTTATCTTTAAATAGATATTTATCCTAGACATGGAAGTGACCTAATCACTTCGGTAAACACAAACCCACCTCAAGAGCTTCCGAATTCTTGTATTCTTCAAGTCCCTAAGTGTCCAAGCCTTGAGTTCTTGCTTCAACCCAAACTTCTACAAGAAAACGGTTCGTTACTCGTTACGAATTCTTAATTCAACTCAATACTTGAAATCAAGTGTTCTAACATGATTTCCTATGCCTCAATTGCAATTCCCGAAGGTTCAAATATTTTTAGAACCTCCCATGGTAAAAACCCTCATTTCACCTAGGTTTCACATGCATGCACGTGGAACCTCCAAATCTCTTGGCCAATCTCCACGTTTTGTGGTTTAGATTGCCTAGGGTTCCCAAAAACCTCATCTTAAAGAATTAAATCCAAGATTTAAACCCTAAATCACAAGAACTCACCTCAAAGCCCTAGCTCCCAAGCTTCTTCTTGCACCAAGAAGCTCCAAATCCATCTTAAAAGCTTTTTCCAAGGTCAAATCCTCCACTTCTCCAAACTTTGGAGAGATATCTAGAGAGAGAAAGTGAGGAAGAGGGAGAGGGAATGAGAGAAAATGAAGAAGTAATAAGGAGAGAGGTCTCAGCCCTCAATACATAGCCCTCCTCTGTGGAATTACCAAAATACCCCTCACTGGGCATTCTACCTCAGCCGGGTCCGGACCTTGCAAATAGGGTCCGGACCCCGCACAGGTGACAGTCCACCGCGCAGGCCGGGTCCGGACCTTGGTGTACGGGTCCGGAACCCGTACGCACCCCAACTCGGAAGCCAGCTCGGGTCCGGACCGTGACATCTGGGTCCGGACCGTAGCTGCCCGCGGACTTCATTGTCCGGACCCCAGCTTCCAGGGTCCGGACCCCGTGAGCAGTTTTGCTCCTCTTGGTCCCTTTTTCATAATTTTTTGATTTTCGGGTTTCCACTCGCACCCACAATGTTCCGAAACCTTCGGAACCCAATTCCACACCAGCCATTATCGGCTTCCATCGAACTTTATCAAATTTAGCAAAGTTCGCTACGACGCACCGAAATTCCGAGTGCTACAGTTGAAATTTTAGTTTATTCTATTAGGATAGGTTGAGATTTATTTATGAGATTTTTATTCTGTTAAGGGTAGGTTGAGATTTTATTATGATATTTTCTATTTCATTAGGATAGTTGTTTAAGTTGAGATTTTATTTTGTTAGGATAGATTGAGATTTATTTATGAGATTTTTATTCTGTTAGGGTTGGTTGAGATTTTATTATGATATTTTCTATTCCGTTAGGATAGTTGTTTAAGTTGAGATTTTATTTTGAGCTTATCCATTTGTTACTATTTTGAGCTTATCCATCTATTAGAAAGGCTTTTTAAATAAGCCTATGTATGGAACGATTAAAAATAATGAAGATGAATATTGTTACATAGCCATTGAGATGTGTTCTCTATTTTCCTTCGTATTTATGAGTTGACCGGAGTGAGTCCGTGGGAAGCGAGTCTCTTTATCTTTTTCCCTGCCGCCTGCATCCGTCGCCACCACCGTCATCCACCATCGATGTCACCTCTGTTACTGCAGCCATCGTCTTGCCTTGTCGCTATCGATTGCTGCGCCCGAGCCACCCCCTGATCTTTTCGATGCCAATGATTAAATTGATGCCATCTAGCTTGTCCACCGAGTACTAATCGTTTTTCCTTTTATCCTTTTATTTATCTTATCTCAATTCTTTTTATTATTCTGTTATACTTCTGAAAAACTTTTTTAAGACATTCTTCTGCATCCTTAATATTTTTTCTTTTTTCTTTTTACACTCTCTTCATTTTTTTTCTCCACACATTTTTTTTCGTTTTTTTTTTCACTCCACTCTTATAATACTTTTTTTTTTTTCAATTCTCACATGTTTTCTTCCACAAGCTCAAAATTTTTGACGAAACAGAACCGTCAAATAGCCTAGGCTCTGATACCAAATCTGATGCAGGATGAGTGTAAACATGAAATATATTAGATGCAATCAAATCCTATTATTAAAAGTTCTCTAATGCAAGTTGAATGCAACACAGCGGGACCCACAATCTGGACTAAAAAAAAAGAAGTTCAAGAACAAAACAATGGAAGAGCCGATAGATAACACGAAGCTGAAATTAATTAAGAAATTGAGGATGATTGATTTAACCTGTCAATGCTCCGTAGGCGATATTAGTAACTCCAAACAGAAATAGGATCGCCCGTTCTTAATCAATTGGATCCAAGCCTCTACCTTGGGCACCATCTATGGGCACAAAGCAAAGAATGGTTATTTACGCAAAGGGGTCAGGGAGCGGGAGAATAATAAAGGGAATTGAGATAAGATAAATAAAAGGATAAAATGGAAAATGATTAGTGCTCGGTGGACAAGCTAGATGGCATCGATTTAATCATTGGCATCGAAATGATCGGGGGGTGGCTCGGGCGCAGCAATCGATAGCGGCAAGGCAAGACAATAACTGTAGTAAAGGTGACGTCGATGGTGGATGATGGTGGTGGCGATGGATGCATGCGGTAGGGAAAATGATAAAGGGACTCGCTTCCCACGGACTCACTCTAGTCGACACATAAATACGAAGGAAAATAGAGAACACATCTCAATGGCTAAGTAACAATATTCATCTTCATTATTTTTAATCGTTCCATACATATGCTTATTTAAAGAGCTTTTCTAACATAGGAATAAGCTCAAAACATTAACAAATGGATAAGCTCAAAATAAAATCTCAACTTAAACAACTATCCTAACAGAATAGAGAATATCATAATAAAATCTCAACCTACCCTAACAGAATAAAAATCTCATAAATAAATCTCAACCTATCCTAACAGAATAAACTAAAATCTCAACTTACCAAAATAAACAGATTTTAAAACAAAATCACATAATCTTAGATACTTCTAGAAACAAATAGGTACGATTCAATCGAAACCTAGTTCGGATTGATCGAGCCACATGCTCAAGTTGCGTTTGCGGCGTCGACGATGTTCATACACTCCTTATACAGAGTTTGAGCATCCGCAGTTAAATGATGAAGCCAAGGTAGATAAGCGTGTCGAAGAGGTAAGATTACAGGTCGAGTTACCCTCATTGCCCCAGCAATATGAGTCCTCCATATGTCAGCTTCAAATTGTACCGAAACCATTTTTTTCCTTAATATCAATTCTTATGAAGCCTCACCGACATATCAGTCATTCCTATGTCAACACTAAGCCGGAAATTCAGATGATATAGGTTGTTCAACGTGCAGGCATTGGGCTGCATCACTTTATTTTATGCACTTGGTTGTTTCCTATCACCTTACAAATCCAACTGATCTCGAGGACGAGTCCTGCGCAGCGGAAGCGAATGAGGCAGAACAAACCTGAAAAAATGTTGATCGAGTTAAACCAATTTAGTTCATCATTTTTTTTAACTTAGATTAGATTAGTTGAGCATATCTTTTAGTTAGTTAAATGAGAGTTTTTAGCTATCCTCTTATTTGGTTTTATCTCTATTTATTTTTGGATTTTTATTTTTTAGTTAATCTCTAGATAATGTTGTTTTAATTAGTTATTTAAGACAAGATTAAATTCAAAGTTGGCTATATGTATCTAAAACTAAGGATAGTATAAATAAGCTATAGTTCTTTATTGTATAGGAGGATGATATTAATAAATTAATAAAAGATGATTCGGAGCTTTGGTGCACGAGCAATCTTTTTTTTTTCGTGAATGCGTCGCCCTGGAGTGAGTCCAGTTTCGAAGTGAGTTCGGTTTAGGAATGAGTCCTGATTATCTTTTCTATTTTTTTCTATTTTTTTTAATTTTTCTATTTTCTTTAATTTTCATATTTTTTAATTACAAATATTTCATAAAATAAAAAAATTCAAAAAATATTTCCAAATTTTTTAAAATTTTGAAAAATTTTCAAAATTATAAATCATATTTTGGAGCCTTGTAAAATGTAGGACCCTATATCCCGTCCTACATTAGATTTCGTATCAGAGTTTAGGCCATTTGACGGTTCTGTTTTGTTAAAAACTTTGGGCTTGTGAAAGAAATAAAATGAGAATTGAAAAAAAAAAGTATTATAAAAAAAAAGTGGAGTAAAAAAAAGCGAAGAAAAGTATGTGGAGAAAAAAAAATGATGAGAGTGTAAAATGAAAAAAGAAAAAATATTATGGATGCAAAAGAATTTCTTAAGAAAGTTTTTCATAAGTATGGCAGAAGAAAAGGGATATGTACATATAGAGTCATTGAGAGAAATATGTGAGATTACAAGAGTCGAGTTTGATGAATGGTTATACGATCAGAAATTATACTTCGAGAGAAAAATAAATAATTTTCGGATAGAAATATTAGATGACTTGAGATGGTGGTATAAACAAAGACAAATATCTCATCTTGATTTTAACAGAATATTTTTGGAAGAAGAAGAAAGGAGGTTGAAAGATATTGAAGAAGATGCTAAAATTACTGAAGATGATTTTTAATGGATAGATAAGGTCAGAAATGAGTATAGATGGATCCAACTAAAAGTTCAGCTAGAGACCCTAATTGCTCAAAAGAGTAAGCCACCTATAGCACAGTTGGGAGTCGACAATTCTGGTTTAGTTCCATCCACACCATCCGATATGCAAAGAAATTCTAGATGTGACCAAGTTAGAATTTGAGCATCCGCAGTTAAATGATGAAGCCAAGGTAGATGAGCGTGTCGAAGAGATAAGATTACAGGTCTAGTTATCCTTTATTGCCCCAGCAATATGAATCCTCCATACGTGAGCTTCAAATTGTATAGAAACTACTTTCCTCCTTAATATCAATTCTTATGAAGCCTCACCGATATATCAGTCATTCCTATGTCAACACCAAGTCGGAAACTCAGATGATACAGGTTGCTCAACATGCAGGCATTGGGCTGCATCACTTTATTCTACACAATTGGTTATTTCCTATCACCTTACAAATCCAACTTATCTCAAGGATGAGATCCTGCGCAGCGGAAGCGAATGATGCAGAACAAACCTGAACCAATGTTGATCGAGTTAAACCGATTTAGTTCATCATTTTTTTAACTTAGATTAGATTAGTTGAGCATATCTTAAATGAGGATTTTTAGCTATTCTCTTATTTAGTTTTATCTATATTTATTTTTCGAGACAAGGAGAGTTGATGCGGACTTGGTCCCCTTTCGGCTGAACGAATGCCGTCGACACCGCAAACGCAACTTGAGCATATTGCTCGATCAATCCGGACTAGGTTCCGGTTGAATTGCACCTATTAGCTTGTAGAAGTATTTAGGATTATGTGATTTTATTTTAAAATCTGTTTATTTTGGTAAGTTGAGATTTTAGTTTATTTTGTTAGGATAGATTGAGATTTATTTATGAGATTTTTATTCTGTTAGGGTTGGTTGAGATTTTATTATGATATTTTCTATTCCGTTAGGATAGTTGTTTAAGTTGAGATTTTATTTTGAGCTTATCCATTTGTTACTATTTTGAGCTTATCCATCTATTAGAAAAGCTCTTTAAATAAGCCTATGTATGGAACGATTAAAAATAAGGAAGATGAATATTGTTACATAGTCATTGAAATATGTTCTCTATTTTCCTTCGCATTTATGCGTTGACCGGAGTGAGTCCATAGGGAGCGAGTCCTTAATTTTATCTTTTTCCCTGCCGCCTGCATCCATCGCCACCACCGTCATCTACTATCGACGTCACCTCTGTTACTGCAGCCACCGTCTTGCCTTGCCGCTACCGATTGCTGCGCCCGAGCCACCCCTGGATCATTTCGATGCCAATGATTAAATAGATGCCATCTAACTTGTCCACCGAGCACTAATCATTTTCCCTTTTATCCTTTTATTTATCTTATCTCAATTCCCTTTATTATTCTCCCTCTCCCCGACCCCTTTCCGTAATCCTTGCTTTGTGTCCATAGATGGTGCCCAAGGTAGAGGCTTGGATCCGATCGATCAAGAATGGGCAGTCCTATTTCGGTTTGGAGTTACTAATATCGCCTACGAAGTATTGACAGGTTAAATCGATCATCCTCAATTTCTTAATTAATTTCATCTTCGTGTTATTTATTGGCTCGATCATCCTCAATTTCTCAATCAATTTCATTTTCGCATTATCTATCGGCTCATTCATTGTTTTGTTCTTAAACATTTTTTTTTAGTCCGAATTGTGGGTCCCTCTGTGTTGCATTCAACTTACATTAAAGAACCTTTAAATAATAGGATTTGATTGCATCTAATATATTTCATGTTTACACTCATCCTACCTCACGATCACTTCAAGGGGATCGGACCTCCAGAGAATAGAGAAGTAGAGAGAAGAAGACAAGATATAAGGAAAAAGAGACAATTCTGCATGATTATTCCTCATTGTCATGGATTACATTATATTGAGCTCATATGCTCAAATCAAGCCAAATCTAATATAACATTATAACCATAAACAAGCCTAGTCGTAAATAACGAGATATTTAAATTACATTTGAATTTGCTTATTAAAAAAAAGTTAGCTGGGATCGCATTAGATAGATTAATAGTTCAGATCTAGAATGAAACAAGATGTGATCTTTAGTTTTCAAAATTTTATTTGTTGTTTTTCTTTCACTACGTGCATGTGATTTTCTTACAAAATCTTCTCAATGTTTTTTATTGGTACCCACTTAATTTTCAATATTTTGATTTGAGGTTGTTTAGCTAGTTTAGTTGTTTTGAGTTGTTTTTTTTTTAAAAAAATACTTGCCCTATTAGCTATTAGTTGTCATTATTTGTTAAAAGATGCTTAAAATATAGAATTCATATGACTTTGGTAAAATTTTAAATTTAGCTGATAGAAATCACTTGAATACAAAAATAAATAAATAAAAGATAAAGGAGGGTTGATTTTAAAAAAAAAAAGTTGAGGGGACTATTTCAAATGGACTATAGTCTTACTATAAGATAATTATTATTCGGTGGCGATTTTAGCCACCGAATATATAAAATATCGCTACCAAATGTCTATAATCGTGACAAAAATTATCGCCACATGTTGCCGCGATAGGTCCCGCCGACAAATGAATTGGTGGCAAGATATGAGCTTTGCTATTTTAAACATAACTTTTTATAGTGACAACAGTCGCCACGAAAGGATATCATTTGGTGGCGACAATTTGTCACCAACGTTCAACTTTAGGTGGCAAATATTTGTCTCCACTGAAGGTGACATTTGGTGACAAATATTTATTGCTACTAAATATGACATTTGGTGTCAAATATTTATCGCCACTAAATATGACATTTGGTGGGGACAAAATATATTCACATTAGATAGTGTTATTGTCCTATCCTCTGCATCTTTTTTCGCTATCGCGTCCTCTTCCTCGCCCTCTACCGCAGCCACCGCTCTCGCCGAACATGCTCTCCCGCCCCGTCGTCCTTAAATCCTTCAGTACCCTCATCCTTGTTGCCATCTGCAGCCATGTGCTCTGCTACAAGCTCATCTCACGAGATCTATATCATATCTGAGCTGGCGTCGACGGAGGTGTGGCCAATGTAAGAGAATGGAACGCGGCGTAGATGTTGGGGCGGTGGAGGAGAAGGAGAAGGGAGAGGAAGCGGAAAGGAGAAGGAGAGAAAGAAACGGCGATGAGGAGAAAGATGAACCGGATGCAAATAAAAACAAACAAGAGAAAAAAAGGAGAGAGAAAAAGGAATAAGGGTATTTTGGTCAGTTTTTAAAAAATTCAGGCCGAATCTTAAAAATCCAAAATATTGATCCATTTTTGCAAAAACACAAAACTGGTAGATTTTTTATGCAAATTGGCCTTTTATTATTCAGTTTTATTAAATTTATCGATAATTTTATCAAATTTAATAAATTTAATTATTTTTTAACAAAATAAAATTAAAAAAATAAATAACTAAAAACTAATAAAGCTTTTATTTGTAAAAAAATTAACTAAGTTTACTAAAATAAAATAATTTTAAAAAACTAGGAGGCGTAAATAAAAAAAAGAAAATCAAAGTTCAGAGAGCAATTTCAAAATGATTTGTAATTGAAGGGGTCTCTGTACATTTTCACCCTCACATAATTAAATTATTGAAGTTAATAAATAGATGTTTTGTAGCGAAATTTGAGCTGACACCCTAGTTTCAACTAATTTGTGGCAATAATTTTGCCACTATATTTGATTTTATAGTGGCCCAGTATAAGTTAATTAATCGGTGGCAATTTTTTCTATCGCCACCATATGTAACCATATAATGGTGACAAAATAGTTATTTGGTGGCGAAAGTAATATCCACTTTTAAGTTCATTAATCGGTGGTAATTTTTTCTATCGCCATTATATATAATCATATAGTGGCGACAAAATAGTCATTTAGTGATGAAAGTAATATTGCCACTGTAAGTTAATTAATCGGTGATAATTTTTTTATTGTCATCATAGGTAACTATATAGTGGTGATAATTTTTATCGCCGTCTTATTTTTGCCATCTATACCATCTTTTCTGATAGTGTTTCGGGTCAAAATTGTCATTCTAAGATCAAAATTGTCATTCCATAATTTAATTAATCGGATATAATAATTCATATTAGAGGGATATGTGACATTTTAAAATGTTTAGAGATATTTGTGATATTTTAAAATTTTTGATGGGTATATATAAAATTGCTCCATTATTTAACTCGATAGCGGATTTACGGAATAAAGCAACTTAAGAAATTCATAAAATTTTGAGGCATATTAAATTTACTTCCAACAGAAAGCAGGCAAAGCTTTTGCTTTGACAAAATTTCGGAGTCTGACCATACATTTAAACCCCGCTCACTAAACTTTTAGGCTTCATTTGGTTCGGAGTTAAGTAAGAATTATCTATTACAGGGATAGGATTAAATGCAGAAATAAGCCGGGGTTAGACGAATTTTGCGTTTGGATGAAAATTGGATTATTTCCGGAAATAAGAAAAATATCGTTTGGTTCGTTATGGTGGAATAAGAAGAATAATGGGTAGTTATAAATAGAAAATAATGATTTTGCTCTAATTATTATATTTGAATTTGAATTTTTTATTTTATATTTCAAATTTCAAATTTAAATAGATAACTTTTATAAAATTAAAAAAATTCAAGTATAAAATTTTAAATATAAAATGTCAAATTTAAAATTTAAAAATATAAATATATATTTTAAGATTACAAATTATAAATTTTTGAAATTTCAAATATAAAATGTTAAATTTAAAATTTAAATAATTAAAAATAACAATTTAAAATTTAAAAAATTAAAATTTTTAAAAAATTTAAAATTAACGGTGCTTTGTTGGGCTCAACCACAGCGCTCACAGGTTTCGACCTGACTCAACCCACCTGCATGTTAGGTCTATTGTTGGGCTTCTTGCCGTTAGGTCTCTTGTGGACCGCAGCCCCACTCAACTTATCAGGCTCACCCAACTCAACTTATTAGTCTCCTGGGCCTATTGTCACAGTGCAAAAAGTTGGACATATTTTTAGCCCAATAATAAATAGCCAACAAGTCCCACTCTGCTGCCACATGTAGCCCCAATCCGCCATCACATGTCGGTTTTATCTCTATCCAAAAGTTATAATTTTTTCTTTTAGGCCCCGTTTGGTTCCGAGATAAAAAGCAGGGATAACAAAAGTTATCCCTGCTATTCCGCCAATAGCAGGGCAATTTTTGGTCGGGATAAAATATTTCGTTTAAATTTAGCTATTCTCGGTAATCCCGAAATATTTTGGGATAAATTATTCCTCTGTTTTAGTGGAATAGTGCTATTTCATGTTTCAATTCCAAGCTTTATTAATATTATAAATTAAAGTAAAGTAAATTATGTGGACATAATATATTATATATTATAATAATTTGTATTGTAAAATTATTAATTATACTATATTAATACATATTATTTGTACTTAAATACTATAATAAATTATACTTAAATATTACAATAGATTATTTTTATTAAATTTAAGTTGAAGTAGAAATTGAAAAAAAAATATTTTTTTTAATAAATTATTTGACTAAATCATATTTTATAATAAATTATTTTTATTAAATATTATTGTTAAATTATTTTTACTAAATCATATTTTATATCAAATTTAACTATTGTTTTTTTTTCACTATTTTCTACTATTCCATAAAACTAACCAAACACAATTTAAATTATTTCTGAGAATAGCAGCATTACTAACCAAATATAATTTTACTTTTATTCATAACTACTCCAGAATAGTAAGCTATTTCAGGGATAAAAAAATTTATTTCAATGCTCGTTATCTCCAAACCAAACGGAGCTTTAGAGTTTTAATTTTCTTTTGGATTATAATATAAAAAAATACCTAATAAATTTTTGGATATAAACAAAACTAATGTACGACAACAATCAAATATTTTCTAATAAAATATTATTGAAAAGTTTTTCACTGAAATTTTATAGTTTTACATATTGCTCAACATTTTTGCATGGTTCCATGCCACGCAACCATCACGTGTCCGTCTCACCTCTCTTAACTTCTCTCTTTTTCACATACAGTACAAGCAAAGCACACATGCCCAACATTTTTCACCGACCGTTCCTAGCGCAAGTGGCAAAGGACTTGATGATTGGTACCCGAGGTTCCGAGTTCTAATCCTAGTTGATTCACATTTTCAGTTAAATTTATTTCTAAAAAAAATAAACGAATCGAGTAGCGTGCTACCTTTCTCTCAAAAAGAAAAAAGAAAAAAAAAGAAAGAAAAAAAGAAGAAGAAAAGCACACATGCACCTCTACGCGACATAAAAAAAAAAAAAAAAGGGAAAAAAAAAAAAGAAGAAAAGCACACATGCACCTCTACGCGACATCGAGCACGCACCTCCATCGTCAGAGAAATTTTTGTTGACTAAGAGCTTATTTGTTTGATCGTAAATAATTTTGTAGATTAAAAATAACTAAAAGTTAAATTTTAGTTAAAGTATTATTTTTTATCGTTATTTGGTTGACAGAAGATCAGCTGATTTAGAATTATTATTTTATTTATTAAATATTTTTGCACCGACACATAAGAGGGTTAAAAAATATATATTATAGTGGCTAATTTTTATTAGTTTTCTCTATTTCTATTCCTTCCTGCTGCGAGCCGAATTTTTTGGCCTTTGACTCGGTTAAAACACTTTTTTGGGAAACCAGTCGGGAGAATGGGTCAGCTCCTGATTGTGACCCCTCGAATGCGCCCAAGACAGAATCAAGCGATCGGCTGAGGAGGGATCCGCTCAGCCGAGTTCAAACACCCAAATATATTACTGACTCGGCTGAAATGAGTCGAGTGACTCCAATATATTTCAGAAAGAAAAGAGATGTATAGGGAGATATGTCCTATCTCTAACTTACTAAACTCTTAACTGTAAGAAAATCTACCTTAGAGGACTACTCCTAGAAAAGCAGAAAATGCAAGAAAACTGAAGATTACAAGTAAACTACTCCTAAAAAAAATAGAAAAATACTGAAAATAGAATGGTCTTCTCCTTTGTAAGAAAAAAAGACGCCTTTTGCAGACGTAGTCTGTTTATTTATAATCCCGTCTGCCGTTATTCAGTTATTTTTTATTATGGGGTGTATCTCGGCCATGTCCCTATTTCTGCGGACCACTCCTGACCGATCTCAAATAATTTATTTAAGATCTGGCTATTTTTTAATATTCTCGAACACCTCCTGATGTTTCTCTGTCTATATGAACTCTTCCTGATTCTTAAGCCAAAATAGTGGAGTGAACACTCCTATTCTTTCTGGCTAAGTTTGATATGAAACGTTTTACATAATTTATTTTTTTCAGTAGGCTTTGTAACTCTTTTTTATTTTTCGGCGCGGTAACTCAATAATCCCCTTCGCCTTATTTTCGTCTATCTCGATTTCTTTTTGATGGATTAGAAACCTGAGAAAATTTTCAGTCGATACCCCGAACGCGCACTTCAGAGAATTCATTTTTAAATTATACTTCCTCATGCGTTCGAAGGCTAATTCCAAATCGGCCCAGTGATCGATTTGAGACTTGAATTTCACAACGATATCGTCGATGTAAACTTCCAACATTTTACCAATCAGATCATGAAAAATAAAATTCATTGCTCGCTGGTAAGTGGCTCCGCCATTCTTCAAATCGAAAGGCATCACTATCCACTCGAAAGTCCCGATGGACCCTAGGCATCTAAAAGTCATTTTTGTACATCTTCTTCGGCAATAAAAATCTGATTGTAGCCAGCGTGACCGTCCATAAAGGACAGAATTTCATGTCCGGCTGCCGCATCCACTATCATGTCAGCTATGAGCATTGGGTATTCGTCTTTGGGTCTAGCTGAATTCAAATTTCTAAAGTCAATGCAAATTCTAAGTTTGCCATTTTTCTTTCACACCGAAACGATGTTAGATACGCAATCGACATAACGAGCCGCTCTAATAAATCTGGCTCTTAAAAGATTTTCGATCTCGTTTTTGATTTGCAATACAATATTCAACTCAAACCTACGAGCCGGCTGTTTATAAAGCTTATATCCCTTCTTTATCGGAAGCCTATGTTCTATAATATTTTGGCTCAATTCTGGCATTTTCTCGTAGCTTCAGGCAAAGCAGTCTTTGTATTTTCTTAACAACTCGGTTAGCTTCTGCTGTTGTTGTGCCAAAAGTTTTGCGCTAATGAAGGTCGTCCGTTTGTCGTCGTCCGACCCCAGATTCACTTCGACTAGCGGATCTTGGGTTTCCAGCCTTTTCTCGCCGACCTTAATCGGTGATTCTTCTGTGAAGTCGGTTTTGGTCTGGATTCCCGAATCTGGCTCTCGTTCTCCGCCTAATCCATCGGCCCTATTGGCCGACGTTATCGTTTCGCTTGGTTTGTCTTTCTTGGTCTCGATGGTTGGATCTCCCGTAGGCAATCTCTTCTGCGTACCATTTGCCCCTCAAGACGAATCATTCTTTTTGCAATTGACTCCCTGAGCCGCATAATTAGTGTTGGATTTTTCATCGGCCGCCTCGGCTGATTTCTTGAAACGACCGACTTCTTCAATCGACGTGTCATGCTGAAGCTCGTTCAGAGTCGCAGCTCCTGACTCCTGACGTTTCATTTTAACCAAACTGGCGTCTCCCCAGTAGCCGCCAGTGCTTCTGCCTTTTTCTGGAGTACCAGTTGTACCCCTTCTTCGGTGACCCGAACAAATGAAATCTATTATCGGTCCGCGTCGGCCCAATTTACATGGCCGATGTCTTCTACGTTCACGTCTACCATCTACGGCCTCCCTTCAGCCGCGACTTCTTCTCCGACCCACTGGAACAACTTCCCGTATAGGGTCAAATGTACGCATTCATTGGCGTGGATCCAATCACGCTCTAGTAGTAGATTATAGTGACTGCTAGCATCCACTACAAAGAAAGCGGTTCGGATGGTCTTAGATCCAACCGTCAACTTGGTTGTCAACACCCCCTGTGCCTGTTGATCGCTTTTTGTAAAGTCGGTCATGGTTGTGTGTGTGGGTTTGAGTTCGCCTTCACTCTTACTCAATTTCTTAAAAAATGACGTGGGCATGACATTGACCATGGCCCCGTCGTCAACCATCACTCGGCCCACAGGCCGTCCTTCTATCAACGCCTTGATATACAAGGGTCGAACAAATCTGGTCTGCAAGGCCGATGGTTTCTCGAACACCACCGCATCGGCCGCTTTGAAATCTTTAAGTTGGATGGGCCACCGCCAACTCCTCTCCATATTTAGGCTGCTCTTTAACCTCTGCTGACTCCGCTTTGAATGAGCACGGAAAAGCATACACCATGCGCACATCAGCCGAACTCCCTTCGGCTGTAGCTTCTTGAGTTTTCTGCTTTTTCTCTTCAAATTCCTTTGCCATTTCGGCCGAAGAATCACTCTCCGGCCGAATCTCTCTTTCCTTAGGTGGCCACCTCTCTCGTTTGATGCTGGTCTCAAGAGAAGCAATCTTCTCCTCCAATTTTTTGCCAGTGACTTTCTTCATCGACTCTACTATGGCCGGCTACTCTATTTTGGACTTCAACCACGGTACGGGGTTTGAACCGCCGCTTCGTTGTCATGTTTCATGGGCCGATAAGGCGGCCGCTGCACAGGCCACCTCCATGTGTTCGGTCTTATCCCTTTTGCCTCTTTCCAGTGATTTCTCACCTCGGCTTGCATTCTTTGTTGCCGCCACTTTTGTGTCTTTCTCAGCACCGGCCCATGCCATCTGGCCGGTGCCCTTGCCGTGAATCATTGGTCGGTCGGCACGTTTGTAGGTACCTTCACCATCTTGAGGTGTTCCCTCAAGATCTCTCTTCTCTCCCAAGGTCTCGGCCATGGCTGGATGCCGAGCTCATTCACTAACCTTCGACCGAGAAATTCTATGTCCCCCTCGGTCATTCCTTCAAACTCTGGTTCGGGTCTCGGCCTTGGTTGCTGATGCCATGCGGCCGATATCACGGGTGCTTCTACTGAGTGCCGAAGGGCTATTTTGGGCAGTCCCCTCGGCTTGTCCTTTCCCTGGTCTGGTAGTACTCGTTTAGGACCTTCCGAATCGGTGGCTTCTTCACATCTTTTGCGGAGTTCACTTCTTCTTCCGATTCGTTAGAAGCTTCCTCTGAACATTCGTCAGAGTGGCCGACAGCATCGGGCATCTCCCAGTCTTGAGGAAATGCTATAAACTCGTTCCAATCACCATATGCCTTCTTCTCACGTATGATAGCCTCCTAATCTTGACACGTCATTTCGGCTTTGCATCTAATGAAAAATCGAAGCATTCTTCGCGTCATGGCCACATCTTTCTAGAATTTCTCCTCCTAAAACTTCTCCTTCTGGAGTGGCTTCTTTCCCTTAATGTCTACCATGTTGACCTGCGAGGGAAAAGGGTTTTGGTCAACTTCCATACTACTTTTGTTTTCTTGGTCGGCAAACACTAGCCGACCCTCGTGTAGCTCTTTTTGAATCTGTCTTTTGAATGCTGTGCAATCATTGGTTCTGTGGCTCCATGAATTGTGCCATTTGCAGTATTTTCTTTTCTTCAGTTCATCTCCCGAAGTGTTGTTTGACCTTCTTGGAGTTTAATTCTGCCATCTTTATATAACTGATCGAATATTTGATCGGTCTTGGCAATGTCAAACGTATAGGTGTATGTCACCATTCGTGCTTTGGTTTCGCTGGCCTTTGCTGGTTTGAGCAACGCACACTTATATGGCTGACGGTTCTTCACCATTTCCACCGTATATACCTCGACTTCATCAGCCGAGTCTTCTATTTCACTTGAGGCATTCGGCTCGTCTTGAGCTGAAGTCTCTTTAATGAAAGAGACATTCTTCTCTTTCCCTTTGTTCCATTCTTTGTTTCGGCTCCATCGTGGCCGATCCTCATTGTTACCTTTCCTGAACTGTTCATATTGGGCAACTCGAATGCCCAAGTCGAACAAATTAGGAAAGTATTTATCTTCAAAATGGTCTTTTATCTTGAAATGCAAACCATTGAACGTCATTTTGGCGAATTCTGATTCCGACATTCTTACGAAACACCGGCTCCTGGCCGTGTTGAAACGGTTCAAATATTCTTCGACCGTTTCACCCGGCTTTTGTCGGTATAGAGCCAAGTCGGCCACCGATAACTCTGGTTCCGACCTGTAGAATTGCTCATGGAACTTCCTTTCCAACTCGTCCCATTCTCGGACGGAATTGGCTGGTAAACTTGTATACCAGGTGAACGCCGTTTTGGTTAGCGACGTATTAAATAATCGGAGTTTTAAGAATGGGTCTGTGGCCGCTTCTCTACACTGGGCAGTAAAACGAGCTACATGTTCCACCGTATTCTCGGTCTCATCGCCCGAGAACTTGTCAAACTTCGACATTTTTCAGTTTGCCGGGTACGGATGCTCCGCATCAATGTTTGCAGGGTATGGGGACCTAAATACGGGCCGCATTGCTGACATTGCTCCTATACCGAAAGTATTTCAGATCGCCTCCTCTATCTGAGCATATAGCTCATTATTTCTTATTGCTAGAGTAGGAACCGAAACCGGAGCCACATTTGGCCCTGGAAGAGGCCCGTAGTTTTGTATTACAGGGTTGAGTCCCTGCAATACATTGGGGCCCTACCCCCCAGCGGGGCCTTGACCCCCAGCCCTCACGCCCACGTTCTGAGGCTGATAGGCTGGCAAGGGTAGTGGAAGAGGCAAACCCCACGCAATCTCCGGTTGTGGACCGGCGTTAATGTTCGCCGGTCTATACGCAGCCTGGAAGGGTGCCATTTGAGGCTGCGCTTGTGTGACCGCCGGCGTAACAAGATTTTGTGTCACCGGCGCGGTTAGGGGTCCTTGTGGACCTCCATAAGTCTGCTTGCTTCTAGCTAATAGTTGTCCGAATCGGGCAATATTTTTGTTGGAGGCCGTGATAGCGGCCAGCACCGCGTCAAGTCAAGCAGTACTTTGATGACTATTTTGGTCTAAAGTTTGCAAAATTCGGGTCATCTGGCCGAGTGTCTGGATTAAACTCGGCTCCTAATGAGCCAAATGTCCACTGGTCTCACTTCCGGCCGGTAGCACCGCCTGATGCTCGTTCGCATTTTCGGCGCTACTGGCTTGGTCATTCCTGAAGGCCTGAGAATGACTCTATTTCGGAGGTTCATAGTGTTATCGTCAGCCATAAGATAAAGATTAGATTGGGAATTACCTGAGTGAGTCCCACTGGGCGTGCCAAAAATTGCTGCGAGCCAAATTTCTGGGCCTTTGACTCGGTTAAAGCTCTTTTTTGGGAAACGAGTCGGGAGAATGGATCGGCTCCTGATTGTGACCCTCGAATGCGCCCAAGACAGAATCAAGCGATTGGCTGAGGGATCCGCTCAGCCGGGTTCAAACACCCAAATATATTACTGACTTGGCTGAAATGAGCCGAGTGATTTCAATATATTTCAGAAATAAAAGAGATTTACAAGGGGATATGTCCTACCGCTAACTTATTAAGCTCTTAACTACAAGAAAATCTAACTTAGAGGACTACTCCTAGGAAAGCAGGAAATGCAAGAAAAGTGAAGATTATAAGTAAACTACTCCTAGAAAAATAAAGAAATGCTAAAAATAAAATGGTCTTCTTGTTCGCAAGGAAAAAAGGCCCCTTTTGCAGGCGTATTCTGTTTATTTATAATCCCGCCTGCCGTTATTCAGTTATTTTTTATTACTGGGTGTATCTCGGCCATGTCCCTATTTCTGCGGACCACTTTTGGCCGATCTCAACCGTATCGCGCCCAACTAATTTTCAATTTTGGGCGCGTACTTCCTAGCTCTTGGTGCACCGCGCATCGCTCTATGTTTGGCTCTAGAAATCTTTTCATATGGTGCAAGCTGGCCTACCACGTGGCGCCATTTTTTTGGCGCCAACACTTCCGTAATTGATTGCGGCAACTTTCAAGATGAAGTCAATTATGGTAATTTGAACAAATAAAATTACGAGCAAATTTTATTTACGGCGAATCAAATAACGAAAGTGAATATTTTCGGACGAAAAAATAACATTTCCCACCACTTTAGTGAAACAAACATGTCCAAAGCAGAATTTAAAAAGAGCTCCGGTGCAAAAATCTTTTGCATACAGAAATATAAATAAATTTACGAAATTTGCATCGATTTGATGGCGAGTTGAAGGGACTTGAGAAAGACCCAGACTTTTGATTATGTTCCCTTATTACTTTTATAAAAAAAATTCAAAAAAAGGTGGTGTTGGTGTAGATTGTGGGGGAAACTTAAATTGCCATTGCAGATGATTCCAAATTATTATTCTATTAAATCATATAATTATATAAAGTTTCCATTTAAAAGTCACAATAAATTATTTAAGAATAACTTTATAATATAATTGTAAGAAAGGAGTTTAATTTTTTACTTCTTAAATTTTTTTGATATTTATGACTTTATAAAATAGTATATTTCATCTACGAGATGATCTATCTTATCCAAAAAAAAAAAGTGAATGCCGAATATAATATCTAATTTTAAATTTTGATCGTACTTCTGATTTACCAAATTACAAGCTTCTGAATAAATTATGAATATATACCAAACAAAATATTCATGCATTTTAACCGGGCCAAAGGGCTCATTAGATGTGCATAATGGTTATTGGTTAACGTCCCTTTTATGCAACTTAATTAGTACAAAATTTATAAATTATGTAGCTGGGAATCTATTATTGTCGCCAAGCTCTCGATTAATTTAAATAACATCAGATAGAAGGTCCCTTTAACCCTTAAAGTGAAATAGACGTTTAATAATAGACCTAATGAATGAACTTATTCTATGTAATGAGAATATTTGAACATGGAATATATAAATATATGTACGATCGGGTTCAAAGCTTTATCAAAGAAGCTATCTGAACATTCAATTTAGACTTCATCTCGGATACTATTAATAGTAAATAAATTACTATCAACTTTCAAGTCCTTAGATCAATATTATTTTACCCACCACCACTAAAAATGATAATTTGGTTGCATATAGCAGTACTACACTGCAATTATAACTACATATAGACGCAAATTTAATGTTTAGTTTGTTGCATTTGAATCAAGCTGTCTCAATTGGAACTGCATGAGGTAGCCTAAGCGCAGCATTTGGAACTACGCCTAAATTGGCCGCAGCTCCAACTATAGCAAGTAGATAGAGTAATTTTAAACAAAAGGTAAACTTTCCTCCCTAATTACTTTTTAATTAGAAAATATATTTTTTCAAATTGGCCGCAGTTCCAACTGCAGCAGGTTGAAAGAGTAATTTTCAATAAAGAGAAATTCTTTGGGTCCCCCATTTTGGGGTACCTAACTATGTTGTTGATGTGTTGGCTAACATATATGAAGGGATTATAGTTTAGGATTAGACCTGGCAATCTCGACTCGTACCTGTGGGTACCCACGGGTTACCCGCAAATTTGCAGGTATGGATACGAGGTTTTCCTACCTAAAAAATTATGGGTAAAACGGATGGGTACCCATTAAGCTGTGGGCATTTTAGGTAACCCGCGGGTACCCACGGGTACCCACATATATATTTTATAATTAAAAAAAATATTTTTTTAATTAATATATATATATATATATTTGTTTATCCATCCTAAAAATCCTAACCCTAATTTCTTATCGCGTGTCTTTTATATTATGAAATTTATTCGCTTTAAGACTTTAAATATTTTTATTATATGTTGTGATATTTTAAACAATGAGTTATGTTACGCTTTTAAAAATTATATATATGTGTTTTGTATTTATAAAGTATAGGAGAAAAAAAGAAAAAAAATTGCGGGTAACCCATATATCCACCCGCCCACCCGCGGGCGGGTATGGGTAAACATGTTGGCTGCCCAAAAATTTGCGGGTAAATTTTACTCATGCCCATGTAACCCGCGAGTAGAATGACTCGCCGACGGGTTACCCAACCCGCCCGTTTGTCAGGTCTATTTAGGATAGAGGGTATAATGACGGTGCTTAGAGTTTAATAATAATGTTTGAGGTATAGTAATTAATATTTAGGATATAATAATAATATTAATATGTCATCAACAGTATTGTAAGGTTTGTGTAGCAACACTCTTGTATGAAACTCCCTAATTACTTTTTAAATAGTATTTTTCTTTTCTTTTCTATGCAGCTTAATTAGTACAAATTTATAAATTACGTAGCTGGTAATCGACTAATTTAAATAAGTTCAGATAGAAGGTCCCTTTAACCCGTAAATTGAAATAGATGTTTAGTAATAATTTATAATCCTATGAATTGGCGACCTGAAGGGCCTTGGGGGCCTCTCCGCATCCCGCGGGTGCTTTGGGACTTTTTGGGCCGGCGTCTTTTCGGCCATTAATGCGGAATATAATATAATTCATAAGCTTATGAATTGGTGTCACGTCCCGTCGGGCCTTTAACACCAACTAGGTGGAAAGGATAAGCGCACGGGCGCATGCCCCAGACCCGCCGAACGGGTAGAGTCTCTTCTACCCGCCCAAGGCGTCACAACACAAGCATATCCACAAGGTTCCAATTAGGAACGGAGTACAAGAGTTGTACAAGAAAAGCATCAACATAAAGAAGTTCTACTTCTATTACATCACATTTGCACATTTATACATGCCCAAAATTTTCTTTTCTTTCATTTTCATTCCATACATCATGTTCCAAAATTATGGAATATACAAGTTTTATACATTTAATGAAAACCCCTATATTATCAATATCCAAGACTAGGGTTACAACTCTATGTATCACCAAAATGGAAGGGCCGCTATCTAGAGAGCCAAACCGTTGCCTCGCTCCGCCGCCTCACTCGCGGAAGGACCTGAAAAACGTGGGGTGAGAACTATAAACATAGTTCCCAGTGGGTAAGGCCACCCAAGAGAGAAGCTCGACCCACCAGGTCCAAAGAAATACTATATGCATAAGTTAGATCACAAATAACTATGCAACAAATATTTACATGCTTGTAAATAAACATAAAGGATGCAACCAAATAAAATATCCATTTTAATTTTCTCCTAGGTTCATCCTATATTTCACATTGACCAAGTTCAACTACTTGTCATTAACTTATGGTTACGGAATCGCCGCATCACCATAATAGTTCCAACGTCCAAGGAGTGAAATCGTCACCTCCGTCTTCGGGTAGCGAAATCGTCGCATACCCGGGATAGCGAAATCGTCGCATACCCCATTTCAACACCACCATCACGTGGCACGGGTAGCGAAATCGTCGCATACCCGGGATAGCGAAATCGTCGCATACCCCATTTCAACACCTCCATCACGTGGCACGGGTAGCGAAATCGTCGCATACCCGGGATAGCGAAATCGTCGCACATCCCAATCCGTCACCGCCAACTCATGGCACGGGTAGCGAAATCGTCGCATACCCGGGATAGCGAAATCGTCGCACATCCCAATCCGTCACCGCCAACTCATGGCACGGGTAGCGAAATCGTCGCATACCCGGGATAGGAAAATCGTCGCACATCCCATTGTTCACATTTTACACTTGCCAACCCTAGTCCCATGACCCTAGGTTCAAGTCACTAAGTCTCACCCATGTTCAATGACATTAGGTTCACTTTACATTCTCAACCTAAGTTCCATGACACTAGGTTCCATTCTCATGTTCCAACCTATGTTCAATGACACTAGATTCCAATCATACATGCAATCACATAACAAGTATAGATAATAGAAATATACTTGAATTCTTTAACATGCAAGAGGAGCTCATGGCTCTATCTATCATGATTCTCATTTTGCCAACATGCAAGTTCTAGGGTTCACATTACACACTATTTTATCTTTAAATGGTTATTTACCCTAAACATGAAAGTGACCTAATCACTTCGGTAAACACAAACCCACCTCAAGAGCTTCCAATTCCTTGAATTCTTTGAGCTCCTAAGTCTCCAAGCCTTGAGTTCTTGCTTCAACCCAAGCTTCTACAAGAAAATAGTTCGTTACTCATTACGAACCCTTAATTCAACTCGATACATGAAATCAAGTGTTCTAACATGATTTCCTATGCCTCAATGATAATTCCCGAAGGTCCAAATATTTTTAGAACCTCCCATGGCAAAAGCCCTCATTTCACCTAGGTTTCACATGCATGCATGTAGAACCTCAAAATCTCTTGGCCAATCTCCACGTTTTGTGGTTTAGATTGCCTAGGGTTTCCAAAAACCTCATAACAAAAGATTAAATCCAAGGTTTGAGCCCAAATCATGAGGAACTCACCTTAGCCATGAGTTCCCCAAGCTTCTACTTGCACCAAGAAGCTACTTCTCCCCTTTGGAAGCCTTTTCCAAACTCAATCCACCATTTTCTCCAAGTTTTGGAGAGATCTCTAGAGAGAGAAAGTGAGAGAGATGGAGGGAAGAAGTAGAGGAGGAAGGTGACTGAGAAGGGAAGGTATCCCTGCCTTTCTAACACTCCCTCGAGTGTGAAAAAGACCATTTTGCCCCTCTCAACAATCAACACTTCCAACCAGCCAAAACTGGCATTTCGCAACACTGTATACTGGTATTCGCATTGGCATACCGGTATACGGGTGTTAGTTCCGGTATACCCCGAGGAATTCCGCAAAACTCGAGAGCTGGTTTCTCGGATTCAACCCTCACATTCCGGTATACCAGACTCCATACCGGTACTAATCGCTTCAGTACCGGTATGGACACATCCATACCGGAATCCACTGCAGACTTCGCAAGTTCAGCAGTTTTAACTTTTCGAAGTCCGTTTTCGCGCCTCATTCGCGCCAAAAATACTTCACACAAGTCCCAAACTTGGCCGAAGCCGCTCACGTAGCCTCTCATGCTACTTTTCCACCGGAACTCCACAATTTGTAGAAGTTCGGTACGACGCACTGAAATTCAGTGTACTACATTCCTCCCCTCTTAAAGAGAGTTTCTACCGCGAAACTAAATCATACCTCAGCTGGACTCAGCGAAGAGGTAAGGAAACCGCTCCCTCATTAAGCTTTCCAATTCCCAAGTAGCTTCACGCTCACTGTGATTCGTCCATTGTACATTTACATAAGGAATTTCACGGTTCCTCAAATTTTTCACCTCGCGATCCATGATACACAAGGGAAATTCCTCATAAGTCATATCCTAATGAAGTTCCATAGGCACATACTTGAGGACGTGCGCCGGATCATACACGTACTTACGGAGCGTCGATACATGAAACACATTATGTATCCCTGCAAGTTTTGGCGGCAAGGCTAGCCGATATGCCAAGGATCCCACACGCTCCAAAACCACATAAGGTCCAATGGAACGGGGACTCAATTTACCCCGAACATCAAATCGCTTTACCCCTCTCATGGGCGATACTTTCAAGAAGACGCGGTCTCCTACCGCGAATTCCAAATCTCGTCGGCGTCGATCCGCGAAGTCCAACACACACGCTCGAAGCATATCCTCCAAAATCTGAATTGTCCTTTCCGATTGACCGTCAGTTTGAGGATGAAATGCTGAACTGAAATCAAGCCGTGTACCCAAAGCTTCTTGCAAGCTTTTCCAAAAATGCAATGTAAAACGAGGATCTCGATCTGAAACTATCGAGGTCGGGACCCCGTGCAACCGCATAATCTCGTTCAGGTAGACTTGCGCTAATTTGTCTCCCGACCAAGTGGTGTGGATTGGCAAAAAGTGTGCCGACTTTGTCAAACGATCCACCACCACCCAAATCGCATCGTGGCCACCTTGCGACCGAGGTAAGCCCACAACAAAGTCCATTGCGATATTCTCCCACTTCCAAACTGGAATGGGCAGCCCTTGCAATTTTCCTGCTAGAAAGCGACGCTCGGCCTTCACCTGTTGGCATACTATATATTGTACCACAAAGCGTCCAACATCAAGTTTCATCCCCGGCCACCAATAATGCAGTTTAAGATCCTTATACATTTTGGTGCCGCCCGGGTGAATCGCATAGGGAGAAGTGTGAGCTTCTTTCAAAATCTCCCCACGAATGTCCTCGACTTTAGGCACGCACAATCAATTTCGGAATCGAATGACGCCCTTCGAGTCCACATGAAAATCACCGGCGCGCCCACTCTCGATAGCACTCCGCACCCTTTGGAGCTCCGGATCACCGGATTGCTTTTCTTTTATTTGCTCCAACAAGGTTGGCCAAATCTCGAGATTCATGAGTCTAGAGGGGACGCCCGGGGCCACGACTTTCAAGTCAAATCGGCCCATTTTCTTGATCAACGGCATTTGTCCCGTCATCTCAATTGCGAAGTTCTCCACGGATTTCCTACTGAGCGCATCGGCCACCACATTGGCTCTACCGGGGTGGTACAAGATGGTTAAGTCGTAATCCTTTATCAACTCCAACCATATCCGCTGCCTCAAGTTCAACTCCTTTAGAGTGAATAAATACTTTAAACTTTTATGATCCGTGTACACCTCACAATGCTCCCCGTACAAGTAGTGTCTCCACAACTTAAGCGCGAAGACCACTGCTGCAAGCTCTAGGTCGTGGGTGGGGTAATTCTGCTCATTGCTCTTCAGCTGTCGAGAGGCATATGCTATCACTTGCCCTCTTTGCATAAGCACACACCCAAGACCACGTCGTGATGCATCACTATACACCACAAAGCCCTCCCCTGCAATCGGCAAGGCGAGAACCGGAGCCGAAGTCAACCTTTCCTTTAGCTCTTTAAAGCTTTGGTTGTATTCCTCGCTCCAAACATATTTGGCTCCCTTGCGGGTAAGACGCGTTAGTGGACCGGAAATTTTCGAAAATCCCTCCACGAACCGCCGATAGTACACCGCAAGACCCAAAAAGCTTCACACTTCCGTGACATTGGTCGGGCGAGGCCAATCCTTGATTGCCTCAACTTTCATAGGGTCCACCGATACTCCTCCCGCGGAAATCACATGACCCAAGAAAGCGACCTCACGAATTCAAAATTCACACTTCTTTAACTTGGCGAACAACTTGTTCTCTCGAAGAACTTGAAGCACAATCCTTATGTGCTCTTTATGTTCCTCTTCACTCCGAGAGTAGACAAGAATATCATCTATGAACACTACCACAAATCGATCTAATAGTGGTTTGAACACACGGTTCATTAAATCCATGAACGCTGCCGGAGCATTGGTAAGCCCGAAAGGCATAACCGTGAATTCATAGTGTCCATACCGCGTCCTAAACGCGGTCTTATGCACATCCTCCGATTTGATCTTCAATTGGTGATAACCGGATTGCAAATCAATTTTTGAATACACCCGAGACCCTTGCAACTGATCGAATAAGTCATCAATTCAGGGTAACGGGTACTTATTCTTGACGGTCACTTTGTTCAACTCGCGGTAATCCACACATAACCGTAGCGGACCGTCCTTTTTCCGCACAAATAGAACAGGGGCTCCCCAAGGTGACACACTTGGCTTTACGAAACCCTTGTCCATCAAATCTTGTAATTGTGCTTTCAATTCCTTTAGCTTCGCGGGTGCCATCCTGTACGGGGCCTTAGAAATCGGCGCCGTACCCGGGAGCAAATAAATCACAAATTCTATTTCCCGATCCGGTGGCATTCCGGGTAACTCCGCCGGAAATACATCCGGGAACTCTTGGACCACAGGAATGTCCTCGAGTCCCAACACCTCCTTTCGGTCATCCACTACCGTCGCTAAGTAAGCAATGCAACCACTAGCAATAAGCTTTCTTGCTTGCGACGTGGACACCATTGACGCAAAGAGCGAACTCTTGCACCCATGGTACACAAACTCTTTGTGCCCGGGTTCTTTAAATCTCACTATCCGGCTCTCACAATAAATAGTAGCGTGATATCTCGAGAGCCAATCCATTCCTAGGATTAAATCATACTCGTTCATTCGGTTTAACACCAGCAAATCAGCTGGCATAATCTAGTTTTCAACCCTCACTGGACAATCCACACACGCGTGATGTACACAAAAGGTGTGTTCAGGTACTTGCACAGTTCTTGCATGCGTGGTTTCTACAATTTCTATTCCATGTGCAATAGCATATGATCGAGCAATGAATGAATGCGATGCTCCAGTATCAAACAAAGCTCTACATCGAATGCCTTTAATTAACACGATACCTGCCACGACATCCTCCTGGGCAGAAGGCTCCTCCACCTGTGAGGCGAACACCCGTCCACTGGGCGCTGGCCGCTGGCCCTCAGCTTGTTTCGGCAGCGGTGTACGGCCTGCCGACATCGCCGTGGGTGGGATGCCCGCGAGCTGTCTCGGCGATGCAAATGCCGATGCCGATGACGGTGCCCGGCCATCATCCATCGGACAATTGTACCGCATATGTCCCGGCTGTCCGCACTTGTAGCATCGGCCCTCACGGTAGTCACACTGTTGAGGGTTGTGGGGGCCGCTACAAATCGAGCACCGGCTCGAGGGTCGATTCCGCTGGGACCCACGAGATCGATACTGCGACTGCGAGTGCTTCGGGGGCCGCTTAGAGCTAGATTGCCCACCCGAGCCACCCGCCGGTCGTTTCTTTCCCTTCTCTTTATCTTTTTCCTTCTCTCTTTCCCAAGACTCGCGCTCCTCGCGTGCACATGCATTCCCGTGCTCCACCCAAAGAGCACGGTCCAAGACCTCTGCAAAGGTCTGTAGCTTGAAGGCGTGCACCACCCGAAAGATCTCTGGTCGAAGCCCGCGCACGAAGCAGTCGACCTTGTCCAACTCTCCGCGGACAACGTGCGGCACACAATTAATGATGTACGAGAACTCCCTCTCGTACTCACGCACGGTGTGGTTCCTTTGCTTTAATTTTCGAAACTTTTCTTGGAGTTTCCTTTTCTCACTATCGGGGAAGTAGGCGGCGAACACCATGCCCCGAAACTCCTCCCACGTCGGTGGCGGAAGGCTAGAGAGTCGATCACGCCGGACTCCCTTCCACCACACCTTCATCGATCGCTCTAAACAATGAGCGGCGAGGTGCACTTTGTCCCTCTCCAAGGTATATAAATCCTCGAAGAGCGTCTCTATGGCATCGATTCATGTCTCCACATCCCATGGATCCACGTTCTCCCCGTTGAAGATAGGCGGGTTGAACTTCTTGAACCTCATGAGAGCCGCAAGTGCGCGCTCTCGTTCCGCATCCTCCGCCGCGAAGTCGGCATAGGAGCACCCGACCCATCGGCTACAGTCGGTGGTGTCTGTGGCGCCACAGCCGGCGCCGGTGTCACTTCCTCGGCCGGTGCCGAAGCAGAGGCCGGAGGTGCACCCGATCTCTCCTCCCCAATCGCAGCCGCTTGCTGCGCCATCTCATCCTGGAGCTTCTTAATTTGCTCCTCCTGTCGCTGCATGGCTTCGGCCTGTCGCCGAACCACGCCCATCAACTCGGTCAACTGATTATGAAGATCCGAGTTCTCGCCCTCCCCGAGTTGTTCGGGAGCCGCGCTCGATCCTCCGAGCCCAGCCCTCGCAGGAGGCCGTCCACGTACCATTATCTCCTGAAAGCACAACGACTTTGGTCATTTCGTGACATTCAAAGTCAATTGTAACATAACGTTTCACGAAAATAAATGTGAACCCAATCTAGGCGAAAGTCACACAAGGGTTCTTATTCCTCTCACTTGATTTCATGTTGCCGGCCGCCAACATGAACACTCTTGGTGAAGAATAAGACACACCTCGAATCTACCTCTACTTCCAACTAGAGGTATAAGGACATAACCCAATCACTTATCTTTCGCCACATCAAAGATCTCGTCGCTCACGAGCCTACACTCCTAGGGTCTTTTCCATCCTAGGGTTTCTTAGGTCCACCTAGACCGTTTCTACGCTCTGATACCACCTCAGTCTGTCACGTCCCGTCGGGCCTTTAACACCAACTAGGTGGAAAGGATAACCGCACGGGCGCATGCCCCAGACCCGCCGAACGGGTAGTCTCTTCTACCCGCCCAAGGCGTCACAACACAAGCATATCCACAAGGTTCCAACTAGGAACGGAGTACAAGAGTTGCACAAGAAAAGCATCAACATAAATAAGTTCTACTTCTATTACATCACATTTTCACATTTAAAATGCCCAAAATTTTCTTTTCTTTCATTTCCATTCCATACATCATGTTCCAAAATTATGGAATATACAAGTTTTATACATTTAATGAAAACCCATATACTATCAATGTCCAAGACTAGGGGTACAACTCTATGTATCACCAAAATGGAAGGGCCGCTATCTAGAGAGCCAAACCCTTACCTCGCTCCGCCGCCTCACTCGCGGAAGGACCTGAAAAACGTGGGGTGAGAACTATAAACATAGTTCCCAGTGGGTAAGGCCACCCAAGAGAGAAGCTCGACCCACCAGGTTCAAAGAAACACCATATGCATAAGTTAGATCACAAATAACTATGCAACAAATATTTACATTCTTGTAAATAAACATAAAGGATGCAACCAAATAAAATGTCCATTTTTATTTTCTCCTAGGTTCATCCTATATTTCACATTGACCAAGTTCAACTACTTGTCATAAACTTATGGTTTCGGAATCGCTGCATCACCATAATAGTTCCAACGTCCAAGGAGTGAAATCGTCACCTCCGTCTTCGGGTAGCGAAATCGTCGCATACCCGGGATAGCGAAATCGTCGCACACCCCATTTCAACACCTCCATCACGTGGCACGGGTAGCGAAATCGTCGCATACCCGGGATATTGAAATCGTCGCACATCCAAATCCGTCACCACAACCTCATGGCACGGGTAGCGAAATCGTCGCATACCCGGGATAGCGAAATCGTCGCACATCTCAATCCGTCACCGCCAACTCATGGCACGGGTAGCGAAATCGTCGCATACCCGGAATAGCGAAATCGTCGCACATCCCATTGTTCACATTTTACACTTGCCAACCCAAGTCCCATGACCCTAGGTTCAAGTCACTAAGTCTCACCCATGTTCAATGACACTAGGTTCACTTTACATTCTCAACCTAGGTTCCATGACACTAGGTTCAATTCTCATGTTCCAACCTATGTTCAATGACACTAGGTTCCAATCATACATGCAATCACATAACAAGTATAGATAATAGAAATATACTTGAATTCTTTAACATGCAAGAGGAGCTCATGGCTCTATCTATCATGATTCTCATTTTGCCAACATGCAAGTTCTAGGATTCACATTACACACCATTTTATCTTTAAATGGTTATTTATCCTAGACATGGAAGTAACCTAATCACTTCGGTAAACACAAACCTACCTCAAGAGCTTCCAATTTCTTGAATTCTTTAAGCTCCTAAGTCTACAAGCCTTGAGTTCTTGCTTCAACCCAAGCTTCTACAAGAAAATAGTTCGTTACTCATTACGAACCCTTAATTCAACTCGATACATGAAATCAAGTGTTCTAACATGATTTCCTATGCCTCAATGGCAATTCTCGAAGGTCCAAATACTTTTAGAACCTCCCATGGCAAAAGCCCTCATTTCACCTAGGTTTCACATGCATGCATGTAGAACCTCAAAATCTCTTGGCCAATCTTCATGTTTTGTGGTTTAGATTGCCTAGGGTTTCCAAAAACCTCATAACAAAGGATTAAATCCAAGGTTTGAACCCAAATCATGAGGAACTCACCTTAGCCACGAGTTCCCCAAGCTTCTACTTGCACCAAGAAGCCACTTCTCCCCTTTGGAAGCCTTTTCCAAACTCAATCCACCATTTTCTCCAAGTTTTGGAGAGATCTCTAGAGAAAGTGAGAGAGATGGAGAGGAGAAGTAGAGGAGGAAGGTGACTGAGAAGGGAAGGTATCCCTACCTTTCTAACACTCCCTCGAGTGTGAAAAGACCCTTTTGCCCCTCTCAACAATCAACACTTCCAACCAGCCAAAACTGGCATTTCGCAACACTGTATACCGGTATTCGCATTGGCATACCGGTATACGGGTGTTAGTTCCGGTATACCCCGAGGAATTCCGCAAAACTCGAGAGCTGGTTTTTCGGATTCAACCCTCACATTCCGATATACCAGACTCCATACCGGTACTAATCGCTTCAGTACCGGTATGGACACATCTATACCAGAATCCACTGCAGACTTCGCAAGTTCAGCAGTTTTAACTTTTCGAAGTCCGTTTTCGCGCCTCATTCGCGCCGAAAACACTTCACACAAGTTCCAAAGTTGGCCGAAGCTGCTCACATAGCCTCTCATGCTACTTTTCCACCGGAACTCCACAATTTGTAGAAGTTCGGTACGACGCACTGAAATTCAGGTGTAGATGGCTGGGGTCTCTCTTTTTTCCCCTTTTTTGCCCTTAAACTGATCTCCTCCCTCTGCTATAAATACCACCTCTACTCTTCGTTTCCTCCTTACGTTTTTACACTTCTGTACTCTTCTCCTCGGTTAGCTCTTTGTTGTTCAGGTGATCCCGTTGGCTGGGTTTGCCGTACCTGGTATCGTGAGGTGTGTAGGTGACGCTGTGCTGCTGGCCGGGTTGGCTTTGTTTCCTGCCAGAAAAAACTTATAGGTTCGTCTATTTGCTGTTGTTTATTTGCTCGCGATGTTTGCCGTGCTGTGTGCTAACTAACTGCTGTTTGTTTTATGCATGCTTACTTATTTTTGGCGGAAATGGCGGTGTCGGCTTGGTGGGAGCTCTTCTATTTCTTTTATGTTGACTGATGGTTTACTAGATTACAAAGTGCTGTGTGGCTAGCTGCTCCCTGTTTACTGCCTTTCTGATGGACTTTCCTGTGTATTGATTGCATGATTTTGATGTTTAGTGCCTGGTTTGGACCCTGTTATGGCGCCGGTTGTTGTTATGATTTGTTTTCGTGAATTGCTCCGTGATGTATACCAGCGGTATTCTCTGCCGACACCGATGTACGGTGTCCCGGTTGGGCTTTGACTGCATGTCTTAGCTTTTTTTTGGATTTACCTACCTCCGCTTTCTCTAGGCCTGTCAATACAGGGGTTTCTAGGAAGAAATGTTTTGGCTTTTTTTTTCCCCTTTTCTTTTGGGTTGCTAGATGTGCCTGCCTTAGTATTATGTAATTCCTGGGTGGCTGCTTTTGTTTGTTAGTTTTATGTAAAGGGACGATGAAATAATGTATATAGCTTTGCCTGAAATAGTGTAGATAGCTTTGGCTTTAGTTAACTGTCACGCCCCACCGTGCCTTAACACCAATTAGGTGGAAGGAAAAACGCACGGGCACATGACCCAGATCCGCCGAACGGACAGAGTTTCCCCTGTACGTCCAAGGCGTCACAATCAGTATAATTCAAGAGGTTCCAAATAGGAACAGAATTCATACAAAGATTGCATAAGGAAAGCATCATAAACTACTATGCTATTACAAGCATTCGCAATACAACCATATGTTACATTTTTCTGTCTTTGTTCAATCTTTCCAAATACAATCAATTTATTATTACATTTCCATACGCTCGAACACCCCTATACTACGCAGTAAAAGGGTACTTCTATTCTGGCCACAGTGGTAGGACGCTAACTACTGAGTTACGCCCTTCCCTCGCGCCGCCGCGCCGCTCACGTGAGGACCTGAAAAATAGTGGGATGAGAACTATATAAAATAGTTCCCAGTGGGTAAGGCCACCCAAGAGAGGAGCTCGACCCACCAGGTCCAAAGGAAGCATACGAGCATGGGTTAGTACATATACATAACCAATAAGCATATAACTTTACAATATACGAAAAGTAAACATGCTATGCTTCAACAAATGCGATAATGAAATCCATGCAATATATTTTTAACTGCTATTCCACTACCCATTTCATAACCAATCTGCTCCTAAGGTTCACTTACCTTAGCTAAGCCGTACTCGACTTGCCCTCGAGTTCAATATTAACGGGTTACCACCCTCCTAAGATTTACTTATTTAGTCAAACCTTCACCGACTCACTCTTGAGTCATATATCCTTGGGCCACAGCCCAGCTAAGGTTTACTCATTTAGTCAAACCTTCACCGACTCACTCTTGAGTCATATATCCTTGGGCCACAGCCCAGCTAACGTTTACTCATTTAGTCAAACCTTCACCGACTCACTCTTGAGTCATATATCCTTGGGCCACCGCCCAACGTGACTTTACCACCTGGCAGCGAAATAGTCGCACACGCCGAACGATGGTTTCAGTCACCCGGCGGCGAACCGTCGCACACACCGAACAATGGCCTCGATCACCGGGCGGCGAACCGTCGCACTCGCCACTGGTATCAAGCCCCTGGCGGCGAAATAGTCGCACCCACCAGCTGATACAAAGGTCACATGCCACCAGATCTGGGATTCCGGAATCCACTTTCACTTCTCAAGGGTTCGTCATTACCCTATGACACAACCCTCTTCGGGGTTCATATTTCTGTGTCCAAGTGGTCAACTTACCACTATATTTTCCAACCTATGTTCAATGACACTAGGTTCGATGTCCTGTTTAAGTGATCTTCCTATCACTATGTTATCTCAACCTAGGTTCAACAACTCTAGGTTCACATACATTCCAACCTATGTTCAATAACGCTAGGTTCATTACACATTCCAACCTATGTTCAATGACACTAGGTTCATTACACATTCAACCTATGTTCAATGACACTAGGTTCATTACACATTCAACTTATGTTCAATGACGCTAGGTTCATTACACATTCCAACCTATGTTCAATGACACTAGGTTCATTACACATTCAACCTATGTTCAATGACACTAGGTTCATTACACATTCAACCTATGTTCAATGACACTAGGTTCATTACATATTCCAACCTATGTTTAGTAACACTAGGTTATGTACCATCACATTCCAACCTATGTTTAGTAACACTAGGTTATGTACCATCCCATTCCAACCTATGTTTAGTAACACTAGGTTTAACATGCATGCATCATCTCTCAAGTATATATATTATTATGAAATACTTAGATTCTTTTACATGCAAGGTGAGCCCATGGCTCAAATCATTTTGATATATAAATCTATGCCAACATGCACATTATAGTTCTTTCTTATCCTAGTTGTCCATATCTAGGATTTTCAATTCACATGGCCTCTAGCCCTTGTTGGACCTCATGTCAAATTCTCTATCATGTAGAGAAACTAGCTCTCCGCTATGTTCACATCTAGGCATACACATGTCCACTTGTAACTATGTGATCCACATGCCTATAATTTCAATCCATGGTAGTTAATGGTATTAACATCATATGATCTACTCATTCATATATATATACCATTTGCCAATTAACCTACCATTACATGCATCAAGTAAAATAATATATACTTTACTCTTTCGACATGGAAGTGACCTAATCACTTCGGTAAACACAAACCCACCTCACAAAGATCCCTAATTGCTTGTAGACACTTGCAATTAGGCTCTTTTCCTTGGCCTCAAGCTTAGTCTTCAAGCTCCTTGCCCTAACACACATGAAGGATTCGTTAATCCGAGTCGAACTCATAACGATCCCATCTCTTGGAATCACTCAAAATAGAGTTGTCCCACATGCTCCACTAACCCCCAACTAGGGTTCTATGGGGTCAAAATATTTTTAAACCCCTCCATAAGAAAATCCCTCTTTCAACCTAGGGTTTACATGCATGCATGTAATAGCCTAAAATCATATGGCCAATCCCCACCATTTGTGGTCTAGATTGCCAAGGGTTTTTAAAAACTTCAAAACAAGAGATCAATTTCAAGGTTTAAACCCAAATCATCAAGAACTCACCTCTTGCCCAAGCTCCTTTAGCTTATTCTTGCTCCAAGAAGCTCTTTCCCCACCTTGGAAGCCTTTTCCAAGCTCAAATCCCTCATGTCTCCAAGTTTTGGAGAGGTCTCTAGAGAGAGAAAGTAGAGGAGAGGGAGAGGAGAAGTAGAGGAAGAAGGGGGAAAATGAAGAAGATAAGCCCCCAACCTCCCCTCATAAGCCTACCACATTAAATGACCAAAATACCCCTATTCTGGAGTTTCTGGGTCCGTGGGGTCCGGACCTTGCACCCCGGGTCCGGAACCCGTAAGCAATTTCAGCATTTTCGCAGCTGGGGTCCGGATCCTAATCCCAGGGTCCGGACCCGGACACTGTGAACAGTGTTTTCAGCCTTTTTATTTTCTTCTCATTTTCGCTCTAAAACTCCGTTTTTCATTCCGTTTTCTCTCCAAATCAAATCCAACACAACCGAAACTCTTTTACACATAAGAACACTTCCTAAGTTGGAGAATTATAATTTATCCCTTACGGAATAATTATATTCCAACATACAATCGAAATCTCAAAATTCTCCCAACTTTTCCCTAATCATTTCAACACTTTCGGGACACAACGTGGACTCACCAAATCCACTTCTAATCGTTCCGAAACCCTCGGAACTCAATTCTAAACACGTTCAACTTACTCTTGAACTAAACTTTGTCCAACTTGGCCAAAGTTCAATATGCTTCCGAATTGCGGTTCTCTACATTCCTCCCTCCTTAAAAGGAGTTTCGTCCGCGAAACTAAGATCGCACCTCAAATCTATTTATCAACTAGATGAGGGTATCATTCTTTCATCGCGTCCTCTGGTTCCTGCTCACTCAAGAGTACACTCCATAATTCGCGGGGTCTTATATTCCCGACATTCCATAAGGAGTATGTCTCGTTGCTTCTCCTTACTAGGTCAACATCACATCATCTTCGCGATGTTTCCGTTCGAACACTTTGTTCGTAATCTCGATTTCACTTCACCAACAAAGCCAAACTTGGCAATTGGTGACTTCACCAATCAGGTGAAAGGTATGTCCGAGCTTCTGCTTCTCAAGTCACAATCATAATTCTCTTACACACGACCAATGCTCTTATGCTCCCAGAGCCGTCGGTCAAACCGCTTATCTCGGTTTACAACAGATGGTCCACAGACCAAAGCTCTCACGTAGGCCTATTGCCTAAACCCGTCTCAACGTTGCGTAACATCTCTTGTTTGCGAACGTACATCCAATCGTTACCCAGCGGAGTCCTCACCTAGGACTTTGCGCACATACTCCAACCAGGAGTAACCAAGACCCCAAACCTCTACTAAGTCCTAGAGTTGGGTCACACCCACACTCTCGGTGTACTACCATTCATATGGTCTCACAGGTGGCATTCCACATTCTTGGGTCATCGCTTGGACTACCGCCCCGACCATAAGTCTCTGCCCTACCCTCAGGTCTCGGGCTGCTGTCACACACAGCTGACTGCGCCTGTCCCTAAGGCCCCCAGGCTCCACAGTCCACAATGGTCCGGCCACGGATCGTCCCCAAGCAATACCCGATACCGTCGCTATACGTGTCCCGCACGCTATACCAAGCGACAACAGTCTCTACCGGCTCCTAAGCACCCAGTGAGAGCCACAAGCCCTCAAGCGGTTCTTGGCCTCCTTCACACCTTGCAATGCCCAAGTGCTACTACCAACAAACCCACTCGGCTAACCAGAAACCAATACTCCACGAGTACATACACCCGAGCGTCCCACGCTACTATATTCATTCGCGTTATCCACAAGCACTAAGCTACCACGCTTATGCTCACTCGCATTGCGAGCATCACAATCTACCTCAATTGGAGGTATAACAAGGCTCACTCGCCACTCTTGGCGATTACCTTATCAACTTCACAACCGTCATCGATCCTCTATAACAATGTTCGGGATCTGCGAACTATTAACACGTTTTTAAACGTCATAACTCGACTCTTGCAATTGGTTACTCACATTGCCCTAACTTCGAGAGTCAGTTCGCTTATAATCATTATTACCTCAAGCCGTCAACTAGGCGCAACACCCGTAATTTGCCGGTATCATCAAAATCTCTAGCCGCTCCAGCGGCAACGCATGCCTCCATGACACGAGCATAGCTGGGTATCTATCTTTACCTATAACCTTGGTCCTGGCTACAATTTCACTTGCATCGTAGTAACAGACCACAACCATTGCATTTAATGCTCCAGTGTCACATTATGCTCTACATATGTTTTCAACAATCAAAACATACCTGCCTCGACGCCGTCGACCGCAGTAGATTCCATCACCTGAGTCGCGTACCCATGGCCACTTGGCACCCGACGCGAACCTTCAGGTTGCCTTATCATCAATGCATGCTCCCCAGACCTTACCGCAGGTGGCACACCCGCGAACTGTCTTGGAACAGAAGAGGCCGTAGCAAGTGTCAGGGCTCGGCTATCGTCCTGCAGGCACTCATCCCGCATATGGCCCGGTTGCCCACACTTGAAGCACTTGCCCTCCCGCTGATCACACTATTGTGGGTGATGAGGGCCCCCACAAATAACACAACTCGCCGAGGATCGAGTATGGTAGGTCCCCGGGGCACGAGATCGTCGACGCGAACGTGTCGAGACTCGTCTGGAACTCGACTGTCCACTAGATTTACTCGATGGTCGTCTCATCTCTATTTCCTCGTCATAAATCTCGCGCTCCTCTTGCACGAATGCATTGCCCTGCTCCACCCACAGGGCCCGGTCCAGCACCTCGACAAAGGTTTGCAGTTTGAAGGGATGCACAACCTTGAAAATCTCAGGCCGAAGTCCGCGCACGAAACAATCGGCTTTATCCTTGTCATCCCGTGTCACATAAGGGATACAATTTACAATGCGAGAGAACTCTCTCTCGTACTCTCTCACCGAGCGATCACCCTGCTTCAGCTTCCTGAATTTTTCCTTAAGTTTTCTCTTCTCACTATCAGGAAAGTAGGCAGAGAACACCAGTTCTCGAAATTCCTCCCAAGTCGCCGGAGGGAGACTAGAAGGTCGGTCTCGCCGGACTCCCTTCCACCACGCCTTTGCCGACCCTTGCAAGCAGTGTGCGGCAAAATACACCTTGTCTCGCTCCAAGGTGTACAAGTCCTCAAACAGGGACTCCATAGAATCGATCCACGTTTCTACGGTCCACGGGTCCATTTCTTTCCCGTCGAAGGTAAGCGGATTGAATCCCTTGAACGTCATGAGGGAAGCTAAAGCCCGCTCCCTCTCCGCTTCCAATTCCACAGAGTCAGGGGCCCAGGTACCAACATCTATTTGCGAGGTACCCGCTGCGGCTCCTGGTGGTACTCGACGTGCTAATCGCTCAACGGTCTCATGGAGTCTCCTGATCCGCTCTTCCTGGCGCACGGTAGCCTCCTGCTGTCACTGTGCCATCTCAGCTTGTTGTTGCACCACTCCAACGAGTGTGGCCAACTGTTCACGAAGCTCCGGGTCTCCACTTGCCCCAGATTGCACAGGAACCCCACTAGGTCCACCCCGCGTCGATCTCATCGGAGGTCGCCCACGTGGCGCCATCGTATCCTGAAACACGACAATCTTCGTCAACATTCCCGACCTTTTAGGCCAAGTACAAATACGATGTTAATTACGGACACAATTTAGGCGAAAGTCACATAAGGGCGCCTATTCTCATCCCTTGGGTTCATGTTGTCGCGCGCCAACATGAACACACTTAGCTGAGAATAAACCACGCCTTAAATCTACCTCTAACATCCTATTAGAGGCATAATCAATACACGACCCAATCGATTACCCTTTCGCCGCACATCACAAGTCCTCGTCTCTCACGAGTTTACACTCCTAGGGTCTTTTTCCATCCTAGGGTTCCTTGAGTCCACCTAGACTGTTTCTACGCTCTGATACCACCTCAATCTGTCACGCCCCGCCGTGCCTTAACACCAATTAGGTGGAATGAAAAACGCACGGGCACATGACCCAGATCCGCCGAACGGACAGAGTTTCCCCTGTACGTCCAAGGCGTCACAATCAGTATAATTCAAGAGGTTCCAAACAGGAACAGAATTCATACAAAGATTGCATAAGGAAAGTATCATAAACTACTATGCTATTACAAGCATTCGCAATACAACCATATGTTACATTTTTCTGTCTTTGTTCAATCTTTCCAAATACAATCAATTTATTATTACATTTCCATACGCTCGAACACCCCTATACTACGCAGTAAAAGGGTACTTCTATTCTGGTCACAGTGGTAGGACGCTAACTACTGAGTTACGCCCTTCCCTCGCGCCGCCGCGCCGCTCACGTGAGGACCTGAAAAATAGTGGGATGAGAACTATATAAAATAGTTCCCAGTGGGTAAGGCCACCCAAGAGAGGAGCTCGACCCACTAGGTCCAAAGGAAGCATACGAGCATGGGTTAGTACATATACATAACCAATAAGCATATAACTTTACAATATACGAAAAGTAAACATGCTATGCTTCAACAAATGCGATAATGAAATCCATGCAATATATTTTTTTAACTGCTATTCCACTACCCATTTCATAACCAATCTGCTCCTAAGGTTCACTTACCTTAGCTAAGCCGTACTCGACTTGCCCTCGAGTTCAATATTAACGGGTTACCACCCTCCTAAGATTTACTTATTTAGTCAAACCTTCACCGACTCACTCTTGAGTCATATATCCTTGGGCCACAGCCCAGCTAAGGTTTACTCATTTAGTCAAACCTTCACCGACTCACTCTTGAGTCATATATCCTTGGGCCACAGCCCAGCTAAGGTTTACTCATTTAGTCAAACCTTCACCGACTCACTCTTGAGTCATATATCCTTGGGCCACAGCCCAGCTAAGGTTTACTCATTTAGTCAAACCTTTACCGACTCACTCTTGAGTCATATATCCTTGGGCCACCGCCCAACGTGACTTTACCACCTAGCGGCGAAATAGTCGCACACGCCGAACGATGGTTTCAGTCACCCGGCGGCGAACCGTCGCACACACCGAACAATGGCCTCGATCACCGGGCGGCGAACCGTCGCACTCGCCACTGGTATCAAGCCCCTGGCGGCGAAATAGTCGCACCCACCAGCTGATACAAAGGTCACATGCCACCAGATCTGGGATTCCGGAATCCACTTTCACTTCTCAAGGGTTCGTCATTACCCTATGACACAACCCTCTTCGGGGTTCATATTTATGTGTCCAAGTGGTCAACTTACCACTATATTTTCCAACCTATGTTCAATGACACTAGGTTCGATGTCCTGTTTAAGTGATCTTCCTATCACTATGTTATCTCAACCTAGGTTCAACAACTCTAGGTTCACATACATTCCAACCTATGTTCAATAACGCTAGGTTCATTACACATTCCAACCTATGTTCAATGACACTAGGTTCATTACACATTCAACCTATGTTCAATGACACTAGGTTCATTACACATTCAACCTATGTTCAATAACGCTAGGTTCATTACACATTCCAACCTATGTTCAATGACACTAGGTTCATTACACATTCAACCTATGTTCAATGACACTAGGTTCATTACACATTCAACCTATGTTCAATGACACTAGGTTCATTACATATTCCAACCTATGTTTAGTAACACTAGGTTATGTACCATCACATTCCAACCTATGTTTAGTAACACTAGGTTATGTACCATCCCATTCCAACAAATGTTTAGTAACACTAGGTTTAACATGCATGCATCATCTCTCAAGTATATATATTATTATGAAATACTTAGATTCTTTTACATGCAAGGTGAGCCCATGGCTCAAATTATTTTGATATATAAATCTATGCCAACATGCACATTATAGTTCTTTCTTATCCTAGTTGTCCATATCTAGGATTTTCAATTCACATGGCCTCTAGCCCTTGTTGGACCTCATGTCAAATTCTCTATCATGTAGAGAAACTAGCTCTCCGCTATGTTCACATCTAGGCATACACATGTCCACTTGTAACCATGTGATCCACATGCCTATAATTCCAATCTATGGTAGTTAATGGTATTAACATCATATGATCTACTCATTCATATATATATACCATTTGCCAATTAACCTACCATTACATGCATCAAGTAAAATAATATATACTTTACTCTTTCGACATGGAAGTGACCTAATCACTTCGGTAAACACAAACCCACCTCACAAAGATCCCTAATTGCTTGTAGACACTTGCAATTAGGCTCTTTTCCTTGGCCTCAAGCTTAGTCTTCAAGCTCCTTGCCCTAACACACATGAAGAATTCATTAATCCGAGTCGAACTCATAACGATCCCATCTCTTGGAATCACTCAAAATAGAGTTGTCCCACATGCTCCACTAACCCCCAACTAGGGTTCTATGGGGTCAAAATATTTTTAAACCCCTCCATAAGAAAATCCCTCTTTCAACCTAGGGTTTACATGCATGCATGTAATAGCCTAAAATCATATGGCCAATCCCCACCATTTGTGGTTTAGATTGCCAAGGGTTTCTAAAAACTTCAAAACAAGAGATCAATTTCAAGGTTTAAACCCAAATCATCAAGAACTCACCTCTTGCCCAAGCTCCTTTAGCTTATTCTTGCTCAAAGAAGCTCTTTCCCCACCTTGGAAGCCTTTTCCAAGCTCAAATCCCTCATGTCTCCAAGTTTTGGAGAGGTCTCTAGAGAGAGAAAGTAGAGGAGAGGGAGAGGAGAAGTAGAGGAAGAAGGGGGAAAATGAAGAAGATAAGCCCCCAACCTCCCCTCATAAGCCTACCACATTAAATGACCAAAATACCCCTATTCTGGAGTTTCTGGGTCCGTGGGGTCCGGACCTTGCACCCCGAGTCCGGAACCCGTAAGCAATTTCAGCATTTTCGCAGCTGGGGTCCGGATCCCAATCCCAGGGTCCGGACCCGGACACTGTGAACAGTGTTTTCAGCCTTTTTATTTTCTTCTCATTTTCGCTCTAAAACTCCGTTTTTCATTCCGTTTTCTCTCCAAATCAAATCCAACACAACCGAAACTCTTTTACACATAAGAACACTTCCTAAGTTGGAGAATTATAGTTTATCCCTTACGGAATAATTATATTCCAACATACAATCGAAATCTCAAAATTCTCCCAACTTTCTCCTAATCATTTCAACACTTTCGGGACACAACGTGGACTCACCAAATCCACTTCTAATCGTTCCGAAACCCTCGGAACTCAATTCTAAACACGTTCAACTTACTCTTGAACTAAACTTTGTCCAACTTGGCCAAAGTTCAATATGCTTCCGAATTGCGGTTCTCTACATTCCTCCCTCCTTAAAAGGAGTTTCGTCCGCGAAACTAAGATCGCACCTCAAATCTATTTATCAACTAGATGAGGGTATCATTCTTTCATCGCGTCCTCTGGTTCCTGCTCACTCAGGAGTACACTCCATAATTCGCGGGGTCTTATATTCCCGACATTCCATAAGGAGTATGTCTCGTTGCTTCTCCTTACTAGGTCAACATCACATCATCTTCGCGATGTTTTCGTTCGAACACTTTGTTCGTAATCTCGATTTCACTTCACCAACAAAGCCAAACTTGGCAATTGGTGACTTCACCAATCAGGTGAAAGGTATGTCCGAGCTTCTGCTTCTCAAGTCACAATCATAATTCTCTTACACACGACCAATGCTCTTATGCTCCCAGAGCCGTCGGTCAAACCGCTTATCTCGGTTTACAACAGATGGTCCACAGACCAAAGCTCTCACGTAGGCCTATTGCCTAAACCCGTCTCAACGTTGCGTAACATCTCTTGTTCGCGAACGTACATCCAATCGTTACCCAGCGGAGTCCTCACCTAGGACTTTGCGCACATACTCCAACCAGGAGTAACCAAGACCCCAAACCTCTACTAAGTCCTAGAGTTGGGTCACACCCACACTCTCGGTGTACTACCATTCATATGGTCTCACAGGTGGCATTCCACATTCTTGGGTCATCGCTTGGACTACCGCCCCGACCATAAGTCTCTGCCCTACCCTCAGGTCTCGGGCTGCTGTCACACACAGCTGACTGCGCCTGTCCCTAAGGCCCCCAGGCTCCACAGTCCACAATGGTCCGGCCACGGATCGTCCCCAAGCAATACCCGATACCGTCGCTATACGTGTCCCGCACGCTATACCAAGCGACAACAGTCTCTACCGGCTCCTAAGCACCCAGTGCGAGCCACAAGCCCTCAAGCGGTTCTTGGCCTCCTTCACACCTAGCAATGCCCAAGTGCTACTGCCAACAAACCCACTCGGCTAACCAGAAACCAATACTCCACGAGTACATACACCCGAGCGTCCCACGCTACTATATTCATTTGCGTTATCCACAAGCACTAAGCTACCACACTTATGCTCACTCGCATTGCGAGCATCACAATCTACCTCAATTGGAGGTATAACAAGGCTCACTCGCCACTCTTGGCGATTACCTTATCAACTTCACAACCGTCATCGATCCTCTATAACAATGTTCGGGATCTGCGAACTATTAACACGTTTTTAAACGTCATAACTCGACTCTTGTAATTGGTTACTCACATTGCCCTAACTTCGAGAGTCAGTTCGCTTATAATCATTATTACCTCAAGCCGTCAACTAGGCGCAACACCGGTATCATCAAAATCTCTAGCCGCTCCAGCGGCAACGCATGCCTCCATGACACGAGCATAGCTGGGTATCTATCTTTACCCATAACCTTGGTCCTGGCTACAATTTCACTTGCATCGTAGTAACAGACCACAACCATTGCATGTAATGCTCCAGTGTCACATTATGCTCTACATATGTTTTCAACAATCAAAACATACCTGCCTCGACGTCGTTTGCATGAATCAATGCTCTAATTTTTTTTCTCCTTTCGGTTTGGATAAAAGTTGCTTCGCTAGCTGTACATCAAAAAAACACCAACAGTTATAACTTCCCTTGGATTTTTAGAGTGTACAAGCAATATTGCTTATTTTAAAATGATTTTTCCATGAACTCTCAGAGATTAATTACTTTCTTTCCATACTTTATGGGACTCTTTCCATGTTGTTTGCATCTAAGATCACTAGAATTAACTTTTTAATTTCGCCTACTGCGTAGTTATATGCAAACATTAAATAAATTGCTTCTTAATGTTTGCTGTAACCTTCATTTAAGGGCTCTATTAACCACTGATCTGCTTTTCCTATTATTTGCATTTCAATATATGGTTTGAGTTTATGATCTTTTAGTCAAGGCCATCAATCAATTGTCATAGGAGGGTAAAAAATTGAGGTTAATGATACGTGGAAATAATTTTGAGATCGACACAATCAGGTCAATTGTTTCTGCATGTTTGGTACAACATTGAGACCTTCAAATGGGAGCTTTATGTTCCAAATTTTCTACTATTTGTTTCCATTTTTTAGCCTTTTTATGTGCTTAAAATTGTTTGGTGAATGGAGGCCTCTTGGTCATATAAATCTCAAGAATCACTTTACCAAACTTAGCCCTACACTGCAGGATCGGTCGGTGGGGTATGTTTTCTCCAATTTTATACTTCCAAACACTAATAACTTGAAGATGATGTTCTAATTTACTCTTTCTGTTGTTGTCTCTTCCACTTCTCTCCTTGCTTTTTGAACCTTTCTCCAGCTTATTTTAAGATAAAGGATGTTGGACACTTTGACACGTCACCACTCACTAACACTGTCTCATAGGCACTTGATTGTTGCACAGATATGTATGTATGTGTGTGTGTATATATATATATGCGTTGAGGCTCAGATAGCAATCTATAGTTCCTGCGTGTTAAAAAAAAATGATTGTTCGGTGCCTTTCTGAATTTTTTTCCCCGTATGACATCCGGCAATTTCTAAAAGGCCTGGGTTGCTATTTTAATCTCTGGATCATCGTTAATTAATTACTAACTTATTGTAATGTTTGATCTCGCCGTTTTACGCTTATCAGCTATTTTTAGGTTCCTTTATTCTTGAAATGGAATGTTTATATTTACTTTGAATTTATTCAATAGTTTTTTTTTTTTGTTTTTTTTTGGGCTGTGATGATAACGTACCTCAGATGGGGCGACAATGAGTCGCAACTGAAAAGATCGGGGCAAATTTCTTTGTGTCTATATCTGAATTCGATAATTTGTGAAAGGTTTGGGCCATGTTTTAAGCTCTATTGTGCCAAATCTTACTTCTGGTTATTGAATCATTAGAATATATGCATTGCTCTATAGCAGTTAGACCAATTCCTTACTATTTTTCACCATGTTACGGCTTGATATGTATGCTTTGTATGTCTCATATAATGCATGCGGGGTCGTCTTATTGTCTTTGTTGCTTATAATAGTCTCATATAGATCCATGATGCATGCGGGCTTATTTTGATTTCCTTGGAAGCATGCGCTGTTACTTTTTTAGTTTTACTGGCTCCGGTTCTCTTTTCCGGATTTTTTTCCACAAAAAAATGTGTATCAGGCTCCTCTTTGGCGTTAGTGGTCAACCATTTGCCGCCGAAATATTCTTTGATATGTTATCGAATCTGAGCAGAATAATTTGTTATTTATATCTACTCATTTTTTCTGGTTTTCTTCTCTTCATAGTATTCTATTTTTTTATTGGTTTTCTCTTTGAAAAAAAATATGCCGAAACAGTATTCCGGTCTTGGTTTTGAAAACATACAGCAAATGTAGTGGAATTTTATATCTTCCTTATTGTTCTATATAGGCTCAGCTATCAATCTGCAGTTGCTTTGGCTATAAAAAAAAAAAACCTGATTGTTTGGTGCCTTTCTGGATTTTTTCCTCGTATGACATCCGACAATTTCTAAAAGGCCTGGGTTGCTATTTTAATCTCTGCTGTATCTCGTCATTTTATACTTTTAATAGATCATGGTTAATTAATTACTAACTTACTGTAATGTTTGATCTCGCCGGTTTATACTCACTACAAGAAGTTCATGTTTTAGCAACATTTAGCTAGCAACATTTTAATAAGTGACATTGATTATAAAATTAAGCAATATTTTTTTATTAATGTTGCTAAATGCATTTCTTTACCAATATTTAAACACAAATGTTGCTAAAGACAAATAACACCAACATTTATTATTAAATGTTGCAATGTTTAGCAACATTTTGATGATAAATGACAATAAAGCTTTCAAATTTTGAAAAGCCCTCCTAATTTTCAAATTTTTATGTTTTCCCTCCTTTTTACTAATTTTTCCTTGTATCTCTCTCTTCCCTTTCTTTTATTTCTTCACTTGAGAGATTTTCTACTTTCATGGTTTCTTCTTCTACTTCTCAATTCTATGAAATTTTTTTCACTAATTTTTTTTTGTTTGTGAGATTGAAGAAACTATGACAATTTGGGATTTCAATTTTGGCTCCAAAGGTAAGTATAAAGCAATTTCATATTTACTTTCAATCAAAATCATAGATTCGATATTCTTTTCTCTTTCTTTTTCTTAACTAACAAAGTTTAGTATGACTAGAATAGAATTGCCCTTAGATCTTTTGATTTGTCTTCTATTAATTTATTGCATTATATGGTATGATATGAGCTTTTTCGTTTTTTAACTTTTTATCAATTTTTTTGATATTTTGGTTTTAAGTTTGTGGGTATTACATTGATAATACTTTAATTTGACACTTTTTTATTTTTTTAAAAAAATATAGCTAATTTTGAAGATGCTAGAGTAAGTATCATGATCTCATATGATTTGGTAAGGATAATATATTTTTTCTTTTAATAGTTTGTAATAACATATATCTTATGATAAGTGTATAAAAATTTAATTTTTGACTTTGTTCTTTTTACAGGATAAGCAAAAGAAGGTTACAAGATTGTTTCATTCAAGCATTTTGGAGACTTTCATGACGAATACAAAAGTGATTAATTTCTTATTTTGTTGTGGCCATATTTGTAATTATGAGAAAATTCAATTATCTTTGTATTCAAATGTATTATTTGATTTGTAACATATTACAAATTTTGATTTCTTTATGCTATATATGAAATTTTTAGCATTTACGGTTGCTGTCTATTTTGACTATTAATTTGGTGAAAAATTGTGAGTGAGTGGTATAGAAAGAGTATAAAATTATTATTGTTGTTGTAGTTAATTTTATTAGTCACAATTAATCATAAATTTTTGATATAATAATTAATTAATGTTAATATAATAAAATAATTAATTAATTAATTTATGAGCTATTTTTAGGTTCCTTTATTCTTGAAATGGGATGTTTATATTTTCTTCGAATTTATTCAAATAGTTTATTTTTTTGGGCTGTGATAATAACGTACCTCAGATGTGGCGACATTTAGTCGCAGCTGAAAAGATCGGGGCTAATTTCTTCGTGTTTGTATCTGAGCTTGGCAATATTCAGATGGCTTGCTTGGCAAGCAACCAGTTGCCGCCAAATTGTCCTATGATGTGTTAACATATCTGAGCCAAATCTGAGCCAAATACTTTACTTCTTATATCTGCTCATTTTTTGAGATTTATTTTTCTTGGTGGTATTCCTGTTTTACTATTATTTTTAGTGTTGAAAAAAAATAAATCAAATTAGTATTTCGGCCTTACTTTTGAGAACATATAGAAATTGCATCAGAATTTTGTATCTTCCTTATAGTTTTAAATGTACCCAGTAATCTGCTTGCAGTTTGCTGTGGGTAAAAAAAATGCAGTTGTTTTGGTGCCTTTCTAGATTCCTGTTTCGTACAGCATTCGATAATTTGTGAATGGTCTGGGTCCTGTTTTAAGCTCTACTGTTCCAGATCTTACTTCTGGTTATTGGATCGTTAGAATATATGCATTGCTCTATAGCAGTTAGACCGGTTGCTTACTATTTTTCACGATGTTACGGCTCGATATGTATGCTTTGTATGCCTCATATAATGCATGCGAGGTCGTCTTATTGTCTTTGTTGCTTATAATAGGCTCATATAGATCCATAATGCATGTGGGCTTAGTTTGATTTTGTCACGCCCCGGGCTAGTTTTAGATACGGAAAGCGTACCATTTTTTTTTTGAAAGCCCCAGCCCGAGCAACGTACAGACCTGCCACAAATACATGTCCCTCTGTCCACACGGACAGAGTCTCCCCTATATTTGCACGACGTACCATCATACATAACAGGATCCCAAACATCATCCATTCATCCACACAAACAACAATCACCACATACAGCTAACCATCCTTAACACCTGCATGAATCTAAACAAAACCTTAGGCGAAGGATGATGCAATGCATATTACACCAAATTATTCTAGAAAAGTGCTTCTCACCCAGAAACTCTATTTTGAAATCCTAAGTTCAATCATTCAAATATCCTTTTGAAATATGTCCCCCACACGAGGACTCTCTTTTGATAAACCAAAACAGATCGATCAGAAATCTTTTTGAAAACTGTTTCCCTCACGGAAACCTTATTTTGAAATTCGGCTACCACGAGGGGTAGAAACCCACTATAAAACGATATCACAAGATATGACACAAATCCACCAGACGATAATAAATCCAAATATCCAAACATGCAGCTAAACAAATAACCACGATGTAACTGAACCATGCTATAAACATAAATCTACTATAAGAGAGGGTCAGGGTAAACCAAATCTGACGAGGTACTAGTCGGGACCTCTAATGCACGCTAGCTACTCGCGTCTCACCACGTCCCAACTCACACCACCCGGCTCACCTGAAAATAATAATGATGGCGGGGGGTGAGAACATGATAAATCACGTCTCCCTTCCCAGTAGGTACCGCAAGCCGACGAAGGCGAGGTGTACACACCGGCACGAGGGTCAACAAGAAGATGGATAAACAAGAACAGTAGCACAGGTTAGCACAAATAACCAGATATGACAAGACTAAGCTACTGCCGATATGAAACGCATGCATCAAATGTAAGTAACCACAAATATTACCCAATCACCACCAGGCCACATGGAACGCACCGCATACCACTAGCACTGGCACTACCAACACATGCTCAATCATCGACACATAACCTCCGCAGATGCACATGCCTTGAGGTTCACGGGTCGGATGCACACGACCACTTTTTCGAAAAAGAACACCCACACGGTGGCCAAACCGTTGGTGTACGTGAAGTGCTAAAAGAGCTGTGACGATCGATGCGATATGCTCAAACCACAGGACGGCAACCAGCCGAGAATAGCAACTGATAAACGAGTAAACGAGGGTCGCCGAAACAACAGGCGATCACCACCGACCTACCAGGTCATCAATAAATCATGCAATCACAACTACTCTACTAATGGCAAGCTCACAAAAGTAGAGACAATAGAAGTATAGAGAACTGAAAATAAACCATGCAAGAGAAAGGGGTAGAATGGTATCACCGTAGTCCACTGAACCGACTCCGGATCGAAGTACCCACCTGAAGGTACGGAGGAGCCTAACACCGACGGCTCACAGGAAAGTCAACTGGACCTACAAAGCACTAACAGGGTCAAGACCCACCGAGTCGACACAAACACAGATGCTCACAAGCCCAAAACCGTCGGAACGTCCGGAAAACCCGCCGGGACGATCCCGAACCCAAACCAAGCCCCAGAGGGGTACCAACAAACCAACCAAGCCACCCGCTGTCCTAAAACACACCAACGAAGGTGGTCGGAAGCGAACACACATCCGGGGTGTCACAAACACCAACGCGCCCGAAAACAGCTTTCTGAGTTTCTGAAAAGTGCCGATTTGGGCATCGGAACCCACCGTCGCTCGTCCGCTGTCCTCGAAACTTCGGGACAGCGAAGGAGAACAGCCAACAAGACTTTACGATGAAGCCAGGTCGCTCACGGAACCAGCCAGTGGGTCCCACGACCAGAACGTGCGTTCCGCCGACAAATTCGTCGGAAAGCGCACCGGAAATCAAACCGAACTTCCGCGAGGATACTACGAACATGGACGAGCAGTCCACAAGGCCTCAAGGGTCATGCCCTTGCTGCCCGCAGCGTCACCACGCTGCCACAAAACAACCAAGCCCTAAACATGCATCTATACACCAAAATAAAGCATTAAATGGCCGTTTAGAGCACTCCGCTCGTCCGTAAAACCCTCTACGAGCACCAGCTGATAGGGAATGATGCAACGGAGGCCGTGCTCTCAGCCCCTCAGCGACATAGACAGTCGCGGGCTCAAACGGCTCAATAAAACCATACATACAAGAAATAAAAGGGCTTGACACGCCGAAACCAGAGAAACAGGCATCGTTACTGCCAACCGAGGTGAGCACGGTGATCAGCGCATCGCCGCGATCATCGTGCTCACCTCCCCGAAGATTGAGACGCAGCCAGTGGCACAGAACCCAAAGCGTGGCTCCAAACAGGCCAAAAACGAGCCTGGCCGGAGCAAGCAAGCTCCGGCCGGCTTCCGGCGGCACGGCGGCGCACGCGCGGCTACGGCTCGGGTACGGGGGTGACAAAGAAGAGGGAGCTCACCTCAGGCAGCGTCGGGATGCGGCGGTGGCGGCGCGGGGAAAAACCCTAGCTCCGGGTTCGGCAAGGGCTCGGCCGGATGGCAACGGACGGCTGCGACGGCGGTCGGGACGGCGAGCACCGGCAAGGGTACCCCGCCGGACGTCGGGTTCTGGGCGGCCGAGGAAGTAAAAGGCGGCGGCGGAGGCGGCGCGACGCCCTCGGCCGGAACAGACCTAGCGCGGTTGCGGCGGCTGCGGCGGCACGACGGCGGCACGGGGGCGACCGGGGTAGGAGGCGACGGCGAAGGCGGACCCCCAGATGCCGGCGCGCGGCAGCAGCGGCGACAGGAGGCTGCGGCGGCTCGGGTTGAGGAAGCTCAGCCCGCACTAGCAACAGTAGCAGCAGCAGCCAGAGCACGGCAGCGCGGCGGCGCGCGGCGCGGTGGCGATGGCGGGGAGGACTCCAGTCGTCGGGGCACGGCCGCAGCGGGAGGTCCGAGGGCACGGGGGGCCAAGCGTGGTTCCCGGCCAAGAAAGGAAGAAGAGGAAGAAAAGAAGAAGAAAGAGAGAGGGAGACTCCTCCGGCAGCCAGGGGCGGCTGGCGGCGGCGGCGGCGCACAGGGGAGGTGCTGGAGGAGGTGGGGGGGTTGGAGCTGCTGGGCTAGGGCACGAAGAGAAAGGCTAGGGTTAGGGTTTCCTCAACACACACATGCAACCATATATATATAGTACATATATATATACATAAATGCAGAAAGGTCCTCTAACTCCAGGAATTCCTACCCAGGTCCCTCACAGCGCGTGTAAAACGCGTCGACACCCCTCCACGTCCGATCCCATGCAATTCGGCACATAAAATATGGGCTCTTTTGCGAAAAGATCCAAAATCCGATATTCGACCCCTCGGCAATGATCTTGCGATATCTCGCGATCCGACGGTCGAATCCACGAACGGATTGCGTCATCGCGATCAGTACAGCCGGAACATCGAACTCACGATTTTGGTTCACTAGAAACGATAGCCGATTCGCGACGAAACCCCTCCCCTACGCTCTCCAACACACAACGCAAACATAAAACCCCAATCACTTGATAAAACTCATTTTTCTCGAAAACCGTGTGTCAAACGTAAAAACCAATAGCACCATTGGTTCTAGAATAGTCGAGACATAGAAAACGAGCTATTGAAGCGCCAGAATCGAAATTCGATTCGCGTCCGAAGCCTTTCTCTTCTCTCGGTCCATTCCGGAAATGCCGGTTACTATTCATTTTAAGTCGTTTTTAGAAATCGCGTAAAAACTTTATTTTAAATCATTTTTCCCTGAAAACTAACCGGCAAGTTCAAAATCAAAATACACTTGATAACACTGAAAAATATGTCAAACAATCAAAGAGAAAAATCTCGGTCCTCACAGATTTCCTTGGAAGCATGTACTGTTACTGTAGCAGTTCTTTGGGGTATTTGTTTATAGTCTTTGCTTTTGCCCTGCAACTTTTGTTTCCATGAAAATGATACCGATGTTAAGAAATAGCAGGCATGGGAATGTGAGCTTAATATTTAGATCTAATTTCTGCCAATGTATTCAGTTTTCCCGAATACCTTTGTTATTATTAAACACTTTACTGTTTGTGGACTTAACTGCAGATCCATTCCTTGAAAGGACTCTCAGCTTCCCTAGATATTTAGTTGTAACAATATAAATCCTAAAGTCTGATCCTGATTCTAATATCATCTTTGCAAGTTTCAATCTGATCCCTAAAGTCTCATCTCTATTCAATTTCACAATACCGTCTTGAAGCTTGAACTTGATTTCAATTTTATCCTTGAAATTTTGATTTTAACCAGGGAAAGTCTAGCAGCGGCCCTATTAAGATGGTAAAGGTCGACTACCGAAGAGCTTGATCATTATGCAAAACAAACCTGAGGGACTAAATTGTCATAATGCAACCTACAGGAATGAAATTGGGATCAAGTGCAAAACTCAACTCCAGGACTAAGTTTGTAATTAAATCTAATACAAACATGCGTCGAGAGTAAAAGAGATACCTGAAACTCACCGATACTGGGGTACCTCTAGCTCCAACCCATTCTTTCTAGATGTGAAGGGTTCTCAGTTCCCCAGAAGCACCAAGCCCGTTTTCAACAGCTTTACAACTTTATCAAGCAAAGTCATTACATTTGATGGAATTGCTGTAGAATTTAGGCGATCCCCAATTAAAGTAGTGAAAATAACTTTGATCAAAGCAACTGAAATTGAGGGGGGTCCCAAAAGAATTGAGGGCATCTCTAAAGAGAGAGAGAGAGAGAGAGAGGACGAAAGATGAATGGTGGGAGGGAGATCTTACTTACAATTAGTGCATTCTTCTGATGATTTTTTTTTTATAATCCCTGCAGGTTTATGCTTATTTCAAGACTTCAACTTAAGGGCCCTGTTGCTTTATACCTTGGTAATTTCTTACTTTGACTTTTGGGATCTGTTCATGGCCACTTCATAAGTTTATATCTATTCGACTGTCATATATATATATATATATATATATAACTTTTGATCCATGAGAGTGCATATTGCATGGATTAATCTGTATGTTTGCCTTTTGACTATGATGATCTTGCTCCTTGGACAATCTAATTCTTTACAATAAATGAGAAAAAATGAGTTCACTGATTTGTTTGAATAATGGAGGCCCTTCTCTTACTTTCCTAGATCATTGTTAATGTATGGTTATGTTATTTATTTTTTTTTAGATTTTCTGATATTAATTTTCTCCAGTTAAAATATATGCTTTAGTTCATGTGAATAATATTTTAAATCCATGCTCTAATTATATCATTAAAAATTTAGCATTAATTTCTTCCTTATACAAGTTGTTAATTGCATTTCCTGTATTTTTTTTATAGTAAGCATGTGCCGTGGTGGCCTATTTGTTTTTGTTTAATTTTTTTTGGCAAGCTAAAATTAGTGTGTTTTCCCTGTAAGCATTTGCACCACTTTATATTTTGTTAGGAATGTGATTGAGTGTAACATGAATAATGACATATAAAATTTTGATTGAATTATATTGTCCTTCCTTTGTAGCATAATATAAATAGATAGAGATAGATAAAGATGGTTTGCCCAAAAAAAAGAGAAAAAAATATTGGTGTCTTAGATATTGGGCAGAGTTATAATAATCTATAGGTCGTGGTAAACAGACAGAGAAATTTGCTGATGCTGTATCAATAAGTTATCATTTTTTTTGATATTTTCTATTAACTATTAGGACTTTTTCGGGGAGGTCTCGTATTGTTGTACAATTGTGAAATAAGCATTGGATTCGGATATGTTCTGTGAGAAATTTAGGCTGGTAATCTTGCGGATTTTATACAAAGAGATAATTAGCAGATGACCTATAGAAAAGTGCTTGCGCAGGTTTTATTAGTAAAAGTCTCTTTGTATTAAAATTTACATAATTATCAGACCGTTTCTGACTTATGAACCCTGCCTGAGTCTAATCATTGTTACATAATTGTACGATAGCAAAATATAGCTTTTTTTATACAAGGTTTGCATGTAAAAATTAGAACAACAGTCAAATTATAAGGTATTAGGAGTCTTCTTTACTTCCTTTTTTTTACTCAAAGCTGGGTGTCGAAATTGCATAAGAATATAGCGATAATAGTTTTAGGATTTCAAAAGGTACTGACCTTTCTATAGTGTGGGAACTTTAGAATACAAAATTATTTCTTTTCCGAAGATTTTGCGAGACGATAATTTTTTGGCATTATGATTCTAATAGCTTATGTGTATATAAAACTTTATAGTAAGAATTTCTTTTATATACTTTTTTTTCCTTTTTGGGACATTATTATGGTCTTATCATATGCTTTTTCCCCTTTTTTGGACATTATTATTGTCATGGCCGAAAAATTGCCTTCTTTCTCAGTTATTTTTTCGCATTATGCCCAACATATATGTATTTCACACATATGAATCTTATTTATATTATGGTAGAATATATAACCGATTCTTTTTTTCCCGATTATTTCATAAATTGCAAGTGTTTATTTTGGATATATGCATATTTATATTTAATGAAAAATTTTGACTAAAAATATATACGATTTCTCTTTTATACCGTCAAAGACTATTAAGTTAGCTATTGTTTTTTTTAATAAAGAGCAAGTTTTTGGCATAAAGTAGACCTGAAGTTGTGTTTTTTTTTGTGTTTCTTACTATTCAGTTTGTGGAACAGCGAAAAATAAAGAAGTTGAAATCTCTATTTGAAACAAAAAAAAAAAATTAGATTTATTTCTAACAATTTTGCTATTAAATGTTTTGTAAAAAGTGTCAAAAAGAAATATTGGATATTGCTTTTTACTGCTTTCTATAATTTATATACTAATATTCAGCTATGGAATTGCTCTGTATTATTAAAAACGATATCTAACTTAATAGTCTTTGACAATATCAAAGAGAACCTATATATCTTTTGTTGAAATTTTTTTATATATATAAAAATATATGTTTTTGACTTAAACATGTGCAATCGATGAAATAGCTGAGAAATAAAATTCGGCCAAATACTTTGCCATAATAAAAGTAGGATATGTTTGTATGAAAGTTGTATGTGTTTGGTATTTTGTACAAAATAACAAAGAAGGATGCATATTTCTTGCAATAAAAAAAACTTCCCGGATATTCCAGACCCATAGGAGGCTAAGTTTAAAAAAAGTACAAATGCAACAATTAATTGAGAATGCCCATTGTGCCTGATTTTATTTCGTACCACACATTTGATGATCCCGTAGCACACATTTGAATTTCTTATTAAAGCTTTTTAATTTCGAATTCATCCTATTTGTTTGATATTTGATGGGCATTGAAAATTATCATGTTATTTATCAAAATTGACATTTTATTATTGAGTTTCCCTTCAGGCGATTATGTAGCATTTGTGACATTGAATCTGCACTTGCTAATATGATTTTATTGATTCGAGGGATGGATGTTTAGACATTGTTATTTAGTTTTGGTAGTTTTAATTTGTTGGTCCTATAAGTTTGATGTGGTTTCGAGTTGGAGCGAACTTGATATATGATATATTTTATACTTTGGGGTGCTAATTAGATCTGAGTTGAACATGAAATGATATAATAGTTTTGGCTCGAATTAAATTGTTAAAAGTTTATCCTTTTGCCTTCTGGGACCAATGATTGGGGATCAAAACTACTCTAATTCCCTATGCAATTAACTAACTAATGAAGATCGAAAAAAAAAGAAGAACCTTTCTCGGATTTAGCACATTGAATATTTGATCTACACTAGATTAGCCTGCTCCTAATTTGGAAGATATACTGCCACTTTTGAGAAATGTTGTATGTATTAATTCGAGGCTATTCCTTTTTCTATGAGCACCTGTCATATTTTGCTATGTTTAAACTGCAATTAATGAAACAGACTAGTTAAGTAACCCGTGCTACGCAACGGGACTTTTTTTTTCAAATAATTTGTAAATAATAAAATATTTTTGTTTATAAATTAAATTCTTTAAATATGAAGAAAAGCACCAGAAGAGAAGCACAATTATCAAGTAAATATTTTAGTACAATATATTTTGCTCGATGAAATAAGTAAATATTTAAATCATTTTTTATCACAAAGTATTGTGTGCTTACTATATATTTTTCATATGCCTGTATTTATGATGACTGAAACCCCAAAAAACAAATTTCTATAATACAACAAAATCAATATTTGTAAATCGCAAAATTCTTTTTTTTTATTTTTCTATATTTAGGATCACAATAGGTGGAAAAAAAGATTTAGAAAAGAAAAAAACAATACAAAGACAGTAAAGAATCAAAGATATAAAGAATAAAAATATTTTCATATCCTAATTTCAAAAAACAACATATAAGCAACTACTATTTATTTATAACTAACCAGATATAAGACCAATCTAAGAGAGAATGAACTTGAGAAAAAGTAACAATATAGGGTTGGCTCAGTGCAGACATTTAAAGTGATTTTGCACCATTGAACCAAAAGAAGTAAAAGACCATACTTAGTATAGCTCCTAAATCCGCTAGTTAAAATTTTACTATTTAAACTTCTCAGTCTAATACCATATAGACAATTAGACTATATATTATATTCCAAAATATTTAAGCTCTAAAGTATTCTGCATCATATTTACGAATAGTCATTACAAATTTCAAACATTATTTATAAAATATAACAACAAAATATTACAAAAAATAGAGAAAGCAAAAGAATAAAGTATTCACTTTTGATTCATCATTGTTGTACCTGCAATAGGAATAACCAAAGGATTCGTTTCATGTATTCAGATTGTCAAAAATTTCTGTAAAGACAATATTGCGAGTGCATCCTTCAGGCTCATCATTTTTATTTTCTATTAATATCCGTAATCCTTCACGTGCGGTGACGCGAGAAACTCCAACATAAAGTTGCCCATGCGAAAATACTGGCCTTCGTAGATATAACCCAACATGTTGTAGCGTCTGTCCCTGACTTTTGTTTATTGTCATGGCATAACACAAACGAATAGGAAATTGTCTTCTTTTCAGAATAAAGGGCCACTTTGTTTCTGTCACATGTGTCAGAATGCGAGGAATATACACTTTTCGACCAGCATGATTTCCTGTAAAAATTTGTGCTTCTATAACCTTTGATGCTAGTTGAGTAACTATCAAGCGCGTTCCATTGCAAAGTCCGGAATGTTGACTTATATTGCGCAACAACATTATAGGAACACCTACTTTTAAGTTCAATGTATGATGCGGCACGCCATTAAACTTTAAAGAATTTAAAAAATCAATAGGGTAGAGAGCGTCAGTTTCTTCGGTGTTTGCAGATGAGCTGCAAATTGAATCAGAACTCATATAACAAATTTCTTCTCCTGGTATCAAAGATAATACATAAGCATTTATTTCATCAGCTGTGTCGTTTATAGGTGTGATAATAGCCCTGTCTCTCAAATATGAAGAATCATTATAATTTTGCTCAAGATTATCATAGACTGCGGAAACAATATCTCTTATGCCATCTCCGGTTTTTTTAATGAGCATATCATCAGGTATCTTTATCCAAGTAGGTTCTTCTTCGTTTTCTAATTTAACTGCATTTATCTTACCATCACCCAAATCGAGTATCCATTTGGCAAAATTCAAAATATCTTCTTGTGATTCTGTATTCCTCAAATTTTTGTGCAGTCTCATATTAGTTGTCAGCCTAAAAATTTGACAATTGTTCCATACGTACGATTTAGTAATCGATGCATTTATTATATCCTGTCTTGTTCCACCAACAATGACAGGCAGTATTTGTCTGAAATCTCCTCCAAGAAGAATAGTTTTTCCACCAAATATTTTTCCTGCAGCAGTACCATCCAACACATCTCTTAATGATTTATCTAAAGCTTCAAAAGAATTCTTGTGATTCATTGGTGCTTCATCCCATATAATCAAGTTAGTATAATTAAGCAATTTTGCAAGCTGCGTTCCTTTTTTTATTTCGCATGTCGAGAAGTCATCAAGCTTAATAGGTATTTTAAATCTGGAATGTGCTGTCCGACCTCCTGGAAGTAAAAGCGATGCAATTCCTGATGAAGCCACAGCCAAAACTATTTTAGCTTCAGAACGAAGCTTTGCTATTATTGTTTGCCAGAGATATGTTTTTCCTGTTCCCCCATGGCCGTAAACAAAAAACACACCTCCTTTATTTTCATAAACAGATGCCAAAACAGAACGATACACAGCTAACTGCTCAGTATTTAAACCGTTGTATAGGGTTTCGTGTTCATTTCTCAAAACATCTGTGTCGTAATCCATCTCTTCTCTCAAAAGTCTATTGCCTATGTCTTCTATAAGCAATCGATTCGGAATAGGAAGCTTGAACTGAGAGAGAGAACTGCCATTTTTGCTGAATAATACTTCCAATTCATATAAGACATAATTTTGCAATTCTTCATGTGGCATTTTAAGGCTGGAAACTCTTAAAAGCTCTTTTAATTTATATATAATATCATCAGACATTAATTTCCAAAAATCATTTAGCAATTTTGCTGGATCCGACACCTCACATGTGAGAATCCGAATTTTTGGGAATTTGGAATTCTCAGTGTTCCTCTCCCCCATTACTGTGTTTTTGCTCGGTATACGTATATAATACAGATATATATGTATATATAGGTATATAAGTGAGTTTTGGTGGAGTTTTTAAGTTTTCGAATTTTCGTCGCGGAGAGTGAACGGCTTAACGGCGCGATCCGGAGTTCGATTTTGGCGATCCAAATGGTGAGTTCGATGTCTCAGCAGTGCTGAGCGCGATGGCGCGATCCGCGTCGACGTGCGGCGAGCGGATAAAAAAAAGTTATTTCATCTTGACCGCCGAGAGGTCCTATGTCACGTTTTATGTTTCGCGATCGGGTCCCCGTTTTCGCACCGTTTCGCGCATTTTCGAATCGCGGGGGGCCTGGGGGGATTTTGTAGCTTGCTGTGGGAGAGGGGGGCTTGGCTGAGAGGGGTTGGTGGGAGCATTTATGAGGCTCACCCACCCCCCTCTCTTTACCACTTGCACACTCCACCTCTCTCACACTCAACCTCTCCTCTCTCTCTCCCTCTCTCCCCCACTACTCCCAGAGATGAGCCCGAGCTCCCACTGCCCCTTGGCCTCCTCTCTGTGCAGCGCCGGCCGCCGCCGGCCACTGCCTGGCCGGAGCAACTCCGGCCACCCTCTCTCTCCTTTTTTTTCTTCTTCTTCTCTGTCTTTTTCTCCCTCTTCTTCTCCCTGCGGTGTGCACCCAGGGGAAACCCATGCTTGGGCTTCCCCTGAGGTGGCACGACCGCCGGAGTGGAGAGCCGCCGCCGTGGGGCCGCCGGAGCCACTGCAAGCTCTGGCCGAGAGCTGTGCTGGCCGAGCTTGGTGGGGCCGCGCCGCCGCCGCCTCCTGACGCCGGAGAGGGTGAGCATGGTCACCCTCGGGACCTCCGCTACCGGACCCTGCCTCCCCGGCCATCGCCGTGCCGCCGGAGCGCCGCCGGAGCCACCGCAAGCCTCGGCGGGGCAGCTAGGGCATCCGCGGCTTGGGGTTGCTCCGCCGCCGCCACTCGCCACCCGCCACCTTTTTTGTCGCGGTCACCGACAGGACGACGGCCGGCGACCTCCTCTTCCCGGTGCTCGCGTCGCCGCCGGCCGCCGTCGCCGCCCGTTGCCGGCGCCGCCGTGCCCTAGCCTCGGGTTTGCTAACCCGAGAGTAGGGCTCTTTCCTGCGCCGCCGCCGCCGTTTCCCGTCGCCGGCCAAGGTAAGCATCACCTTCCCCACCTCCTCCGCATCCACCCCTGGCCGCCGCCGGCCATGCTTGTCGGCCGGCAGCCGGCCGGAGCTAGCTGCTCCGGCCAGGGGTCAGTTCTGTGGTGTTTTCTTGTTTTGTTGGGATGTTTGAGCTCCCTGCTGACTCCCGAAGCTCGGGAGGGTGAGCCCGACGATCGCAGCGATGTGCCGAACACCGTGCTCACCCTAGTTCTGGTTTTGGTTGAGCCGTTGCGTCGTTCGGCCTTCGTCGGGCTATTTTTTTTGCCTATTGGCCGCTGTTTTTATGCACCTTCCCGGACTGCGACTGGTCCTGTCGCAGTGGGGCTGTGAGCATGGCCTCCGTTACGTCGTTGCCGATCCGCTGGTGCTTGCGGAAGGTCGTGCGGATGTACGGCTTGCTCACACGGCCTTAGTTAAGCTTGCTTTTGCGCGCGCGCTCGCTGTTTTTATGGGATTTCCCGGCTTGCGACTAGTCCTGTCGCAGCGGGACAGTGAGCACGGTCTTCGTGACGTCGCTACCTATCCGCTGGTGCTTGCGGATGGTCGAGCGGACGTACGGTTTGCTCTAGCGGCTTAATTTAGTGATTGTATGTATATGTATGTCGCATGTTTGGGGACTTTGGCGTTTGTGACAGCGTAGCGACGCTGTGGGCTGCAAGGGTAAGGTCTTGGAGACCCTGTGGACTGGTTGTCCAACCCCCTCGCCCTTCGTGGAGTTTCGGATTTGTTTCCGACGCGCGTTTTTCGATGAAATAATCGGCGAAACGCACGTTTCGAGTTGTGCGACTCACTCGCTGTTTTCGCGAGCGACTTGGCTTCGTTGTTTAGCCTTGTTGGCTGTTCCTCATCGCTGTCCCGAAGTTCCGAGGACAGCGGATGAGTGATGTGGGGTTCCGGTGCCCAATCGGCGCTTTTCGGGAACCCGGGAAGCCTTTTCGGGTGCGTTTGGTATTCGTGGCACCCCGTGCTTGTGCTCGCTGTCCCGTCACTTGGTTTGTTGTGTTCGGGGACAACGAGGGGCCTTGTTGGCTGTTGGGTACCCCTCTGGGGCTTTGTGTGGTTTCGGGATCGTCCCGGTGGGTTTCCCGGGCGATCCGTCGGTTTCGGGATGTGTGAGCTTTGTGTTTAGCGTCGACTTGGTGGACCTTGACCCCGTGAGTCTTTCGTAGGTCCTGTCGCGGTTCCCGAGAGCCGTCGGTGTTAGATTGGATCTTACCTACAGGTGGGTGCTTCGATCCGGAGTCGGTTCAGTGGACTACGGTGATACCTTTCTATCCCTTCTTTGGCATTACAGTTTTTAGTTCACTTGACTCCCGTAGACTCTACTTATATGCGTGCTTGGATAGTAGAGTAGTTGTAGTTGCATGGTTCTTGAGACGACCCAGTTGGTCGGTAGTGATCGCATGTTGTTCCGAGCGATCCTAGTTGTAGTTGCATGGTTCTTGAGACGGCCCAGTTGGTCGGTAGTGATCGCATGTTGTTCCGAGCGATCCTAGTTGTAGTTGCATGGTTCTTGAGACGACCCAGTTGGTCGGTAGTGATCGCATGTTGTTCCGAGCGATCCTAGTTGCAGTTGCATGGTTCTTGAGACGACCCAGTTGGTCGGTAGTGATCGCATGTTGTTCCGAGCGATCCTAGTTGTAGTTGCATGGTTCTTGAGACGACCCAGTTGGTCGGTAGTGATCGCATGTTGTTCCGAGCGATCCTAGTTGTAGTTGCATGGTTCTTGAGACGACCCAGTTGGTCGGTAGTGATCGCATGTTGTTCCGAGCGATCCTAGTTGTAGTTGCATGGTTCTTGAGACGACCCTGTTGGTCGGTAGTGATCGCATGTTGTCCCGAGCGATCCTAGTTGTGGTTTGCATGGTTCTTGAGACGACCCAGTTGGTCGGTGGTGATCGCCTGTTGTTCCGAGCGATCCTAGTTGTGGCTTATTGGTTGCTTCTCGGCTTGTTGCCGTTCTGTGGATTGAGCTTTCGCATCGATCGTCACAGCTCTTCTAGCACTTCACGTACACCGCGGTCTGATCCACCGTTTGAGGGTGTTCTTTTCCGGGAAAAGGGTCGTTGAGTTTGTGCCGACCCGTGAGCCTTGATGCAGTGCGTCCAGAAGGTTTATGTGCCGATAGATGAGCAGTGTGACAGTGCCAGGGCCACGTCCCGGTGGCTATAGATTGGGTTTACTTTGTGGTTTTCCCTTTGATGCATACTAGTTGCTTACAGTAGCATAGTTACTTCAGTTGAATGTTAGCCTCATACTTACTTGTGCTACTGTATACCATATCTATCTTTTGTTGACCCTCGTGCCGGTGTGTACACCTCGCCTTCGTCGGCTTGCGGTACCCACTGGGGGAGGGGAGACATGCGTGCATGTTCTCACCCCCCCCCCCACCCCCATTGCAGGTTTTCAGGTGAGCAGGGTGGTGAGTGTCGGGACGCTGCGAGGCACGCCTAGATAGTAGCTCTAGAGGTTCCGACTCATGAGGCTACATCCCCAGATTTGGTTATCACCCTACTTTCGCCTATTAGATGTCATTTGTGGTTCAGTTATTCTTTGGGCTTACTATAGCATGCTTATGTGTTGTAGATCTACTCTTTATGATTGAGTGATGATAGCATGCTTGTACTGATTGGTTGTATTCGATCGTTTCTTTTGTCGAGCAGTTTTGGTTTTCTACCCCTCGTGGTAGCGTCGTAAAGCAAGGTTTTTCTGTGTGGGAAACGGTTTTCAAATGGATTTCTGATTGCTCGGTTTTGTGATTTCAAAAAGAGAGTTCTCGTGTGGAGAACAGTTTTCAAATGATTCTTGAATGTTTGAAATTAGGGTTTCAAATAAAGCTTCTGGGTAAGGAGCAGCTTTCTAGAATGTTTGTTGCTTGTGCATTGCATCATCCTTCGCTTAAGGACCTGCTTAGATTCATACAGGTTTAAGGACGGCTAGCTGTATGAATCTTTGGTGTCGTTGTGCTGTTGGGATGAATGAATAGTGGTTGTGATCTTGTTGTATGCTGTTGACGCCGTGCAAATACAGGGGAGGTTCTGTCCGTGTGTACAGTGGACCCTGTATTTGTGGCGGGTCTGTACGTGGCGCGGGCTAGGCTTTCAAAAAAAAAAAAATTTAGCACGTTTTTCCGCATCCTGAACTAGCCCGGGGCGTGACAGATTAAGATGGTATCAGAGCGTAAAGGGAACAAACACTCATTCATTCATCAACTTGTAACTGAACCACTGGTTAGGCTGACCCATAGGAAGACCTAGGATGTATAGGCGCGCGAGCTCGAGGGGTTTGTTTTCGGCTTGTGTTTTGTGGGAGTTGCCGACCCCTTTTCTCTTGCGCTGGATTCTGCTTTTTGCAGTTGGCTTGTGGTCTTGGTTGACCTCCTCGTCCGGGTCGTGGGTGGTGGGCGTGCGCCTGCGGAGCTGTCTGCTGGTTTTTTTCTGTTTCGGGGCTGTCGTGGCTGGTTCGAGTGAGGAGCTGGCAGGAGGCGGACAGCCTGGTGTGGACCGTACCCTGTGTGCTTGAGGCCGAGGCGAGGGGTCAGCTGGCGACCCTCTCCGGCATGTTCCGGCTTGTTCCGGTGGTTTTCGCAACAGGCCACGGCAGCTGCCGCTCCAGCCCCTCCTACTCCTTCGCCGTGTACCCCGATGATTGCAGACCCTCCTGTGGCACCCACCCCGATGTGCGACGACCGTGACGATGACAGCGACTTTGTCGGCTGTTTCGCGCGTGGACGCCGACCCCGTGTTTGGGGGTGGTGGTCGCACTCAAGCGTGTTGGTCGGATTTCCTGTGTTTGATCTGCCCTAGTTCGCAGGCTCGTGCTGTTTCTGGTAGTGGTGGTGGAGTACCAGACAGATCCCAAGTGGCCGGGTGTTTTTTTTTTTTTTTTTTTCCTTTGTGTAACCATTCGTTGGTGAGTGGTGGCCCTCGTGGGCTTGGGAAACGTCACTTGGTGGATCTGTGTTGTTGTGGGGCTGTTCTCGCCCTGTCCCCACTTTCCGTGTTGAGCACGAGGGCCTCTGCGAGCGTCTCCACGGAGATGTTGTTTTGAGCGGTTTCGACCGCAGTTTGGGTGTTTTCCCCTCTGTTTTGATGGGTAGGGCGGTGAAGCCTACCCCACTGACGTCTTGCTGGTGGCATCGTCAGTATTGGTCTTTTGACCATTGGCTAGTTCTGGCGTCGAACTGACGCGTACTAGACTGAGTGGACACTGTTGAGTGTCGTGTCGGCGTTTGTTGGTGCCTACATAGTTTGCGGATATCCTAACGCCCAAATTGTTGTGTTCTGAGATTTCTGGTGGCAATTGTAGGTTTCTGTGCTGCCGCGAGACCTTCCTGGTTCTTGTTGGAGGTCTCACCGCGTTCGACGTCGGTTAGTCGACGCTGGTTTTGTTCTTCCTCCGGTTTGATTCGTGTGGTTGACGACCCTTGTCACCTGTAGCTGTCGGTTCGTTGTTGGAAGCCGATGACTCCTATGGAGTTGGCTCAGGGCAGACTTTGTTTTGTGGGTCGGTTTGCTGTTCCCGTTAATTCGGTGACTCGTCTGTGACCTTGGTCCAGCTTTTGAGTGGTTGACCCGGTACCTTCGTGGTGTTGCCGACTGGTTGTTGGCCTTGACCTTGGGATATTTCGTTTTCTTTTGATAAGTACGTTGGCTGCAGACAACGTAGTGTCGAAAGTTAGAACGAAATACCCTATCCCTTTTGGGGACTTTCTGGATTGGGTCGGTGCTTTCCCTTGCAAGACTTTTCTCGCTCGTGGCCGTCTTGCGGAAAGCTGTGTGTTGGTCATCCCCGTTCCTGTTGTGAACCTTGAGCTAATCCTGGCGTGGTTTTGCGCAGTTGATTGACCATCACTGCCGTTGGTTTGACTCCGGTTGAGTCAGGGTGCCCTTTTAGCTCGGTCTCGGGATGACGGGAGCCTGGTGGTTGGCTCCGAGCTGTGTTCGCGTGCTGGGTTTTCGCCGCGTCTTTCGTGTAGTCTTGCTTTGGAGCGCGTGTCCGATCTCTTTGATCTGACGTTCGGCATCGTTGGTGTTGTATCGCTTGTTGCGATTGGCAGCCCTGTACACCTGAGTGATGGACTCTCAAGGTTTCAGTTGGTCGGTTTTGCCGTTCGGTTAAGCGATCGTCCCGGCAGCTTTTTTTTGGACTTGTTGAACTGGGTTTCGGCAGTTCTTGGATCAATTTGTCGTGGTTCCCTTTGACGACACACTGATCTCTTCGTAGAGTTTCCTTCTTGGTTCACATCGTGACGTGGGTTGGTTGTGTGGAAGAGCCAAGGAAGGAGGACTCTGTAATGGTTTGACCTGTTCCGACTTCTGTGACAGACCGAGTTTAGGAACTTCCTCGGCTTGGGCGTTGATGCCGGCGATTTGTTGAGGGTTCTCCTCAAGATCGCCGCCCCTTTGAGTAGCTGTCGAGGTAAGGCGCGTTGTTTCTCTAGACTCCCGCTTGTCTGTTGAGCGCCTAGGAGCCGATGGACTGTTTTGACCCGTGCCCCTATCTTAGCATCGACACAGCCTGGTGAGGTTGTCGTGGCCTTGTGCGATGCATCTTGGATGGGATTGGGGTGCGTGCTCATTCAGCATGAGAAGGTTATCGCCTATGCTCCGCGCTAGTTGATGGACTATGAGAAGATCTATCTGGCGCTCGATCTCGAGTTAGCAGCAGTGGTGTTCGCTCTCAAGCTTTGGAGACCTTACCTTGTGGAGCTACCGCACACAGTTGTTGTCGTTGGAGGTGCAACCCACCTTGGCGGATCAGATTTTCGGTGGGCAGCCGATGGATCCGCACTGGCAGAGAGTGCGAGCAGGTCAGAGAAGGTGACTTCGTGCTACATGCTGTTGGTCTTCCTTCGAGGATGGAGTTGTGTGCCCAGTGTTCAGGATTTGAGGTGAGAGTTTTGGCTGAGGCACACCAGTCGCCGTACGCCGTTCATCCTGGAGAGACGAAGATGTACCGCGACTTGTGGCTGGTTTCTGGTTGTAACGCAGCATGTGGCACTGTGCCGGGTTTGTCAGCAGAGAAGCTTTGACCTTTGCCTGTACCTGTAGGGAAGTGGGAGCAGATCACCTTGGTTTTCGTCACCGGGTTGCCTCGTTCTCAGCGAGGTCATGTTGCGATCTGGGTTTTTGTGGAATGTTTGACGAAAACAGCTCACTTCCTACCAGTACATTCGTTTTTAGTCTTGGAATCGACTGGCGCAGCTCCACTTGGATGAGTTCGTCGGGCTGTCTGGAGAGCCAGTGTCGATCGCTTTGGACTGGAGTTCTCGCTTCGTTTCCCAGTTCTGGAGGAGCTTGCTGTAGGCACTGGGGACGAGGCTCAACTTTAGCTCAGTTCAACCCTCAGAGTGTTGGGCAGTCGGAGCGAGTCTTCTAGACTCTCGAGGTTATGCTCCGGGCATGCGTTTTGATTTTTGGTGAGGGTTGGTCCAGGTATCTTTCTTTGGTGGAGTTTGCCTTCTGCAACAGCTTCCTAGCGAGCATTGGATTGGCACCGCACGAGGCGTTTTGTGGAAGTCGTTGTCGATCACTGTTCTGTTTGGTTGACGTGGATGAGCGTCGTGTGATTGGCCCGACAACGGTTCAGCTGAGGGAGGATCTCGGCTGCGGTGAGGTGCCTGTGAGGTTTTTGGCTCGCAATGTGAAACAGTTGAGGAATCGAAGCTTTCTGTTTGTGAGACTGCGTGGACGAGTTGCGGGGAGCGCGAGACTTCTTTGGGAGCTAGAGTCTGCTTCGTGTGAGCGGTATCCGCTGTTGTTCGCGGATAGTGTGTGGGTAAGTTTCGGGGACGAAACTTCTTGTTAGGTGGGAGTGATGTGAGAATCCGAATTTTTGGGAATTTGGAATTCTCAGTGTTCCTCTCCCCCATTACTGTGTTTTTGCTCGGTATACGTATATAATACAGATATATATGTATATATAGGTATATAAGTGAGTTTTGGTGGAGTTTTTAAGTTTTCGGATTTTCGTCGCGGAGAGTGAACGGCTTAACGGCGCGATCCGGAGTTCGATTTTGGCGATCCAAATAATGAGTTCGATGTCTCGGCAGTGCTGAGCGCGATGGCGCGATCCGCGTCGACGAGCGGTGAGCGGATAAAAAAAAGTTATTTCATCTTGACCGCCGAGAGGTCCTATGTCACGTTTTATGTTTCGCGATCGGGTCCCCGTTTTCGCACCGTTTCGCGCATTTTCGAATCGCGGGGGGTCCTGGGGGATTTTTTTGTAGCTTGCTGTGGGAGAGGGGGGGGGGCTTGGCTGAGAGGGGTTGGTGGGAGCATTTATGAGGCTCACCCACCCCCCTCTCTTTACCACTTGCACACTCCACCTCTCTCACACTCAACCTCTCTTCTCTCTCTCCCTCTCTCCCCCACTACTCCCAGAGATGAGCCCGAGCTCCCACTGCCCCTTGGCCTCCTCTCTGTGCAGCGCCGGCCGCCGCCGGCCACTGCCTGGCCGGAGCAACTCCGGCCACCCTCTCTCTCTTTTTTTTTTTTTTCTTCTTCTTCTCTGTCTTCTTCTCCCTCTTCTTCTCCCTGCGGTGTGCACCCAGGGGAAACCCATGCTTGGGCTTCCCCTGAGGTGGCACGACCGCCGGAGTGGAGAGCCGCCGCCGTGGGGCCGCCGGAGCCACTGCAAGCTCTGGCCGAGAGCTGTGCTGGCCGAGCTTGGTGGGGGGGCCGCCGCCGCCGCCGCCGCCTCCTGACGCCGGAGAGGGTGAGCATGGTCACCCTCGGGACCTCCGCTACCGGACCCTGCCTCCCCGGCCATCGCCGTGCCGCCGGAGCGCCGCCGGAGCCACCGCAAGCCTCGGCGGGGCAGCTAGGGCATCCGCGGCTTGGGGTTGCTGCTCCGCCGCCGCCGCCGCCACCCGCCACCCTTTTTTGTCGCGGTCACCGACAGGACGACGGCCGGCGACCTCCTCTTCCCGGTGCTCTCGCGTCGCGCCGCCGCCGCCGCCGCCGTCGCCGCCCGTTGCCGGCGCCGCCGTGCCCTAGCCTCGGGTTTGCTAACCCGAGAGTAGGGCTCTTTCCTGCGCCGCCGCCGCCGTTTCCCGTCGCCGGCCAAGGTGAGAGCATCACCTTCCCCACCTCCTCCGCATCCACCCCTGGCCGCCGCCGGCCATGCTTGTCGGCCGGCAGCCGGCCGGAGCTAGCTGCTCCGGCCAGGGGTCAGTTCTGTGGTGTTTTCTTGTTTTGTTGGGATGTTTGAGCTCCCTGCTGACTGACTCCCGAAGCTCGGGAGGGTGAGCCCGACGATCGCAGCGATGTGCCGAACACCGTGCTCACCCTAGTTCTGGTTTTGGTTGAGCCGTTGCGTCGTTCGGCCTTCGTCGGGCTATTTTTTTTTTTTGCCTATTGGCCGCTGTTTTTATGCACCTTCCCGGACTGCGACTGGTCCTGTCGCAGTGGGGCTGTGAGCATGGCCTCCGTTACGTCGTTGCCGATCCGCTGGTGCTTGCGGAAGGTCGTGCGGATGTACGGCTTGCTCACACGGCCTTAGTTAAGCTTGCTTTTGCGCGCGCGCTTGCTGTTTTTATGGGATTTCCCGGCTTGCGACTAGTCCTGTCGCAGCGGGACAGTGAGCACGGTCTTCGTGACGTCGCTACCTATCCGCTGGTGCTTGCGGAAGGTCGAGCGGACGTACGGTTTGCTCTAGCGGCTTAATTTAGTGATTGTATGTATATGTATGTCGCATGTTTGGGGACTTTGGCGTTTGTGACAGCGTAGCGACGCTGTGGGCTGCAAGGGTAAGGTCTTGGAGACCCTGTGGACTGGTTGTCCAACCCCCTCGCCCTTCGTGGAGTTTCGGATTTGTTTCCGACGCGTTTTTCGATGAAATAATCGGCGAAACGCACGTTTCGAGTTGTGCGACTCACTCGCTGTTTTCGCGAGCGACTTGGCTTCGTTGTTTAGCCTTGTTGGCTGTTCCTCATCGCTGTCCCGAAGTTCCGAGGACAGCGGATGAGTGATGTGGGGTTCCGGTGCCCAATCGGCGCTTTTCGGGAACCCGGGAAGCCTTTTCGGGTGCGTTTGGTATTCGTGGCACCCCGTGCTTGTGCTCGCTGTCCCGTCACTTGGTTTGTTGTGTTCGGGGACAGCGAGGGGCCTTGTTGGCTGTTGGGTACCCCTCTGGGGCTTTGTGTGGTTTCGGGATCGTCCCGGTGGGTTTCCCGGGCGATCCGTCGGTTTCGGGATGTGTGAGCTTTGTGTTTAGCGTCGACTTGGTGGACCTTGACCCCGTGAGTCTTTCGTAGGTCCTGTCGCGGTTCCCGAGAGCCGTCGGTGTTAGATTGGATCTTACCTACAGGTGGGTGCTTCGATCCGGAGTCGGTTCAGTGGACTACGGTGATACCTTTCTATCCCTTCTTTGGCATTACAGTTTTTAGTTCACTTGACTCCCGTAGACTCTACTTATATGCGTGCTTGGATAGTAGAGTAGTTGTAGTTGCATGGTTCTTGAGACGACCCAGTTGGTCGGTAGTGATCGCATGTTGTTCCGAGCGATCCTAGTTGCAGTTGCATGGTTCTTGAGACGACCCAGTTGGTCGGTAGTGATCGCATGTTGTTCCGAGCGATCCGAGCGATCCTAGTTGCAGTTGCATGGTTCTTGAGACGACCCAGTTGGTCGGTAGTGATCGCATGTTGTTCCGAGCGATCCTAGTTGCAGTTGCATGGTTCTTGAGACGACCCAGTTGGTCGGTAGTGATCGCATGTTGTTCCGAGCGATCCTAGTTGTAGTTGCATGGTTCTTGAGACGACCCAGTTGGTCGGTAGTGATCGCATGTTGTTCCGAGCGATCCTAGTTGTAGTTGCATGGTTCTTGAGACGACCCAGTTGGTCGGTAGTGATCGCATGTTGTTCCGAGCGATCCTAGTTGTAGTTGCATGGTTCTTGAGACGACCCTGTTGGTCGGTAGTGATCGCATGTTGTCCCGAGCGATCCTAGTTGTGGTTTGCATGGTTCTTGAGACGACCCAGTTGGTCGGTGGTGATCGCCTGTTGTTCCGAGCGATCCTAGTTGTGGCTTATTGGTTGCTTCTCGGCTTGTTGCCGTTCTGTGGATTGAGCTTTCGCATCGATCGTCACAGCTCTTCTAGCACTTCACGTACACCGCGGTCTGATCCACCGTTTGAGGGTGTTCTTTTCCGGAAAAGGGTCGTTGAGTTTGTGCCGACCCGTGAGCCTTGATGCAGTGCGTCCAGAAGTTTATGTGCCGATAGATGAGCAGTGTGACAGTGCCAGGGCCACGTCCCGGTGGCTATAGATTGGGTTTACTTTGTGGTTTTCCCTTTGATGCATACTAGTTGCTTACAGTAGCATAGTTACTTCAGTTGAATGTTAGCCTCATACTTACTTGTGCTACTGTATACCATATCTATCTTTTGTTGACCCTCGTGCCGGTGTGTACACCTCGCCTTCGTCAGCTTGCGGTACCCACTGGGAGGGGAGACATGCGTGCATGTTCTCACCCCCCACCCCCATTGCAGGTTTCAGGTGAGCAGGGTGGTGAGTGTCGGGACGCTGCGAGGCACGCCTAGATAGTAGCTCTAGAGGTTCCGACTCATGAGGCTACATCCCCAGATTTGGTTATCACCCTACTTTCGCCTATTAGATGTCATTTGTGGTTCAGTTATTCTTTGGGCTTACTATAGCATGCTTATGTGTTGTAGATCTACTCTTTATGATTGAGTGATGATAGCATGCTTGTACTAATTGGTTGTATTCGATCGTTTCTTTTGTCGAGCAGTTTTGGTTTTCTACCCCTCGTGGTAGCGTCGTAAAGCAAGGTTTCTGTGTGGGAAACGGTTTTCAACTGGATTTCTGATTGCTCGGTTTTGTGATTTCAAAAAAAGAGTTCTCGTGTGGAGAACAGTTTTCAAATGATTCTTGAATGTTTGAAATTAGGGTTTCAAATAAAGCTTCTGGGTAAGGAGCAGCTTTCTAGAATGTTTGTTGCTTGTGCATTGCATCATCCTTCGCTTAAGGATCTGCTTAGATTCATACAGGTTTAAGGACGGCTAGCTGTATGAATCTTTGGTGTCGTTGTGCTGTTGGGATGAATGAATAGTGGTTGTGATCTTGTTGTATGCTGTTGACGCCGTGCAAATACAGGGGAGGTTCTGTCCGTGTGTACAGTGGACCCTGTATTTGTGGCGGGTCTGTACGTGGCGCGGGCTAGGCTTTCAAAAAAAAAAAAATTTAGCACGTTTTTCCGCATCCTGAATTTGCCCGGGGCGTGACATCACAAAACATTATTATAGAAACAAAAAGCTGCCTTAAGTCTGAAGCAGATGACCAATAAGATGCTTCATCTAATGCCTGATGCCATTCTAAATCATCACCGAGCAAACCAAGTGCATCACAAGCAGCACGAAATGTTTCATAGAGAATACCATTGACAGTTCTGATTTCATCAAAATTTCTGGGCCCCTTAACTTTATTTAAGAGCATTCTCATAAAATAGAGTTCGCCAGAATTTGGATGAATGTACACAATCCTCCCTATACGATTTCCTCTTTTTCGTCTCGACCAAAATTTATCGCAAGGATGCCACACCCATTTTGTAGGAAATTCTATATAGGTTAATTCACGGGCATCATCATAGATTCTATTCATTGCCATCCATTCTGTAAACATAGTTTTTTCGATATTGCATCGATTCACAACATTAAGTAAATTTTCTCCTTCATGATACACAACATTATTCATAAACGGCATGTGAATTGTTAACCGTTCTACTGTAGGTTCTCTATGATGTATATCAAATTCAAATAATCTCCAGATAGCTTCATATGCCGATAAATATCTGCAATCTAAAAACCTTTTTATTTCATCAACACCATCATATTGTTTCTCGGAATTTACTTCAGTTGATAAACAACTATCTTCGATCACTACCCGCATTCTATCTGGGCCTTTGTTTATATACTTAAACAAATATTTAATAAGCATCGATTTGTTACACCACTCAACATTTATATGTGCTTGATACCTGACAATTAACTGTAAATGGTGAGGTACAACATATCTGTTGTCTAGATCAATTCCATTTTTTATAGCATGTCTTCCATCATTTCTTCTTCTATATATAGCAAACCCATTTTCAGCAAAAGATGTCTCTACTCGAAATTCTTTTGGAAAATGTTTGGAACATTGACCTTTCCTCATGCATGGCGCTTTAGAATTTGCTTGTCCACATGGGCCATGAATCATAAACTTCGTAACGGTTGCATATCCAATCGGGTCAATATTTTTATCAGGAATTTCTGCAGAAATAATTGAATCAATATCTGCAGGTGTTGGTAGCTTATTATCTGCGTGAAGCCACACCAAAATATGAACATGTGGAAGTCCTCTTTTTTGAAATTCGATCGTATACAAATCTAGATAGTAAAAAATAGCAAAAAAGACATAAGGATTTAAGCATATCAAAAGCCAAATAAAAGGCAAAAAAAGATAAAAAAGGAATAATTCATTTGCGGCGAAAAATAACATACCAGCAATGGAATTCCCAAAAAATACACCTTGTTTAATATCCGCCATCAATGCATCAACTTTCATCTTGAAAACTCTGCAGATGATATCAGGACGATCTTCAGATTTTTGCCCAGGAATGAATTGCAGAGCGTTTTGTATTTCCAACCATTGTGTGTTGCAAGTAAATGTGATAAATAAATCAGGATGCCCACAGTGTCTACAAATAGCAATTGCATCGTGATAGTTTTGAATCATATATCGTGGACCTCCTGTGAAGCTGGATGGCAAAATAATTTTTTTACCAATAGCATCGCCGTTGACATCACCTGCAACAACAGAATCTTTTATACCCTTATAGATTTCCGATCGCAAATCTGATTGATTTTTTCTAATATAATCAAGTCGTTCTTCTTCAACACACGAAAAAGCATCAACAATATATTGCTGGAAAAGCTTGCCTCCACTGATTAAAGTCTTTCCTTCGTCTAATCTATTGTGCATCCTATAGGCATAAAATTCACGCATTGTAACATGTTTTCTGCAACCCAATTTTCTCTGCGATGACTCATTATATTTTATGCCTATTCTAAAACCATCTTCACCATATGGAAATAAAATAGGATATTGCATGGCCATAAAAGAAGGATGTAAATCACTAATACGTTTTAAATTCTCTGTCTTATACTCCACCACAATATCTCGTTGTCGATCAGTAGAGCCCAAATCATCAACTATTAAGCCGACAATTTCAGAAGCTGCTGGAGGATTATACTGCGACATATTTTCACCACGATTTCCAATCAGTCTCAAGCGAATAGGCATATAATCAGTTTCTCTGAATCGATCTCTTGCCATTCGAAATACTTTTACTAACTCATTTTTGTCATCAAACATTTCTATGAGACGTTGAATCAAAATCTCTATCAATGTTTTGAAGCTCGTCAACACTATCGAATGCTTTCATTCTGTTATCAACCTCATTTTCAGTATCGTAAATATATAACTGAGCAAATTTAGGCCGTTCTCCATCAAACGGAAGTAACGAACCCATTATGTGATAGTTTTGCCCACTAATCTTGAAGACATATGGTCCCGGTCTTCTATTTATTTCACTGTCAATTTTTGCTCCGATTGATGTAAAAGCAAATACGGAATTATACGCCCGTATATTTTTTCGAAAGTTTACAGACTGAGAAGATCCTTTATAGTTCAATAATGAATCCAGCAAATCCGGCGGAGGCTGCAATAGTGGTAAAGAAACTTTTCCTTCTTGACAACATAACGAAAACCTCGGAATGGACTCATTTCGAGACTTGTAAATTCTTTCCGAATACCAAAGTAGAGCTCCACATGATTGGCATTTATACTCCGGTAATCCAAGATATAGCTGTTCTATACTATGTGCAGCACTCATTGCAGGCATAGATGTTACGCCAGAAATAGTAGCACGCGACTCAAGAGTATCACATTCCTGAACATTAGTGTCAGATCGACGCCTTTTTTTTTCTTGCTGAACATTTTGAAGCGAAAAGTTTGAAGAGGATTCGCAATCAATACTACTTTGTAAGTTTGTGGAAGATAATCTATTACTATTTTTTCGCTGAGCAAGAATGCTTCTACGTATCCTCCTATTTTCTTTACATATTGACGTATAATCCATGTAGTTGCAAAATCAAAATTTAACCTGTTAACATCGATCCCAAAAGAAAATAATGGTTATAAAAGACGGGGGAAAGATTGTGCAACAATTGAGAAAATCTTTTCTCTTCAGAATTATATAAAAATGGATGCAACTGATTCTACAACAATAGTTAACTTCTCAGATGAAAGAAGCATATCTCAGAAATGAGTAAGCTATAAGTTTTGCAATACAATAGGGCTAAACTCGAGCAAAATGCTCCTGCAAGTATATAAAGTTCTCTGTAATATACAAATAAATTATCTCAATTTGCAAATTTAAGTACGAAAGCAATGCAAGATCAGATTCTGCATGCAGCTAAAGTTTAAAATAGGATGTAAACAAAGAGTGAAAAGAAAGGCCGAAAAAGTTGAAAAATAAATCAAACAAAAAAAGCACACAACTGTTTATATATACTTTTATCTCATTCTTTAAAATAGTATGTCATGACTTGGTAAGTTATTCAAGTTTAAATAGACTCTCTAATTTGCTAGAATTTTTTTACAAAATTCTCAATCGGCTTTTTCTGCACCTTAATATACACACATATTGTCTACTGCGGTATTATGTATCAGAAAATATTTTTGAAGTATAAAGTACTTTATTTATCACTTTTATGTATGGAAAAAAATATTATGAAAAATTTAAATTTTATTAGGGGCTAAGATTGCCTTATAAAAAAAATCAACTAAACGCTAATAGGACAATTTTATTAATCATAAAATTACTTGTAACGGCTGGCACGTAATCACAATAAAATTAAGAGTTCGAAAAATTAATTACAAAAAAATAGTTAGGGATCAAAGTAAAAAATAGTACAAAATTCGAGACCATAATATAATTAACCTTTAATTAAAATAGAGGTGGACCCTACAATTTTTCCAAAAAAAAAAATTCTTAGTTTCATTGTGATTACGTGCCAGTCGTTAGAAGCAATTTTCTGATTAATAAAATTGTCATATTAGCGTTTACTTGACTTTTTTTTATAAAGCAATCTTAGCCCCTAATAAAATTTAAATTTTTAAATCTAAATTCAAAATTCATATTAAAATAAGACTTGATCTTTAATTGCATATTAGTCCCCAATCTTTTCACTACTTTTTATCTTGGTTCCTAATCTTTTTTTTTTTTGCAATCAAGTTTTTCCAAATCTTTTAATTTCATCACGATAAAATAGCAGGTATGAAAAGGGATTGTAGAATTAATGAAATTATCATGCCATTGCCTATTTAGTGTTTTTTTGTATGTCAATTTTGATCCCTAAACTTTGTATGTTTTTAACTTTAGGGTTTAGAGTTTAGAGTTTAAAGTCTCTAAAATAAAGATTCAAAATTTTAAATTTACATTTTAAATTAATATGAAAATTAAAATTTTAAAATAATTAGGAATTAGAATTTTGAATTATAATTTGAATTTAAAATTTAAATTTGAATTTAAAATTAAATCTAAATTTTGATTTCAAACTTAAATTTTTTTATTTTGATTTTGATAATTTTAATTTAAATAAATAAGAATAATTAGCTTCAAATTATCAAGTTGAATATTTGTATCATCATCTCAAAAATTCATACACACATGTACATATGTATATATAAATATACATGTGTATATATATTTACATTTGCATATATATATATTTACATTACACATGTACTATTTCAACATTACTTTGTATAAAACTAAGAAACAAAGGACCAAACGAAAAACAAAACTACAAAGAAAACATCAACAACTACCCAGAACTTACATATAACTAAGTCAGCCACATCTAGTCCCCAAAAAAAAGCCAAAACATTTGTTTCTACACAACCCTAGTTTTCGTACCCAGGTGGCGCCACGGGATCCTCATTTGAATTGTCGCCATCGCTATTTTGATCCGCCGCAATAGCATTTGGTCGATCAAGTAGCTTGGCGCCTTTGTCAATTAATTTTTTTAGCTTGCCCCGCTCAGCAACGTATCGGTCCTTCTCAGCGAAGAGGTTGTTGTAGTACCCCCGAAGAAGGTTGTAGTATTTTTAAGACGCTTATATTTCTTGCTAAGCGTATTACGATCTGTGAAAAGTCGCTCATATAGATTTTCAAAGAATTTTTTATCTTCGAAATTAAAATCCCTAACTTCAAAAGAAAACTCATCACGCAACTTCCCAACAGACCGGCAAGCAGCGTCTTCCTCGGCCTGATCGATATTAGAACACGGCGCACTCCAACATCACACAGACTCTGTTACAGTATCTCCCCTAGCCAACTCTATCTCAACATAAACACTAATCATTCCTTCTTCAATTTCAACCGGAACACCGTACTTCGGCATCGGCAAAGAAAATCGATGGCATACATCACGAAGCAATTCGCGGAAACAAATCGTGACAACTATTGACGCCATAGCAGCACCTCAAACCACAGACTAAACATCAAATCATGCAATCAATAGAAAACACGATCTACTACAAAAATAAATAAAAAGAGAGTAGCTAGTTATTTATTACCTTGTAAGCCAGTAAACTTTCAGCCAGCACAGAACACGCAAAAAAAAAACTTCCGCCATTTCAACACCGCCATTTCGCCAAAAAAATAAACAAACATGCATAAACGGAGAGCAGCTAGTTAGCGCACAGCACGACAAAGCATCGCAAGCAAATAAGTAACAGTAAAAATACACACCTATATTTTTTTCGGAATGGGAACAGAGTCAATCCGGCCAGCAACACACCAAATGGCATATACCATGCAGTAAAAAGCAGAGAAGAAAGAACAGATCAGAGTACATAAAGGGCAAAAAACGGCAAATAAATAGCACGGCCACAAAAATAAGACACCACTTCCATACCTCAAGATCCCAAGCGTGGCAAACTAAGGTGCACAAAAGCAACAAAACCCACAGAGCTACCAAGAGCAAACCGAAGAGAAGAGTAAAGAAGCAAAAAAGTAAGAAGAAAACTCAGAACAAAGGTGCTATTTATATGCATTCCAATAAGAAGGGAGAAAAACAGTTTAAGGGAAATAAATAAAGAAAGAAACCCTCGGGTCAAATCAGGAGCCCATCCACCCTGTCAGATCGGATCCTCATAGCCATCTATACCGGCGGAGGCATTTCACGCCGGCTTGGCAAGTTGTTGGAGGCCACGTCGCCGAGGTGGAGGACAGCAGGCCGGCCATTCCACGTAGCAAAGCAGAGAGTTCGGGATCGGACAAACCACTCTCGCCATGCCACGGCGGAGATAGCGACAGGCTCACCCCGCAACCGTCCTGGCAAATATCGGAGTAACGGCGGCTGGCCATGGCGGCGACGGAGAAGGAGAGGGAGAAGCTGACGCGGCATCCAAAATCAAAACGGCGGAACCCTTGACGGGTTAACTTCGCTTTGATGGCCGAAAAGACAGAACCCTTCAAAAAAAACAAAAAAAAACACATATTTAATGCACAGCGGCCCCACACATAATTCTAAACGCTTCTGTTTGTATTTTTATACAACCACACAAATATCACATTGAATGCTTGGGCCCACAAAGGACACATAAGACCTCCTCCATGGTAACATGGGAAACCCTCCTCTTTGACATGACTGCGGGCCCCACATCACCATTTATAACTGCGGGCCCCACATTCCCTTCTCTTGGACATAAGTGAGGGCTCCACAACCCCCTATATCCCTTATTTAAATTCCCTACATCCCGTAGTTAAAGGCCTCTCGATAACTGTGGGTCCCACAGCACTCTAGTGGGATTCTAAGAAGCTGCTGCAACTTTAGAGATCACCAATTCATAACATAATAAAAATAAAATAAAATAAAATAATAAAAGTAAAATAAATAAATTTCAAATTTTAAACCTGAAATTTGAAAATTTTAAATTTTAAATTTGGTAATTTTAAATTTTGAATTTAAAAATTTTAAATTTAGATTTAAAAATTCAAATTTAATTTTTAGAATTTTCAAATATATATTTTAAAAAAATATATCAAAATTTTAAATTTTGTGCAAGTTTATAGTTTAAAATTTAAAATTTAAAATTTAAAATTTAAAATTTGAATTCAAATTCAAATTTTAAACTATATGCAAATATCAAAAAAAATTGATGTGGGGCCCGCAGCCTATTTAGTTGTCATTTATTTTTTTGGCGGGGCCCGTATTTACAATCTGATATACTGACGATAGAAATTATACTCTCATAACACTTTGGAAGCAAACACAAATTACAGTCGAAATACCAATCAATACAAATATTCAACTTGATAACTCGAAGCTAATTATTCTTATTTATCTAAATTAAAATTATCAAAATCAAAATATAAAAATGTAAGTTTGAAATCAAAATTTAGATTTAATTTTAAATTGAAATTTTAATTTTAAATTCAAATTCTAATTCAAAATTCTAATTTCTAATTATTTTAAAATTTTAATTTCGTATTAATTTCAGACTGAAATTTAAAATTTTGAATCTTTATTTTGGAGACTTTAAACCCTAAACTCTAAATCCTAAATTTAAAAGCATACAAAATTTAGGGATCAAAATTGACATACAAAAAAACACTAAATAGGCAATGGCATAATTTATATAAACTACTAATTAGTTTGCATTTATTCTTTTGGCGGGGCCGTATTTATTATGTATGAGGCATGGAGGCATGCAAAGCAAGCCCCATTGAATTCAAATTTTAAAGTTTAAATTTTAAATTTTAAACTATAAAGTTGCACAAAATTTTAAAATTTGATTTTTTTATTTAAAATATATATTTGAAAATTCTAAAAATTAAATTTGAATTTTTAAATCTAAAGTTAAAATTTTTAAATTCAAAATTTAAAATTACCAAATTTAAAATATAAAATTTTTAAATATATATTTTTTTACTTATTTTGTTTTCATTTATTTTTTTGGCGGGGCCCGTATTTATTATATGAGGCATGCCATGCCTCAGCGGGGCCCACCGCCAACCCGCCAGAGCCCCCCAACTCCCGTGCTGACGTGGAGGCACGGGAGGGCTCTATTTGGTTGCCAATTAGTAGTTTATATAAATATAAATGGGTGGAACAAGTGCTGGCAAGAGAATTTTTTTCATAAGAGTTTAAATGGGCTGGGCTCATTGATTTTGTTCTATGATTTGGAACGACTCTAGCTAGATGAATAAATATAATGAATATTGGTTTGGAACTTGGTATGGAATTTTCTCTTTTTGGGTTCGCATTGGTAGACAAAGAAGCTGTACTGAAATGGTAGAAACCTAAACGGAGTGGGTTCGCATTGGTAGACAAAGAGGCTGTACTGAAATGGTAGAAATCTAAACGGAGTGGGTTCGCATTGGTAGACAAAGCTGCGAAAGTATTGTATTTAATGGGCAAAGAGCATAGCGGGTCCCATAGTTTGTGAGATGTGGAGAAGCCCCAGAGGCTATAGAGATTCTAAAAGGTTGTCGATTCATCGATTTATAAATAATCTCTCTCGGTTTATAAATTTTTGCCGTTGCGTAGTACGGGTTACTTAACTAGTAGATATAATGAATGAACTTGTACTATGTAATGAGAATTGTAGAACGTAGTGGAAGTATTCGTTCGTACTTTTTACGGAAGTGACTTGCGCTAGAATGCGATGAGATGCGATGAGTCCGAAATCCTAGAGGTTGATTCACGTGTCCTCAGATCGTCCACGAAGATCTTCTAGCGCTCCAAACCCGTGGTAGATCGAACTACGAACGAGCACGATTTCTAATTCACCATTCAAAACTCTCTAGAATAATAGGTTAATGGAGGATATTGTTTCTCTTTCTCACAAGATAGCTCACAAATTACTTTTGAATTTATGAGTATTTTTTTTTTTTTTTTTATTCTTTCTATGAGAGAATAGCCTATATATTTATAAGGGATCCTAAAATCTTAATATGTAAGTAAAAGATTAGACCGAATCGGTTTATGATTCTTATCCTAATATGGCTAGAATATATTTCTAATTAGCTTTTCAATTTAAAAGCGACATTAAGTCTAGTCCAATTAGACAACATAATAACCGTCGGATCAAGCCCGATCATGGGCGCACCCGATTCGGTTTAACCGAATGCCAATAAGAATATTTGAACATGGAATATATAAATGTACAATCGTCATCCGTGAACGTCAAACCTTATCAAATAGCTTTTTGAACATTCAATTTTAGCAATTCGATACCTTTAACTTTATCAAACTGTTGAATAGGTTCAAAATTTTGAAAGATAACACCATCTGTTTTTTTCTATCTAACATTTGAAAAAAAAAAAGGTTAAAATATGACATTCCAGGATTTGAAAAGTCCTATATATGATATATAATAGGGCTAAATCTCTCAACCCGACTATAACATTTTGGGCGGTGGCTAAACTCAAGAGGTTAAGAGAGTTAAGCGTGTTAGGGCTAAAATAGTTCTAGGATGGATGACCTCCTGGAAAGTTTGGGCGTCACAGTTGGTATCAGAGCCAATCACCAACCGAAAGTATAGGATGAGTCTCGACTGACCCCGGGTTACATAGCGGGTAGAGCGCTGACTCCTCAGCTAATGATCATTGTGGGTGGAATGCAGCTACCCACAAGGTCGACTAAGGATAGCGAGATAAGTCTCACATTATCTGATACTTGTGAATGTGTGCTTGATCCTGATGAGAACGTCAGAACTTAAAGAGGGGGTGAATGTGACACTACAGGATTTAGAATAATCCTATATATGAGATATAATAGGATTAAATTTCTTAACCCGACTATATCATTTTGGGCGGTGACTAGGCCCAAAAAATTAAGAGAGTTAAGCGTGCTAGGACTAATTTATTTTTATTTGGTCTTAAGATATGATGCCAATGAGAATCTTCAATTAGGAACTTCGTTGGAAGCGAAGGATTAATTAAATTGTTTGATAAATTTGGTTGAGCGGAGTATATTTAAATAGAAATGAAACATCCAAATTCTTCTTTCTTAATAGAATTTGAACCCTTAAATTAAAAAATAATGATTTCACAAGTTTTTTTTTTTTACCCTTTTGGTTTAGTATTTTTTCACTTTAACACCCAATAGTTTAATATGCGTCATTTTGGTATCACGTTTTTTTCTTACCTTTTCCGTCATCTTTTCGGTTAGGTCTCAATCTTCATTGCTCGCGGAAGGATTTGGTCAGTAAAGGAGCGATGATCAATGGCGATGAGGCCGAGGAGGAGGTGGGGCGTGCTAACTGCGTCATTGTCGACTGCTCTCACCTCGCGCTGGGAGGAGACGACGACCTTCGATGCACGCTCCGTGGAGCGCTCAAAGACGGCAGAGATGGGCAATGCAAGCCCTCAGCAGAGACGGGCGGCGCGATACCCCCTATACTTTATGCAATTCTAAAACGGATCATCTAACTATTATTTTTCTTATTTGGACCCCTCGAACTATTCATCGCAGGCAATCAACCCCTTCCCGTCAAAACAATGGACAGCTTCTGTCAGGATTTAAACGCCTCCTATTATCTGCACCTGGTGTATTAATTAATATATATTATACACCATCCATCATTAAGCACTTAAAATCAAAATATTATCCATGTAAAGTGTTCTATAACATTCTATAGGCCACATACCCAAAAAAAAAAAAAAAAGAGTAATTTTAGGCCTATTTTTTTTTATATAAATCTAACAAAAAAATTTATATACCTTGATTTTTTATACTATTTGATATATAGAGGATGATTTTTAAAAACGTTTGTTTTTTTATGCATAGGGATATTAAGTTTTACAAATTATATTTATAAAATTAGATTTTTTTTTTTTTTACTTTGAAATATAAATAAAGTGGCATCCTAAACTTAATTTTCCCTTTTCTTTTGAAGTGATTTAAGTTAATTAAATCAAAAAAAAATTATTTATTTTTTTAGGAGGAAATCAATTAATCACTTTAAATATTTTTTCCTAAATAAAACTAGAAAAATTTACTCGTAATAATTAATAAATTTATTAAATTTTACAAAGTTATACTTCATGATTCCTATAGAACTTTGAAACAGTTTTAAAATTGTTTACGTATTTATACCAAGATTCATCAACCATCCTTACATAGCTTTTAAAATTGTTTACGTATTTATACCAAGATTCATTAAGCATCCTTACGTAGCTACCCGAGCAAGGTCAGAGAGGCATTTTTATTACAAGAACCTCGAAGAGAAGCGATAGAATTTACAACATTTGCGACAACACTATAATACTACTGCAAGATTCATTAATTAATGCCACTTTTCTACTTAATTTGTATGGGTTCCAAGTATTCTCATCAACCACTCTTCTTCTAACCTCTTTCGGCCTGCAAACAACTTTTCGAACATAAGGTGGTTCAACCGGAGTATACCCAATCTTAGACCACTCATCAGGGTTTGAATTAGATATTCATACGCCTTCAGAAATGCATCTTTTTTTGAACCATTCACTGACATATATAATCCTTAATTTGGATAACCATGCAATTGTTGAAAAAGATAGCGGCACAAGCATGGCTGCATGATATGCCTATGAGGTCCCATCTCCTACATAAGCAGGTCCTCTTTTCCAAGTCACACATCATCGCGCCATCATAAGCAGGTCTCCTTCAGCGAGGAAGCTCTATTCCTGATGAATCTCTGATGGTTTCAATATACGTCTTTCATACCCAATCGTCGCGCAGATACCTTCTTGTTATCATAGTGCCTTCCACAATTATGCTCAGGAAAGAAGGTTTTAATTTGCCGAGCATCTTTCTCCTTTGATATTGAAGAGTGAATTCTCCATCCGCATTCCTTCTTGCAAATTGCTGTGATACACCACCTATCATTATTCTTAAATTTGTAGTCAAATCCTTCTTGAATTGCACATTCTTTCAATGAATTCTAAATACCACGTGGTCTTTAAATTTCATACCTTTTTTAATTAAGAGTAATCTTACCTCTAAAATCGGACTCTTCATTGAATTCAGGGTATCTTGGCTTGGGGCCATTTGCATCGTCGTCTGAAGATACATTCGAACTCTTTAGTTCATCACTATCAGCATAATCAGATAAATAGTCACCATCCCATTTCACACCATCTTCCACATCATATTTCATGGCTCTCCAACCCAAGGATTAAAGTGTTGTGGCACAAGGGCATGCCGCTGCTTGCCTGGCACGGTACGGCACAGGCATGCTTCCGTTGTCGACACGTGGCACACTTGCATGCCGATGGATACGCATGACCTCCTAATGACATGCTTTGGCACAGACTTATTTTTAACTCTTTTGGTTCCAATAAGCTCTTATAATATTATTTTGAAAGGTTTAGTCAAATAATTATGAATATTAGCTTTATATAACTTACTAACTCACCAATTAATATACTAGTAAGCTTTTTATATGTAAAGTACAGCTATACCTGATAGAGAATAGAAATTAAAATTAATAATAAAATTCACAAGTACAATTGTAAGATTGATCCATATTACTTTGACGAGGGACTGCATGATAATTAGATTAACTATAATAAGACAGCATTTCGATAACTCCTTTCGTTTGAATTTTTAAAAATATTAATTAAATATTTGAAGAAAATTATTTTTTTATTAATATTTTTAAGAAAATTTGTTAAATCCATTCATAAAAATTTAGCAATAAATTATATAACAAATAAATTAAATAAATTTAAGTATTAATTGATTTAATTTTACTTTTAATTTTATCAGTATTTTAAATCTTCTGATCCAAAAATAAAATTTTATGTAATATGTGCCTAGAAATTTGATTACTGAGTTTGATTTTGTGCCCCTGATTCGCCGAAAGCTTCGCGGTGTGATAAATTTTGAAAAAATAATTTGTGTAGAAAAAATGGATGCCTGTAGTGGAAGTGAAGGGCTCGGGCCGATCCGCCCCGTGGTATGGGTCGGATATGTAAATTAAAAATTTACCCGTATAATAATTATATCAAGTGGATCTATTTTCAACTTTTTATAAACTATGGATTGAAAGTTGCCTTATTTTATGTATCTTCAAAAAAAACTTTACAAATAAAAAATATTAAAAACATATAAATAAAAAATTAAATTATAACTTTTTGACTTACATAATAGTACATCTTCGATTTGCAATTTTTTTATCTCTTCTTTAAGCGACGAAAGAAGTAAAAAAAGAAAAAGATTAAAAAATAGGGGGAAAAATTTTGAGGAAATCAAAGAAAAAGTGAAAAAAAAAAAAAAACTCTGGCACGATGCAGTGCCGCGATACCCCTGCGGGTATCACGCTGCCTCGTGCGATACCCGTAGGGGTACCGCAGCATTGGGGGTCCTGCGAGACCCCCCTGTACCGTGTCCCCATCTTAGGGGCACGGTACGTGCGGCACGGGACGACACTTAAAATCTTGCTGCAATCCTTATATTATTTCCACCAAAGCAATTGCCTTTTATTCGTGAGTCATAATATTTATGTGTAGTAAATAAATCATCTGAATTTAAATCACTGTCACTATCTCCAAAATAACTACCACTTGTGTCAGATCCACCAGTTTCACCATTAGGCTGTTCATTTATCTGCTCATTTAGCATATTTTTCATCTCATCCACAATAGTATGGCGAAATTGCAAAGCATTAGTTCCTTCTTTTCTATTAATCTCCATACCTACATGTCATAGAGAAAACATTTTAAGGAAGAAGTCTACATTGTCAACGACAAATTGCCAATATTATGCTGGAGTTTTTAAAAAACAATTAGTGGAATCATCTAAAATTGATTGAAAAAATATATGCTAAAGCACCACATTCTAATTGTACATATGCAATTAAACATCTATGTATTTACACTGTAAAAAGGTATACTAATAGTGAAAGTTTGTAATTTTAATATGAAGAGCATGCATTGATTTCTGTAAAAAACAAAAAAACAAAAAAAAAGAATAAAACCCTTGACAACATAAAAATATAAATAAAAAGAAACTAGATGAATATTTAATTAACCGTCAAATCCCACATTTTGTGAATGTTATCACTAAGTCTTGTTCGTGAGAGTTATTCGACCCTTAAACTTAAAAAAGTGCACGTTTATCCAAATTCATTTTCAAATATCTAAATAAATTTTACAGTATTTGAGTTTTGATCTTAGTTTTTTTTAATCTTTATATAAATAGTTATTATGAAAGGCTAATGAATTTTTTTAAAATAAATTAAAGGTGTACATAGGCTTTTGTGATTTTTTGATGTTTAGGCAGCTAATTAGAACCGAACGTAGACTTGCATATCTTTCATGAAAAGTTAAAAAAATTAACATTACGGCACCTATCCCTACTGTCAATATTGCAATTAAAAAAGAAGAAAATAAAAAAAATATACTCCAAATCTGCCAAAACTTGTGAAACTAGGAAGAAGACAATTAACAACAGTGATTGGAGGATTTACCCAATAAAGAATGGATTTTGCCAAGTGAACAAGGACAAGGACAAAGAACAAGAGAGTGACCGTACCTTGTATTTTGACTTTTCGATTCACCATCAACCGGAGCAAGAATGCTTTAGGAGATATAAGAGGTGGGGATCCCTCCGTAAATTCTTTCTATTTACTTTGGTAAACTTTCAACAAAATCGCATCCTTCCTTTTCTCCCATAGTTTACCTTTTCTCCCCAATTGCACGTGGGCTCATGCGGGGCACACGTGGGCGCTCAAATCCTAACGGAATCCCCAATATTTCGACGGAAGGGGTTGATTGCTTGTACCATTACCGAGGAGATTGTTTCAAGCCATTAAGTGATTTTTTTAACAGGCAAATATGATCCTATTTTTCTTCAACAATGAATCCCGCCGACTATTTCATGTAAATTTGCTCTTCAAGCTTTTCATGTAGAAAAGCTGTCTTAACATTAAACTGCTCAAAATACAAGTCATTCATGGATACTAATGATAAAAGAAGATGAATAGAAGTATGCTTCACGACGGGTAATAAAATATTATTAAAGTCAATACCTTCTACCTGACTGTAGCTCTTAACAACTAAACAAGCTTTGTACCTCGTATCTTCCACGCCGGAAATTTCGTCCTTTCTCTTGAAGACCCACTTGCAGCCAACAATTTTCTTGCCTGTAGGCGGTTTTACCAACTCCCATGTGTGATTCTTATGGAGCAACTCTATCTCCTCATTCATCGCTACCAACCACTCTGCAGAACTGGCACTAGAAATAGCTTGATTATATGTGGAAGGTTCGCCTTCTTCTTCTATATCTTGTGCCACTGAAAGAGCATAAGCAACTAAATCCTCAAAGCCATATCTTTGCGGTGGTTTGATTTGTCTCCTCGCTCTACCTGTAGCAATGCTCTGCCTCAACTTGTGGGGTTTCAGTAACTGAGGTGTCTGGCGACTGAAGCTATTTTGACTGAGAAAAACCCTGCAACTGAACTATACCTTGGTTTCTACCTCCATCTACTTACTAGCACTCAGGGTCTCATCAGAAAAAATACGATTAGGATATAACATAGCAGACTCGTCAAATGTGATATCCCTACTGATAAGTAATTTAGACGATTCAGGACATCACAATTTTATATCCTTTAACCTCCGATGCATAACCAATAAAAATACACTTTTTAACCCTAGATTCTAACTTACCTTCATTTATATGAGTATAAGCAGGACAACCAAATATTCGCAAATTATAATAATCATGAGGGCTAGCAGACCATACCTCTTCCGGAATTTTGCAATCAAGCGCTGAATGTGGAGATCGATTTACCAAATAACATGCCGTAGAGATCGCCTATATCGAAAAACTCTTCGCTAAGCCAGCATTAGAGAGCATGCATCGAGCTCTCTCCAAAAGAGTCATGTTCATCCGTTCGGCCACCCCATTCTGCTGTGGAGTATGTCTCACGGTCTTATGTCTGACGATCCCTTCCTTCTTACAGAATTCTTCAAATTCTGATGAACATAATTTCAAATCATCGTCGGTTCTTAATCTATTTATCTTTTTTTCAGTTTGCTTCTTAATCATGGCCTTCCACTATTTAAAATAATTGAACACCTCATCCTTACTTTTCAGAAAGAACACCACACTTTACGAGAGTAGTCATTAATAAAAGTTAACATATATCTAGCACCACCATGAATAGGAGTACGAGAGGGTCCCCAGAGATCAGAATGAATGTTGTCCAGAATACCTTTTGTCCAATGAACTGCAGTCTTAAAACTGACTCTCTTTTATTTGCCATGAACACAATGCTCGCAAAAGTCCAACTTTTCTAAACTCTGACTACCAAGTAAACCTCTCTCGCTCAACTTCGTCATACCATATTCACTCATATGGCCCAGTTGCATGTGCCATAATCCGGTGCTATCCAAATTGACATAGAGGAAGAAGACACCGCTGCTGATGAACCTGTCACAGTGGAATCCTGTAGAACATATAACATGTCGGACAACTTGGCCTTCATCACTAAAAGATTTTGCTTAGCGACCTTCATCAATCAATTAGTTGAAAAATACTTAAAACCTTTAGCATCAAGTGTACCTAATGAGATCAAATTTTTTCCTCATATCCGGAACATGCCGAACCTCAGATATAGTCCTCACCACTCCATCGAATATACGTACCCTAACAATGCTAATGCCAACAACTATACACTTAGTGTGATTTCCGATCAGTACAACTCCACCTCGAATAGGCTTTTATGTCAAGAACCACTCTCTATGCGTACAGATATGGTAGGAACACGCGGAGTCCATAAGCCACTCATCATGTCTGCGTGTCTTATCCGTAACTGCGAAGACAATATCACTGCCGTCTGATTCTCCTGCTACAACGCTTGCTTCTGCCTCAGTATTAGTGCATTTCTGACCTTTATTCTTATCACTGTTATTCTTCTGCTGTTCTTTATTTTTCAACTTGAAACTATCAGCTTTTATGTGACCCTTATTCTTACAATAACCACAAATCAGATTCCTATGCTTTGATTTTGATCTAGATGTACCTCTATTACTAGAACCCTTCTCTCGAAAACTCCCTTTAGCGATCAAACCTTATCCTGAAGCTTCACCCGTCTCATTGCTTATCTGCATGTCAATCCTCTCTTTTGAAAGTAGAGAGGATTTAGCATCATCAAGACATAAAGTATCTCGTCTAAACAAGAAGGTCTGTTGAAAATTCTTATAAGAGGGCGGTAGAGAATATAATAATAAAAGGGCTTCATCTTCCTCTCCGATTTTGACATCTATCGAGCGGAGATCCATAATAATAGAACTAACTTCTTCTAAATGCGTCTTAATAGAGGTGTCTTCCACCATGCGCAATATGAAGAGACGTTGCTTCAAATATAGCTTGTTGGTGAGAGACTTTTTCATGTAGAGAGACTCCAATTTAAGCCATAGTCCTGCAGGAGTCTCTTCATCTAGGACCTTGCGCAATACCTCATCGGATAAATACAATTGTATTGTCGCAAGAGCTTTATCATCAATCTCCTCTTTCTGTTCCAGCGTCAATGAATCAGACATCTTTTTTTTTCCCAACAGTGCCTTTTGCAATTCTTACTGTGTTAGTATAGCACGCATCTTGACTTGTCATAATGCAAAACTGTTGATCCTGTCAAATTTCTGAATCTCGAACTTTGTCGTCATCTTAATCCTCAAGGGAATAAAAAGGCTCTGATGTCAGTTTATTAAAATCGAAACGGCAAAAAATAAATCCAAAGAAATAACTCATGCTGGAAAAAAAAAGAAAAAAAAAAGAAAAGAGCATACCAAAATTTAAGTGATTCGGCTGCCGGCCTAGATCCACGAACGAAGACGGAGCAAAATTTTTTTTATTAATATTGAAAGCGGAGTAAAAAAGATCTCCCTCAAAAGACCCCAATACCAAAATATATTTGACGCACACTGTACATGCAGCACGTCCGTACAAGTGAGTCTTATAGCTCGGCCATCAAAGTAATGTACGGCACCTCCGTACGGACCACCAACAGCTCAATGGTTCTATGTAATTAGAGCATGGCTTAATTAAAGTTACGGCATCATTAACTTAGCTCTAGCACGCAATTTATAATGCATGGCTCTCGAGCTAGAGTTCTAATTAGACTTGCAATCTAATTAGACTTCTATCCATACTCTATATATTCCAAATAGATTTAAATTATATCTTATGCTAATTAGATTAGGATTTAACTTCAATTTAGATAACTACTATTCCAAACCAAAATCTAACAAATATATATAAGGATAAAAAAATTAAGATTGAAGATGTTATAACTACAGAAATAAAAAAATAAAAAAAATTCTCGACCTCACCCTTCTGCGGCGTTTCCACCTCGCCGGCTCTCACGACACCATCTTGATCAGCCTCGATCCGCCTCACCCTCCACGTGGGCAGCAACACCGCCAAACTTGCCGGCACGGTAAGGTACGGTGCGTGCCGAGTACTGACGATGTGCGCCTGTCACAAAAACTACATGTGCTGATACATAATGGCGTGAAATATTTATTTTCTTTAGCAACAAATATTCTATTTACTTATTATGTATTTTAATCAAATCTTTTGAACTTTATTGAAAAAATATTTGCTAATTTAAAGAAAAAAATATTTTAAACTATGTCATTGGTACGGAGACTGTATCGTACCGATATCTTATTGGCACGATACGGCACAGTGGATATATATAGCCCGTGTCGATAGCCACTTAAATCCTTGGTTTAAATAACTACATAGGATTAGTTAAAAGGATTGAATACTTATTTATTGAGCTTCAACCAATATATTTTGAAAGACACCAATAACTTGAAATTCTTTCCGGATTCATATCTACACTAAACATCAAATTTGTGTTTCTTAATTTATGCACTTTTATTGTGGAGTTCCTAAATGCCAATAGTAAATGTTGGAAAATTCTTTTCTTCACCAACTGCCTGATTGTATTGTTTAGACAAAATTTTACACTATCAACGAGACTCATCATGATCCATTCGATCTATCACACTAATGGGATTCCCCAACGCCATCGCCATCTCCCTCGGAGCCATTGTTGAGATAAAAAAAATTAAAATTCAATTTGAAAATATAGAAGACAATAATAAAATAATGAAGAATGATTATGCTTGTCTTAGATGACCAACTATTAAAAGAAAAAAATATATAATTATATTTTTACCTTATTTTTAAATTTTTTTGAATTATTTTTCTAAACGAAGAGAGCATAGAATCAAACAATACAAATACAAATACATTAAAGGGGGAATGCTCAACCCACTCTCCGCATTTTGGGAAGGGTGTGTCACGCCCCGCCGGCCCTTTAACACCAACTAGGTGGAAAGGATAACCGCACGGGCACATGCCCCAGACCCGCCGAACGGATAGAGTCCTTTCTACCCGCCCAAGGCGTCACAACACAAGCTTATCCACAATGTTCCAACTAGGAACGGAGTACAAGAGTTGCACAAGGAAAGCATCAACATAAAAAAGTTCTACTTCTATTACATCACATGGCACAATATACATGTCCAAATTTTTCTTTTCTTTCACTATCATTCCATACATCATGTTCCAAAATTATGGAATATACAACATTCATACAAGAATGAAAGTTCCCTAGGCTATCATAGTCCAAAAATAGGGGTACAACTCTATGTATCACCAAAATGGAAGGGCCGCTATCTAGAGAGCTAAATCCTTGCCTCGCTCGGCTGCCTCACTCGCGGAAGGACCTGAAAATTGTGGGGTGAGAACTATAAACATAGTTCCCAGTGGGTAAGGCCACCCAAGAGAGAAGCTCGACCCATCAGGTCCAAAGAAACACCACATGCATAAGTTAGATCACATATAACTATGCAACAATTATTTACATGCTTGTAAATAAACATAAAGGATGCAACCAAATGAAATATAATTTATCATTCTCTCCTAGGTTCATCCTATGTCTCACAATGACTAAGTTCATTTACTTATCATTTACTTATGGTTTCGGAATCGCCGTCTCACCATAATTATTCCAACATTCGAGGAGTGAACTCGTCACCTCCTAGTTCGAGTAGCGAACTCGTCGCATACTCGGGATAGCAAAATCGTCGCATACCCCGTCTCAACACGGCCACTACATGGCATGGATAGAGAACTCGTCGCATATCCGGGATAGCAACCTCGTCGCACATCCCCTCTCGACACCGCCAGCTAAAGGCGAGGTAGCGAAATCGTCGCTTATCCGGGATAGCAAATTCGTCGCACATTCCCGTGTCGGTACGGCCAACTCATGGCATGGTAGCGAAATCGTTGCCTACCCGGGATAGCAAAATCGTCGCACATCCCGTCTCAATACGGCCAACTCATGGCATGGTAGTGAAATCGTCGCCTACCCGGGATAGCAAAATCGTCGCACATCCCGTCTCAATACGGCCAACTCATGGCATGGTAGCGAAATCGTCGCCTACCCGGAATAGCAAAATCGTCGCACATCCCGTTGTTCACGTTTTTCTCTTGCCAACCTAAGTCTCATGACCTTAGGTTCAAGTCACTAAGTCTCGCCTATGTTCAATAACACTAGGCTTACTTTCTCATTATCATCCTAGGTTCCATGACTCTAGGTTCCAATCTCATGTCAAACCTATGTTCAATAACACTAGGTTTCAATCCTCATGTCCAACCTATGTTCAATAACACTAGGTTTCAATCTCACATGTCCAACTTATGTTCAATAACACTAGGTTCCATGCAACAAGTATTAATATTTGAATTATACTTGAAATATACATCATGCAATAGGTTCACATTGTTCAACCTATCATGATTTCTACTTTTGCCAACATACAAATTCTAGGGTTCACAACACATACCATTTTATCTTTAAATGGATATTTACCCTAGACATGAAAGTGATCTAATCACTTCGGTAAACACAAACCCACCTCAAGAGCTTTCAAATCCTTGTATTCTTCAAGCTCCTAAGTGTCCAAGCTTTGAGTTCTTGCTTCAACCCAAGCTTCTACAAAAAAACGGTTCGTTACTCATTACGAACCCTAAATTCAACTCAACATGTGAAATCAAGTGTTCTAACATGATTTCCTATACCTCAATTGCAATTCTCGAAAGTCCAAATATTTTTAGAACCTCACATTGCAAAAGCCCTCATTCTACCTAGGGTTTGCATGCATGCAAGTCAAACCCTAAATTTCATGGCCAAACACCCACCATTTGTGGTTTAGGTTGCCAAGGGTTCCCAAAAACCCCATTTCAAAGGATTAAATCTAAGGTTTGAACCCAAAACGTGAGATACTAACCTTAATCACGAAATCCCCAAGCTCCTTCTTGCACCAAGAAGCTTCTTTTCTCCTTTGGAAGCTTTTTCCAAGATCAATCCACCCTTTTCTCCAAATTTTGGAGAAATCTCTAGAGAGAGAAAGTGGAGAAGATGAAGAGGAGAAGTGGAGAAGAAGATGACTGAGAAAGGGGGGTGTTCCCTGCCTTTCAAACACCTCCACGAGTGTGAAAAGACCAAAATGCCCCTCTCCACACTTAACATTCTCAACCAGCCAAAACTGGGCATTGTATACCGGTATGTCCATTTGCATACCTGTATACGGGTGCTGGTTCCGGTATACCTCGGAGATTCCGCAGAACCCGAGAGCTGGTTTCACTATTTCAAACATTGCATACCGGTATCCCTCTTCGCATACCGGTATACTCCGGAAAATTCCGCAAACCCGAGAGCTGGGTTTTCGGTTTTAACACAGCATTCCGGTATACCATTTCCCATACTGGTATACCACACCTCCAATTCCGGTATTGGAGTTCACATACCGGAATCCAATGCAGACATTACCAATTCTGCAGTTTTAACTTATCGAAGTCCGTTTTCACGCCTCTTTTGCGCCGAAAACACTTCGCACAAGTCCTAACTTGGCCGAAGCCTCACATATAGCCTCTCATGCTATTTTTTCACCGGAACTCTACAATTTGCAGAAGTTCGGTACGATGCACTGAAATTCAGTGTACTACAGGGTGGGCCCCACAAAGAATTTTTTTTTTCCTTTACCTGTAGCCCCCCCCCCCCCGCCCCCCCCCCCCCCCCCCCCCCCCCCCCCCCCCCCCCCCCCCCCCCCCCCCCCCCCCCCCCTTCTTTGTCTCTCTCTCTCTCCCTCCTTCTCTTCTCTCCTGGGAGCCCCCAAATTTCCGGTACGCCTCCGCCCCCTACCCGCCGCCTCCGCCTCCTACGCGCCTCTCTCTCTCTCCGGGTTTTGAGGCAGATCCCTCAACGTGCCTATCTCTCTCTCTCTCTCTCTCTCTCTCTCTCTCTCTCTCTCTCTCTCTCTCTCTCTCTCTCTCTCTCTCTCTTTCTCTCGCGCGCGCGCGTGTGGGTCCCTCAGGGAGATCCCCAAACCCTAGGTTCGCCTAGGGTTCGTACTGTTCCACCGCGGGGCCGCCGCTTGCCTCTCCGGGTTTCGGGGCTCTCTCTCTCGCGCGCGTGCGCGCGCTCCCTCAGAGCGCGATTCATGTCCCCTCTCCCATCGCCCCAAACCCTAGGTTCGCCTAGGGTTCGTACTGCTCCGCCGCGCGGCCGTGCCTTCAAATCCCACAAAATTGGCTGTAAATATCTCCGGAGATCCTGCGACTTTCTCTAGAATTTTCTATTCTCATTTTCTAATACCCCATATAAACCCTCTCAATCATATTCTTTTTGCAGAGAAAAAGAAAAGGCAAATGGCCTCCGACTCCAAGCGGTGGAGAAGAATGTATGGTGCCCCCGAAACCCTAGCGACAACGGCTGAGAAAACTAACCTTTTTCATTCTGCATTTTTTTTTTTTTTTGTTCTTTCGCTGTTTTTACCATGGGCCTTACCCTTGCATTGCTGATCTCTTTCTCCGATCTCTACGCTGAATTCGACCTTACAACCATGGACGAAGTCCTATCCTCAAAACCCTTCATTTCAGGGTAAAAATTCTCATTTTTTTATTTTCTCTCCGATCCCCAAAACACCCTTCTTTCCATCTTAATCTGGTTTGATCTACGTTTTTACTTTAATGCAGTGTTTTCCTGCTTTGATTACTTGCTTTTAGATGGGAAAAATTTATATTTTGTAGATCATAGAACTTAGTAATGGGTTTTTATCTATTAATTTTTGAATTTTTAGGATGTTTTAGTTGGAAATCATAATTTAGACTTCAATGAGATCTAAATTTTGGCTTCAGTATGTTTTTTTTTTTGACCCTTTGATTGCTCATCTGAGATGCAAAAATCTTTGTTTTTGGATAGGACAGTGAGCTCAGCAATGGGTTTTTATCTATTTAAATTTGAATATATAGAATGATTTGTTTAGGGGTTGTAATTTATACTTCAATGGGGTCTAAATTTTGGCTTCAATGTAGTTTCTTTTCCCCTGTGATTGCCAGAGGCAACTAGGTTTCATTTTACATCAGTGAACTCAGTGAAGAATTTTTATTTATTAAAGTTTGGATTTTCTGGATGTTTCAGTTGGATATCTTAATTCAATTTAGGTTTGTTGACAATTGGCGATGGCTTAAAGTGTATGGTTTGCCTTTTCTCACTGAATTGTATTGTTGTTCAGAGATGTGATAATCAAAAATGATATTTGAGTGTTTGCTGCCATACCCACAAAGCCTGAGGACGGGCTTCCAAATGCTTTCCATTGGTCCAAGGGCGTGGCTGCTGTTCTTGCTTCAAGGTTAGTGCATTTAGACACTTTGTTTTGCTACCTATTTATAGCTAGATTTAGAATTCTCATGCTCCATATTTGACCAAAGTTATAAGTTGTGGATATGAGTTTTGCCATGTCGTTGTAGTGACTCCATTTGAAGTTTAATTATCGTGTTAATTAGTATTTCAAATTTGTACCAGTTCTTTATAGCGAATTAACTTTCTTTTCGGGAAACAATGTAAACATTTCTTGGTAGCTTCCTCAGATAACAAGGCTTTTTGTATGTCGCTCTGGCCCCCCCCTTCTCTTTAATCTCCCCTGCCCTAGTGCCTTTCCTTTGTTTTTTCTTTGTGGGTTTGAAAAGAGATTTGAGTGTGAGATTAATGGAGTTTTGTTGTTCCAGTTGTTTTACGAATCGTTCGCTGAGAGCTTTGAAAGGGAGTGGGTTGTTTCCGACAAGAATGATTACAATAGTATCGCCTTGATCTCATTTGTAGCTTTTAATTTATCGAGATGTGTTGATCAATACTAGGTTAGAACTGTAGGATTGTAATATTTGATTTTTTTCCCCCTTCTTTTTATCCGATTTGTTGGGTTTTATGGTGTCGGAAGGGTTTATGGGTTTCGGTCAGCTCAACACTTATGTCGACGTCGAGGTTTAGTGGACACTTATGCCGACGTCGAGGTTTAGTGGGGTGACTCTGTGACAGAAACTATTCGTTCATGTGGTTCACTGGCCTATGTTGCCAATCTATCCGAATATTTCTATTTCTGCAAATATTTTTCTTACTATTACTTACAAATTATTAATGTATATTCACTGTAAATCTGTCCATCCGCAGCAAAGCGCGGGTGTTTAACTAGTCACTATAAATTGGACCATGGGATTCAAAAATGGATGTTTTAGGGGGGGGAGAAGAAAGAGAGAGAAAAAGAAGACAGCAAAAAAAAAGAAAAACAATGCAAAAGAGAGAGAGAGAGAGAGGGCTCTCCCTCTCTCTCTCTGGTTCATACAGAGAAAGAGAGAGAGAGAGGGAGTTGGGTCCCCTCTCTCAGACTGTGAGACCCCAGATTAGTCCTATATATGAGATATAATAGGGCTAAACTCTCAACCAGGCTTAAGCATTTTCGGCGGTGGCTAGGCCGAAGAGGTTGAGAGAGTTAAGCGTGCTAGGGCGGGAGTAGTCCTAGGATGGGTGACCCCCTGGGAAGTTGGGGCGTCACAGTTGGTATCAGAGCGTAAAGGTTACAAACATTTATTCATTCATAAACTTGTAACTGAACTATTGGTTAGGTTGACCCATAGGAAGACCTAAGATGTATAGGTGCGCGAGAACGAGGGTTTGTTCGCTTTCGGCTTGTGTGTTGTGGGTGTTGCCGACCCCTTTTTCCTTATGAGGTTTCTTTGTTGCAGATGGCTCGTGGGAGTGGTAGACCTCCCCGTCCTGGTCGTGGTGGTGGGCGTGTGCCTACGGGACGGGCTACCGGTGAGCAGACCCGGGCTACTGCGGCTGGTTTAAGCGAGGAGCCGGCAGGAGGCGAGCAGCCTGGTGTTGACCGTACCCTGCAGCTTGAGGCTGTGTTGGCCGAGGTGAGGGGTCAGCTGACGGCCCTCTCCGGCATGTTTCAGCAGTTCCTGCAGCAGCAGACTACGGCGGCTGTCGCTCCAGCCCCTCCTCCTCCTCCGTCGAGTGCCCCGGCGACTGCAGACCCTCCCGTGGTACCCATGCCGTTTGTGGTCACGACCGCGACGACGACAGCGACTACGTCGCCTGTTCCAAGCGTGGATGCCGATCTTGTGACTGGGGATGGTGGCCACATCCGAGTGCGACTGGCGGAGACATCATTGCTGGTATTGCCTCCCTCGTCAACCCTTGTGTTGGGACTTGGTTGATGTTGGTTTGTCGACGCTCGCACTGGGTCGTGCGGTTGGCGACCCTATGTCGCGGGTAGTCGTTAGTTTGTAGTTGTGAGCCAAAAGACTCCTTAGGAGTGGGCTCATGGCAGATCTTATTTCGTGGGTCGATTTGCAGACTCGATGATTCGGGGATGCTTCCGTAATTGTTGGTCCAGCTTAAGAGCTGAGTTGGCTTGGTACTTTTGTAGTGTTGCCCACTTGTTGTTGGCAGGTGATCTTCGGACATTTCGCTTTTCTTTTGATAAGTACGTTGGCTGCAGACAACGTAGTGTCAAAAGTTAGGACGAAATATCCTTTCCCTCTTGGGACTCATCCAGATTGGGTTTAGTTGTCTATTAGCTCTGTAGCAGTGCGCTACACAGCTAAAAGCTTTGTTTTGTGTGGTGACCTCCGAGGTCACTGTGTGTGGAAGTAAGTTTCGGGGACGAAACTTCTTATAAGGTGGGAGTGATGTGAGGACCGAGATTTTTCTCTTTGATTGTTTGACATCTTTTTCAGTGTTATCGAGTGTATTTTGATTTCAAACAAGCTCGCCTGATTTCAGCGAAAAATGATTTAAAATAAAGTTTTTATGCGATTTCTAAAAACGACTTAAAATGAATAGTAACCGGCGTTTCCGGAATTGGCCAAGGAAAGTGAAGGGCTCCGGACGCGAATTGAATTTCGATTCTGGCGTTCCAATAGCTCGTTTTCTATGTCTCGACTATTCTGGAACCAATGGTGCTATTGGTTTTGATATTTGATGCACGGTTTTTGAGGAAAATGAGTTTTATCGTTGGAAGAGTTTTTGTGCATTGATGTTTATGCTTTTTAGAAGTATTCATCGCTCCGTTTTGCGTGAAACTTCGTGAGTAGGGATGTTTCTGCGTGAGGATGTCTGTGTTGGGGTGTTGTGGATTCAATTTCGCGTATCGGGCGATTTTGACGCAACTTTTGGTTCGTGTGTGTGCGAGCTATTGGCTGATCGTGAGGGGATGGGTTTTGTCGCGAATCGACGACCGTTTCTGGTGATCTAAAATCGTGAGTTCGATGATCCGGCAGTGCTGATCTCGATGGGGTGATCCGTTCATGGACGACGGTCGGATCGCGGGATATCGCTAAATCATCGCCGTGGGGTCGAAAGTCTGATTTTGGTGTTTTCGCAAAAGGGCCCATATTTCATCTACCGTTTCGCGTGAAATCAGACGTGGAGGGGTGTCTACGCGTTTTACACGCGCTGTGAGGGTTTTGGGTTAAATTGTAGGGTTTTCTTGGACCTTGTTGCATTTGTGTACACTTATATATAAGTGCATGTGTGTGTGTGTTGGGAAAACCCTAACCCTAACCCTATTCTTGGTGTGCCCTAGCCCCCAGCCGACTATCCTCCTCCTCCTGCTCCATCCCCGAGCGCCGCCACCGCCGCCGGCCTGTCCTTGGTCGGCCGGAGTTCTCCCTCTCATGTTTTCTTTCTTTTCTTCTTCTACGTCCTGCTCTGGCCGAGCTCTGCGAGGAGGACCCCGTCGCTTTGGGACCCCCTCGGGCTTGCCCTCCGACCGCCGGCGACTCCCGGCCCCGCCGTCGTCGCCGCGCACCGCCGAGCCACCGTGCGTGGCTGCTGCTGCTGCCGCTGCTGCGTTTGGTGCGGGCTGCGGGTTCTTGACCCGAGCCACCGCCACCCTCCGCCGCCTTGGGTGTGGAGCCCCGGCTTCTGGGGGTCAACCGCCACCGACCTGCACCTCCCCGGCCATTCCCCGTGCCGCCGGTGGCCGCCGCGGCTGAACGGGGTCAACTCGGGTCTGGGGCGGCAGCAGCACTGCTTCGCCGCCGCCGCCGCCTTCCCCCGTCGCGGCCGCCCGCCGTTCGGCGTCCGGCAGCCTTCCGATGCCGGCGCTCGCCATCCCCGCCGCCGCCGTGGTCGTTGGTTGCTGCTCGGCCGTGCCCTAGCCTCGGCCGAGAGCGCGGCTTGTTCCAGTGCCGTCGTCGCCGCTTCCCGTCGCCAGCCGAGGTGAGCGCCGTGTTCCTCACCACCCCCGCACCCGACCTGGGCCTGCGCGTGCGCTGTCGTGCCGCCGGCCGCCGGCCGGAGCTTGCTTGCTCCGGCCAGGCCCAAATATAGGGCTGGTTCTTGGTGGTGCGCTGTTTCGGGCCCTCTGCTGCCTCCCGATCTTCGGGAAGGGGAGCACGATGACCGCGGTGACGCGCTGATCATCGTGCTCACCTCGGTTGACAGCAAGGGTGCCCTGCTTCGCTGGTTTTTGTGAATCGAGCCCTTTATTGTATGTTTGTGTGGTTTTCTTGGGCTGTTTGAGTCCCGCGACTATCTTTGTCGCTTCGGGCTGTGAGCACGGCTTCCGCTGCATCATTCCCTGTATGATGGTGTTTGCGGAGGGTTGTGCGGATGAGCGGAGTGCTCAAACGGCCCATTTATTACTTTATTTGTATGTATGATTGCTTGTTGTGGGGCTTTGGTGGTTTGTGGCAGCGTAGTGACACTGCAGGCAGCAAGGGCGTGACTCTTGTGACCCTGTGGACTGGTCGTCCAGGTCCGTGATGCCCTCGTGGATGTCCGATCTGGTTTGCAGAGCGTTTTCCGACGAAATAGTCGGTGGAACGTGCGTTTCGGTTGTGCGACTCACTTGTGGATTTCGTGAGTGACCTAGCTTTGTCGCAAAGCCTTATTGGCTGTTCAACTTCGCTGTCCCGAAGTTTCGAGGACAGTGAAGGAGCGACGGAGGGTTCCGGTGCCAAACCGGCACTTTTCGGGAACCCGGAGAGCTGTTTTTGGGTGCAATTGTGTTCGTGGCACCCCGAGCTTGCGCTCGCTGTCCGGTCACCTTGTTTGGTATGTATGGGGACAGCGGAGGACTTCGTTTAGTTGTTGGTACCTCTTTGGGGCTTAGTTTGGGTTCGGGATCGTGCCGGCGGGTTTTCCGGACGATCCGACGGTTTCGGGTTGTGAGATCTTGCATGTTAGTGTCGACTCGGTGGGTCTTGACCCTGTTAGTGCTTTGTAGGTTCATTCGACTTTTCTGTGAGCCGTCGGTGTTAGGCTCCTCCGTACCTTCAGGTGGGTACTTCGATCCGGAGTCGGTTCAGTGGACTACGGTGATACCATTCTACCCCTTTCTCTTGCATGGTTTATTTTCAGTTCTCTATACTTCTATTGTCTCTACTTTTGTGCGCTTGCCATTAGTAGTAGTTGTGATTGCATGATTTATTGATGACCTGGTTGGTCGGTGGTGATCGCCTGTTGTTTCGGCGACCCTCGTTTACTCGTTTATCAGTTGCTATTCTCGGCTAGTTGCCGTCCTGTGGTCTGAGCATATAGCGTCGATCGTCACTGCTCTTCTAGCACTTCACGTACACCAGCGGTTTGGCCACCGCTTGGGTGTTCTTTTCCGGAAAAGGGTCGCGCGCATCCGACCCGTGAGCCTCTTGGCACGTGCATCTGCGGAGGTTATGTGTGGACAGTTGAGCGTGTGGTGCCAGTGCCATGGTCTGCGGTGCGTTCCATGTGGCCTGGTGGTGATTGGGTATTATTTGTGGTTACTTACATTCGATGCATGTGTTTCTTATCGGCAGTAGCTTAGTCTTTTCATATCTGGTTATTTGTGCTAACCTGTGCTACTGTTCTTGTTTATCCATCTTTTTGTTGACCCTCGCGCCGGTGTGTACACCTCGCCTTCGTCGGCTTGCGGTACCCACTGGGAGGGGAGACGTGATTTATCATGTTCTCACCCCCCGCCATCGTTGTTGTTTTCAGGTGAGCTGGGTGGTGTGAGTCGGGACGTGGTGAGACGCGAGTAGCTAGCGTGCATTAGAGGTCCCGACTAGTACCTCGTCAGATTTGGTTTACCCTGACCCTCTCTTATAATAGATTTGTGTTTATAGTATGGTTCAGTTACGTTGATTGTTGAATATCTATGTTTTATTGTAAGCTTGTGATATTATTTTATCGTGGGTTCCTACCCCTCGTGGTAGCCGGATTTCAAAATAAGGATTCCGTGTGGGAAACAGCTTTCAAAAGAATTTCTGATCGTTTGGTTTTGGTTTATCAAAAGAGAGTCCTCGTGTGGGGGACGGATTTCGAAAGGATATTTGAATGATTGAACTTAGGGTTTCAAAATAAAGCTTCTGGGTGAGAAGCACTTTTCTAGAATGATTTGGTGTAATGTGCATTGCATCATCCTTCGCCTAAGGATTTGTTTAGATTCATGCAGGTGTTAAGGATGGTTAGCTGTATGTGGTGAATGTTGTTTGTATGGATGAATGGATGATGTTTGGGATCCTGTTATGTATGATGGCACGCCGTGCAAATACAGGGGAAACTCTGTCCGTGTGGACAGAGGGACCTGTATTTGTGGCGGGTCTGTACGTTGCTCGGGCTAGGTATTTCAAAAACAAAAAAATGGTACGCTTTCCGCATCTAAACTAGCCCGGGGCGTGACAGATTAAGATGGTATCAGAGCCAATTACCAGCCGGAAGTGTGAGATGGGTCTCAGCTGAGCCGGGTCTGAATGACAGGCTAGCGAGACGTCTCACATCGCCTGGTACTTGTGAGTCTGAGCCTGACGAGGACGTCAGGGCTTAAAGGGGGGGAGATTGTGAGACCCCAGATTAGTCCTATATATGAGATATAATAGGGCTAAACTCTCAACCAGGCTTAAGCATTTTCGGCGGTGGCTAGGCCGAAGAGGTTGAGAGAGTTAAGCGTGCTAGGGCGGGAGTAGTCCTAGGATGGGTGACCCCCTGGGAAGTTGGGTCGTCACACAGACCAACAGAAAAAAGAAAAGAAAAGAAAGAAAAAAAAAGAGAAAAAAATAAGAGTGAAGGCACGGCAACGGCGGCGGCGACTGCGACAACTTCGACGACGACAATGGCCAATAAGGAGGCCTCATGGCCTCTTTCTTCTTCTTCTCCGACGACGACGGATTGGTGTATACGTGCAAACGGTATAGTAATAATTCTTTTGTTGGTTTGATCAGTACGACCGTCTTCGCGATAGCTCGACCGAATCAAATCCGGCATTGGATCGTTACTATATCATGCGTGCGTATTCACTAAACGTCTGTCTCCCCAACATTGACGAAAGGTCTATATAAGCGTGCGAATTATGTGACGACGGATCTCCAACCGATTTGATTGTGCGGCCGTCTTCGTGTTAGGCTCGACACGCTCAAATCTCTATTAAAAAAATAATGATAATAAAATAAAATAAATCTTTATCTTGGATCATCGTCTTCGTGATAGGCTAGATCCAATTTGACTTAAACCGGGTCGCCGTCTTCGTGATAGGTTTGACCCAGATTCGATTCATTTGCCACGGGTCGCCGTCCTCGTGATAAGCTTGACCCGAGTCCGGTTCTTTAAACTGGGTCACCATCCTCGTGATAGGCTTGACCCGGGTCCGGTTCATTAAACCGGGTCGTTGTCTTCGTGATAGACTTGACCCGAATTCGATTAATTAAATCGGGTCGCCATCTTCGTGATAGGCTTGACCCGAGTTCGGTTCGATAAATCGGGTCGCCGTCTTCATGATAAGCTTGACCCGAGTTCGATTAATTAAACCATGTCGCCGTCTTCGTGATAGGCTTGATACGAGTTCAGTTAATTAAACCGGATCGCCGTCTTCGTGATAGGCTTGACCCGAGTTCGGTTTGATAAACCTGGTCGCCGTCTTCGTGATAGGCTTGACCCGAGTTCGATTAATTAAACCGGGTCCAGTCGCCGACTTCGTGATAGGCTTGACCCGGGTTCGGTTCATTAAGCCGGGTCGCCGTCCTCATGATAGGCTTGATTCGGGTCCGGTTCGGTTAAACCAAATCGACTGCATAAATATTTGGTTTGAACCGAACCCAATATAATTATGAGTTCAATTTGAATTTAATAAAAAGGGAGGAGCTGAATCTAAGTCAAACTGGCTAGGATACAAACTCAAATTGAACCAACCCAAGTTGACATCGGTTCACGCCGGTGATGGATCAAAAATAAATTAAAGGCCAAGTTGGTGAACCAAGTCTAAAATGGCGAACCAAACTCAAAACGGTGAACCAAGCCCAAGTGTTAAACCACATATATGACATTGAACCGAATTCGCAACATTGAACCGAATCCAAGTTAGTGAATCGAACCTAAGAATGTGAACCGAACCCAGAACGATGAACCAAATCTACTCATAAGCCGGTTCAACTCAAATCGGACCGAGATTCAAGAGGTTTGAGCCAAACCAAATAATGAACCGGTTCGACCTGAACCGAACTAAGAGCCGGTTCAACCTGAACTAAACCACATGAGGTTCAAGCTGAGCCGACCAAGCTCACAGCAGGTTCGACCTAAATCGAGCAATGAAGGATTCAACTTAAATGGGTTCAACTCGAACTGAACCATATGAGGTTCGAGCTGAGCCGAACCGAGCTAGCTGCCAATTTGACGTAAACCGAGTCATAAAGGACTCTATTCAAACCATAAGTTGGGTTCAATTCACAGGAGGTTCGAGCTGAGCTAAGTTGAACCGAACTATAAGCCAGTTCAGCTTAATCCGAACCATAAAGGATTCAACTTGAACAGAAGTAGTTTCAATCTGAACAGGAGCACATGAACTTCGAGCCGAGACAAATTGAACTGAGCTACAAACAGGTTCAGCCTAAACGGGAACCATAAAACCGAAGTGGTTTCAACCTGAACTGAATCACAGGAGGTCCAAGCCAAGCCGAACCGAAGTACAAGCCAGCTCAACCCGAACAAGCCATAGGAGGTCTGAGCTGAGCCGAACCGAACTACAAGCCGGTTCAACCAAAACGGAGCCACATGAGGTCCGAGCCGAGTCAAACCAAACTACAAGCCGATTCAATCCAAACTGAACCACAGGAGGCCCAAGTCGAGCCAAACCAAACCATAAGCTGGGTTCAACTCAAACAGAAGTACAGGAGGTCCAAGCCAAGCCAAGTTGAGCCGGACTACTTCAACTTGAATCGAAGTTAGTTCAACCCAAACAAAACTATAGAAAGTCCAAGCCAAGCCGAACCAAAGTACAAGCCAGCTCAACCCGAACGAGCCACAGGAGGTCCGAGCTGAGCCGAACCAAACTACAAGCCGGTTCAACCGAAACGGAACCGCATGAGGTCCGAGCCGAGTCAAACCAAACTACAAGCCAGTTCAATCCAAACTGAACCACAGGAGGCCGAAGTCGAGCCGAACCAAACCATAAGCTGGATTCAAGTCAAACATAAGTACGGGAGGTCCGAGCCGAGCCAAGTTGAGCCGGACTACTTCAACTTGAATCGAAGTCAGTTCAACCCAAACAAAATTATAGAAGGTCCAAACCGAGCCAAACCGAACTGCAAGCCGGTTCAATCCAAACTAAACTCAAATGAGGTACGAGCTGAGCCGAACCGAGATAGCTACCAGTCCGACATAAACCAAGTCACAAAGGATTCGACTCAAACGATATGCAAGTTCAACCCAAACTGAACCACAGAAGGTCCGAGTCGAGCCAAACCAAACCATAAGCTGGATTCAACCCAAACTGAACCACAGAAGGTCTGAGCAAAGCCGAACCAAACTAAAAGCGGTTCAACCCAAACAAAACTATAAAAGGTCCAAACCGAGCCAAACCAAACTACAAGCTGGTTCAAACCAAATGGAGCCATAGGAGGTCCGAGCTAAGCCGAACCGAACTACAAGCTAGTTCAACCCGAACCAAACTACAAGCTAGTTCAACCCGAACCAAACCATAAGCTGGATTCAACCCAAACTGAACCACAGAAGATCTGAGCAAAGCCGAACCAAACTAAAAACCGGTTCAACCCAAACAAAACTATAAAAGGTCCAAACCGAGCCAAACCAAACTACAAGCTGGTTCAAGCCGAATGGAGCCACAGGATGTCCGAGCCAAGCCGAACCGAACTACAAGCTAGTTCACCCCGAACCGAACAAACCGAACAATGGGAGGATCGAGCCAAACCGAACTAAGCATGAACCGGTTCAATCTAAATTGAACCTGGAGAGAGCCAATTGTTGATTCGAACCAAATCAAATGCAAAAGGGTTCCAAGCCAATGCGACCATAAGAGCTCGTCCCAAATCTAACTTAGACGGGTCTCCAACCAAATCATAAAGGTTCAACCCAACATGAAGTATAAGAGGGTCCAAGTTGAGCCGATCCATAAGGGCTCGACCCAAATCAAATTTAAAAAGGTCTCGAACTAAGCTATAAGGGTTCGACCTGAACTAAATCTCAACGGGTCCTGAACTAAAGCATAACGGTTCAACCCAAACCAAATTCGAAAGGGACAAACCAAATGAAAGCCTAGAGTGGCTCAACCCAAATTAAATACAAAAGGCTCAAACCAGTTCAACCTGAATCCAACATAAACAATGGTTCAGACCAAACTTCAAGGATGATCCAAATCAAGCAAACCAGCTCCGCCTGAACTGAAGCAGATGAAGGATTCAAACTGCACTTAGTTCAAATTAATCGGCTGAGTCAACTTAATTGACTCACAAGCCGAAATCAAATGACCGCAATGTCGTTAAACTAACAATCCAAATTCGAACGACCGCAAAGTCGTTAAACTAAACAACCTCAAATTCAAACCGACCGCCATGTCGCCAAACTGACACCTCAACTTCAAGCCGGCCGCCATGTCGTCAAACTGAGCACCTCAACTTCAAACCGACTGCCATGTCGTCAAACTGAGCACCTCAACTTCAAGTCGAACACCAAGTCACTAAACTGAGCGAATCAAGTCCAAATCAATCCGACCGCCACGTCGTTAAACTAAGCTACTCAACTAAATCCGACCGCCATGTCATTAAACTGAGCATCTTGACTTCAATCGACTGCCAAGTCGCTAAACTGAGCATATCAAGTTCAAATCAATCGACTGCCAAGTCGCTAAACTGAGCAAATCAAGTTCAAATCAAATTGACCGCCAAGTCGCTAAACTGAGCAACATCAATTTCAGACCGCCAATTCGTTAAACTGAGCAACATCAAGTTCAGACCGCCAAGTCGTTAAACTGAGCAAAGCAAATCCAAATCAATCGACCGCCAAGTCGCTAAATTGAGCAAATCAGATCTAAATCAAATTGACCGCCAAGTCTTTAAACTGAGCAAATCAAGTTCAAATCAAATTGACCGCCAAGTCGTTAAACTGAGCAAATCAGGTTTAAATCAAATCGACTGCCAAGTTGGTAAACTGAGCAAATCAGGTTTAAATCAAATCGACCGCCAAGTTGGTAAACTGAGCAAATCAAATTCAAATCAGTCGACTGCCAAGTTGCTAAACTGAGTAGATCAAGTTCAAATCAGTCGACTGCCAAGTTGCTAAACTGAGTAGATCAAGTTCAAATCAATCGACCGCCAAGTCGCTAAACTGAGCAGATCAAGTTCAAATCAATCGACCGCCAAGTCGCTAAACTGAGCAGATCAAGTTCAAATCAATCGACCGCCAAGTCGCTAAACTGAGCAGATCAAGTTCAAATCAATCGACCGCCAAAGATCAAGTTCAAATCAATCGACCGTCAAGTCGCTAAACTGAGCAAATCAAGTTCAAATCGAGCCGACCGCTAGCTGAGCATCTCAACTTCAAGCCGACCCCCATGTCATTAAACTGAGCATCTCAACTTCAATCTGACCGCCAAATCGCTAAACTGAATACATCAAGTTCAGACCGCCAAGTCACTAAATTGATCAAATCAAGTTCAAATTAATCAACCGCCGAGTCGCTAAACTGAGAAAATCAAGCTCAAATCAAATTTGATCGCCAAGTCGCTAAACTGAGCAAATCTGACCGCCAAGTCGTTAAACTGAATGACTCAATTTTGAACGACCGCCAAGTCCATAAATTGAGCATTCCACTAATGTACAGTGGGGGTATGCCCCTGCTTAAGCCATGTACTTGAAAATTATATCAATACAAGTTCATCTTTATACTATGGTCTCTTTCTATCATTGGCATTGTATTCGGTCTCTTAAATTTAGGATTCCTTAACATTGAAAGTGTGGGTAATTAACAGCAGATTCTTGAGTCTGCTAGAAGCCATGAATCTACAAACTTGATTACAAATTAAAACTTAAACAAATTTAATATGTACCATGAACGACCACTCGCCGAAGAAAAGCTTGCGGTGGGTCGGACCGTTCGTGGCGGCAGACAGCCATCTTGTGATGCAATGAATCATTTGCGCAATTTATCAAAAGAACCAAAGGTCCCACCGAGATCCTCGCGCTCGCACAAAAAATTAGAGCAAAAATTTACCTCTGAAGGAGCTGATCTAAGGGGAGGAGTGCCCCGAGAAGCAGAGCTTTCGTGCGTGGAGAGTGCCTCGGCGTTGCGCACCATGGCGACAGTGGAGTTCTGCACCATGAAGATGATGAACCCGGAGAGGTTGCTGATCTTGCATGACGCGGCGATCTAGTGCAATATCTGCAGCGACGCGGCCTCTCCGAGGCAAGCGAGCGTGCGGCGAGCCTCTCGATCAAGGAAGCGAAGGGAGTGGTCATGGCAGATGCACTGGAGCGAGTCCTCCACAAAGGCAGGGAGGGTATCGGATATGTGCATATTACTGGAGCAAGTCCTCCACGGAGCGAGTCCTCCACGAATATAGAACCGAGCAAATATGCACATATCTAGTATAAGAAACGGAGCAAACAATGTAGCACCCAAATTGATTAGGGCAAAAGGTTATCTCATGGCTACAGAAGCATAAGACTGTCAACTTGAAGAAAAGCCGGACTTCATAATAGAAGAAAATTATCAAAATAGTATGAAAATAATCAAAATTCCATAACAATTTTAATTACAGCATCATATTAGAATCTAGCGCAAGTGGCAAAAGGCTTGGTGGTTGGTACTCGAGTCCCAAGTTCGAAGCCTAGTTGCTTCACATTTTCAGTTAAGTTTATTTCTAATAGAAATAAACGAAGCGGTTAGCGTGCTACCTTTCTCTCAAAAAAAAAAAAAAAATTACAGAAGAGATCACTCAATCTTAGTGATATTGCAAAAGAGAAGAGTAAAGAGCTTGGAGTTGATATCGGATCTAACAAAAAGGAAAGCATATTGTTTAGTATACTTCCTGTGCTAGAATTCACACCAAAAGATTGTGGTTCCGTGATGCAATATTTGTTTACTTCTAATGTTACCATGTCGATATAAATTAGATACATCTTCATTGCTTAGTATACATGCTTAGAGAGAGAGAGAGAGAGAGAGAGAGAGAGAGAGAGAGAGAAAGGGGCTCTAAGAATTGCAAGAGCAAGAGTATAAAGGTACAATCACCAATAAGAAATTTTGAACAAAAAAAAAAGAGAGTATCCTCACAGTAGAATTTATTCAAGAAGCAACAAAAGCTAATCTGCTGAATTTACATCTAAACTCGTAAATTGCCCGCTTTAATTGGGAAAAACTGATTTGCAATTGCTTATGATAAATAAAAACCACCTTGAAAACTTGCTCTGACTATTGACTCTTTTGATTTTTTTTTCCTACTTTCTTCAAGACCTTAGTCTCATTTAAAGCGTAGGAGTTGATCAATAGAATTTCAACTTACATTAAGCAAGGTTCAAGGTTAAATGTTGTAAAATAGATATCAAGAGGACTCAATTCCTACCTCTTGGAGGAGAGTTAAACGAAGAAAATACAATACTTTCTATACATTTGATTTCCTTTGGATTGTGGAGAGAACCCACAATATCCTCGACAAAACCTAATCCATCAATCTCTGGAGCTTAAAATATGATAAACTTATTTCTAATCAGGCCTTTGAAAGGTGAGACCCTGCCTTCTTATCATCAATTTGAATCATAGTACAAAATAGATTTGAAGATCACTCGAACTTTCTTGTATACTGATGAAGACCTCGAATTCCTTGACTTGTAAAAATATATGATTATTTTCAGATATTCCGTATCTTTTAGAGAGTTGTGTCAAAAGTTTCAGCAATATATCGTGCTTTCATAAGGAACCTGAGAGGACTATTTAGAGATAGTTTTGACCTTGAAAACTTTTGCATTGATTTATTCTGCTCTTACGACTTGAACCAACAAATTATAGTTTCAAGCCAAGAATTCAGGAATACTTGGCCAATCATATACATGTTAACATGGGTAGTCTAGTAAATCTTTTACAGTTCAATCTTAATAGAAGTCTTCACCTGTGGTCTTGAAATTAAGATTTAAGCAATATTACCTTAATTGAGAACCTCGGTAGTGGTGCCCTTGAAAGGCAAGAACCCGTCTATGTCGAAATGTAGTGTTGTAATATTATTTATTAGCTCAAGAGATCGTGTTGGGTCTCACATCACTATAAGGAGATCGTCTGAACATAAAATTCATCTGCTACCTGCCATTCGTAAAGACCATCAAAATATGAATTCACAAACTCTAGACTATTCGATAAATATCAAGATGTATCAAGAGCAGCACTGCTAAAATAATTGGAACACTTATAATAATAATAATAATAATAATACTAATAAAATTAAAGGTATCATAAAGAGCTACTCTGTAATTGGTCAATTCTCTGTAACATTAATTGTCAGAGAAATGAAGCTGAAGAGTTCATATCATTTACATCTTCTTTTAAATGCCTGGAGCAGTATTTATGTAGATTAGTTTCATATGAGTCGCAAGTAAGGAGTTATGGAGTGGTGATATATCGAGACGGCAAGATTGTGCACGCTATTTATTTTAAAAACTGAAACCTTAGATGGCCATCAGTATCATCTAAAAATTCAGTATCTTCCATTGTATTTTTCCCAGACAAAGATAAGAAAAAGAACTGTGTTAGTAGTTTCTGCAAAGCATGAAGAACAACTTGTAAAATGCTTTAAAACTAACATACCTATTGCAATACGTGCTGGGACTGCTCTCTTTGTTCATCTAAACTTTTTGCCCTGATATCAGTTGGAAAAGAACTATCCTTAATGCATATACGTCTATCCTTACAAAGGCTATTCCATATTCAGCGTACTTAAGCGCCAGATATATATCTACGGTCATTAATCTATTTTTAGTATAATTAATAAAAAGATAATTCTATATCTGATGCACCACCTCAGTATGTACGTTGAATCTCATTCTTCAATCCCACTAGCTCTTTTCAGAAACGAATCGTTGTTGGACTTCCATTTGGCAAGCAAAAGTCCCCGAGCTGTGAAAAGGAAGAACTAATCAGAATTGTGAACTCTTTAAGCATTTTCTAGTGTCTGTGAATAGTATATCAGAATTTTTTCTCATAGCTCTCGCATATAAAATTTTGAAGCCAACACATAAATAAAACCACTTTCTTTGCGACCAAAATAAATCTTTATAGCCTACATGCAGTGCTTTTGGTAGTTTAATTTGAAGATAAATAACACATAGCGGTTATAAAATTTTAAAATACAGATATATTAACACTAAACTAACATGAAGAAAATAAGCAAGTTTACCATGAGGACCAAGTCATGGCTCAGTAGTATATTGCTTGGTCGTAAGTCTTGATGAATTATAGGACCAGCATGGTACTCTTCACGTAAGATATGCAATCTTTTTGCTATTCCAGTACCAACAATGTGTCTTTGATGCCACTCTAACAAGTCTGCAATTACCAAATGATAAAATGAGAATGAGAAAAAACATATATCTACATATATAATCCACTATTTATTATTCATATTTATATTCCTGTGAAATCTGAATTCTCATATACGTCCTTCAGAAACTTACTTTTTTACAAAAATAAAACGTCATCTTTGAGAACTTCTATAAAAACAAGCTTCCTCGCACGAAAGCACCTATGCCGCCTCCATCATCACATTGGAACACTGCACTACAGGTCACTAATGCATGTATCAGTCTGAAATATAAATGTTGTGTCAATGAAGGATTCCAAATTAAAGTTTTGAATAGTGTTTGGTAAAGGTCAAATAGTTATCTAGCAACTTTACCTTCTAAATTTTGAATCACAGACTGCATTTGAATCGAATAATTTGAATGAAATTGTGAAACAAAGGCTCAAATCGTAATATATTCTTGCATCATGAGGCTCTTTTTTTCTCTCATCCAAATCAATACCTTAAAAGGCGGGTGGTTGCAGCAGTTGCCTATGTGGCCGTCCAAGCCGCCCTGCCATCTAAACCTTCAATATTCATCTAAAAATAGCTAGAAGAGAGGATAAGAGCCTTCGTTCAAGATTGTCTCATCAATCTATAAAAGTTATCATCTTTATTGATCCTTTGAAGGAACAATTATGGGTGATTGATCATCATTGCCTATTAAACAATCATACATAAATATGATCTTGCATATCCACCTTACTCAATTGGATTAAATAAGCAAGATGTACTATCAAAGAGAGTCAATAAGGCACTTAGCAAGATTTGGCATTCTGGAGGTGGTGAATCCGACGAAGACACAGCAAGCAAGCGCCATGTTAGATCTGTAATATTGCATAAGTATAGAAGAAAATTTGAAATAAAATATACAAAATCACTTAAGTGATTTGGTTATGACATTAGTGGTGTGTGTGTGTGTGTGCGCGTGTGTAAAGCAAAAAGGCATATCATCAAATAGGTAAAATGTAGTAATAAACTCTATTCTGTGTGTGTAAAGCAAAGAGGCATTTCATCAAATAGGTAAAATACAGTAATAAACTCTGCTCTATGTATGTGTGTTTGTAAAGCAAAGAGGCATTTCATCAAATAGGTAAGATGTATTAATAAACTCTATTGTCTGTATATGTAAAGCAAAGAGGCGGTTCATCAAATAGGTAAAATGTGTGTGCAAAGAGGCATTTCATCAAATAGGTAAAATGTACTAATAAACTCTATTGTATGTGTGTAAAGCAAAGAGGCATTTCATCAAATAGATAAAATGTGTGTGTAAAGCAAAGGGGCATTTCATCAAACTGGTAAAATATGTGTGTAAAGCAAAGGGGCATTTCATCAAATACGTAAAATATAGTAATGAGATCAAGTTAGCAATGCGGCGAGTTCGATTTTATCCACCACAAAAATCACAGAAAATAAGAAAACTATGTTAGAGGGAAAAAAAATTATGTTAGAGGAAAAAAATTATGAGATGTATTATTTTAAAAAAATTGCATCAAACCGCAACATAATCAACAATTGAACTTATAATTCTTGCTACCTGTACTACAATTTTAGTGCAATCACCAACAATTTTAGAAAGCCAATAGTACAGAAATTGATCCAAATCAAAATGTGAAATTTTATTTTATCCATCTGTAAACTCGTTTCAACTGAAACTACTCATAAAAGAGGGATTTTACACACCATGAATTAGAGAGCTGAGGGAAGTTACCGAGGATTGCGAAGTGGAGGAGAGCCAGCAGAAGACAGAGGGCGCCAAGACTTGTCGAAGCCATGGCGAAAGAGAGAAATGCCCTAGGCAATCACATGGAAATGTTGAGGGCTCGGTGACCGAGGTGAACACTCTAGCTTGTTGGAGAATATGGAGAGATAAAAAGGGCGAAGGAGAGAGAGAAATATAGGGAGATAAGGAAAGCATCATAATGGCCAGCAATACCATCGCCAACAGCCAGTCGGTGTTCCCAACAACCGCGGCAAGATAAGATGGCGGCAAATATTGCAGTGAAGCGAGAAGCAGAGGGGCCGCCATATGCCATCAACTGAAAACCATAGTTTAGGGCATAAGGCTAGGGCTATGGATGGCGCAAGCGCAACTATCACCGAAAACCATGGTGGGAAAGCCGCACAGAGAGAGAGAGAGAGAGAGAGAGAGGGAGAGATGAAGAGTCAAAAATTAGGGCAGGGGCGAAGGGAGCCGAAGAGTTGAAACTGCGGCGGCAAGTGGGAAAAGGAGGGGGAAAGGGACGCGTGGGAAGAGGGAACGACAAAAAAGAGTCAGGGAAGAGGAGAAGATGGTTCAACTGAAAGGAGATGAGTAATTAACACTAACAAATAGGTCCCACGGGTAAGAATTAAGGAAAACATGCCACATGGACTACGATCACGGGAATTCATAGTTTAGGGCATAAGGCTAGGGCTATGGATGGCGCAAGCGCAACTATCACCGAAAACCATAGTGGGGAAGCCGCACACACAGAGAGAGAGAGAGAGAGAGAGAGAGAAAGAGAGAGTCAAAAATTAGGGCAGGGGCGAAGAGAGCCGAAGAGTTGAAACTACGGCGGGAAGTGGGAAAAGGAGGGAGAAAGGGACGCGTGGGAAGAGGGAACGACAAAAAAGAGTCAGGGAAGAGAAGAAGATGGTTCAACTGAAAGGAGATAAGTAATTAACACTAACAGGTAGGTCCCACAAATAAGAATTAAGAAAAACATGCCACATAGACTAAGATCACGGGAATTCATAGTAGTTTATAGATTATATAGGACTTTTTTATAAAATGACCCTCCAAAAATTTATATTTTGCGAAATGACCCTCTCAAAATTTTATTTGAAAAACTAACCCTCTTCTCGCCACGCAGGCGCCAGGGTGGATATTTCATCTAAAGACGGTAACTCGTTCACCGTCTTCAGTAATGCGGTGAACGATTCACCGCCTTTCTTATATACAAACTGAAGGCGGTGAATGGTTCACCGCCTTCACTAAGACGGTGAACCATTCACCGCCTTCAATGCTAATCCCCACAACTAACTAAATTTTCAACCAACCAAATTTTTTCAAGTCCTAGAGGTGGTGGTGGAACACTGATAAGACGGTGAATGGTTCACCGCCTTCACAAAGACGGTGAATCATTCACCGTCTTATCAGTGTTCCACCTCCAGGACTTGGAGAAAATTTGGTTGGCTGCGGGGATTTACACTAAACGCGGTGAATGGTTCACCGTCTTAGTGAAGGCGGTGAACCATTCACCGCCTTCACTATTTATATTTCAAAGGCGGTGAATGATTCACCGCCTATAGTGCAAACAGTACAGACCCCATTTTTTAAGTAAGTTTTAGCAATAATTTCTACAAGTTTGAAACAAGAAATCTCGCGAGAACAATTTTTTCAACAAGAAACACAACAAGACAAGTAGAACAACAAGATACAACCAATAGCATAGGAATATCAATAAAAACACAGAAAGATATACAAATGTGAACTAAATAAAGAGGTAGTAGTATTATTGTCACGCCCCGGCACCGCCACTTTGGTCGGATTCGGGCGCGCCGACAGACCGCCGAACGGACAGAGTTTCCCCTGTACGTCCAAGGCGTTGCAATCAATACAATTCACGAGGTTCCAAATAGGAACAGAATTCATACACAGATTGCATAAGGAAGGTATCGAAAACATTCAACTACGCTATTACAAGCATTCATTTGCATTCACATTACATTTACACTATCACCTTTTTTTCTTCCAAATACAATCAATTCGTTCATTCTTTTCTTTTCTATACCCCTAAGCTATACTGACCCAGGGTACATCTATCTCTGGTCACAAGTGGTAGGGCGCTATCTATCGAGCTACGCCCTTTCCTCGCGCCGCCGCGCCGCTCACGTGTGGACCTGAAAAACAGTGGGATGAGAACTATATAAAATAGTTCCCAGTGGGTAAGGCCACCCAAGAGAGAAGCTCGACCCACCAGGTCCAAAGGAAGCATATAAGCATGGGTTAGTCCAATATACATATAACTTGTAAGCATATAATTCTACTATATGCAAAAATAGTAAACATGCTTATGCTTCATGCAAATGCGATAATGAAATCTATGCAAATAGGTATTACTCTTATACTTTCTATTTCACTATCCATTTCTTATCCAATTCTCTCCTAAGGTTTACTCACCTTAGCCAAGGTCAAACCCGACTCACTTCTGAGTCAATCATCAGCGGGCTACCGCCCTCACCTGACTTAGCCACTTGGCGGCGAAATCGTCGCACACGCCGAACAATGGCTCAAGTCACCGGGCGGCGAAATCGTCGCACACGCCCTAGGTATCAAGCCTACGGCGGCGAAATCGTCGCACACGCCTTAGCTCTGGTACCAAGATCACCAAGATCACTAGATGTGCACATCTCTCCATGTCCAAGTCAACCTTTCTAGGTTCATAGTCACATGTCCAAGTGGTCATCCTACCACTATGTTTCACAACCTAGGTTCAACAACGCTAGGTCCTATGTCTTTCCCACCTAGGTTCGCTCGACTCTAGGTTTAATGACATTCCAATCCAAGTGGTCTTCCTACCACTACATTTTCCAACCTATGTTCAATGACACTAGGTTCAATGCTTTTCTGTTTAAGTGATCTTCCTATCACTATGTTTCCCGACCTAGGTTCGACGACACTAGGTTCATACACATTCCAATCCGAGTGGTCTCTCTCTACTACCACTATGTTGCCCAACCTAGGTTCCACGACTCTAGGTTAATGACACTAAGTTCGATGACACTTAATGACAATTATGTTCTTTCCAATCCTAGTTGTCCACACCTATGATTCACAGTTTCTATGACATCTAGTCCTTGTTTCCAATTTGTCGAATCCTCTATTTATCCTAGAGTTCATCGACCTATGTTCACATCCACACCTAGGCATACACTCACATATATATATATATATATATATATATATATATATATATATATATATATATATATATATATATATATATATATATATATATATATATATATATATATATATATATATATATATATATATATATATATATATATATATATATATATATATATATATATATATATATATATATATATATATATATATATATATATATATATATATATATATATATATATATATATATATATATATATATATATATATATATATATATATATATATAGCCAACAATTGCCTAGTGTTATACGTCCAATGGTATGTAATTTACCCTAAGTAGCATACAATTCATGCCTACTCATATTACCAATTAACCTACCATTACATGCATCAAATATAAAGTTATACTTTACTCTTTGGCATGGAAGTGACCTAATCACTTCGGTAAGCACAACCCACCTCGAAACGCTTCCGATTGCTTGTAGACACTTGCAATCGGGCTCCCGCGGCCAACGTCGCCCCGTTCGGTTCGTTACTCGAAATTGATCACCGAACGCCCGTCGATTTCCAAATCAAAGTTGTCTGGGGCTCTCCTCTAACCTTCAATTAGAGAACTAGAGGATCAATTTGGTTCAAAACCTCAAAACCCCAAAACCCCCAATTCTAACCCTAGATTCCCATTTCTCCACAAATACCCCAAAATCCATGGAGAAATCATGATTAAACTACTATAGAATCATCTAGGGTACTAGAAACACCAATTTCAAGGGATTTAGCAAAACCCTAACCCTTAAACCTCAAAATCTCACCTCATGACGCGAGCTTCCCAAGCCACCACGCGCGCTAGAGCTCGATTCACCGTCCTCCACGCGTTCCCGAGCTCAATCTCCACCAAAATCCCAAGTTTGGGAGAGATCTAGAGAGAGGGAGAGGAGGTTGTGAGGGAGAGGGAGAGCTTCCCTCTCTCTCTCTATGTGTGTGTATGTGTGTTCTTGGCTGAGGGAGAAGAGGGGAGGCTTCCCCTTAAAGCCTCCACCCAAAATTACAAGAATGCCCTCATTCTGGGCTGCCAGCACGCGCAGGGTCCGGACCCTGGCTTCCCGGGTCCGGAACCCGTACCCAGTTTTCGCGAAACGCAGCCAGGGTCCGGACCTTGGGATCCAGGGTCCGGACCCCGTAGGTCCAGAGCTCAAAAAATGCATTTTTTCGAAAATTCTCGTTTTCGCTCCTTGAAGTTCTAATCCACTTCTAATCATTCTAAAACCCTCAAATCTCATTTTTAAGCATGTTTAAATTACTTCTCAATTGTACTTTGTCCAATTGGCCCAAGTTTAGTATAGTGTTTCAAAACTCGGTGCCTCACATTCTCCTCTCCTTAAAAGAGTTTCGTCCGCGAAACTAAGATCACACCTTAGTTCAACTTATTGAGAAGGTGAGGGTACCATCAAGTTCTTCCACATCTTAGCAGCCTCACGCTCTTCATGATTGCTCAAGCGGCTCATAATGAAGGACGTGGGTCCAATCATGAACTTGCTTGCGGAATATGACATAGGTATTACGTTATGAATTCCCGCAAGTCGGTGGCAGCACAAGTCGATATGTAACGACCCTATACGCTCCAACACTTCTCACGGTCCGGCATATCGAAGACTTATCTTGCCTCGAATTTCACTCCAACTTCACCCTCTGCTCGGGTGACACATCCAAGGGACTGCGGTCATCTACCGCGTACATTCCCATTCAACCGACAATCGCCCGGAAACTTTTTCTCATCGGGCCTGTGTCATCGTTAACTATCATCAATAAACGACAAACTTATTCTGCCAACGACCAGATTTTGGTGCTATCTACACCCATTCACATAACTGGCCCAACATCTTGGCCATTCTAGAGTCTATGTCGTCACGAGCGACTCTCCTCCAAGTTCATAGTTCCATTGTGGAACTCATATTGGTCCGATCACCGTCATTGCCTAAAAGCAATATCATTGATTCATCGACCAAACACAAGTGGCCTTATCACTTGTGAATTCCTAGCCACAACTCAAGATGGCACACTTGGCACATCCTCAACTCCAGCTCACTTAGGAGCAAAATCCTCAAATCCACGCGTGGCTTCTACTTTTCCATTGCCTCAACACGAGCATCTTATCTCGCTTTCATATGCCACGAGTTCACCTCACATCGTTCTCACGACGAGCTCACACGAACACTTCGTTCGTGAACTACATCCCATCTCACCGATACTACTAGACTCGGCAGTTGGTGACTTAGGATCAAGACGAATGGTATGACCGAGCCGAAGTTCTATGGTCACTACCCTCGATACTCAATACACAAGTGATGCTCTCACCGCAAGAGCTTCCAACTAAACTGCTTATTTCTGTCTATCACGGATGGTCCTTAGACCAACATCCGCATAGGCCTATCGCCTAAATTGACGTCTTAACATCGCGTAACATCTCTCGCTCGCAAGCGCAGACCCAATCGTCACTCGGTGGAGTCCCCACTTGAGACTTCGCACACATACTCCAACCAGGAGTAACCAAGACGCCAAACCTCTACAAATCCTAGAGTTGGGTCTCAATCACACTCTCAGAGTTCTATCAATTACACGGTCACACATGTGGTATTCCACGTTCTTGGGTCATAGCTCGGACCACCGTCCCGACCACAAATCTCTGCCCCACCCTCAGGTCTCGGGCCGCTGTCTCACACAGGTGACTGCACCTGTCCATCTGGCCCCAGGCTCCACAGTCCACACATGGTCCGGGCACGGATTGTCCCTAAGCAATAGCCAATACCGTCGCTACACACGACTAAAATGCTCTACCGAGCAACTCAAACCTCTATCGGCTCCGAAGCACCTAGTGCGAGCCACCAGCCCTGCGAGCGGTCCATGGCCCGCTTCACACTTAGCAATGCTCAAGTGCTACTGCCAACAAACCCTCTCGGCTAAACGAAACATGTACTCTACTAATACAATAACCAAAGCGTTCTACGCTTCTATGCTTTTCCATGCTAACCGCATGCACTAAGCTACTAGCTCAAACTCACTCGCCTTGTGAGTACACTAACCACCTCAATTTGAAGTACTACAAGGCCTACTCGCCAAAGCTTGGTGATTAGACTACTAATTTCCACAATCGTGGCTCCACTACCGCCATCGATCCACCGGAACAATGTCCAGAGTTCGCGAACTACTCGCGTATCCTCAAGTGTCATGACTCGGCTCTCGCAAGTGGCTATACCCATTGCCTCAATTTCGAGAGTCAGTCTACCATTCCCATCCCTACCTGCTCCAGCAGGCGGATACACGCTTCTATGACATTCGCATGCCCGTATAGCGGCAATTGACCACATGATAATGCATGCAATGCTTTAGCGTCAAATATGCCTCGCGCACGATTGCACAATTAAATCATACCTGCCGTGATGTCGCCGGCAGCAGTAGGCTCCTCAGCCTAGATCGCCTATCCATGGCTACTCGGCGCCCGACGCGAACCCTCAGGTTGTCCCGACACCGGCGCACTCTCCCTAAACCTTGCCGCAGGTGGCACACCCGCGAGCCGTCTCGGAGCGGAAAAGGCCGTCGCAAGTGTTAAGGTCCGGCTATCCACCTGTGGGCACTCATCCCGCATATGGCCCGGTTGCCCACATCGAATGCATCTTCCTTCCCGCAGCGCACAACGTCGTGCCCAATGGGGACCACCACAAATAACGCATCCTGAGGAGGACCGAGTGGCGGAAGACTTCGAGGCTTGAGATTGCAATTGCGGATGCTTCGGGTGTCGCTTGGAACTCGACTGACCACCCGAACCGCCTGATGGTCGCTCTCTCTCCTCAACTCCACCATAAGCCTCGCGCTCCTCCCGCGCGCATGCATTGCCTTGCTCCACCCATAAAGCCCGGTCCAACACCTCGGCAAAAGTCTGCAGTTTAAATGAGTGGACCACCACAAAGATTTCTGGCCGAAGTCCCCGCTCGAAGCAGTCGGCTTTGTCTTTGTCATCCCGCACCACGTATAGGATACAATTCACAATGCGAGAGAATTCCCGCTCATAATCCCTCACCGAGCGGTCACCTTGCTTCAGCTTCCTGAACCTTTCTTGAAGCTTTCTCTTTTCACTATCGGGGAAATAGGCAGAAAACACCAATCCCCGAAACTCTTCCCAAGTCACAGGAGGGAGACTGGAAGATCGGTCTCGCTTGACCCCCTTCCACCACGCCTTTGCCGAACCTTGCAAGCAGTGTGCGGCAAAATGCACCTAGTCCCGCTCCAAGGTGTACAAGTCCTCAAACAGGGACTCCATAGAATCGATCCACGTTTTTCTACGGTCCACGGGTCCATCTCTTCCCTATTGAAGGTAGGCGGATTGAATCCCTTGAACGTCATGAGGGCAGCTAAAGCCCGCTCCCTCTCGGCCTCCACCTCCACATAGGCAGGGGCCGGATTGCCCGACCTAGTCGGAATGGTCTCCGCCGCAACACCACGCTGCACATGGTGCGCCATAACCGGTGCGGTTACCAATTGCTCCACAGTCTCTTGGAGTCTCTTAATCCGCTCCTCCTGGCGCAGGGCAGCCTCCTGCTGTCGCTGCACCGTCTCAGCTTGTTGTTGCACCACTCCAACGAGTGTGGCCAACTGTTCACGAAGCTCCGGGTCTCCACTTGCCCCAGATTGCACAGGGACCTCACTAGGTCCATCCCACGTTGATCTCGTCGGAGATCGCCCACGTGACGCCATCGTATCCTGAAACACGACAACTTTCGTCAAAATCCTCGACCTTCAAGGTCAAGTACAATAGTTTACACAGTCACGGACTCAAATCAGGCGAAAGTCACACAAGGGCGCCTATTCTCATCACTCGGTTTCATGTTGTCGGCCGCCAACATGAACACCCTCGGCTGAGAATAAACCACACCTTGAATCTACCTCCAACATCCTTTTTAGAGGCATACAACACACGACCCAATCGATTCACCTTTCGCCGCAAGTCACAAGTTCTCGTCTCTCACGAGCTTAAGTCCTTATGGTTTATCCTCCTAGGGTCTCCTAGGTCCGCCTAAACAAATTCTACGCTCTGATACCACTTTATCATTCACGCCCCGGCACCGCCACTTTGGTCGGATTCGGGCGCGCCGACAGACCGCCGAACGGACAGAGTTTCCCCTGTACGTCCAAGGCGTTGCAATCAATACAATTCACGAGGTTCCAAACATGAACAGAATTCATACACAGATTGCATAAGGAAAGTATCGAAAACATTCAACTACGCTATTACAAGCATTCATTTGCATTCACATTACATTTACACTTTCACCTTTTTTTCTTCCAAATACAATCAATTCGTTCAGTCTTTTCTTTTCTATACCCCTAAGCTATGCTGACCCAGGGTACATCTATCTCTGGTCACAAGTGGTAGGGCGCTATCTATCGAGCTACGCCCTTTCCTCGCGCCGCCGCGCCGCTCACGTGTGGACCTGAAAAGCAGTGGGATGAGAACTATATAAAATAGTTCCCAGTGGGTAAGGACACCCAAGAGAGAAGCTCCACCCACCAGGTCCAAAGGAAGCATATAAGCATGGGTTAGTCCAATATACATATAACTTGTAAGCATATAATTCTACTATATGCAAAAATAGTAAACATGCTTATGCTTCATGCAAATGCGATAATGAAATCTATGCAAATAGGTATTACTCTTATACTTTCTATTTCACTATCCATTTCTTATCCAATTCTCTCCTAAGGTTTACTCACCTTAGCCAAGGTCAAACCCGACTCACTTCTGAGTCAATCATCAGCGGGCTACCGCCCTCACCTGACTTAGCCACTTGGCGGCGAAATCGTCGCACACGCCGAACAATGGCTCAAGTCACCGGGCGGCGAAATCGTCGCACACGCCCTAGGTATCAAGCCTACGGCGGCGAAATCGTCGCACACGCCTTAGCTCTGGTACCAAGATCACCAAGATCACTAGATGTGCACATCTCTCCATGTCCAAGTCAACCTTTCTAGGTTCATAGTCACATGTCCAAGTGGTCATCCTACCACTATGTTTCACAACCTAGGTTCAACAACGCTAGGTCCTATGTCTTTCCCACCTAGGTTCGCTCGACTCTAGGTTTAATGACATTCCAATCCAAGTGGTCTTCCTACCACTACATTTTCCAACCTATGTTCAATGACACTAGGTTCAATGCTTTTCTGTTTAAGTGATCTTCCTATCACTATGTTTCCCGACCTAGGTTCGACGACACTAGGTACATACACATTCCAATCCGAGTGGTCTCTCTCTACTACCACTATGTTGCCCAACCTAGGTTCCACGACTCTAGGTTAATGACACTAAGTTCGATGACACTTAATGACAATTATGTTCTTTCCAATCCTAGTTGTCCACACCTATGATTCACAGTTTCTATGACATCTAGTCCTTGTTTCCAATTTGTCGAATCCTCTATTTATCCTAGAGTTCATCGACCTATGTTCACATCCACACCTAGGCATACACTCACATATATATATATATATATATATATATTCATATGTCAACAATTGCCTAGTGTTATACGTCCAATGGTATGTAATTTACCCTAAGTAGCATACAATTCATGCCTACTCATATTACCAATTAACCTACCATTACATGCATCAAATATAAAGTTATACTTTACTCTTTGGCATGGAAGTGACCTAATCACTTCGGTAAGCACAACCCACCTCGAAACGCTTCCGATTGCTTGTAGACACTTGCAATCGGGCTCCCGCGGCCAACGTCGCCCCGTTCGGTTCGTTACTCGAAATTGATCACCGAACGCCCGTCGATTTCCAAATCAAAGTTGTATGGGGCTCTCCTCTAACCTTCAACTAGAGAACTAGAGGATCAATTTGGTTCAAAACCTCAAAACCCCAAAACCCCCAATTCTAACCCTAGATTCCCATTTCTCCACAAATACCCCAAAATCCATGGAGAAATCATGATTAAACTACTATAGAATCATCTAGGGTACTAGAAACACCAATTTCAAGGGATTTAGCAAAACCCTAACCCTTAAACCTCAAAATCTCACCTCATGACGCGAGCTTCCCAAGCCACCACGCGCGCTAGAGCTCGATTCACCGTCCTCCACGCGTTCCCGAGCTCAATCTCCACCAAAATCCCAAGTTTGGGAGAGATCTAGAGAGAGGGAGAGGAGGTTGTGAGGGAGAGGGAGAGCTTCCCTCTCTCTCTCTCTATGTGTGTGTATGTGTGTTCTTGGCTGAGGGAGAAGAGGGGAGGCTTCCCCTTAAAGCCTCCACCCAAAATTACAAGAATGCCCTCATTCTGGGCTGCCAGCACGCGCAGGGTCCGGACCCTGGCTTCCCGGGTCCGGAACCCGTACCCAGTTTTCGCGAAACGCAGCCAGGGTCCGGACCTTGGGATCCAGGGTCCGGACCCCGTAGGTCCAGAGCTCAAAAAATGCATTTTTTCGAAAATTCTCGTTTTCGCTCCTTGAAGTTCTAATCCACTTCTAATCATTCTAAAACCCTCAAATCTCATTTTTAAGCATGTTTAAATTACTTCTCAATTGTACTTTGTCCAATTGGCCCAAGTTTAGTATAGTGTTTCAAAACTCGGTGCCTCACATTCTCCCCTCCTTAAAAGAGTTTCGTCCGCGAAACTAAGATCACACCTTAGTTCAACTTATTGAGAAGGTGAGGGTACCATCAAGTTCTTCCACATCTTAGCAGCCTCACGCTCTTCATGATTGCTCAAGCGGCTCATAATGAAGGACGTGGGTCCAATCATGAACTTGCTTGCGGAATATGACATAGGTATTACGTTATGAATTCCCGCAAGTCGGTGGCAGCACAAGTCGATATGTAACGACCCTACACGCTCCAACACTTCTCACGGTCCGGCATATCGAAGACTTATCTTGCCTCGAATTTCACTCCAACTTCACCCTCTGCTCGGGTGACACATCCAAGGGACTGCGGTCATCTACCGCGTACATTCCCATTCAACCGACAATCGCCCGGAAACTTTTTCTCATCGGGCCTGTGTCATCGTTAACTATCATCAATAAACGACAAACTTATTCTGCCAACGACCAGATTTTGGTGCTATCTACACCCATTCACATAACTGGCCCAACATCTTGGCCATTCTAGAGTCTATGTCGTCACGAGCGACTCTCCTCCAAGTTCATAGTTCCATTGTGGAACTCATATTGGTCCGATCACCGTCATTGCCTAAAAGCAATATCATTGATTCATCGACCAAACACAAGTGGCCTTATCACTTGTGAATTCCTAGCCACAACTCAAGATGGCACACTTGGCACATCCTCAACTCCAGCTCACTTAGGAGCAAAATCCTCAAATCCACGCGTGGCTTCTACTTTTCCATTGCCTCAACACGAGCATCTTATCTCGCTTTCATATGCCACGAGTTCACATCACATCGTTCTCACGACGAGCTCACACGAACACTTCGTTCGTGAACTACATCCCATCTCACCGATACTACTAGACTCGGCAGTTGGTGACTTAGGATCAAGACGAACGGTATGACCGAGCCGAAGTTCTATGGTCACTACCCTCGATACTCAATACACAAGTGATGCTCTCACCGCAAGAGCTTCCAACTAAACTGCTTATTTCTGTCTATCACGGATGGTCCTTAGACCAACATCCGCGTAGGCCTATCGCCTAAATTGACGTCTTAACATCGCGTAACGTCTCTCGCTCGCAAGCGCAGACCCAATCGTCACTCGGTGGAGTCCCCACTTGAGACTTCGTACACATACTCCAACCAGGAGTAACCAAGACGCCAAACCTCTACAAATCCTAGAGTTGGGTCTCAATCACACTCTCAGAGTTCTATCAATTACACGGTCACACATGTGGTATTCCACGTTCTTGGGTCATAGCTCGGACCACCGTCCCGACCACAAATCTCTGCCCCACCCTCAGGTCTCGGGCCGTTGTCTCACACAGGTGACTGCACCTGTCCATCTGGCCCCAGGCTCCACAGTCCACACATGGTCCGGGCACGGATTGTCCCCAAGCAATAGCCAATACCGTCGCTACACATCAACTCAAACCTCTATCGGCTCCTAAGCACCTAGCGCGAGCCACCAGCCCTGCGAGCGGTCCATGGCCCGCTTCACACTTAGCAATGCTCAAGTGCTACTGCCAACAAACCCTCTCGGCTAAACGAAACCTGTACTCTACTAATACAATAACCAAAGCGTTCTACGCTTCTATGCTTTTCCATGCTAACCGCATGCACTAAGCTACTAGCTCAAACTCACTCGCCTTGTGAGTACACTAACCACCTCAATTTGAGGTACTACAAGGCCTACTCGCCAAAGCTTGGTGATTAGACTACTAATTTCCACAATCGTGGCTCCACTACCGCCATCGATCCACCGGAACAATGTCCAGAGTTCGCGAACTACTCGCGTATCCTCAAGTGTCATGACTCGGCTCTCGCAAGTGGCTATACCCATTGCCTCAATTTCGAGAGTCAGTCTACCATTCCCATCCCTACCTGCTCCAGCAGGCGGATACACGCTTCTATGACATTCGCATGCCCGTATAGCGGCAATTGACCACATGATAATGCATGCAATGCTTTAGCGTCAAATATGCCTCGCGCACGATTGCACAATTAAATCATACCTGCCGTGATGTCGCCGGCAGCAGTAGGCTCCTCAGCCTAGATCGCCTATCCATGGCCACTCGGCGCCCGACGCGAACCCTCAGGTTGTCCCGACACCGGCGCACGCTCCCTAAACCTTGCCGCAGGTGGCACACCCGCGAGCCGTCTCGGAGCGGAAAAAGCCGTCGCAAGTGTTAAGGTCCGGCTATCCACCTGTGGGCACTCATCCCGCATATGGCCCGGTTGCCCACATCGAATGCATCTTCCTTCCCGCAGCGCACAACGTCGTGCCCAATGGGGACCACCACAAATAACGCATCCTGAGGAGGACCGAGTGGCGGAAGACTTCGAGGCTTGAGATTGCAATTGCGGATGCTTCGGGTGTCGCTTGGAACTCGACTGACCACCCGAACCGCCTGATGGTCGCTCTCTCTCCTCAACTCCACCATAAGCCTCGCGCTCCTCCCGCGCGCATGCATTGCCTTGCTCCACCCATAAAGCCCGGTCCAACACCTCGGCAAAAGTCTGCAGTTTAAATGAGTGGACCACCACAAAGATTTCTGGCCGAAGTCCCCGCTCGAAGCAGTCGGCTTTGTCTTTGTCATCCCGCACCACGTATAGGATACAATTCACAATGCGAGAGAATTCCCGCTCATAATCCCTCACCGAGCGGTCACCTTGCTTCAGCTTCCTGAACCTTTCTTGAAGCTTTCTCTTTTCACTATCGGGGAAATAGGCAGAAAACACCAATCCCCGAAACTCTTCCCAAGTCACAGGAGGGAGACTGGAAGATCGGTCTCGCTTGACCCCCTTCCACCACGCCTTTGCCGAACCTTGCAAGCAGTGTGCGGCAAAATGCACCTAGTCCCGCTCCAAGGTGTACAAGTCCTCAAACAGGGACTCCATAGAATCGATCCACGTTTCTACGGTCCACGGGTCCATCTCTTCCCTATTGAAGGTAGGCGGATTGAATCCCTTGAACGTCATGAGGGCAGCTAAAGCCCGCTCCCTCTCGGCCTCCACCTCCACATAGGCAGGGGCCGGATTGCCCGACCTAGTCGGAATGGTCTCCGCCGCAACACCACGCTGCACATGGTGCGCCATAACCGGTGCGGTTACCAATTGCTCCACAGTCTCTTGGAGTCTCTTAATCTGCTCCTCCTGGCGCAGGGCAGCCTCCTGCTGTCGCTGCACCGTCTCAGCTTGTTGTTGCACCACTCCAACGAGTGTGGCCAACTGTTCACGAAGCTCCGGGTCTCCACTTGCCCCAGATTGCACAGGGACCTCACTAGGTCCATCCCACGTTGATCTCGTCGGAGATCGCCCACGTGACGCCATCGTATCCTGAAACACGACAACTTTCGTCAAAATCCTCGACCTTCAAGGTCAAGTACAATAGTTTACACAGTCACGGACTCAAATCAGGCGAAAGTCACACAAGGGCGCCTATTCTCATCACTCGGTTTCATGTTGTCGGCCACCAACATGAACACCCTCAGCTGAGAATAAACCACACCTTGAATCTACCTCCAACATCCTTTTTAGAGGCATACAACACACGACCCAATCGATTCACCTTTCGCCGCAAGTCACAAGTTCTCGTCTCTCACGAGCTTAAGTCCTTATGGTTTATCCTCCTAGGGTCTCCTAGGTCCGCCTAAACAAATTCTACGCTCTGATACCACTTTATCTGTCACGCCCCGGCACCGCCACTTTGGTCGGATTCGGGCGCGCCGACAGACCGCCGAACGGACAGAGTTTCCCCTGTACGTCCAAGGCGTTGCAATCAATACAATTCACGAGGTTCCAAACAGGAACAGAATTCATACACAGATTGCATAAGGAAGGTATCGAAAACATTCAACTACGCTATTACAAGCATTCATTTGCATTCACATTACATTTACACTTTCACCTTTTTTTCTTCCAAATACAATCAATTCGTTCATTCTTTTCTTTTCTATACCCCTAAGCTATGCTGACCCATGGTACATCTATCTCTGGTCACAAGTGGTAGGGCGCTATCTATCGAGCTACGCCCTTTCCTCGCGCCGCTGCGCCGCTCACGTGTGGACCTGAAAAGCAGTGGGATGAGAATTATATAAAATAGTTCCCAGTGGGTAAGGCCACCCAAGAGAGAAGCTCCACCCACCAGGTCCAAAGGAAGCATATAAGCATGGGTTAGTCCAATATACATATAACTTGTAAGCATATAATTCTACTATATGCAAAAATAGTAAACATGCTTATGCTTCATGCAAATGCGATAATGAAATCTATGCAAATAGGTATTACTCTTATACTTTCTATTTCACTATCCATTTCTTATCCAATTCTCTCCTAAGGTTTACTCACCTTAGCCAAGGTCAAACCCGACTCACTTCTGAGTCAATCATCAGCGGGCTACCGCCCTCACCTGACTTAGCCACTTGGCGGCGAAATCGTCGCACACGCCGAACAATGGCTCAAGTCACCGGGCGGCGAAATCGTCGCACACGCCCTAGGTATCAAGCCTACGGCGGCGAAATCGTCGCACACGCCTTAGCTCTGGTACCAAGATCACCAAGATCACTAGATGTGCACATCTCTCCATGTCCAAGTCAACCTTTCTAGGTTCATAGTCACATGTCCAAGTGGTCATCCTACCACTATGTTTCACAACCTAGGTTCAACAACGCTAGGTCCTATGTCTTTCCCACCTAGGTTCGCTCGACTCTAGGTTTAATGACATTCCAATCCAAGTGGTCTTCCTACCACTACATTTTCCAACCTATGTTCAATGACACTAGGTTCAATGCTTTTCTGTTTAAGTGATCTTCCTATCACTATGTTTCCCGACCTAGGTTCGACGACACTAGGTTCATACACATTCCAATCCGAGTGGTCTCTCTCTACTACCACTATGTTGCCCAACCTAGGTTCCACGACTCTAGGTTAATGACACTAAGTTCGATGACACTTAATGACAATTATGTTCTTTCCAATCCTAGTTGTCCACACCTATGATTCACAGTTTCTATGACATCTAGTCCTTGTTTCCAATTTGTCGAATCCTCTATTTATCCTAGAGTTCATCGACCTATGTTCACATCCACACCTAGGCATACACTCACATATATATATATATATATATATATATATATATATATATATATATATATATATATTCATATGTCAACAATTGCCTAGTGTTATACGTCCAATGGTATGTAATTTACCCTAAGTAGCATACAATTCATGCCTACTCATATTACCAATTAACCTACCATTACATGCATCAAATATAAAGTTATAGTTTACTCTTTGGCATGGAAGTGACCTAATCACTTCGGTAAGCACAACCCACCTCGAAACGCTTCCGATTGCTTGTAGACACTTGCAATCGGGCTCCCGCGGCCAACGTCGCCCCGTTCGGTTCGTTACTCGAAATTGATCACCGAACGCCCGTCGATTTCCAAATCAAAGTTGTCTGGGGCTCTCCTCTAACCTTCAATTAGAGAACTAGAGGATCAATTTGGTTCAAAACCTCAAAACCCCAAAACCCCCAATTCTAACCCTAGATTCCCATTTCTCCACAAATACCCCAAAATCCATGGAGAAATCATGATTAAACTACTATAGAATCATCTAGGGTACTAGAAACACCAATTTCAAGGGATTTAGCAAAACCCTAACCCTTAAACCTCAAAATCTCACCTCATGACGCGAGCTTCCCAAGCCACCACGCGCGCTAGAGCTCGATTCACACACCGTCCTCCACGCGTTCCCGAGCTCAATCTCCACCAAAATCCCAAGTTTGGGAGAGATCTAGAGAGAGAGAGGGAGAGGAGGTTGTGAGGGAGAGGGAGAGCTTCCCTCTCTCTCTCTGTGTGTGTGTGTATGTGTGTTCTTGGCTGAGGGAGAAGAGGGGAGGCTTCCCCTTAAAGCCTCCACCCAAAATTACAAGAATGCCCTCATTCTGGGCTGCCAGCACGCGCAGGGTCCGGACCCTGGCTTCCCGGGTCCGGAACCCGTACCCAGTTTTCGCGAAACGCAGCCAGGGTCCGGACCTTGGGATCCAGGGTCCGGACCCCGTAGGTCCAGAGCTCAAAAAATGCATTTTTTCGAAAATTCTCGTTTTCGCTCCTTGAAGTTCTAATCCACTTCTAATCATTCTAAAACCCTCAAATCTCATTTTTAAGCATGTTTAAATTACTTCTCAATTGTACTTTGTCCAATTGGCCCAAGTTTAGTATAGTGTTTCAAAACTCGGTGCCTCACAATTATACAATGTGTTCGATCTAAATCATATAAATGTCAGTCTCTCGATCTTCCTCTCCCTCGACGTCCTCGGCCACGTCTGCGTGCACGTCCACGTCCACGTCTACGGCCACGATCAACATCGAGCTCAGCATGAGGTACGTCATCAAGTGGCTCGATACCGGCTATCTGATCGAGATCCGCGATAATGATGCCCTCAGGATGCTCCGGAATCGCCTGAGTCTCCTCTGGCTCCGGTCGATCACCATCGACAGTGGCCGGTGTAGATGTTGGGCGGTGCTGTGATGATGACGCGCCATGACGACGAGAATAGACAGATCTAAAGTACGCTCGCGAGACTGGTGGCGAAAGCGAGTCCAAGTCCAAAGTCAAGAAAGGAAATGTCGAAGGGGCGGCGGGCATAACTCCAACGTCAGTATGAGATGGAGACCGTGACACCCGCTGGCTCGATGTCGAATATGATCCAATAGGAGATGGTGACTGTCGCATATGATGACCCGATGTCGAGGCATGACCAAAATCTCGACCCCCGATATCCGTGACTATAGGTATGGCAGGAGCATGCTCCAGTACCGACTCAATATGGGCACAGATGCCCGTTAGAGACTCCAGCATCGTATGGATCACAGGGGGATCATCAACTAGCTGTCTGATGTTGTGGTGAGTCTGTCGTAATGCGTCCACCTGCATTATAGATTAAAACTCACTTTTTCCAATCTATATTAATATAAGATTAAAATAATAATTAATATATGAGTGATTGTACCAAAGCTCTCTCGGTCTGCCCATGAGGCTAGTAAGTCAACGATGGACGCTGTACTGGACGAGAAATCTATCTTCTCGTTATCTGCCAATACCACTGCATATAAATAGAGGCCGCCTGTATCGGGTCATCACCGGCAATCGACAGCTGGTCAAAAATGTGCTCTAATCTCTGTCCTCATCTCTCGATGTGTGCAGCATGAAAGATTGCCCAATCCTCATCTGGCCGCCCCTGAGAAGTGACACGACGGATGGTCTCCACGTTAATGGGTATATGCTGGAGAAGACCAAACTGTCGTAGGACTCGATCGGGTACATGCATCTCTACAATATGAAAGCAAATCAGCGTCGTCCTCGATCGCCAGACCTGACTGCCCTGTACACAAAATGCCAGTAGCGCGGCTATAATAGTGTCTGTGTACGGCCTCCATATAATCTGTGAACAAGCCAATAGTCAGCTGAATGCATTAAGACGTTTGTATAATATTGAAAAAGATGGTTGCATTAATACGTACCTGGGACTCTCTCTGCTGATCTAACTCATCTCGATAAAACTCAATATCGGTAGTCCTAACATTAGCTCCAAATCGTAACCCACCAGCGTTCGCCCAGCTAAAATTTGAAAAGTATACGTGTTAGTTGCAAATGTATATAGAAATGCAATATGTATCAAATTTATATGTCATACCGGCAACCCAAAGGGCAATCTGCTATATCGGGAATAGCTCCAACGCCAGTAGGTCGCCCGATATGAATATGGTCCCATGCCCAAATCTATAAATAAATTACAATAAATTAAAGAGGAGAAGCTTCATATAACAATTATAATATTATTTATTATACCTGTAATAATGTCGCGAAGCAACAACATTCGGCCTTTCCTTTCAATGAAGGCGCTCCCAACGCTCGAAAAATATAGGCCAAAGCTGCTGCTCCCCATGCTAACCCGCCACACTCATCAAAACCCTCCAAAAGTGGCAGCCACTTCAGGTGAACTCTATATCCGGTGGGGTTCGGAAATAGGCTACATCCAATCTGATATAACATGTAGGCGCGTGCTGTAGCTGCAACTAATCCAGCAGGGGCATCCAAATGTATATGGTGGAAGTGCTGGAATAACCAATCTAGTCTAATCTGACCTGCTCTGATGTCATCCGGCACAACTCCTAAAAGCCCCTAACAAAGGTCCGACCACGGGTGCAATGCAGTCCCAGTCACAGGCTCTCCATCGACACGAAGACCAAAAATAACCGCCACATCCTGAAGTGTAATCGCCATCTCACCGTGGCGGAAGTTAAAAGTTTGTGTCTCCCGTCTCCATCTCTCGACCATAGCTCCTAATAAAGCCTGATCCAGCTGCACGCGCCTAAGTCGTGAAATATAGTAGAATCCAGCCTGTCGTAGAAGATCGAGCACCGCTGGATGATCAAGTTTCCACTGGTTTAACTTACGGCCATGCTCTGTGAACTGAACAGTACGATACCCCTACAGTAAAAAAAAATTAGTTAGATCAACATTTCTATTTATTAATACTATAATAACTTTCACTTCTATTTTATGCCTCTCACCTCACTCCTGATAAATCCAGACCTATGAAGATGCTGCTCCGTCAGGACGGACGAATCAACCGGTCCCGCATCCTCTAGATCTGCCATCTGTAATTTTAAAGCACTGCTAATTAGTAACATATTAGCAGAAATCGCGTTAAATATGAAAAGATTTACAATTACTATTAAGTTAGGTAACAAGTCGTACGTCGACGTCCTTGTTGTGCTCTCTCTGTATTTTGTGGACAGGTGTTTCTATAATGGCCATCCTGTTTACAAATGCTACATTTTGTTCGTCGCCCTGCGATTTCGTCCATTATATTGCGAATACGAGTTGATCGTGGCCGACCTTTCTTCCTTCTCATGGGAGGTGGTACAATTGGTGGGCCCTGGGGTCGTGGCCAGTGTCGCCTATCTGGAACAGGATGTAAATGTGGTGCGTATGTCTCGCGATAACATTCAATGGTATACCAACGGGAACAAAAATTATGAAAGTCTATTCTTCTTTGCGAAGTACTGCAAACTGCTAACAGATGCGAGCAAGGTATTCCAATTAGCTGGAATTTGCCGCAATCACAATCTGCATCTGGTCCATTCAGGGAAACCTTGTAATTGAAATCTCCAGTTTGGACCTCAAACTCAACAGCCCCAAATCGAAAGACAATGTGTCCCCGCGCCGTCTCCATATTCATTGTAATCCGACTTTGTATTCTCGGTGCTAACGTGCCTGTCATACTTTCACCATCTTCACGACGCTCCAAGAAATAACTATTAAGTTTGTAAAATGTCCCCGCGACAAATGCCGTGATAGGCAAAGCGCGAATTTCCTTAAGGACCCCATTTAAACTTTCTGACATATTAGTGGTCATCAACCCGAAGCGTCGTGCTCCATCAAATGCCCACGCCCAATACTCTTTGTATTCTTCGAGATCATCCACCCACTTCCAAGCATCCTGATCCAACGCAAGTAACTCTTCTTTACGTTTATAATATTCTACCGCTGTTGGAGCACTACTAATGGCATAGATTTGTCCAATAATGATTCATTCTTAAAACGCTTATTCATATTTGTTTTCATATGTCGAAGACACCACCGGTGTGCATGCCCCTGTCGCGTAGGATATATCTCAGCCATTATTTCCTTTAAGCTACTAAATCGATCAGATATAAAACAAATCTGTCGATTGCGTGTAACATAATGATGCAAGTTCTGTAAAAACCAACGCCAACTTCCACCATTTTCTCCTTCGCAAATTGCAAATGCTAAAGGAAAAATGCTATCATTTGCATCTACAGCCGTCGCTATCAATGCATGGCCCTCGTATTTGCCATACAAGTGAGTGCCATCAATGCTCACTACCGGCCGACAGTGTGCGAATCCACGAATAGAAGGACCAAATGACCAAAAAATACGACCAAACCGAGATATTCCGTCTGATGGCCATCTATGTTCAAGGCGCCATAGAGTACCAGGATTACTACTCTGGACCATAGTAAGATACCGAGGCAAGTCTGTGTATGACTACTCCCAGCTCCCATAAATAATCTGTAATGCTTTGCTCCTTGCTAGCCATGCCTTCCAATAGTTTATGTCAACATGCAAAGTGGATCGCACTGTTTCCTGTATTTCTTTTGGCATCATATTAAGTCTTGCCTTCATTAACGGGAGAATCACTTGACAAATGATATTTGAAGTACAATTACGGTGCGCCGTATTTAGCATTGGAATAACACAAGTGTGTTTACCTGCATATGTCTTAACTAAAAAATATGTTGCATCTTTAGGCACCGAAGCGTGCAATCTCCAAGGACATCCCGCAACCGTGCATTTTACTGTATATGTCGTTTTGGTGGATTTCAAAACCTTCATCTGAACATTGTGATCAATGTGCCATCGATCTAGAGCGTCCACTAAAGATGACTTATCATAAAATATTCGACGAAGCCAAGTCCCGTCAATGCTAGGTAGACCGGTATTGGTCCGTCTAAGATCGAACTCAGTCGAATTGACAACATACTGATTTATCCAATTGTTATCTGTAGAAAATTGATCCGGATGGTCAATAAAATCAAGTTTCTCGTCAGGATTGTCAACATATTCGTTGTTTACATGCGGGTCGTCGTTCACACTGTAAATGCCATTCACAAGGCAATTTAAGCCACCATCGTGATCATCTTCAACGTCAGCAGCTACATCGTCGTCCTCACTGGTATAATGATCATCATTATGAATGGGTGCATCCTCCTGATTACTGTCATTATCATCTCCTTCATCGACAATATTAGGAACTTCATTCCAATCATCAGACGTAAATAGCCTGCAATGGGTCCCGAATCTTTATTATATTAGGTACATTTCATATACTATTAATTTAAAAAAATCAAATTTGTCTTTACCCCCAATCATAAGGTTCCAATTGTATATTAGATATGTTAGGTTCTGCACCGGAGTTCGTCGGTAGTGCATGAAATATTGTGGGTTCCTCACGTGAGGTCCAAGGTTGTGCACGTGAGGTGGAGGGTTGCGCACGTGAGGTCGAGGGTGGCGCACGTGACATCGAGGGTGGCGCACGTGACGTCGAGGGTTGGGCACGTGAGGTCGAGGGTTGCGCTCGTGGAGACTGTGTGAGACCCCAGATTAGTCCTATATATGAGATATAATAGGGCTAAACTCTCAACCCGGCTTAAGCATTTTGGGCGGTGGCTAGGCCCAAGAGGTTGAGAGAGTTAAGCGTGCTAGGACGGGAGTAGTCCTAGGATGGGTGACCCCCTGGGAAGTTGGGGCGTCACAGTTGGTATCAGAGCCAATTACCAGCCGGAAGTGTGAGATGGGTCTCGGCTGAGCCGGGTCTGAATGACAGCCTAGCGAGACGTCTCACATCGCCTGGTACTTGTGAGTCTGAGCCTGACGAGGACGTCAGGGCTTAAAGGGGGGGAGATTGTGAGACCCCAGATTAGTCCTATATATGAGATATAATATGGCTAAACTCTCAACCCGGCTTAAGCATTTTGGGCGGTGGCTAGGCCCAAGAGGTTGAGAGAGTTAAGCGTGCTAGGACGGGAGTAGTCCTAGGATGGGTGACCCCCTGGGAAGTTGGGGCGTCACAGACTGACTCTGTCTGCAGTATTTATACTTTAAATTTATCAAAATATTTAATAATTAAAGAAAATATTCACCGACATCTAGAGATTTCACTTACTGTGTCATCCCGACGCCTGGTTCGTTACCAACTTTGTGGTCACCAATTGGATTATCCGAAAAACCCACATTGATCTCATTATGAAGCAGTCTTGTGTAATAGCCTTGCGACTGATATTGTGTCTCCGACGGATATAAATCTTTCTCGATATATACCGACACACATCCATAATGTTCAAACAATCCAATTAATCCCTCCAATGATTCATCATCTACTATTTCGTGAGCTATATATTCATTCGCTCCCGTAGGGCATCGAATTGTGAATTTGAGATGACATTCTTCTCTACTATAATTTGCTAAACGATACATTCTCGTCTCAAAATTAGCATATGTCGTATCTGAACGAATCGCGATCAATTTCTTTCGACCGCCGACATATTGGGGACCATTTCCATCCGTAACTAACTGTTCATCCCAATGAACACTTAGAGATATCCGACGACTAGCCATTTTAACTACACAGAAAAAAACTTTCAAATCTCCTCTAAAAATATTTAGTGAATATAATAGAAAAAATTAATAAAGGTTGCATCTGATCAGGACTACTGCTACTACTCCCAACAGAAAAAAGGGTTAACCATTCTAAACCTAGTTTTTACACCAATTATAAAATTAGCTATGGTAAATGGTTCACCATTCTAAACCTAGTTTTTACAAGTCTAACCTATTGCCACAATGCCAAAAATGCCAACAATGCCAACAATACCTACAATACCTACAATACTAACAATGCCATGGAGTAATAAAATTAAATTATAAACCTAACTTAATTAGCTAAGAACTGCAAATCAGGATTTTGAGAAAATCCAGCATGTAGCAATGGAGCTACCTGCAATGTGGGTTGCTGAGGGAGGTTGGCAGGGGCGGCGGATGCGGGGTCGACGGCGACCGGCTGGGGCGACAGCGGCAGGGACGGCGGCGACCGGCGAGGGCTCCTGAAGAGGGAGGGGCAGAGAAAAGAGGAGGTTGGCAGGGGCAGCGCATTGGGAGCAGCGGGCGGGGGGGCGACAGCGGGGGGGGGGCGACAGCGACCGGCGGGGGCGACGGCGGCAGGGCCGGCGGCGACCGGCGAGGGCTCCTGGAGAGGCAGGGGTAGAGAGAGAGAGAGAGAGAGAGAGAGAGAGAGAGAGAGAGAGAGAGAGAGAGAGAGAGAGAGAGAGAGAGAGAGAGAGATAGACCGAAAGCGCGAGAGAGAAGGAAAGAGCTGTCGCTTGTGCGGGTATACCTAATGAAGACGGTGAACCATTCACCGTCTTCATAAAGCGGTGAACGGTTCACCGCCTTAGTGAAGATGGTGAACGGTTCACCGTCTTCTCTAGGTCACCCCACTCCGAAAACACTTGGCACTTGGAGAAATCAAATTGGGGGGATTAGCACTGAAGGCGGTGAATGGTTCACCGTCTTAGTGAAGGCGGTGAACCATTCACCGCCTTCAGTTTGTATATAAGAAAGGCGGTGAATCGTTCACCGCCTTACTGAAGGCGGTGAATGACTCACCGTCTTTAGGTGAAATATCCACCCTGGCGCCCGCATGGCGAGAAGAGGGTTAGTTTTCCAAATAAAATTTTGAGAGGGTCATTTCGTAAAATTCAAATTTTTGGAGGGTCATTTCGTAAAATTCAAATTTTTAGAGGGTCATTTTATAAAAAAGTCCGATTATATAGGTAATGAATAGAAAATAAAATAGAAATTTCAGGGGTAATATTAAGTAATGATATAGATAATTATTAGTACTATATAATTTTTTTATTATTTTAGTTATGTAATAATTTGGCCATAATTTTTGAAATCATGCCTATATATGAGAGAGAGGGGGGAGGAAGCTAGAGAGAGAGGGAATAGAGGGGAGAGGCAACCGAGGAGTCGACACGTCATATGTTGGAGACTCGGCATTCATGTATTTGTTTGATTGTTTCATTACAGCAATAATAATGTTAGGCTTCAGTACCTCTTCCTACTAACTTAAAGAAAAGATAACTTATACTACTAAAAGTCTGCATAGAAGGAGGAAAAAAAAATGCACAGAATTTTAGTATTTATACAAATAGACATTTGAACTTTTAATTTTGACGATTTTCCGTCTAAAGTTTATCAAATAATTTAATAAACCCTTCTCGTGAACGAAGCTACTAATTGAATGACGGTTCCGATCGCATGTCTTATATATAAATTTATATAACTTCATAATACAAAACAAAATCTTTTTTTTCTCCTAATTATTTAAGCATCAAGATTGAAAATTAGAGTGAATCCATCTTCAATTTTTATTACTCTTTTATATGTTTTTCTTTTTCCTGTTTTAAAGCTTAAAAAGATTATATATAGCACATGCGACCAAAATGACAGTATAATTGGTAACTTTCACTGAAAAAATAGAGCAATAAAATAATTTGATAAACTTTAGAGGGTTTAATTATCCAAATTTAAAGTTCATGCGCGTATTTGCGTAAGTGCTGAAGTTCATGAACCATTTGCATATCTTTTTTTTCCAATAAAAATCTTATCAAAATAAATTGGTAACATTTATTTGGAAAAGTAAAGATCTCATACGCTTTTCATAAAGCTAAAGAAGGTCGCAATCTATGAATTTTTTTGTTGATATATTAATAGTTCAACTCAGATTTGTCAACTACAACAGGAACAATTGCACAGAACTAACTTGGCAACTCCAAGAGCAACAATCCCCAACAAGAATAACAATTTATTTTGAACATAATTTAGAAACAACAAAAAATTACTAATTTTTTTGTTACCAAGCAAACACCGTCATTTCCTACTATATATTTTTATGTAAAATTCTTTTTAACAAAGACAAAGAAAACCAACAATACCAAACGAGTCATCAAATGAAGCTTACTTCGTTTTTTTTTATGTTAAACTTAAACGCTTAAGCAATTAACTGTGTCACGAGATAGACCTTATTATTTGGGTTGCTTTGAAAGAAAAACTAAACACCCATTACCAGACAATGGAATACAAGTATCAGAAGAATTAAAATTAAAAAAAAAAAAAAAAAAAAGATAGTTTTAACCAGATACTTAAACTAAAGAATATCAGCAGGGGCCGATAATTTCAAATGCATTTTCTTCTGCTTTCTGGACGTTCATCAACAAAATTCTAAACGCCCTGACACTATTTTAAAGAGTTAAAGCAGGCAAGCACTCTAGAAAACATAAGATGTAAAAGTAAAGAGAAAATAACTTACAATTCTCCCGTCAAGAGAAAGAAGAAAAAGATAACACAACCGACTGCCAACCTTTCTCAATCCTTCCAAAACACAACATGGAAACTAGTTTGAGCACAAAAAAGCTTTTCCGGTGTCCCTCATGAAGAATATGGTACTCAGGAAGAGGGCTCAAAATCATCAGAATTAGCTCAAATTCCATGAATATGCAGCGTGGAAAAGCATATTTCGCTCGAAAGTTTCCTGCATGCTTACACTTGCATGCGGAAAGAAATAAGGCTCCAGTTTCAACATTCGAAAAACTCATAATGTGAAATCAAGTACAAGTTGGCATTCGAGTTTCGCAAATTCATTTTGTCAATCAGGGACTTCGCTACTTTATTGCTAAGGAAAAAGCCAAGCAGTAGAAAAACCAATCATACAACGACTAAACTACTCATTATAGAACAAGAACGAAAAATAAAAATAAAAATAAAAAATCATTGTAGAGGAACCTTCCCACCTTTTACTGTACCCTCAAAAAATACCTGCTATCTAATATACGTCATCAATCAATGGATATCAGTAATGGAATTGCATGCAGATAGTGATAAAGCTGGGAAAACCAAGAAAAAAAGACCTACATGCATGCCATTAAAAGCACAAATATAGGTGTTATTATGGGTAGCTCAAAAAGTATCCTTTAAAGTATCCACTTAATAGAGTCCTGGAAGAATAATGAACAGATATATGCTGCATCATAAAGGTTTACAGAAACTTGAGGAATGCAGATAGAGTGATGATTTACGAGAGACAACAAGGAAATCATCATCAAAATTATAGTTCAGATGAGACACAGGTTTCAGCATTATTCACTGCGTCTTATTTCATCGCACTAGAGTTCAGAAACAAAGAAAGCACATTACAAAGACACTTCAAGGAATGGTTCGCTGGTAGAGAGGCAGAGCCCCTAATGCCTCTCGCTCGGCCCTCTCCTTCTTTACCTGCAATAAAGTGAGAAACAATATGAGCACAGAGTCAACAAACCCCAAATCGTGACCAGCCGAAAAGTGTAACTAGATGACAATTTCCACCTCAGTCTTGCGCATGAGACCGAACACCACAACAGATAAAAAAAATATGACTACAAAAGGATGAGTAGAGAAACCACAACAAACAAAGAACCAGCACCTCGCATGGATAGACAAGGATATCGAATGGTCAATGCTGAAAACAGGAAGTGGGTGTCAAATATATCCATATTCGTTCTAAAGGTATAATATAACTCTATGCAGAATCATGGGAATATATAGAACAAACAAATTAGAGAACTGCATAAGAAATATGGAAATATAGACATTATTAAGGATCCAAAATACTGTTTGTACTTTTCCGTAAATGGATATGTATGCAAATAGAGTACTCAGCCCATATTCTTATTTGGATTAAGTTCTTATCTGGATTAAGGTATCCGAAAATGGAGGAAGTCCAGATTCAACCTGGATAAAAATTTAAATCCGTATGTATGAAAATTCAGATTTTGGGGCTGGATCGAGCGCGTATTATTTAACTTATATCTTACCTCTACTGTCCTTGCCTCACAATCCTCACCCTTTAAAGACTTCTCAAGAAAAGGACAGCAAGAGAATGTGACAATGTACATGGTTTAATAGCGATATTAAGAGAAAGAAGATAACAAATACCTTCAAAGTAGCAACAATGTTCTGAAAAACAGTACATATGGCTGCATATGCAGTTTAGAGCACCTTCCACCATATGATAGGTGGTGCATAACACTGGGGGACCTATCGCCATACTAAATAAAGGAGAAGCTTCAAAAGGAGAGAGGGGGAGGGAGCGAGGGAATGGAGGGGGGATGTGAATTTTGTGAATCTAGCTTAGGTAAAAAGAGTTTGGTATGTTTAAGATATGTAAGGGATTTCTGATAGCTAATAAGTGAGATGATTACTGTGGAGTGACAAATAGCCTTACTGTTAGGAAAAATATGCTAATTTATACAACATAAGCTTGCTAAACTAAAGCATGTCTCCGAGAGAACTACTTTTTTTATTTTTTACAATTAAATATACATTTCCTATTATTTTAATAGCTGAACCGCATATGCATCTACATACAGCATATGCAAATGCAATGGGTCAACCGCCAGACAGCATACTATATACCAATATTTAGATCAATGACTAGCAATCTAGGACTCCTTAGTTCCTCTTAGATTGGCAACTACTGCAGATACTGTGAATATATAAATCATTTTAGACAGAGAAAGGAGTACAAAATAGTGCAGCCGTGCAGGGGAGAATATGGAACTGAAAATGGGAAGAAAGAAAATTTGTTTTTTCTGTACTAAAATAGAAAATGGACTTTGTAGTCCTTCAAGTCCCTTAAACTGATTAGGGATAAAATTAACAAAAGGAATATGCATCAAGGAGGACTATATGAGAGACTAACCTGTGAAGAAAATATCAAGGTACAAACACAACATCAAAAAAAAAAATTTAGGGACTAGTATGCAGAAAGCCTTCACATAAATGAGTACCAAATTTCACCAGCAGAATATACAAGGTCAAACCAAGGATTTAAATATCGTGGCACGGGGTCGTGCCGGAAACTTGCTGGCACGGTACGGCACGGTGCGTGCCGGGCCGTGCCGATATGTGCCGGTCACAAAAATTACATGTGTGCCGACACATAATGGCATGAAATATTTATTTTCTTTAGCAACAAAATATTCTAATTGTTTATTATGTATCTTTATCAAATATTTTGAACTTTATGAAAAAAATTACTTATTACTTTAAAGAATAGAGGATTTTGAATTATGCCATCGGCACGGAGGCTGTATCGTGCCGGTATCTTGCTGGCATGGTACGGCACGGTAGATACGGCCCGTGCCGATGGGCACTTAAATCCTTGGGTCAAACTATCATATCTACCATAAATAACACAAAATAGATGGGGCAAAAATAATATAAAGTAGTTCGGAAACACTTTTTCAGTTTGACAGTTACAAAGAGGGTTTCTCCTGCTATCTTGTATGCTTGTATGATGCACAGCAAGTGAATGTAAACCAAACGCAACAGTAAGAACCTGTGACTTACCAGAGCCAACATATCACCAAGATAGCCTCTGAATGGTGTCTGCAGTGCCTGTTGACAAAAGATAAAAAAAACATTTTAGTCTTCGTAACTGGAATATTTTTAAGAAGCCTAATAGTATGTATCCAAATCACCAAACCACGAACCAAACAACTGTGGATTTTTATAAAGACTAGACGCCACCTAATAACTTCATCAAACTGTTGTTATCTTAGCAAAATAGAACAGGCAGGACAATTTGATCAAATAATAACAGATCAGAAGAAAGTTAAACGTCGTAGAGCGTGTATAACCTCCTTTTGCAGAGGGTGTATAGCCTACTTAACCAATAAGTATCATGAAGAGTTAAGATATTCCAAAGCAAGAGGCAACCACACTCGGCTATGCTGGTGCTAGTTTTTTTTTTTTAAGTGATAAAACAGGATGAAAACCTATCTGTTTTAAGGTATTATTTATTTTCCACATAAAAGATGACTAAAATTAAGCATCACTACCGCTAGATCCATAGCGTACAATTACAATGTGAATTGCATCTTCCAGATAAGGCAGACAAACAAAGAGTTGTATCTTGTTGGTTTTGATTAAGTATTATCATTTTTAAATGTCTAAAGCAGGAAAATAATATATTTAGCAAACTAATAGTAATTGTGCTGTACAAAACAGATCGAGTTTTAAACCAGAAGACTATTTGGCTTTTAAGCCATTGGGTCAAATTAAGGATAACATGATAACATAGCCTGCTTCCAAGACGCCAAGCAGCCAAATGTGCAGCATATGGCTCACTGGCATTGGAGTGAAAGTGGTGTTTAGGGATTAACAAGGAACAATGTTCCGACTATAAATCGAAGAAACGATTAAACAAAAAATGGAGAAAAAATAATTAGAATGGGAAGTCGGTTATGGCTTAGGAGGCTTAGGACATGTCATTACATTGAGAGGATAAAATTAAAAGAACTTGAGGTAATTAAATGGACATTTTAAAAAGAGATAGAAAAAGAAAGACTTCAAGGAAAAAAGGCAAATAGAAAAATAAAAGAAAAGAGATGAATTTTCATACAGCTGCAGATTTGGAAGTATGAGATAATAAATCAACAAAGTTTATACAGCAGTGTGGAATTGAAAAATCATGAAGTGGAGTGTCTCTTCCATGCTATGGTGCAAGGTCGATTCTTCAGCCTGGGTTGCAGAGCTTGGTGTGGCCTGCTTCAGAAGCTGGTGAGCGAGTGCACTGTGTGTAGGTGGCTGGGCAGTTAGGTCCAACAAACAAGGCAGCGGGAATAGAGAACTTTAGAACTCTAACAGAAGATATAAAAAGGATAGAAACGAGAAAAAAAGAGGAACTGAAGAAGAGAGTAAGAAGGGAGAGGGGAGGTATATGGCATATGGCTGTCTTATGAGAAAGATAAAGGGGTATTGGGGTCACACCTAATATTCACTTTCCAATTCAAATGACTCTCAACACTTTGAATATATGGGTATAATTGAATTTATTCGAACTAAGAAACTTCAAACCTTAACCGAGGCCTTTTTGGACTGGCGAGGGTATAGTGTTTCAAGGAAGCACTATCTGAGTAGTGTTGTTCAAAGAAACACTAACAGCTTCTTCATCGAGTATCTTCTAACAATTTTTTTTGAAACAAATGCAGAAGCTCCTAATTGGAGTTCTCGATTTTGGGCTTCGAAATCTGATTTGTGCTTTCCGACATAGTTGAAGCTCCAAACTATTTAAATTGCCAAATACTTTATTAGAGGTGATGAGGCTGAAAGCAAAAGTGGAAGCTAGACGAAACAAGTCTAATATCCCTAAGAATGAAGGATTTATCCTCATTTCCAAAGAACTCGAAACTAAAAGACCTTAAATCTAAATAAATACAACCCAACCAAAGTACACTTACGGCTGTTTGGTTGAATGTAGTTGTAAATGCAATGTACTTGGAAATGCGTGCAGATGGAAATGCAACAGCTGTAACTACACCGAGTTTGTTTGGTTCTGTGCAGATGCAACTTGTCAGGGACTTAAAATTTTCCACCCATTTGCTCCTTTGCAATCACCTGAGCACCAAAGGAGATTGCTGCTAGAGGTTTTGCCAAAATCTTCTAGAACCATCTACGGATCTCGAGACTACAGACGTGAAAGCCGATGAGTCAAGTGTCCCTTAGGGTTTCTAGAAGATGTAAAAAACGTAGGCTGTTGGGAGATCGTAGCCTCTCGTTTTGACTTGTAGCTTTTCGCCACTTGGCTCCTTTCTATTTGCTCTCTGGGTTGGCAAGTGGCCTATATATATACTTATGGCCTCCACCCCCTCAAGAGAACTCAATTGTACTCTCACTCTCAAGTAATAAAAATACTACATTCCTCCAAACTCTTTGTCTTGTACTTAGTCATAAAACGAGTAGGTTCGGGCTAGCAAGCAGAGAGGAAGGCTTGCTCACTTTGCGAAGGAAGGTGAGCGTCGCACGGGCTTGACAAGAGATTTTGCTCAAGTCCATGAAAAACTACTACAGTTTAAGTTACTCTGTTTAGCAACCTGAAGCTGATAAATGCATTTGTGAATCCTATCACCTTTCAGATAGAGTAGTGAGGTTACCTCCCCTACTCACAAGCCAATCATATGATTTTATTAATCATTTAAACTCTCTACCTATAAATAAATAAGTGAATATATATATACATATATATATAATAATATTATATTTTCCAATAATGTTTTAACATACAAAATTGATACAATTTAAAATTATCAATCTATTTAACTCTAATAGATATAATAGATACAATTTAAAAAAAATCTACTAAAATTCTCCACTTTTTTTTGTTAAATTAAATAATTATAATTAATTAACATTACTATGTTAGCATACCCAACCAAATGCTATCAAATTTACAAACAATATTATTTTTTATATTTTAAACGAAACTATTAAAAAAATTTACACAAAGAATGTGTTCCACGCTCCCTTTTATTAGTAAGTGTGTGTGTATATATATATTCATTTATTGGTAAATCTATAACAAGTATAAATTTGTTAATTAATATAACTAGTTATTAATTTATTTAATATTCTTAATTAGTGGGTGAATCGATCCCTCACCAACTGTTGTAGTTGGGACAGCAGCCAACATGGATGTAGTTCCAACTGCAGCATTTAGGCCTCTTTGTGCAGTTCCAACTATAACAGTTGGACTCAACTAAACAAAATCAAACACAAGATTTGAGTCAACATGCAATTGCAACTACAGAGCAGTTGCAACTACGTGCGACAAACAGCCCCTTAATTTCATCCATTAAACCCAAGCCAAAAAAAATTAAATAAGCCAAATTAGTCCAATTTGCACCTCAGTTGCATCATGTAAGAGAGTATGAGGATAGAGAGAAAAACAATAGAATAGAAGCACAATAACAAGACAATTACCTAGGATTAACAATCAGCACAAGGCCGTTAACAAGAACTCTCGATAATGTAACTAAGTACACAAGTAGGCAAAAAGAAAAATGCGATAGTACTACTATTCAAGGATTTAAGTGTTGTGGCATGGGAATGTGTCCAGCACTTGCCGAAACAGTATGACACAGCATGTGTCGTGCCATATCGATGTGTGCCGTTGACAAAAATACTTGTGTGCCAACACACTATAGCATAAAATATTTATTTTCTCTGGCACTGATATATTCTATTTGCTTACAATATATTCTTCATCAAATCTTTTGCATTTTATTGATATAATTACTTGCTAATGTCAAAAAAAAAAAAGAGGGATTTGAGCCGTGCCATCGGCAAGGGATTTACATCGTGTCGATATCTTGTCAGCACAGTATGGCATGGTGATCACGACCCCTACTAATGGGCATTTAAATCCTTGCTACTAGCACATCTAGTGAACCAACTTACCTCTTATCATGATTTTGTCTATTAATATATCATTTTTTTTGCACTCCTTAATATTAATTTACATGGTTAAGTGACTAAACAACATTGCTCTTATAATATAGTTTTTCTCCTTAACAAAGAAACTAATTTTTTTTGTTTATGATGCTAAAATACAAAAATTACAAAAGAACACAAAGCATTTCACACGACCACTAACAAGTGTTAATTGAGGTTGATCACACCCCAGTATTGCAAAAATTTGCCATTCCAAGTAACACTAATCAAAAGAGAAGCTAGTCGTAAGACGCAAGCATTTCACAAGGCTGCTAACAAGTGTTATCTTAGGTTGATCACACCCCAACATTTAGATAGCTTGCCAGCACTTGATCAAAAGAGAAGCTAGACAGAAGAATATCTCACTAGCTATTAGATGAATTAGCATTCAAAACTCTCTCCAACTCCAAGCAGCATATAATCTACTAAGCTACTACTAGGCACAATGTACGCACAACATACAGCAACTAATAAACTATATTTACCAGTGTTTGAAAAGGCGCGCCTAAGGCGCGCGCCTCAGCGGCTAGGCGCGAGGCGCGGGCCTCAGCGCCTCAGCAATAGCGAGGCGAGGCGCTTTTGTTGAGGCGCCTAGGCCCTGAGGCGCGCGCCTCAGGCGAGGCGCGAGGCGCACGTGAGGCGCACGCCTCGCAATATTTATTATTATATCAGTTTTGGATTCATTTTTTCGTTGTTGGATTTCGAATTTAGATTTTATATTTTAACCCAATAAGATAGTTAAAAGATCCAAAAAGAAACCCCAAAAAACCCTAGTAAATGCCATTCATCCGCCATCTCCTCTCCCTCTCGTGTTCCCACATCCTCTCTCTATCCGTGGGCATCCAACAGCAGCAGCATCAGCTATCGCTGGCAGCAGGAACAAGCAAGCAGCAGCAGCGGTAGCAAGAAAGGAAGGGCAAAAGCAATTTGCAAAGTTGCAGCAGTTTGAAAAAGGAAAAGGAATTGAAAAGCGAAAAGAAATAGAAAAAGGAAAGGGAATTAAAAAAGGAAAGGGTAAGTTGTCATCATCTCGACCATCTTTTTCCATTGATGAAGAGCCAGATTGGGTTGATTTTGAGGATACAGAAGAAGAAGAGGATATTAGGGATGAAAAATCTGAAGAAGAAGATTATGGCGATGCAAGCGACGAGGATGAGGATGAGGATGATACTTGAAGAACGATCAAATGAAAACATTGGCACCACAATCACTTTTAAGTTTTAATTTGAAAGTTGAAATATATTTTTTTTAATTTGAGAACCTATACGCATGTGTTATCTTTATTTTTTGATGGTTATCTTATTTTTGTATGGTTATTTTGGGGTTTTCTAATGTAGAATATTAAATTAATTAGGCTTAGTAAATGTGTGCCTCGCCTTCTTGAGGCGCGCGCCTCGTAGTGCGCCTCGCGCCTAGGCTCCAGCAAAGTTTTGCGCCTCTTTGCGTCTCACGCCTTTTCAAACACTGATATTTACCATACATGAGTACATATAACATAATCTCTTTACTCTATATCTAACCATAGGTTTGTAAGTTTCACTGTACATTTAAATTTAGGGAATGAGTTGCTGTGATCTGTGAATCGACACCATTCACGGTATAAAATCTCTCCAGCTATTATCTAATTTCTGAAACAGACAACCACAAAATTTCAAGCTTAGTTTGATAAACAACTATTTGGACCACAGTTTCAATACTACTTTGTAGCTTCAGAAATCTCAGTAGTATATATTCATAGGAAATCTAACAAGCACTCTCAACATTTAATTGTCTTCTATGCACCATAAATTCAACAAATCTTTCCCCAGAATCTGCACACTGTTCCTTATACCAATATTATGGCGTTTTATTTTACAAGCATTGTTTTACCTACCATAAATTATCACCTTTTAAGTACCCATATATTTCTAACTCTCTAATCATCTCCTTCAATTGAAGTGGAAGTGGGTCAATTGTTCATGAGTTTTGCTAATCAATATAAAAAGAAACAAAATTTCTCCTCAAATCATTTTAAGCACAAAACAAGAGGGAAAGAAAGAAAATGCAATAGTGTAAGTTTTCATGCATATTCATATGTCATCATCACTAATAGACTCTTCTATATTACCAAAAACGAAACTTTAAAAAAAAAAAAAAAAAAAAAGATAAAAAAAGAGGATCTTCTGACCAGAAGGTGAGATGGAGATTACTGCTGTCCCTACTAATTTCAAATTCAAGTCGGAGCACAGATCCACGGCATTGATCCCCGTCTCACCGTGCAGTGATGCCCCATAAATTTTTTATCCAAAAGAGAGACCTAACGGATCAACCATTCCATAGCACCTATCTACTCTCTCTTTTTCTTTTCACATCAACAATACAATTTCCGCGGAATCGGAGAGCAAGGAAGAGGGAGACAACCTGGAGATCCTCGGGCAAGTACTCGTGCTTCATTGAGAGATCCATGGCGCGCTTGATCCGCTGGTGCCGGGCGTCCACCACCTCCCGCGGGAGCCGCGCGAGCGCCTCCTTAATATCGAGATCGCAGTACGGATCGTACAGATCGTCGTACCGAAGCCCTAAAACCAAACGCAATAGATCATAACAATTGGCATCAATGATCTCCGATTTCGCCGATTCGAAGGAAAAAAAAAAACCCTAAGCCTAACCCTAACCCTAATTGGGGAGGAAAGAAGGGTTGCTACCGTAGTTCCTGAGGCGTTGGGAGACGGTCTTCATGTGCTGGCGAGCGAGCCAGTTGCGGCGGGGGTTGATGAGCCACTGCGTCCACGACGACAACGCCATTTCTCTCTCTCTCTCTCTCTCTCTCTTTCTCTTTCTCTTTCTCTTTCTGCCCAACAAATGGCAAATGGCAAATGGCAAATGGCAAAGGTAAACCTGGCGCCCCTCTCTTCCTCTCCTCCTCTTCGACCCGAGAAGCGATCCGATGAACGAAAATTATATGGGGAATGGCCCCAAACAAGTTTGTTTGGGGCCGCTCGCGGATGAGTGCCATGTGGCACCCTAGCCACGCGGCGCCCATCTCCCACGGAGAGCAGCGGGATTTTTTTTTTATTGGTGCACCTGGTGCACCGTTTTTGGCTTTAAAATTTTTATTTTTTATTTTTTAATTATAATTTAATATAATAGATAATAGATATACATTTTATGATACTTAAAAAAATGTATGTAAAGAAATTTACATATATTGTTATCTTGTCGCTAAACAGCAATACCAATCAAGAGCAGAGCATTGCATTACTTGTGCCTTTAAAAGATCAAGAAGCACAATTATATACTTATCGTGCCTACTTGTACTCAATTTGTCTCTTACATGCTCTCCTATTCTAGCAACCAGTAGTAAAATTGCTTCTTAGCAGTTGAATAAGGAAAAATTTCGTTGCAAATCTATATCAATCGAGAAGTATATTAAATAAATAAAAAATTGTTAAATATAAAATGAGCATAATAACAGACAAATTAAACATTATACTATCCCTTTTAACCTTGCGTAACAATATATTATGCTACCAAAGCGTGCACTGTTTTGATCAAGTCCAGTGCCTCCGCCTCCATGATATCAAAGGAAAGTTCAAATGCTTATACAGAAAATCAAGAAAACAAAATTTGTATTCAAAAGAGCTCCCAAATCCTCAAATTCGTAGTCAAGTCAATATATAGATAAAAAAAAAAAAAAAGTATTTGCAAATCTACGTCTATTTTTATATAAAAAATCATGGAACAGAAAAAAGTCATATAATCTATATTATAAAAAAAAAAAAAAAGTTAAAAACACACACACAACACAATCATACACACACACACACACATATCTCTTCTTTTTTGTCCTCTGCTTTGGGTTTCTCTTCATCTTCTTTCTTCTTAACTTTGTACTCTTCCTTCTTCTCCGGCTTCGGCGGCTCCGGGTTTTCTTCTGCACCATCTCCACTACCTTCAGTGGATCCTTGACAGCTTTATTCTCCTTCACCATCACCTTTTGGCTTCTGCAATCCATTTTCGACTCCTCTACACCTGCAGAACAAACATTAAAGTAAAAAAAAAATCCAAAAAAGTCCAATGAAATTTATAAAAATTTGATTTTTAGAACTTTAGGTAAGTATTATAAAAAACCAACAACAAAAATGGATGTTTGAAATATAAAAATGCTAAAAAATCTAAAAATAAAATGAGATATCAGAGGTGTAAAAAGCATATAAAAATATAATTTTTATGCTTAGAACTACAAACAAACAAAAAATAATAATAAAATAGAAACCAAACAAAAAAGAAGCGTATAAAAATCTAATTTTTATGCAACTACAAACAAAAAAAACATAAAATAGAAACCAAACCAAAACAAATTTGAAGCTTCTAAGACATGTTCATGTGACACACAACATGTGAGACCCTAGATAGTCCTATATATGAGATATAATAGGGTTAGAACTCTTAACCCGGCTTAAACATTTTGGGTGGTGGCTAGGCCCAAGAGGTTAAGAGAGTTAGGTGTGCTAGGACGGGAGTAGTCTTAGGATGGGTGACTGTGAGAATTCGAATTTTGAAAATTTGAAATTCCGTGTTCCTCTCCCCTGATACTGTGTTTTTGATCAGTATACGTATATATATACATGTATTTATATATATATATATGTATATAAGTGGTATTTAGTGGTATTTAGTGTTTTTGGATTTTTGTCGCGGAGAGTGAACGGCTTAACGGCGCGAACCGGAGTCCGATTCTGACGATCCAAAATGGTGAGTTCGATGTCTCGGCAGTGCTGAACGCGATGGCATGATCCGCGTTGACATGCGACTAACGGTTTGAGAGATCTTTCATCTTGTTCGCCGAGAGGTCGAATGTCACATTTTTTTGATTTCGCGATTTAGACCCTGTTCTCGCACCGTTTCACGTGAGATTGCTTGTGGAGGGGTGTCTGGGCATTTTGTACCTGCTGTAAGGGACTGAGGTGTATTTTTCTGTGTTTGGAGGGCTTATTTGCAATTGTGCAAGTGTATTAGTTGTGTGTGTGTGTGTGTGAGGGTGTAGTTGGATTTTCTCCCTCTCTCTCTCTCCCTCAGCCTCCCCAGAGGTGAGCACCAGCTCCCCCTGCCCCTTGACCTCCTCCCCGAGCTCGGCCGACCGCCGCCGGCCATCCCCTGGCCGGAGCAACCTCGGCCAACTCCTCTCTTCCCTTTTCTTCTTCTTCTCATTCTTCTTCTTCTTCTTCTTCTTCCCTGCGGTGTTCACCCAGGGGAAACCCATGCATGGGCTTCCCCTGAGGTGGCACAACCGCCGGGGTGGTGCGCCACCGCCGGGAGCTGCCGCCGTGGGCCGCCGGAGCCGCTGCAGCCACTGCTGGGAGTGCTGCTGGCCGAGCTTGGTGGGCCCGCGCCGCCGCCGCCTCCCGACGCCTGGGAGGGTGAGCACCGTCACCCTCATGTCCTCCGGCGCCGTCCCCTGCCTCTCCGGCCGTCGCCGTGCCGCCGGAGAGCCGCCGGAGCCGCCGCGGGCTCGGTTTTGACAGCTAGGGCTGTTGCGGCCTTGTTTGCTCCGCCGCTGCCACCCGCCGTCTTTTTTGTCTCGGTCACCGGCAGGACGACGTCCGGCGACCTCCTCTTGCCGGTGCTCGCGTCGCCGCCGGCCGCCGTCGCCGTCCGTTGCCGCGCCGCCGTGCCCTAGCCAACCCGAGAGCCGCCGCTCTCCCCGCGCCGCCGCCGCCGCTCCCTGTTGCTGGCTGAGGTGAGCCCCCTCTTCCTTGCCTCCCCCGCATCCGACCCTGGCCGCCGCTGGCCGTGCATGTCGGCCGGCAGCCGGCCGGAGCTGGTTGCTCCGGCCAGGGTCTGATTTTTGGGTTTTTGTGGTTGGCTTGGTTGTTTGAGGTCCCTGTTGACTCCCGAAGCTCGGGAGGGTGAGCACGATGATCGCGGCGATGCGCTGATCATCATGCTCACCTTAGTTCTCTGTTTGGTTGAGCCGTTTTATTGTTCGGCCTTTGTCGAGCTTTTTCGCCTTATGTTTGCGCTGTTTTTATGCATTTTCCCGGCTTGCGACTAGTCCTGTCACAGTGGGACTGTGAGCACGGTTTCCGTGATGTCGTTACCTATCTGCTGGTGCTTGCGGAAGGTCGTGCGGACGTACGGTTTGCTCTAGCGGCTTCGTTTATTGCTTGTATGTTTGTTTAAGTTGCTTGTTTGTGGACTTTGGCTTTTGTGGCAATGTTGCGATGCTGTGGGCAGCAAGGGCTTGGTTCTTAGGGCCCTGTGGACTGGTTGTCCAACCCCTTCGCCTTTCGTGGAGATTCCGACGCGTTTTTCGATGAATTAATCGGCGAAACGTGTGTTTCTAGTCGTGCGACTCACTCGCTGTTTTCGCGAGCGACTTGGCTTCGTCGTTTAGCCTCGTTGGCTGTTCCTCATCGCTGTCCCGAAGTTCCGAGGACAGCGGATGAGTGATGTGGGGTTCCGGTGCCAATTCGGCATTTTTCGGGAACCCGAGAAGTCTTTTCGGGTGCGTTTGGTGTTCGTGGCACCCCGAGCTTGTGCTCGCTGTCCCGTCACTTGGTTTTGTGTGTTCGGGGACAGCGAGGGACCTTGTTGGCTGTTTGGTACCCCTGTAGAGCTTAGTGTGGTTCGGGATTGTCCCGGTGGGTTTCCCGGGCGATCCGTCGGTTCCGGGATGTGTGAGCTTTGTGTTTAGCGTCGACTTGGTGGACCTTGACCTTGTGAGTCTTTCGTAGGTCCTGTCGCGGTTCCCGAGAGCCGTCGGTGTTAGACTTGATCTTTCGACAGGTGGGTACTTCGATCCGGAGTCGGTTCAGTGGACTACGGTGATACCTTTCTATCCCTTCTCTTACATTTCAGTTATTAGTTCACTTGACTCCCGTTGACTCTACTTATATGTGCTTGGATAGTAGAGTAGTTGTGGTTTGCATGATTCTTGAGACGACCTAGTTGGTCGGTGGTGATCGCTTGTTGTTCCGAGCGATCATCGTTGTGGTTTACCAGTTGCTTCACGGCTCGTTGCCGTTCTGTGGATTGAGCATTCGCATCGATCGTCACAGCTCCCTAGCACCTCACGTATGCCAACGGTTTGATCCTCTGTACCGGGCATCTTTTCCGGAAAAGGGACGCGCGTATTTGCCAACGGTTTGACCCTCCGTACCGGGCATCTTTTCGGAAAAGGGACGCGCGTATATGCCAACGGTTTGATCCTCTGTACCGGGCATCTTTTCGGAAAAGGGTCGCGTGTATCCGACCCGTGAGCCTCGACGCAGGGCGTCTGGTAGGTTTTGTGCCAGTTGGTTGAGCAGGTTGTGACAGTGCCCGGGGTGCGTCCCGGTGGTTATAGATTGGGTTTGCTTTGTGGTTATCTCCTTTGATGCATATACTAGTTGCTTACAGTAGCATAGTTGTTTCAGTTGTATGTCAGCCTCATACTTACTTGTGCTACTGTATACCATATCTAGCTTTTTGTTGACCCTCGTGCCGGTGTGTACACCTCGCCTTCGTCGGCTTGCGGTACCCACTGGGAGGGGAGACATGTTTACATGTTCTCACCCCCCGCCCTCGTTGTTGTTTTCAGGTGAGCAGGGTGGTGAGTGTCGGGACGCTGCGAGGCACGCCTAGATAGTAGCTCTAGAGGTTCCGACTTGTGAGGCTACTCCCCCAGATTTTTGGTTATTACCCTATCCTTCAGCTAGATGTGATTGTGGTTCAGTTACCCTTTGGATATTATCTGGCATGCTTATGTTTTGTGGATTTATTCAGTATTCATACGTGATTGTCTTGCATGCTTAGATCTTGTGATGTTTGATGTAGTTTCCATGTGAGGATGTCGATGCTTTTATTCTATCATTGTGGCTTTTATCGAACGTCTTGGTTTTCTACCCCTCGTGGTAGCGCTTTCAAATAAAGGTTTCCGTGTGAGAAACGGTTTTCAAATGGATTTCTAATCGTTCGACTTTTGTGATTTAAAAAGAGAGTTCTCGTGTGGAGAACGGTTTCCAAATGATTCTTGGATGTTTGAAATTAGGATTTCAAAGAAAGCTTCTGGGTAAGAAGCAGTTTTCTAGAATGATTTGCTGTTTGTGCATCGCATCATCCTTCGCCTAAGGACCTGCTTAGATTCATACAGGTTTAAGGACCTGTTAGCTGTATGAATCTCTTTGAGTTGTTATGCTGTTGTGATGAATGAATGGTGGTTGTGATCCTGTTGTTTGTTGTGTACGCCGTGCAAATACAGGGGAGGCTCTGTCCGTGTGTACAGTGGACCCTGTATTTGTGGCGGGTCTGTACGTGGCGCGGGCTAGGCTTTCAAAAAAAAAAAAAAATTGGCACATTTTCCGCATCTAGAACTAGCCCGGGGCGTGACAGTGACTCCCTGAGAAGTTGGGGCGTCACAGTTGGTATCAGAGCCAATTACCAGCCGAAAGTGTGAGATGAGTCTCGGCTGAGTCAGGATTGTACAATGGGAAGAGCGAGGCTCTCATACTGTCGACTGTTGTGGGTGGAGCGCAGCTCACCACAAAGTAGGTTTAGGTTAGCGAGACGAGTCTCACATCGCCTGATACTTGTGAGTCTGAGCCTGACGAGGACGTCAGGACTTAAAGGGGGGGAGAATGTGAGACCCCAAATAGTCCTATATATGAGATATAATAGGGCTAGAACTCTTAACCCGGCTTAAGCATTTTGGGTGGTGGCTAGGCCCAAGAGGTTAAGAGAGTTAAGCGTGCTAGGACGGGAGTAGTCCTAGGATGGGTGACCCCCTGGGAAAGTTGGGGCGTCACACAACACTCACCATCAAACCCCTTCAAGCTACGCTTTACCATTTTGGCGCACCCTTCGCAATGCATGTACATCCTCATCACCACCTCTTGCATCATCATCTAAGCCCGTGAATCGACACATAGTAGACTACCGCGATGTCCTCCACCACCTCTGACGTTGCCATGAGGAGAGCATAACGATGCGACCCTAAACCCTAAACCCTAAAGAAAAAAAAGTAAATTTGTAGAGACATTATCTGAATTGCAGTATATTTTAGGGGTTTAAAGTAATTTTCAGTACCTAACATTTCATTATCTTCGATTTTAGTATCTCTCATTCATGTGGTACCCAACTTTAGCAGGTTTTCATAAAAATATTACAGAATATTCTGTTCCACATCAAGCTGCAGATTTTTTTTGGCACAAATACTTTTTAGAGCTAACAAAGAGCTAGTGAAATAAGAAATAAGGAAAGGTTAGGAACTGAGATCAATTTTTTTGTAATTCAAATACCCATTCAAAATGTGCTCTAGTTATGGTAATGTTTGTATATTTTTTACATAATATAAATTTTAGCACAAATATAATAACAATTCAAAAGTTCAGAAAGTGGCCCTAAATTAAAAGAAAACATAAAAAAAACAAAACTGAGTCTGAACCTTTTTTTTTCCATCCTTTGGTGATGATAAAGAAGAAGGGATTAATAATTTTTTACATATGAAGAAAATCAAAACTCACCTACCGATTTTCGATTATCGTGGCATCTCTTCCCCTCCGGGCAGCATATGCGTCTCTCCCCCTCGGGGCGACATCTGTGTTGCTTTCTTTCCGGCCGGCATCTGTGTCATCCGCCGCTATGCAACTATGAATGGTGTCTGCATCATCTGCTGCTGCACGACTACCGTCGGAATCTGCGTCGTCTGCTGCTGTGCGACTCTAGGCGTTGTTTGCGTCGTCTGCTGCTGTGCGACTACTAGCGTTGTCTACGTCATTCGCTGATGTGCGACTATAGGCGGCATCTGCATCATCCGCGACTGTACGACTATGGGCATATTTGCGTCGTAGTCGCCTCCACCCGTGAACCAATTGGCACCTAGAGAGGGCGAGGAGGGAGGAGGCATGAGAAGAGAGAGGGGAGAGGAAAAGACAGAGAAGGGGTGTGGAGAAGGAGGAGAAGGAAAGAGACAAGCACCCTATTGTTACCGTGAACGCCTTAATTGGAAGGCCAAGAGGTAGGGAGAGCGTGCTGTGTGAACGCCTTAATTGGAAGGCATGGGGACGGGTTAGAAAATGTAGAGATGGAGGTAGTGCGCCTTAAAGATTGGCCTTGCTCTCCTTTAGAATAAGGAAGTTTCGCCACATCAGCAAAGTAATTGAGGTTTAATATAGTTCAAAACTTCAGAAAGTGGCCCTAGATTAAAGAAAAATAAAAAAGACAAATAGAGACTGAATCTAAAAAAAAATTCGATCCTTTGGTGATGATAAAGAAGAAGGGACCAAAAATTTTTTACGTAAGAAGGAAATCAAAGTTCACCTACCGATTTCATATTGTCGTAGCATCTCTTCCCCTCCGGGAGGCATATGCGTCTCTTCCCCTCGAGGCGGCATCTGTGTTGCTTTCACTCCGGCCGACATTTTTGTCATTCGCTGCTATGCGACCATGGGTGATGTCTGCATCATCCGCTGTTATGCGACTCCCAGTGAAATATGAGCCATCTGCTACCTGGCAAACGGGCGGATTGGAAAATTTGCGGGTGGGTCATTGTACCCGCGGGTCATATGGGCATGGGTAAAATTTATCCGTAAATTTTTGGGTAGTCAACATCTTTATTTATACCTACCCACGGGAGGGCAAGTGGGTATACGGGTTACCCACAATATATATATATTTTTTACTCCTATACCTTCCAAATGTAAGACACACACACACACATATATATATATATGTATGCATATATATATGTATGTATATATATATGTATGTATGTATGTATGTATATATGTATGTATGTATGTATATATGTATGTATGTATGTATATATGTATGTATGTATGTATATATGTATGTATATATATATATATATGCACGTGTATATATATATATATATATATATATATATATATATATATATATATATATATATATATATATATATATATATATATATAGGCTACTATACTATCTATAGTACCGGGGCTCTGGTACTATAGTTGCTTTTTCGATCTTAGGGTGTTCAAATCAACGATCCACACCGTTGAAACTGATCTAGGATATGTGAACTTTGATTTCGTTTACTTAGTAAATAAATCATGTCAAAATGAACGGTGGAAATTGAATAATCCTTAAAATTTGAGTATAGGAGTTTCAAATTCAAGATCAAGGATGTTGACCTTCATCTATGTAGTTTAAAGTATTTTCTATCAAAATTTGAATAAATTTTGATTCTTCTCCACCGTTAAACTACAAACTCGCCATAATAACCATTGAAATTTGACAATTTTGAAACGGTTTGATCACAAAGTAAACTACGTCGAAAAATTATAAAATTTTATTCCTAAGAACTTCAAATATTCTAGACCAGTTTCAACGGTGTGGATCGTTGATTTGAACACCCTAAGATCGAAAAAGCAACTATAGTACCGGAGCCCCGGTACTATAGATAGTATAGGAGACTAGCTCTATATGTATATATATATATATGTATGTATGTATATATATATGTATGTATGTATATATATATGTATGTATGTATATATAAATGTATGTATGTATATATATATATGTATGTATGTATATAGAGTTGAGCTAGAATACTTTTGGAAGCACCAACCCCTTGGTGCTTCCACATTTCTAGCCTTTGGATCTACTTCTTGATTACTTATAGCCTTTAGATCAAACACTATTCCACCTACCACCACCTACCACCATCATCTCAACCCTCCAAATCTCCATCCAATGGCTATAAACCCACAAGCACCACCCCCATGATACTTCCAAAAGTATTCTAGCTCAATTCTATGTATATATGTATGTATATATATATATGTATGTATATATATATATGTATGTATGTATATATATATGTATGTATGTATGTATGTATATATATATATGTATGTATGTATATGTATATGTATGTATGTATATATATATGTATATATATAGAGTAAGGCTACTATCCTTTTAAGAGGATAGCAGCCTTGGTCCTCCCAATTTTTTAGCCGTTGATCTTGCTTTGAGATCCGGTTCCGCTGGCAGAGGTTTGTGCGGAGGTTAACGGAGCACGTCCGTTAACGGAGAGGGGTAAGCGTGAAGCTAAGGGGAAAAGAAAAAAAAATTCCATCACCCATCTATGCTCACAGCAAAAACCCTAAGTTCTCTCCTCTAGGACATTCTTCTTCTCTGGGACCAACACCTTCTATAGCACATCCCCCATTTTTTGCGCAGAGCAAAAACCCATCTCCATCTTCCTAGCTCATTTCCCTCTTCTTCCTCTCCCAGTCTTCCTCTTCCGTCGCGACCAACTTCATCACTCGGATTGAGTGCTCGGACGTGCTCTGAAGCCTCTTTCTCCTTCGCTCCGGATCAAACATTCAAATCTACTTGGTGAGTTTTCTTTGTTTCTCGATTTCTATGGAACTTCTTTTATGACAAATCTAGTTAGCTTGATTTCTTTTTTTTGGCTTTTTGCCAACTTTTTATGTAAATTGATTTTTTTCATCTTTCAATCAAGAAGCAGAGTACTTTAGTTCTTCTTTCCTCTCCTTTTGCTGAGAAAATCAAGATATTATTTGAAACTTATCTTATATTCTTTAACTTTCGTTCTTGATATTACCAGTTTATTCATTTTTATTTGTTTCTTGTGAATTCTTTGATGATCATTTCGTTTTTTGAATATCGAAATTTGGTTTCCTATTTTCTTCCCTTTGTATTTTCACTGATTCTTTACATCCGAAGTAGAGCAAAAATTTCTGTTAAAAATCAGGCTTTTTTTTTTCACATCAAGTCTTTCTTGATTCAAATGAGAAAACTATATTTATTGACATTTAAAAAGTTGTATGAATCTATACTATATTCATAGCATAGATGTTGTGGTATGACTCTTTGCATATTTCTTTTTATAGGTAATCCATGGCATATTCTAAAAGCGATTTCTACAATGATGAAGTTGTTCGCTGCAAATGCCATGAAATAGCAGTTTTACGAGTATCGCAGAAACCGAAAACCAAGGGGATGCAATTCTATGGATGCCCCAACTACGGCAGTGAAAAAGTGAATTATTGTAATTTCTTCCAAAGGGTCGATAAAGAAGTAAGGAATAAAGAATTATCTGAAGCCTCAAGTTCTAACCTTCTGAAAATGAAGAGTAGTTTGGTTCCTGAGTCTCAATATATGCATAGCAAATTGTCAGATGAATGGGTAATCGAACGTATTAACAATTTAGAAGCAAAAATAGCTGATCAGATGCAAGTGCTGAAAGATCAAATTAATGCGGATAGAGCTGATGTTGAGAGAAAGGCATACATCATAACTTTTCTTGTGCTATTGATATACATTAAGTTTCTCTTTGGACTTTAAAGTCTGTTGGATGTAATGGATGTAATTGGATGTAACTAGACTTTAAAGTCTGCAATTGGAATGTAATGAAAATATTGTAGTTTCAGTTTTGATTTATGGTTTTAAATATCGACTTTTGGTGTAATAGAAAACATTAGCTTCAATGAATGAAATGCAGTTCTGGTATGATTGAATTTTTTTAATTACGTTTTAGAGACTTGAGATAAATATAATACTATAGCTGAATGAAATGAAATGAAGTTAACATTAAAGCTGAATTTTTTTCAGCAGCAGGTTTTACATATAGAGATTGAGACAAAGAAGTTAACCTTAAAGCTGAAATTTAATATAAAAAACCTGCAGTAACTACATGTGAATTTAAAAATCTGCTTTTACTACTATACTCTTAACATCAAAATGGCATAAAAACCTGCTATCCAACATCTTGAGCTTTGATACATCTTGCAATTCAGATTTAACTGCATGAAATTACAACAATTCCAGCATCTTGCAATGAAGTTAACAAAAAAAAAAAAGACATCAAAGAGATGAACACTAATGCTGAAAATTAACACCAAAGAAATGAATTCAGATTTAACATCAAAATTTACGTCAAAAATCTGCTGCAGTTGAATACATATTTAACTGCTTGAAAATTACAGCAATTTCATCATCTTACATGAAAAATTCTGCTGCTGCACTTATCAAAACATTACAGCAAACTCACAATATGACTAATCTAAACATCTAATCTATTTAAGAAAACACTTCTTTGCTTCATCTACGGCAGCATGTAGAACTAACATCAAGCATATTCTCAGCATCTTTCAAGCATCTAATCCATCCAACTGACATCATCTAGTTCTCCTCCTCACTCTCTCCATGGCTATCACTCGAATCTAATGCAAAATTTGCCACGTTCTTTGGTAACTGCAGTATAACAATCCAAAAATTAGCAAATTAAATATAAATTATATTAGAAAAAAAAAACCCAAATTACATTAGAAAACACCCAAAAAGGAGAAAAATTACCTCTTTGCAAGTTCTGATGTTGTGGCCTTTCTTTTGACAATTTGCGCAAGTTCGTGACTTCTTGGCATTCTTTTCGGCAGGTGGCTTAAGTCGTTGAGGCTTTCTTTTTCCTTTGCACTGTGATTGTGGCGGATCTTTTACAATCTGTTTTCCTAAATTAACATTTACATGACTTGTTTGTGAAATGAAAATTCGTTGATCACTCGGATTCTTATCATATTTTGATCCTTTTTCACTTTCAAGTTCTTGGTTAAATGTCGAAAGTTCTTCAATAATCGATTTCATTTTCTCTGTTCCCATAGTATATGCCTTATAATTCTTCGTAGTTTCAGATATGAATTTTTGACATTGTAAGCTAACTGATTGAAGCCATTGTGCTTGATTACTTGATGATTCACCAACTGCTACAATTCCCACACTATCAAGTACCATGCCACTTTTAGCTTCTTTTGTCCATCTTTTCAAGATATATATTTTTTCGGAATGTGATGTATTCCTACAAAATGCATCACTTTGAGAGCATGAGCACACAATATCCCTGCGAATTCGAACATTTTGCAATTGCAAGACACTATATCCTCATCTTTATCAACAGTAACTATATAAGAATAAATTCGTTGTTTGGAGATAGAAGGTTTTTCTATAGTGAATACTTTATATGTGTTTTTCTCTACTTCAACAAATCTATAACCTGTTAGTACCTTCAACTGGTCTCTAAAGTCGGCAAAAACTTTTTTTGTGTATATTTCACGAGCTCGCTCTTCAACTGGATCTAAGGTCCACAAAGTAGCCTCCCCGTCTTTCATTTTAAATTCTTCCTCATCCTCCTTTTCGTATCTACTTGACACTATCTTTTCAAACTGGATTACAAATTTATATGCCGAAGTGTGAGAATCCAAAAAAATTTTAGAAAGCGCATTCATACCTTCGCTACGTTGCGAGGTAGACATGTTTGCAAAGAAAGTACTTCGAAAATATGCAGGAGCCCATTGATGACGGCAATTCCATAGACAACAAAGATGGCTATTATCACGCAAATCGTATTTTTCAAGCATAGATGCCCATTCACTCTCAAATTCATCAACAGTCAAGCTATTGTTTATACATGATTCCAAGTCATCTTTGAAACCTCTTTTTGTGCCATAGAGAACCCCTAGGTGCTCTCTTGCTTTTCTCATGATATGCCATTGGCAGCACCTATGAACAGTGTTTGGAAATATTAGCTTGATTGCCTTTCTCATGGCAGGATCTTGATCTGTAATAATGGCCCCGGGATGACAGTCGAACATTGCTTCTAACCAAGTTTTAAACAACCAACAAAAGGTATTGGCGGTCTCATCTCTTAGTAAAGCACATCCAAAGAAGATAGATTGCTTATGATGATTAACGCCTACAAACGGTGCAAAAGGCATGCTATATTTGTTGGTGCAATATGTTGTGTCGAAGCTTACGACATCCGAAAAGGATTGATACGCCATTCTTGATCTCCCGTCAACCCAAAATAAATTACGTGTTGTATGTTCCTCGTCAACATCTATGGCATAGAAAAATGATGGATCCTTTTGTTGAAGCTCCCGAAAATAGTTAAGAACACTTGCCACGTCAATCCCAATGAGCCTTCTATTTTGTTCAACGATTACGTTACTTAAGTCCTTTCGAGTGAAGTGAATATTTTTCATTCCTCCTTCTCTTGTGGCTAAAAATGACATAATTTGTGAAGTAGAAATATTTTGCTCGCTTAACATGTTTATCATTTCTTTTTGTTCGTTGGTGATTGAGCGGTGTGAGCGAGGTGAAAAAAAAAAAACGAGCCTTTGAAGGACTTACAATCAAGTCATGATTATGCTCTTTGTTAAAACTCATGACCATCCACTTTCCTCCTTCAACCATTTTTAATCTCAGTTGTGCTTTACACCCACATCGTCTAAATGGAAATTCCTTTTGTGGTGTTCGATTGGTTTGAGAAGAAGCAACATTGTCTCCCATTTCATTTGTTTGACGCTTCGATTGTCCTTCTTTCGAACAAGTGTATACCAAAGTTGTTACCATACCTTCAAGCTTTTTTGCTTTATAATGACTTTGCTTTCTTATACTAAATCCTGTTTTAAAGGCATAGATATTGTAGAAATCCTTTGCTTCCTCCGCATTAGGAAAAATTTGGCCCAAAAATGGCTCATCGATTGCAGATTCTTCTTGGCTAATTTCTTCTAATTGTTGTTGTTGATTTATCTGATTTTCATAAGAACCATTTTCTCTTTCCCCTCTAATGCTCACACCTAGTAAAGTCTCATCACCGAGTATATCTTCCTCATCATTAGTAGCCTCTAAATTAGAAGAACCAATTACAGATGCACCTTCCCCTTCATGAGAGGTGTTTATGGGCCTTGAAAATTTCATTGATATAATGATCTACAAAAAAAATAAATATATATATGCAAAGAATTACCATACAACTTTTTAAATGTTAATAAATCTAGTTTTCTCATTTGAATCAAGAAAGACTTGATGTGAAAAAAAACAAGCCTGATTTTTAATAGAATTTTTTGCTCTGTTTCGGATGTAAAGAATCAGTGAAAATACAAAGGGAAGAAAATAGGAAACCAAATTTCGATATTCAAAAAATGAAATGATCATCAAAGAATTCACAAGAAACAAATAAAAATTAATAAACTGGTAATATCAAGAACGAAAGTTGAGAAAAATCAATTTACATAAAAAGTTGGCAAAAAGCCAAAAAAAGAAATCAAGCTAACTAGATTTGTCATAAAAGAAGTTCCATAGAAATCGAGAAACAAAGAAAACTCACCAAGTAGATTTGAATGTTTGATCCGGAGCGAAGGAGAAAGAGGCTTCAGAGCACGTCCGAGCACTCAATCCGAGTGATGAAGTTGGTCGCGACGGAAGAGGAAGACTGGGAGAGGAAGAAGAGGGAAATGAGCTAGGAAGATGGAGATGGGTTTTTGCTCTGCGCAAAAAATGGGGGATGTGCTATAGAAGGTGTTGGTCCCAGAGAAGAAGAATGTCCTAGAGGAGAGAACTTAGGGTTTTTGCTGTGAGCATAGATGGGTGATGGAATTTTTTTTTTTCTTCCCCTTAGCTTCACGCTTACCCCTCTCCGTTAACGGACGTGCTCCGTTAACCTCCGCACAAACCTCTGCCAGCGGAACCGGATCTCAAAGCAAGATCAACGGCTAAAAAATTGGGAGGACCAAGGCTGCTATCCTCTTAAAAGAATAGTAGCCTTACTCATATATATGTATGTATATATATGTATGTATGTATGTATATATATATGTATGTATGTATGTATGTATATATATATGTATGTATGTATGTATATATATATATATATGTATGTATGTATATATATATATGTATGTATGTATGTATATATATATGTATGTATGTATATATATATGTATGTATGTATGTATATATATATGTATGTATGTATATATATATGTATGTATGTATATATATGTATGTATGTATATATATGTATGTATGTATATATATGTATGTATGTATATATATATATGTATGTATGTATATATATGTAAGCTACTATGCTATTAATAGCACCAAACACTTTGTGCTACCAAGTTTTTCGCCGTTAGATCTACCCCTTTGATCATTTTCACCCGTTAGATCATACTATTCAACCCAACGGGGCCCACATAATCCTAACCGCACATCTCTTAATCCAATGACATAAAACTTGGTAGCACCAAATCATTGGTGCTATTAGGTTTTCGGCCCTTGAATGAAGGGATGTGAGGTTAGGATGATGCGGGCCCCCTAGGGTTGAGTGGGTGGTTGGTTGAATAGTATAATCTAATGGATGAAAATGATCAAAGGGGAAGATCTAACGGTAGAAAATTTGGTAGCACCAAGTGTTTGGTGCTATTAATAGCATAGTAGCCGAACTCTATATATATAATTTTTAAAAGCATAACATAACTTATTGTTTGAAATATCACAACATACAATAAACAATATAAAATCTTAAAGCACATAAATTACATAATATAAAAATATTTTATCATCCCAAATTTTCATGATACAAAATTAATAAAGTTTTCATAATTATAAAGTCAATATCATAAAGATTATACATTTTTTAATTAAAAAAATATATACACGGGTACCCGCGGGTTGCTCAAAATGCCCACAATTTAATGGGTACCCAGCCATTTTATCCATAATTTTTTGGGTAAGAAAAAATAGTTATCATACCTGCAAATTTGCGAGTAACCCGCGGATACCCGCGAGTATAGATAGAGATTGCCATGTCTATGCATGACTACTGGCGGAATCTGTGTGGTCTACTGCTGTACGACTCTGGGCATTGTCTGCGTCGTTTGCTGCTGTGCGACTACGGGCGGGGTCTGCGTCGTCCGCTGCTGTGCGACTACGGGCGCCATCTGCGTCATCCACTGTTGTGCGACTACGGGAGACATCTGCATCATCCACGGTTGTGCGACTACTGGCGGTTTTTGCATCGTCGTCACCTCCACCCATGAACCAATCGGGGGGGGGGGGGGGGGGGGGGGGGGGGGGGGGGGGGGGGGGGGGGGGGGGAGGACATAGGAGATAAGAACCCTATTGCTGCCATGAACACCTTAGTTGGAAGGCTAAGAGGTAAGGAGAGCGTGCTGTGTGAAGGCCTTAATTGGAAGGCATGGTGACAGATTCAGAAAATGTAGAGACGGAGGTAGTGTGCCTTAAAGGTTGGCCTCACTCTCCCTTAGAATAAGGAGATTTTGCCACATCAGCAAAGTAATTGAGGTTTAATAGAGTTCAAAACTTCAAAAAGTGGCCCTAAATTAAAGGAAATATAAAAAAGACAAAACAGAGACTGAACCTAAACTTTTTTTTTCCAATCCTTTGGTGATGATAAAGAAGAAAGGACCAATAAATTTTTACATAAGAAAGAAATCAAAGCTCATCCACCGATTTTCAATTGTCGTGGCATCTATTTCCCTTGGGGGGCATATGCGTCTCTACCTCTTCAGGCGGCATTTGTATTGTTTTCGCTCCGGCCGGCATCTGTGTCATCTACTGCTGTGCGACTATGGGTGGTGTCTGCATCGTCTGCTGCTGTGCGACTATCGTCGAAATCTGCGCCTCTGCTGCCCCGCAAACAGACAAGTAAGGTGACCCGCGGGTCATATGGGCATGGATAAAATTTACACGTAAATTTTTGTGTAGTCAACATCTTTACCCATACCCGCACACAGGCGGACATGTGGGTTTGCAGGTTACCCGCAAGATTTTTTTTCTTTTTTGCTTCTATATTTTTCAAATGCAAAACACATATATATGATTTTTAAAAGCATAACATAACTTGGTGTTTGAAATATCACAATATATAATAAATAATATAAAATCTTAAAGAGCATAAATTACAAAATATAAAAGTACTTTATAATCCAAAATTTTTATGATACAAAATTAATAAAATTTTCATAATTATAGAGTCAATATCATAAATATTATATATTTTTTAATTAAAAAATATATATGTAGGTACCCATGGGTACTCGCAGATTGCCCAAAATGCCCATAATTTAACGGGTACCCACCCGTTTTACCTATAATTTTTTGGATAAGAAAAACTAGTTACCACACCCGCAATTTTGCATGTAACCCGCGGTACCTGCGATTATGGGTAGAGATTGCCAGGTCTATGTGCGACTACCAGCGGAATCTGCGTCCTCTGCTGCTGTGCGACTCTAGGCGTTGTTTGCATCGTCTGCTGCTGTGCCACTACGAGCGGTATCTGCGTCATCCGCTGCTGTGCGATTACGAGCATTATCTGCGTCATCCGCTTCTGTGCGACTATGGGCGGCATCTGCATCATCCGCTGTTGTGCGACTACGGGCTGCATTTGCATCGTCGTCGCCTACGCCCGTGAACCAGTTGGCACCCAGAGAGTGCGAGGAGAGAGGAGGCATTAGAAGAGAGAGGGGAGAGAAAAAGACAGAGAATGGGATGTGGAGAAGGTGGGAAAGGAGAGAGATAAGCACCCTATTACTACCGTGAACGCCTTATTTGGAAGGCCAAGATGTAGGGAGAGCTTGCCGTGTGAATGCCTTAATTGGAAGGTGTGGGGACTGGTTAAGAAATTGTAGAGATGGAGGTAGTGAATAAGGAGGTTTAGCCACATTAGCAAAGTAATTGAAACTTAATAGAGTTTTATAGAGGGCGAGAAGAGAGGAGGTACGGAAAAAGAAAGTGGAGAGGAAAAGGTAGAGAAGGGGGTGTGGAGAAGGCGAGGAAGGAGAGAGATAAGAACCTATTGCTGCTATGAACACCTTAGTTGAAAGATCAAGAGGTAGGAAAGAGCGTATTGTGTGATGGGACGGTTTCAGAAAATGGAGAGATGGAGGTAATGCGTGTTAAAGATTAGCCCCACTCTCCCTTAAAATAAGAAGGTTTCGTCACATCAGCAAAATAATTAAGATTTAATAGATATTTATTTATTATTTATAGACTTATTTATGAATTATAGATTATAGATTTACAGATTATAGATGATATATATATATATATATATATATATATATATATATATATATATATATAGATAAATTATAAATTTATAGATAGATTATAAATATTATATTTTATTATATATATATATATAATTATATTGAGTCCGTCTACGATGCTTGTAAAAGCATGAAGCACTTGGTGCTTGTAAATTTTTTATCATTAGATCTACCTATTGGACCATTTCCACTCATTAGATCATACTACTCAACCCTAGGGGGCCCATATCATCCTAACCGCACATTCCTTAATTCAATGGCAAAAAATCTATAAGTACTAATAACTCGATATTTTTAATAAAAGTATTGGAGCTCAATTCTAATTATATATGTAAAATATAGATATTTATTATTAAAATTTTAGCGTAATTCAAATATAAAGTAATCTATTTTTTATTTATAAAATGTTAACCATTAGGTCAAAATTAAGGGTGGGGCCTCTTAAGTCTAAATTTTATTTCCTCCCCGACATCACAGCCTCCCGCAACATCACTCGCAAGGCCGCCGCTCCAACTCGTCGCTCTCCGCCTCCCCAACCGGCCACCGTCGCCTCCCCACCGCCGCCGCTCGTGGAGAACTACGCCGTTCACAACTCGTCTTTCTTCGCCTCCCCACCTGCATCGTGTGACGCCTCGTCCAGTTCGCCCGCGACCTCCACCCCTAAGTATTTCAAGCACAACAACTTCTCTGGCTTCGTCGGAGACCTTGATCTCGTCTTTTTTGGCTTCTAATCAGGATACATTTTTCGACAAGGATATAGGTATATCGCGCCGGATCGGTGGGAATTAGCCAACGACCGCGCCTCCTCCTCCTGCCCCTGAGCTCGGCGCTTGCGTGAGTTTAGCCTTTTTTTTTTTTATACTGTGCTCGACATGCATTTCTAGTGTCTCCTTTGACAGCATATTCATACATCCATTAGTTTATGATGTATTGTCGTTTGATTCTGGTTATTATTCGACTAGTTTACGCACCGCACCTTCTCTATTGAACAATCAAAGAGAAGCTTTTTAATTTAAACTTCTCAAGGTACAAAATAGAGTGTGTATGTTCATTCACTGATAGCTTTTTCTTTTGCCCCCCCTTCTTTTTTATGTTCTTTTGGTTTATTGTTGTTTCCAAAATTTTCTAATTTGGGCATTGATATCTCTTTTCCTTTTTGAAGGTTGTATTTGTCATTCTGATTTCTTTGAAGTTGAGGATCGCTTACAACAAGCTGGAATCTGATCTTTCCAGCAATAGAAGGACATTCAAAGAACTTGAAGAAAGGCAGGCAGGAATCAGTAAGTTTACTTAGAGGACTTATTAAGTTGCAATTTGGATTAATTCGATGCAGAAATCATAAAGTTGTAGACCCACGCGCGTATGACCTCCGATACTAAAATTATTTGTTGTCTTCTCTTCACTTTTTAGTTTTAGAATCAAATACGTCATTATGGAATATGGACTACGGCTTGTAAATTCACATGTTTTCGTTGAATGCGATCATATATAGTAGCTGTATGAATTTTCAGTTTTGAATGTTTGATCATATATAGTAGCTGTATGAATAGGAGTTTTAGAATCAAATACATCACAGCTGCATGTTTTCATGAAATGTTTTCGTTGAATGCTTATTGATTCACATGTTTTGCACAATTACATTTGGAATGTAAGAAGTTTACCATAAGTAGTTCCCTATTGGAATGAATCACATGGCCCATAGGTAGTTCCCTATTTTAATGAATCACATGGCAATTGATCTTTCTTTCTTTGTTAAGTTTTAGCACATATACAGTTGCCATTTCTTGAATGAATCATATTTATTTATTTTCATATTATTGTCCTTTAGTATGTACTTATTTGTCTCTCTATATATGTTTTTTTTAGTTATGTCTTCTCCAAGTTTACCACATCCTCATTCATCTCAACAATCAGCATCTGTTGTTGGTACTAATGAACCATGTGATACTCAAGAAAAAGATGAAACAGCTGATAACAATGATGTGGAACAGTGGAAGAGATTGAAAATGAACTAGAAGGGAAGAGAAGTCATAATTTTTTTTTTCAAGGTTTGGGAATGTTTTGAAGAAGTAGAAGTTCTTTAGCAAAAAGTCTTAGTGAAAAAGATCAGATGCAAATATTGTAAAAAGAAGTATTCAAAACCAAAAGATGGGCACCACCACACAACTAAAAAGGCATATGAATGAGTGTTTGTACTTGAAAAATCAGCCTACAGATTAAGTTTTAATCAATTATACACCAAGTGAAGCTCTAGATAATGGGGTAGAATTTCCACATGTCTACATTGGCCCTACTGCATATTACGACACCTTTAAAATTCGAGAAATAATGGCTAAGATGATTATAGTTCATGAATATCCATTTACGAAGGTTGAACACACATAGTTCAATATATTGTGCAAGCATTGAATCCTAATTTTCATTGTGTTAAATTAGGATGTGTTAAATTTTATTATGTTGTAACTTTTATTTAGGCCATGTGTTAAATTTTGATGGATTTTGAATTATTATGTTGCGAGTTGCTGTATATTTGTTTCTTTCTGCCTACTCTTTGTTGTTAATGTTTTTTTATTTTAAAATGCATTTTAAATTGTTGTGTTGTATTGTGTTTTTATTTGGACAATGTGTTATATAGTAATGGATTTTACATTGTTGTGTTTACTTGTAAATTGTTGTGATTTGCTGTAGATTATTTTTTTCTATCTATTCTTTGTTGTTAATATGTCTTTTACTTTTAAAATGTAATTTAATTTCTAATCGAGGTAACAAGTCGAACATGAACACGAGCTAACAAGCCGAGTCATGAGCTTATGAGTTAATGAACTAACGAGGTTGCATTGATTAATTGAGCTAATGAGCCGAACACAAGCTAGCTTGAATAAATTGCGGGCCAATCACGAGCTGGATCTTCGAGCTCGTCATGAGAGCTGAACACGAGCCGGCCTTTAACATTTTTGACCAAGCTCGAGCTGGCTCCAGCTCGCTCATGTTCGGCTTGTTGACATCCCTACTCATATCCATGAAATAGTTTTACCAGTTTCCCTTATGGGGAATTGTAGCTCTCACCTGCTAATGAACTGGGAAAAAAAATGTAGTACTATATAGAAATATTTTCTGCGTGCATGGTTGTGCGTGTGTATAATGCTATATAAATATACATAGCAATTTACACACATAGACGTGCACATAGTACTCTGTTTGGTTCTTCAGAAAAATATCCGAGAAAATAGTTTTCAAGCTGGAAAAGTTGGCTTGTTTGTTTCCAGTAAATAAAACTAGTTATCTTCGAAAAGTTTTTCTCCAGATTTCATGGAAAAGTCTCTTTTTCATTTTTCCAGATTTTTTTTTTTATCTGGAACTGAAAACTATGGAAAGGGAGCTTTCCATGGAAAACTTTTTACCCAGCAAATTGTTTTCCATGATTTTTCGAGGAAACAAACACCCCCTTAAGTCCTAGGTAACTTTCATTTTCATTTTCATTTTCCTTTCATCAATAACAATCTGTAATTTAAACTGAAAATACCTTGACATCATTTGCCGATTTAATTATTTGTTCTTATTGTTGTAAATTAGCTTTTTTTTTCCTTGTTCCATCCTATGTCATCAAAGTATCTCTTAGTTTACGTACAAACCAACTTATAACAAGTTATGAGTCTAAGACCATCTTATATTTCAACTGTTCAGAGAAGAGGGAGGTAACAAAAGTTGTTCTAGACCAAGGAGTGTTCGAGATGGAAGAGGCAGAAGCAGCTGCTGCTGTAGATGCGCCTAGTGTTCACGTCAGCAGGATCTTTGTCGGGGGATTGAGTGTGAGTGTAACAGCAGCTGACTTGGTGAAAACTTTCTCCTCACTCGGCAGTGTTTCCAATGTGGAGTTCATCCGCACCAATGGGCGCAGCTTCGCCTACATGGATTTCAAGCCCAACTCTGATAGAGATTTGGCAAAGCTCTTCGCCACTGTTAGTTTCGACATCCAAAACTCTCCCTTTTCCCTTATTGTTAAGTGTGTAGACATTCTTGACTTTTGAGTGGTTTCTAAGTTGTCTCAAAAGAAAAACGAAGATGATATAAACAATTGCTTTCTCTTACTAATGAGGTGATGTTGATGATCTATATCCAAATTTCTAGAGATCTTGAGTAGGCGATCCACTTCTGGTCACTTAAGGTGGTCTGGAACTGAAAAGCAACTTTGATGTAATAGGAATGCTTAGACACCTGAGTGATCTTTGGGAACTGATATGTCCACTTTCAAGGGGCTGTTTGCAATACTCTTGAGTAACATGGATATTTGAATTATCTCTTGCTTGCTGTACGGTGATTTCTGGGTGATAATTGACAGTGCTCTAGCTGAAATCAGATTAAATTTTTTCGTTGTGATCATTGACAGTGCTCTAGCTGAAATCAGATTAAAAAATTTTCGTTGTAATGATCAATCTATGTCAAAAACTGTCACATCCTATGCAATCATACCAGCATCTGGCTACCATGATAGCAGCGTTAGAATCAGATGATACAAGGGAACTAGCTTCCACTTGCTTTCATTGAAATATGCTGTTAAGAAATTGTAGCTAATTAATAAAAAGAAAAAAAGAAAAAAAACACTATCAATGTGCCAAATGTTTTGTCCTTTGCTGCAAGTCTAGCTTATGAGCCTAAGTATGGAGACGCATATTCTATTGATGTTTTATCCTTTAATCAGAAGTATGCATGGGTGGGTCAGTAAACAAAAAGATAATTATGTTGCCTTCTTTAGTTTCCTTAAAGGATGTAATTATTTTTAATGTAGTACAACGGATGTACTTGGAAAGGAGGCAAGCTTCATCTTGAGAAGGCCAAAGAGCACTATCTTGCTCGGTTGAAGCGAGAATGGGCAGAAGATGCAATGCTCTCCAATCCGGCTAATCAGAATGAAGAGAAAAGTTCAGATGGCCCAAGGAAGTCAGAAAGTTTCAAGATGGACAGCTTGAAACTTAACATTTTCTTCCCGAAGTTGAAAAAGGTTAGCTCTTCTCAATTAATAGGCACAGTTATTGTTAATACTTTTCTTCCTGACGGTTTGTTACACCATTTTCTGCCTGAATGTGGTGAATGCCAAGATCTTGTCAAACAATCCGAGGAAAAGGATTTCACTTTGGGCTAACCAATTGCAGTGCGTGTCATGTTGTTTTTTTACTTGTCTTCACTTTGTTGTATTCATAAGTTTGTGAATAAGTTCGAAAGAATCCTTTCTTTTAGTTATGGGAGATTATGTTGGAGGATGCGGCTTTGTGTTTGGCTTATGTTTGCCATAGCCTCAATAGGAGATCTTTTTTGTTCGGTTGGCCCTTCTAAAACTTTTTATTACTTATTTGAGCCCATAAAAATTAAAAATTATAAATGCAAAAATGATACTCTGCTGTCCACATGGGCGCCATGTCGGCTGGCAGAGGGTTAAGTTATTTTCTTTTTAGCGGGTTAAGTTTAGGATGGTAAATGGTTTGCTATTTTCAGGATTCATAACTCGTTTACTGTAATGTACTTCTGTACAATTGTGGGGATACTTTGTGCTAGAGTGTATACGGAACACCACGAGAAACCATCTGTCATGTCTTAAACATGACAAATTTACCTAGTCTCTGACAAATTTAACTATAGCTTTTATCATATATTTCGGATTAGCACTTCTGAAGTTATATCTATCATTATGTTTAGAAATCTTTTTTTTTCCTAACATATAATATTCATATTTCATATCTATCTGTGTTTTTTGTAAGGCTTATGTTGATGAGGAATAATATCTGTTTATACAGGTGAAGCCATTGCCATTCAAAGGAACAGGCAAGCACAAGTATAGTTTCCAGCGCGTTGAAGTACCTTCTCTCCCAGTCCATTTCTGCGATTGTGAGGAGCATTGTGAACCTCCTGAAGCAGCAAACGAGAAGTATCAATCTGCATTAAACTCTGCAGCATATGAGAAAGAACTAAGCATAATGAATTCTGTGATGAGCAAGCTTTTTGCAAAGGAGAATAGTGAAATGGATCCATCTAGAAAGCCGGAGTTAGATACGGAAGTAAATAACATTGACAGCTATGAGAATGATGTTCAGGTGGGTGGCACAGAAGCAGCTAATGAGGAAGATGAAGATAACCTTGTTACAAATATCGGGATTGGACAAACTGAGGACATACTAATGCAGTTGATAGGGAGAGAAACGCCAGCAGTTAATCAGGTACAGCTGATGATGAATATTTATACAAGAAAAATCCATAATTTTTTTTTTGTTATTTACGAGTGTATTCCTTAAATAATGGTTGAATGGCACCGCTGCTCCCTGAACTTTCAGCTAAGTTTCATTTATGCCCTCAACCTTTCATATTCAACGTTACCGGTCCCTAAACTCTTATTAAAAGAGTTTCATTTTAGTCCTGTTCTATATCTTTTAAAAGATTAATTATTGCCTGCACCTAATGCATCTATACAGCTATGCACCATAAAATTATGGCACTTGTTTTTTTCCCATCTTATATAACAGCACAACCACCCATTGAGTTACAATTTTTCTCGATATAAAAGTTGGACCGTTAACTTGAAAATACGGAACGGATGGAAAACTAACGTATCCATGGCGTACGGATATATAGATGAACTTAATGCAAGCAATAACTTTTACTCTTAGGAGGACTGAAATGAAATATAATTGAAAGTTTAGGGACTAAAATGAAGCCTTACTGAAAGTTCAGGGTCTTGATTGTCAAAACTGAAAATTTGAGGACGAAAATGAAACTTGACCTTAAGCTCAGGGACTAGTAGTGTAATTTATCCTAGGATAGTTGAGCCTGATTTCAACTACAGTAATTCACCTTCGGAGTTTCAATGTAGTCTCTGAAGTTTGATTGTGATTTCAATTTGGTCTTCAATGTTTCAATTTCAACAAAGCAAATTCTGACAGTGGTGCTAACATGGCACCTTTATCAGGTAATTAACTATTCAATTGTTATTTGGAATTAACGTAAGGACTAATTGTTAAAAGTGAAACAATGAGGATGAAAGTGAAATTTGGGTCAAACTATGTTGACCGATTTGAAAATTAATTCTAATTTATTTATTACTGATTCAGACTATGATGATACACCTCTAAATGCAGTTTTTCTTCACCCCTCTGAATATCCAGGAATCACGATTTAGTAAGAGCAAGACATCCAAAGAAGCGATTCCTCCAAAGAAGAAGCAGAAATCTGCACCAACTTCTACTTCTGAAGTTGTGCAAAACCAAGGAGCTGCTCCCCTGAAGACCGGCAAAAACACTGAAAATTTATTCTCTCCACTACCCAGGAATAATAGTCAAACTGGTTCGCTAGACCTAGAAAATTCTCCTGAAAATCCAGCTTCCAAAAGCGAAAGTGGACTAGTAAATGCTGCTGATTTACCAAAGAGCCAGTCCTGGATTCAGAAGTCGTCGTGGAGGGATCTTGTGGGGGAATCGGTCACCTCTTCATTCAGTATATCGAACTTGTTGCCGACTGTCAATTTGGTACAGCCGAAAATGCCAAATGCCAGTGACTTAACATCTACTAAATCTACCCTATCAAAGAAGAGAAAGGCCAAGTCCAGTGGAGAGGGCTCAAAATCCTCAGAACAAAGGACGAAGAGCCTTGTAGCATCTCGGAATACACCTAAAGAAGAAGGTGGGGAAGCTAAAAAGAATCAGCATCAGGAGAAGAGGACTATACCGAAAGTTGATATAGGTGAGGTTTGCCCTTTTATGAGGAGTGCAGAGTCTGAAAAGGAGTGGACAAAGGCAAAAAAAGCTCTTAGTGGATACATCAAGAAGAAATCTAATGAGAACAACGGTGATCGTAAGAATTTGAAAGGCATGCTACCACGCAGGTGAAATAAACTGCATATAGTTTGTCGGTTGCCTGGAGATATTTCTTCCCTTGTGCTGTTAAAATGTAATCAGACAGCTCGAGTATTGTTGCGTATTTGACCCTTCCTGTCTCAACAATAGCGTCTGACAGGATGAAAGCCATACTTTTGGAGCGTATTACACAATCCTGGGTGTAGTCAAACCTGCGGAAAGACTACTTTTTGTAAGCAAAGTTGCAGTTTAATTCTTTTCTGCAGTTGTATTAATGTATTGGTCTCTTAACTGAAAGTATTAAATTCTTGTATATTCTTAAGTTTATGAATAATCTATGTATCTTTCTAAACATTTTAAAGATAATTCATATATCTCTCTAAAGAGAAATTCTATTTATACACTCCAAAGAGAGGGTGTAGATCTTACCCTCCTCATCTTAGGTTCACAAAAATTTAAATGAGTTTTAATAAAAAAAATTTGATGTGTCAAGTAAATAATAACTCTTGGATGAAGAGGATGTAAGATATACATTCCACTTTGGATTGTACTAGTAGTATTGGTCCTCTCTAAAACTTCTAATATTTTGCAAACATACCCTACAGTTAATTTGTGCTAGCCACTATTAAGATAATCATGGTTTAGTTAGATAAAATCCTAATTAATAATGACAGTTTTATGCAATGTCTTTTTCCCTTTTTATTTTTTAATTCTCTCCTAAAATTATTTATATTGATAAATTACATTATTTTAGTGGCAATAGATCTTCCATTTAATTTTCAGTTGGTGTTGCATCTTTCCAACTTGTTTCGATAAACTTTTGATTTAATCCGTCCACCTCTTCTGTTCAATGGCTTGGATGAAGAAGGTAAAAAGAGACTTTGTAATATTATATTTAACAGTGGCGGATGGAAGTTAACTGAAAGGATATAATTTAGAGGTTATTTATGAATTTTAGAAGGGTATACTTGTATTTAACTCTACCTGGAAACAAATAGAAGAGCTCCTCAAACTCATTGATTACTTATCATTGTTTTATCAAAAGTTGTGAGAGTAGAATACACTTCAATGAAACAAATGTTGTGAGAGTAGTATATACTTCAATGAGCATTAGAAAATGAAGTATCCCATCCGATGGTCCATCCAGGTTGCTCCTCAAATAACTTTTCTGTGTTGCATTTGTTATAAACTTCAGATATTCGCCAAAGCCTCAGCAGATATGATTAACACAAATTCACATGGGATGATTAGATGAGGACCTCAGAATTAGTAAACATAGTCAGAGCAAAACGATGAGGTAATAGACGACCGTGCTATAGTACGAATAATAATAACAATAAGAAGAGATATCATATAGTAAACCATTTCCTTTCACTGGTTTTATACGAATCCCGTGCTATAATACGAATAATAATAACAATAAGAAAAGATATCATATAGTAAACCATTTCCTTTCACTGGTTTTATACGAATCGTAATTTCGTTTTGTTCTATTTGCAGCAAATATATATTTTTTTTTGTCGGCGCGAATGACCCATGTAAAATGTGCTAAAATGCCCATCGATCAATTGTAGATGCACATGTCAACAATGCATCTACTACTAACTAAAACACACTATCCTGAAAAAAAACTTTCTAATTGACTAGTCTTTTCAGAAGCACACTTCTCTATGGTTAGATTTCATTCCATCACACGAATGTTAAAGTATCGCAGGATGAAATTGAATAGTAGGAGAAAGGTGCATATCAGAAAACTTGTTTGATAGAACTTATTTTTCACTTTTTTTTTCATATCTCATCGCAATTATTTATGAACAAAGAAAATAATAATAGCACATCCACAACAAGGCACATTGATATAGAGAAATGCTACTTACACATCCAAAAGTAAGGTATAATAAATCTTGCACCCACCTATTTAAAGTTTCAGACACCCGTTTGGATTTTTAATATTAAAAAATAATATTTGATAAGACTGCCAAAATATTGGCCCTTGGATGGATAGGATACAAGATTTATACTTGTTTTTTGGTATTTGAGTTAAAAAAATAGAAAGAAAAGATCTGTATAGGAATAAAAGGGGTAGACTAATTAGAATAGGAAACCTATTTTGCTTAGATTTAGACTCTTCCAAAAAAAAGAAAAAAAAGGTGGTGGCCTCACCTCCTCTCATTCATACAGACGGAGGTAGGCCCACCCTAACCTCTTCTTTCCCTCCAAACAAAGAAAGAGAAAAAAAAGAGAGAAAAGAAAGGAGAAAAAAAGAAGAAAATATCTAAAATAAAGAAATATAGGGGGAAAATGCCTAAACCAATAGTTTAGATCATTTGATTAGTATCTAATGCCTTATAAATCATGTGGATAATAAAATTTCCTTCTTTACTAGATTTTTTTTTGAATTATTTCTAAAAATAAATAATTTTTGGATTTTCTATAAATTAAATTTAAGCTCGCAAAAGAGGATTTTTGGAGAGAAAGTTTTAGAGAGAAAGAGAGAAAAAAAGAAGAGAAGAAGAAGAACAGTGAAAGAAAAGAAATAGAAGAAAAAGAGAAAAGATGAGAAAAAAAAATGGGCTTTTTTTTTTTTTTTGTGACTCTCCTCTCACTCGTGTACAAGTGTGGGGGCATTCCGCTTTCCCCATCCTCTGTCCTCGAATAGAGAGAGGAGGGGGATGCGCCCCCTCTCACTGTAGCAAAAAAATAATAATAAAAAAAAGAAGACAAATATCTCGTGGCCTCCCATACGACGACAACGACGACAACAAAGACGGCGACGACGACAACATGCAAGAGGTCTCATGGCCTCTTCCCTTATACGACAACGATGACGCGGGAAGAGGTAGCGTAACCTTATTTTTGGTTCTTCGGCGACATCGACGGTGTACGTGGAAGCCTCGTGGTCTCTCTCTTCTTCTCCGGTAGCAATGGCGACTCCAAAGCTACTTTGGCCACCACGACAATCACGGGATGCCGAATGCATGCGAATGACATAGTAATTGTCCTATTGTCGATTTGATTGAGCGACTGTCTTCGCGATAGGCTCGATACGGCCAAAAAATTGACATTTGGTTGTTATTATTGTCGTAAGCATGCATTCATTATCATCAAGTAGCCATGGTTTGGATATCGCCTCCGCTATTTGTGCGATGATGACGATCCTTGTGTTGGGTTGATCAATCAGTTCTTTTCGCGATAGGTTTGACACGATCAATCCCGATATTAGATCGTTACTCTCATTGGACTCGTGATCATGTTTATTATGCCAAGCAGCCGTCTTCGTGATAGGCTCGGCGCAGTTGAACCATGTTTACTACACCGAGCGACCGTCTTCATGATAGGCTTGACACAGTTGAACACCCATTCGGACCACAATAATGACAAATAATAATAATAATAAAATAATAAAATAATAAATATTTGCACCAGATCGCGACCTCGTAATTGGCTTGATCCGGGTTCGGTTTGTTAAACCGGGTTGCCGTTCTCGTGATAGGCTTGACCCAGATTCAGTTCGTTAAAACGTATCGCCGTCCTCGTGACAGACTTGACTCGGGTTTGGTTTGTTAAACGGGTCGCCATCTTCGTGATAGGCTTGACTTGAATTCAATTCATTAAACTAGGTCGCCGTCCTTGTGAGAGGCTTGACCCGACGTGATAGACTTGACTCGGGTTTGGTTTGTTAAATGGGTCGCCATCTTCGTGATAGGCTTGACTTGAATTCAATTCGTTAAACTGGGTCGCCGTCCTTGTGAGAGGCTTGACCCGAATTCAGTCCGTTAAACCGGGTTGTCATCCTCATGATAGGCTTGATCCAGGTTCGGTCTGTTAAGCCGGGTCGTCATCCTTGTGATAGGCTTGACCTCGGTTCGGTTTATTAAACCATGTTGCCATCCTCGTGATAGTCTTCATCTGAATTCAGTTTGTTAAATCGGATCGCCGTCCTCGTGATACGCTTGACCCGAATTCAGTTCGTTAAACCAGGTCGCCGTGCTCGTGATAGGTTTGACCCGGGTTGGGCTCGTTAAACCGGGTCGCCGTGCTCGTGATAGGCATAACCCGGGTTCGGTTCGTTAAAGCAGTTCGCCGTCCTCATGATAGGCTTGACCTAGGTTCGTTTCGTTAATCCAAATTGTTGGCTTAAATGGGCCAGCATCCTGCCCTGTGGCGGGAGGCCATGTGGGCCGAGTCATGTTCGAAATGGCGTGAGCCTGGGATGGGCCGAGTCATGTTCGAAGTGGCGTGAGGCTAGTTGGGCCGAGTCACAATCGAGACCCGTTGGCGCTAACCATTAATCCCAAAAGCTCGAGCTGTTAGAAATACGCAACCAATTATTGTTGGCTTAAATGGGCCAGCATCCTGCCCTGTGGCGGGAGGCCATGTGGGTCGAGTCATGTTCGAAATGGCGTGAGGCTGGGATGGGCCGAGTCATGTTCGAAGTGGCGTGAGGCTAGTTGGGCCGAGTCACAATCGAGACCCGTGGGCGCTGTATCTGTACGCTTTAAGTGAATTGGTTGCGTATTTCTAACAGCTCGAGCTTTTGGGATTAATGGTTAGCGCCAACAATCCTACAAGTGGTATCAGAGCCAGTGGTCACGGGTTCGATTCCTGCATGCTGCAAATGTGTGCAGATGCTGGAGGGGGGATTGTTGGCTTAAATGGGCCAGCATCCTGCCCTGTGGCGGGAGGCCATGTGGGCCGAGTCATGTTCGAAATGGCGTGAGGCTAGGATGGGCCGAGTCATGTTCGAAGTGGCGTGAGGCTAGTTGGGCCGAGTCATGTTCGAAGTGGCATGAGGCTAGTTGGGCCGAGTCACAATCGAGACCCGTGGGCGCTGTATCTGTACGCTTTAAGTGAATTGGTTGCGTATTTCTAACAGCTCGAGCTTTTGGGATTAATGGTTAGCGCCAACGATCCTACACAAATCTCCGTCCTCATGATAGGCTCGATTTGGGTTCGGTTCGTTAAACCGGGTCATCGACCTCATCATAGGCTTGACCCGGGTTTGGTTCGTTAAATCGGGTTGCCATGCTCGTGATAGGCTTGACCCGGGTTCGGTTCGTTAAACCAGGTCGCTATCCTTGTGATACTCTTGACCTAGGTTCGTTTCGTTAAACTAACTCGCCTTCCTCGTGATAGGCTCGATTTGGGTTCGGTTCGTTAAACCGGGTCGCCGTTCTCATCATAGGCTTGACCCAGGTTCGTTTCGTTAAACCAAATCGCCGTCCTCATGGTAGGCTCGATTTGGGTTCGGTTCATTAAACTAGGTCACCATCCTCATGATAGGCTTGACTCGGATTTGTTCATTAAACCAAATCGCCGTCCTCGTGATAGGCTCGATTTGGGTTCGGTTTATTAAACCGGGTAGTCATCCTCGTGATATGCTTGACCCGAATTCAGTTTGTTAAACTCGATCGCCGTTCTCATGATAGGTTTGACCCGGGTTCGGTTTGTTACACCCAGTTGCCGTCCTCGTGATAGGCTTGACTCGAATTCATTTCATTAAGCTGGGTCTCCGTCCTCGTGATAGGCTTGACCCGTGTTCGGTTCGTTAAATCGGGTTGCCATCCTTGTGATAGGCTTGACCCGAGTTCGTTTCGTTAAACCAAATCGTCATCCTCGTGATAGGCTCGATTTGCGTTCGGTTCGTTAATCGGGTCGCCGTCCTCGTGATAGGCTTGACCCGGGTTCGTTTCGTTAAATCAAATCGTCGTCCTCGTGATAGGTGCATTCGGTTCTTTAAACCGGTCGCCATCCACATGATAGGCTTGACCCGGGTTCGTTTTGTTAAACCAAATCACCATACTCGTGATAGGTTTGATTTGTGTTTGGTTCATTAAACCGGATTGCCATCCTCATGATAGGCTTGACCCGGGCTTGATTCGTTAAATCGGGTTGCCGTCCTCGTGATATGCTTGTCCCGGGTTTGGTTTGTTAAACCAAATCATTGTCCTCGTGATAGGCTTGATTTGGGTTTTGTTCGTTAAACTGGGTCACCGTCCGAATCCAACATGAACATAATCCGTGATGAATATAAAAGGTGAACCAAATCCTAATGATGAATCAAACTAGACTAACGGCCGCTTCAATTTAAATCAAACCATAAAGGGTCAAATTTGAATTGAATCATAAATCGTTTCAACCTAAATTGAACCACTAAATGTTTTAGTCGAACCGAACTGGATTACAAGCTAGTTTAACTCAAACTAAACCATAAAGGACCCAACTTGAATGGAATCATAAATAGGTTCAACTTGAACCACTGAAGGTTCTAGCCAAACCGAACTAAATGTAAGCCAATTTAATCTAAATTGAATCGTAAGAAATTTGAACCAAGCCGGCTTAAGTACAACTTGAACCAAATCATAACACGATTCAATCTAAACCGAACAGTAGGAGGTCCGAACGAAACTAAATCGAACCACAAGCCGGTTCAACCCGAATTGAATCATAAGAAATTCGAACCACGCCGGCTTAGTACAACTTGAACTGAATTATAACACAGTTCAACCTAAATCGAACCGCAGGAGGTCCGAACCAAACCAAATCAAACTACAAGCCGGTTCGACTTAAAGCAAATACAAAGGAGTCTTAAGTTAAACCACAAGGGTTCGACCCAAACCTAATCAAAAGGGAGTCCAAGTTGAGCCAAACTATAAGAGCTCAATCTGAATCAAACTCAAACAGATCTCAAACCAAATTATAAGGATACCCGGGTCAAGCCTATCACGAAGACGGCGACCCGGTTTAATAAACCGAATCGGGTCAAGCCTATCATGAAGACGGCGACCTGATTTAATGAACCGAACTCGGGTCAAGCCTATCACGAAGACGGCGACTCGGTTTAATGAACCGAATTCGGTCAAACCTATCACAAAGACGGCGACCTAGTTTAATGGACCAAACCCGGGTCAAGCTTATGCTTATCACGAAGGCAGCGACCCGGTTAAATAAACTGGACTCGGGTCAAGCCTATCACGAAGAGACCCGGTTTAATGAACCGAACCCGGGTCAAGCCTATCACGAAGATGGCGACCCCGTTAAATAAACCGGAATCGGATCAAGCCTATCACGAAGACGGTGACCCGGTTTAATAAACCGAACCCGGGTCAAGCCTATCACGAAGACGACGGCCCCGGCTAAATAAACCGGACTCGTGTCAAGCCTATCACGAAGACGGCGACCCGAGGAAAATGTTTATTGTGTTATTATTATTTTTTTATTATTATTATCATTGTGGTCCGAATCGGGATTCAACCATGTCGTGCCTATCGCGAAGACGGCCGCTCGGTATGATCATGGGCCCAATGAGGGTAACGATCCAATGTCGGGATTGAAAGTGTCGAGTCCTATCGCGAAGACGGCCGCTCGATCAACCCGACACAAGGATCGCCACCATCACTTGTGCACACATATTGTTCTTTTGTTGTCATTATAGCGGAGGCGATGTTGAGGGAGACGGGCTTAATGAATACGCGCGCATGATGTAGTAACGATTCAATGCCAAATTTGATCGGGTCGACCTATCACGAAGACGGTCGTGTTGATCAAACCGACAGAAAAATCGCAAATACACCATTTGCGCATATACACCAATCCGTCGTAGTTGGAGAAGGAAAGAAAGAAAAGAAAAAGAGCCCATATGGCCTCCTTGTTCGTCGTCGAAGTCGTCGTCGTCGTCGCCGAGGCCGTCGTCGTCGTCGCCGTCGAAAGAAAGGGCCGAAGCTCTCTTTTTTTTTTTTGGTTGGTACGGACAAGGGGAGGGGTGTGCACCCAGCACAACCTCCCTCCCTCTGTTGCTGCCAGCGCACGGAAGAGAGGAGGGGGGAGATCCCCCTGTACACGTGTGGGAGAAAATGAACAAAAGAAAAAAAAAGGAATTTTTTTTTACCTTTTTGTTCTTTCTTTTTCTCACTGTTCTTCTTCTTTTCTCTTTTTTCCACCTCTCCTTCTCTCTAAAAAAAAACTCCCTTTCTCTTTCTCTCGAAAAAGAACTTCTCTCTTGCAATTTGGATCCAATTTATAGGGGATTCAAGAATCATTTATTTTTAGAAATAATTCAATAATAATAGTAATAAATCTCATTAAGAGAAAGTTTCTTATTCCTTATGATTTATAAGAATTAGATACTAATCAAATAATTACTACCATGTTTAGATGTCTTTCCCTTTTATTATTTTTTTCTTTTTTTTTTTACTTTCTTTTCCTTTTTTTTATTATGGGTTAATTGTATACAAATCCCCGCAAACATAGTGAATTGTAAATATATTCCTGCAAAGTTCAGCTTTCATAAGTTATCCCTGTAAAAGTCATAATATTTTCAGATATATCTCTGCCGTTAGAATTCGTTAGAGAAATTTAGTTAACCATAGGTTAAATACTTAACCTTGTTAGTTTTTGACATTTTTTCCTCTCTTATTATATACTGTTATGGCTTTTGGAGTGACATATTTGTGATGGCAAAATTGAAAATATAAACAATTCTCTAACGGTTCTCTAACGGTAACAAACCAGAGGGACATATCTGAAAACACTACCACTTTTGCAGAGATAATTTATGAAAGTTGAACTTTGCAGGAATATATTTGCAATTCACTATGTTTACAGGGACCTGTATGCAATTAACCCCTTTTATTATAGAAGGAAGGAGGAGGTGGGCTTATCCCCTCTGTACAGAGGAGGTAAGGCCGCCCTCTCTCCTCTTTTTTTTTTTTTCTTTTTTTTCTTTTTTTGGGAAACAATAGAGATTTTTTTTCTTTCCTTTTTCTTCTCTCTCTTTTTTTTTTCTTTTTTTTTCTTTTTTTTTAAATTTCCTTCTTTTTTTTTTCAACAGAGATTTTTTTTTCTTTCCTTCTTTTTGAAGAATCCAAATAAACTAGGATTCCTACTCTAATTGCTCTACCCTTTTACTCCTATATAGATCTCTCTTTTTTCTTTTTCTTTTTATTTTTTACTCAAACAAAGTGTCCCCCACTTTTTTGTTGCGAGTGTTCAAAGGAGCCAAAAAAAATGCAATACTCTTCTACCTTTTTTTTTTTTTTTTTTTTGGCGTGTGTGAGTGAATGCCGCCACCTCTCTTTTGTCCTATTCAGGGAGGAAAAGGGGCTGGGCTCTCACGTCCCCCCCCCCATTTTTTTTGAAGCTCCTTATCGTCTCTCTATATATATATATAATACATAATGAAGAAAATAACTACTTACTTTCTTCCCTTGTGCTGCTTGTGTTGTCTACCGGTGCATCAATGCGATGTCTCTTCGGATCTCTGTGACCTAATCGATCATGCACAGGCAAAGATGAATCAGGAAAGTCCGGAACTTCATATATCTGTTAGAGAGAGAGAAAGTCACGAACAGATCCTCCTAAGAGGCTTTGCCTAGCTGTATGAAGAAACGGGCCTATCTCACTAGCACCACTTTGAGGCTCTGTGGGTGAAGACCTAGAAATGGGCCTATGGATAATAGACTTGCAAGCTTTCTTCGGGTCTAGTTCGTGCTCCACCAAAGAATCAACCCTGGATGAAAAATAAGGCTCTAACATACTCCACCAAAGAGCATACAAGCGTGTTCGCTTTCCAACACGATTTGCGTCTGAAATAAAAAAATCTAGTAAAATGACGGACTCTTATAAAGTGTGACCAATACCCTATCAACACACCAGCTGAAACAACAATTCCAACTATATTGTCAGTATCCCTCACATAGTGCTGATCAAAACCAAACTGACGAGCAAGCCTGTGAGGATTGTAAGTCTGTGCGTGAAGTATATATCCCATACGAAGCGGTATAATACTATGGCGGATAGACATCAAATACTCTTTGACATCATCAGGGAACTTTGTCATCCCTGCGAAATTAATTATTTCATGAACCTAGACCTCTCCGGAAAGAGCGAATGGAAATGGACACCACACGAATTTCTCCTATTGCCATAAATTCACCCTAGATCTCCTTGCATCATGTCGTGGCTCTCTCGAATTATAAGAAGTAATCTTAGCATCTTTAAATCGCAACATTTCTAGGACTCGCTTGCGGTTCAGCATTCTTACAATTTCATTATCGATTTTCTCACGAATACAAGTCCTCTCGAAAGTGAGAGTGAAGCCATGCCGCTAAAAAGTGAATTGGAAAGTGACAAATAGAGTGCGATGGCCCTTGCAGGTCAGACGACATTTGACCCAATGCGCATGAATTGAGCACAATACAGCAGGAGCCAGAGCAATTTTGGTACTTTCGCCTAGTTTGGATGCCATAACAAAAACTTCTGGATGGATCATATTTCTTTCACCCGAGGGCATAATGTACTTGCAAAGCCATAACACTAGAATGTCGCTAAGTAACCATTATCCCTAATTGGTGGACCAAAGTGACGCTAATCATCGCTAATTGAATGTAACCTAGTTTAGAAGAAGATGAAATATCACCTTGATACCAGAAGTCAACCCACTGATTATAATACACAAGACCTCCTTGATTCCTAATAGTAAGCCACTTATATACCATAAGTAGCGAAGTCAGACTAGAATTATACGCGTCAAGGTCACAAGTTTTTGGAACAAACTCATCATATCTATCCCTAGGAATAGGAATACCTCTTAATGCTCTGATATCCCAAAGAGAAAAACCAATTTCGCCATATGAAAAATGAAAAGTATTGGTTTCAGGACGCCAGGCCTCTACCAAACCTTTGAATATTCGTGAGTCTAATTCATACTTGCCCCCGAAGGCAATGATTCCTCCTAAGATATTGGCCTAATATAATGGATCTTTAAATCATCGAATGATGTCATCCCTCCACTCTATAAGGCCATCCAAGGTAGTCTTATCTCCGAAAGTTTTAAAGCCTCGCCAACTTGGTCGACCTTGTAGGATGCGAATGCCCAAACAATGTATATCTTTTGCCCCGCTTTTATCTCCTGTGAGATCTAGTAAAATAGCATTACCTGATCTAGCATTGATAAAATATCTTTGGGTGAAATTCGCCATCGCAAAAGGAGGTATGATTACCTACTAGTTCAGCGGAATCCATTCATAGAAGATCTCTGGACTACAATCAGTGAGAGAGCGTGCGTGAAGCGTAGGAGCTTGAGCATGTGCATAAAACTCTTGAACGCTTACCATAAATGTCTGAAACAAAAAAATAAAGGCTTTCATATTTTACTAGTGTAGTGGCCCGCGCGTTGCAGCGGGTAGATATTGATGAAATAAGAATTCAAAATAATATCCTATAATATTATAAAAAAAGAAAGGAATTAGGATATGTTCAAATTTATTTAATTGATATGGTATAGTGACACAAACTTTATAGTGAATAGATGCTATAATAAAACTAAACATGCGTAATATACTAAGCAAACATAAAATAAAATGTAAGAAAAATTAATATTTTTACTTGATTTGTAAATTCGATTCATATTCAAATCACGAGTAGCATCCATAGATAGAAAAAATGGCACAACAACAATGCATCGGGTAACGGACAAACATTCATAACGATGACGATCCATCTTCAGGCAACGAAAAAATAGAGAAAAAAGGGGAAAAAATCAGCCAATTTGGAAAAAGTAATTAAAAAGTCGGTGAGGAATATTACTTTCATTTATTGTTGATGAAATGATATAGCTTATTATTGTGAATAAAACAGATTATATATTATAATCAATATAAGAGTTTTCAAAACAATTCTCTTTTTTGAAAAACTCAAGCTACTAAAATATATTTCTCAAACTATTTCTCGGTTCCTCTTTTCTTAAAAAAATAAAACTCAAACTACTATAATAACACATTCTACATTTAATAATTAAATAAAAAAAGAAAGAGAAAATAAACATACATGTATGTAGGTAGAAGATGGCAGGCATTGCAGACACGGAGAGCTCAAGACCCTGATCGAAAAGAGAGAATGAAAGCACGTGAGAATAGAACCAAAAAATCTAAAAAGAGAACGATAACAGAAAAAAGAAGAGAGAAATAAAGAAAAAACTATAGTGAAAAAAAAAGAAAAGATAGAGATGATGATCCATCTTCTTAGCGAGGCACATATCCCTAAATTAAAAGATGATGGTCTATGTTCTCGGTGGGGTTCACACGCCAAACTAAAAAAAAGACTGTTCATTTCTCCAAAAAAAATATCAATAGGTTTTTATAGATGACTATTCATCTTCCCGAAAAAAATAGAGGAAAAAAAGAAAAAAAAATCTAATCAATTTTAGAAAGATAATTATAAAATTCACTGGGACCGACAACCCAAAAATTTGGGGGTTGGACCATATTAACATAAGGCCATGGAAATTAATAGATGATTGTTTATCTTCCCAAAAGAAAATGTTAATAGGTTTTTATAAATGACTATTCATCCTCCTAAAAGAGCGAGAAGATTTTTTAAGAAATATATGGGAAGATAAAGGGACACGGATAGAAAGATAGAGGGATATGAGAGAAAATGATTTAATAAAAAAATCAAAAATTTTTTAAAAAAATATTGGAATTAATATATGTTTATGGATGGGAAGATGAAGGGACACGGATGGGAAGATGAAGGGACACGGATGGGAAGACAAAAGGACATGAAAAAAAAATAGCTTAATAAAAAAATAAAATAAAATTAAAAAAATAAATCAATTTGAGAAGAAATAATTAAAAAAAAATAGGTGTGGGAACCACACCCCCAAATCAAGGAGGATGGGCCACATCAGCTTAAGCCATGGAGATTCATAGAGTTATATAGATACAAAAAAAAATGACGTTAAGAATAGAACTCACATAAAAAAGATGGAGATGACGTGAGAGAAGAAAGCTCGCGTCAACAAAAAGACGTGGGAAAAAGAAAGCTCACATAGAGAGCTTAGAAAAAAGGGACTGAATAGGGCAAAGAGAAAAGGTGGAGGCATTCACTCCCACCAAAAAAAAGAAAAAAGAAAAAAGATTGCACCTTTTTCTGCTCCCTTGAATACTCGCAGCAAAAAGGTGAGGGGTACTTGGTTTGAGTAAAAAAAAGAAAGAAAATATCTTTATAAGAATAAAAAAAGGGATACCAATTAGAACAGGAATCCTATTTTGCTTAGATTTGACTCTTCCAAAAAAAGAAAAAAAGTAGGTGGCCTCACCTCCTCTGATCCGTACATACGGAGTTGGCCCACCCTGACCTCTTCTTTCACTCCAAACAAAGAAAGAAAGGAAAAAAAAAGAGAGAAAAGAAAGGAAAAATAAAAAAAAGAGAAAATATTTAAATAAAGAAATAAATGGGGAATATGCTTAAAAAAATGGTGTAGATCGTTTGATTGGTATTTAATGCCCTATAAACCATAAGGATAATAAAACTTCCTTTTTTACTAGATTTTTTTTGAATTATTTCTAAAAGTAAATAATATTTGGATCTCCTATAAATTAAATCTAAGCTCGCAAAAGAGGTTTTTTGGAGAGAGAGTTTTAGAGAGAAAGAGAGAATAAAAAAAGGAAGAGACGAAGAAGAACAGTGAAAGAAAAGAAAGAGAAGAAAAAGAGAAAGGTGAGGAAAAAAAGGGCTTTTTTTTCACTCTCTCTCTCACACGTGTACAAGGGTAGGAGCATTCCCTCTTCCCCATACTCTGTTCTCGAACAGAGAGAGGAGGAGGATGCGCCCCCCCACTATAGCAAAATAATAATAATAATAAAAAGGAAGAAAAATAACTCATGGCCTCCCATACGATGACGACGACGACGACAATGACAGCAACGGCAACAACATGCAAGAGGTCTCATGACCTCTTTCCTTATATGACAACGACGACGCAAGAAAAGGCAGCGTGACATTATTTTTAGTTCTTCGGCGACATTGACAGTGCATGAGGAAGCCTCATGGTCTTTCTCTTCTTCTCCGATAGAAACGACGACTCCAAGGATACTTCTACCACCACGACAATGACGGGATGGCGAATGTATGCGAACGACATAATAATTGTCCCATTATCGATGTGACTGAGTAGTCGTCTTCGCGATAGGCTTAACACAGTCAGAATATCGATATTTGGCCGTTATTATGGTTGTAAGCATGCTAGCCGTGGTTCTGATATCGCCTCTGCTGTCATCAACATGCGCACAAACGATGATGACAATCCTTGTGTCAAGTTGATCAAGCGGTCGTCTTCATGATAGGCTCAACACGAACAATCTCGATATTGGATCGTTACTCTCGTTGGACTGGTGATCAAGTTTACTATGCCGAGCGGCCGTCTTCTTGATAAGCTCGACATCCTTGAACCATGTTTACTATGCCGAGCGGCCGTTTTGTGATAGGCTCGACACGGTTAAACCCCCATTCCGACCACAATAATGATAAAAAAATAATAATAAAATAATAAATATTTGCATTGGGTCGCCGTCCTCGTGATAGGCTTGATCTGGGTTTAGTTCATTAAACCGGGTCGCCGTTCTCATGATAAGTTTGACCGGATTCAGTTCGTTAAATTAGGTCGTTCGTCCTCATGATAGCTTTGACCCGGGTTCAGTTCGTTAAGCCGGGTTGCCATTCTCGTGACAGGCTTGACCCGGATTCAGTTCATTAAACCGAATTACCATCCTCGTGATAGGCTTGACATGGATTCAATTCGTCAAACTGGGTCGCCGTCCTCATGATACGCTTGACCCCGGTTCGGTTCGTAAACCGGGTCGCTGTCCTCGTGATAGGCTTGACTCGGATTTAGTTTGTTAAACCAGGTCGCCATCCTCATGATAGGCTTGACCCCCTTTTGGTTCGTTAAACTGGGTCACCGTCCTTATGATAGGCTTGACCTGGGTTTGTTTTGTTAAACCAAAACGCCATCCTTGTGATAGGCTCGATTTTGGTTCGATTAGTTAAACCGGGTCGTCGTCCTCATGATAGGCTTGACTCGGATTCATTTCATTAAACCAAATTGCCCGTCCTTGAAATATGCTCGATTTGGATTCGATTCGTTTAACTGGGTTGCCATCCTCATGATAAGCTTGATCTGGGTTCGTTTCGTTAAACCAAATCACCATCCTCGTGATAGGCTTGATTTTGGTTCGGTTCGTTAAACCAAATTATCATCCTCGTGATAGGCTTGATCCGGGCTTGATTCATTAAATTGGGTTGCCATCCTCGTGATATGCTTGTCCCGGGTTTGGTTTGTTAAACCAAATCATTGTCCTCGTGATAGGCTTGATTTGGGTTTTGTTCGTTAAACTGGGTCACCGTCCGAATCCAACATGAACATAATTCGCGATGAATATAATCGTGATAAATGGTAAACCAAATCCTAATGATGAATCAAACTAGACTAAAGGCCACTTCAATTTAAATCAAACCATAAAGGGTCAAATTTGAATTGAATCATAAACCGTTTCAACCTAAATTGAACCACTAAAGGTTTTAGCCGAATCGAATTGGATTACAAGCTAGTTTAACTCAAACTAAACCATAAAGGATCCAACTTGAATGAAATCATAAATTGGTTCAACTTGAACTAAACCACTGAAGGTTCTAGCCAAACCGAACCAAATGTAAGCCAATTTAATCTAAATTGAATCGTAAGAAATTTGAACCAAGCCGGCTTAGTACAACTTGAACCGAATTATGACACGGTTCAATCTAAACCGAACAGTAGGAGGTCCGAACCAAACTAAATCGAACCACAAGCCGGTTCAACCCAAATTGAATCAAAGAAATTCGAACCACGCCGGCTTAGTACAACTTGAACTGAGTTATAACACGGTTCAACCTAAACCGAACCGCAGGAGGTTCGAACCAAACCAAATCAAACTACAAGCCGGTTCGACTTAAAGCAAATTCAAAGGAGTCTTAAGTTAAACCACAAGGGTTCGACCCAAACCTAATCAAAAGGGAGTCCAAGTTGAGCCGAACTATAAGAGCTCAATTTGAATCAAACTCAAACAAATCTCAAACCAAATTATAAGGATCGATCTGAACCAAACTGAACTATAAGCGGGTCCAAGTTGAGCCGAAGCATAAGGGTTCGATCCAAATAAAATTTAAAGAGGCCTCAAACTAAGTTATAAGGGTGCAATCTAAACTGTGTCTCAACGGATTCTGAACCGAAGCATAACGGTTCGACTCGAACCAAACTCAAAAGGGACAAATTGAGCGAAAGCATAAAGCGGCTCAACTCAAATCAAATACAAAGGGTTCAAATCAATTCAGCATGAACCCAAGCTAAACAAAGGTTCAAACCAAACTTTAGGGATTATCCAATCAAGAAAATCAGCTCTGTCGGGATTGAGATAGATCAAGGGTTTAAATCGAGTTGAATTCAAATTAATCAGCCAAACTCGCAAGCTAGAATCAAATGACCGTCAAGTTGTTAAACTGAACAAGTCAAATCAAACTTATTTTAACTCGTCCAGCAAGTCCATAAATGAGCTTTTTATTTTACTAATTCATGTACAGTAAGGGTATGCCCCTGCTTAAGCCATGTACATAGCAAATTATATTAATAAGATTTTATCTTTACGCTTCGATTTCTTTTATTATCGGCATAAATTTTGTCTCTTAATCGAGAGTTCCTTAACACTGCAAGTGTGGGGTAATTAACAGCAGATTCTTGAGTTTGCTGTAAGACATAAATCTACAAAACCTGATTTCAAATTGAAACTTGAACAAATTCGATCTGTACCATGAATGACCACTCGTCGGAGACAGACCCGCGGCTGGTCGGCTCATTCGTGGCGGCACATTTGGATGCACAGGTAGCATTGCTCTTACCTATTTCCAAGTCTTTTTGCACTACTCATTTATTAATGATAAAAGATAAGAGCCGATTGATACTATAATGATTAACTAATGACATGTAAGTTGCGTACTTCTTTCAAAATATAAAGAAATAATATGTAATGTCCCGATCAACTAGCAATAATAACTCATAGGCTTTAAACCGCCAATCCAAAATGCTTAAGCCCAGTTATTATTACTAAGGTCCATGATCGTAATGTTTCCAATCATATTCCCTTTCCTATCATATATTGGACTATTGGGGCGTTACAGATTCCCTCCTTTTAGACTCCGACATCCTTGTCAGGCCTAAAGCGAATAACACATATAGACCAGAATTACCAGGTGACGTGAGATTCCCTCAACCGCCAAGTCGCCAAACTGAGCAAATCGAGTTCGACCCAAATTGACCGCTATATCGCTACACCGAGCAAATCAAATTCAAATCAATCGACCGCCAATTCACTAAGTTGAGCAAATCAAATTCAAATCAAAGTCAAGTTCAATTAACCTCCTAATCATTAAATAGAGCAAATCAAGTTCAACTTCAATCCAGCTTGACTGCCAAGTCATTAAACTAAGCAAGCCAAATCAAACTCAAGCCAACATGACTACTAAGTCTTTAAACCGAGCAAGTCAAACCAAACTCATTTGAACTGAATGCCATGTCGTTAACTGAGCACATCAAGTTCAGACCAACCACCATGTCATTAAACTGAGCTACTCAACTCTAATAGGCCCTTGCCAAATTCAAATCAAAGTCAAGTTCAATTAACCTCCTAATCGTTAAATGGAGCAAATCAAGTTCAACCTCAATCCAGCTTGTCACGCCCCGCCGGCCCTTAAACACCAACTAGGTGGAAAGGATAACCGCACGAGCGCATGCACCAGACCCGCCGAACGGATAGAGTCTTTCCTATCCGCCCAAGGCGTCACAACACAAGCTTATCCACAATGTTCCAACTAGGAACGGAGTACAAGAGTTGCACAAGGAAAGCATCAACATAAAGAAGTTCTACTTCTATTACATCACATGGCACAATATACATGTCCAAATTTTTTCTTTTCATTCCATACACCATGTTCCAAAACTATGGAATATACAACATTCATACAAGAATGCAAATCCCCTATGCTATCATAGTCCAAAATAGGGGTACAACTCTATGCATCACCAAAATGGAAGGGCCGCTATCTAAAGAGCCAAACCCTTGCCTCGCTCCGCCGCCTCACTCGCGGAAGGACCTGGAAAATGGGGGGTGAGAACTATATACATAGTTCCCAGTGGGTAAGGCCACCCAAGAGAGAGAAGCTCGACCCACCAGGTCCAAAGAAACACCACATGCATAAGTTAGATCACATATAACTATGCAACAATTATTCACATGCTTGTAAATAAACATAAAGGATGCAACCAAATGAAATATAATCTATCATTCTCTCCTAGGTTCATCCTATGTCTCACAATGACTAAGTTCTTTTACTTATCATTTACTTATGGTTTCGGAATCGCCGTCTCACCATATTTGTTCCAACATTCAAGGAGTGAGCTTGTCACCTCCTAGTTCGAGTAGCGAAATCGTCGCATACTCGGGATAGCGAAATCGTCGCATACCCCGTCTCAACACCGCCATCACATGGCATGGTAGCGAAATCGTCGCCTACCCGGGATGGCGACCTTGTCGCACATCTCCCCCTCGACACCGCCAACACGTGGCGCGGTAGCGAAATCGTCGCATACCCGGGATCGCGAAATCGTCGCCTATCCCATGTCGGCACCGCCAACTCGTGGCATGGTAGCGAAATCGTCGCATACCCAGGATAGCAAAATCGTCGCACATCCCGTCTCAATACGGCCAACTCATGGCATGGTAGCGAAATCGTCGCCTACCCGGGATAGCAAAATCGTCGCACATCCCGTTGTTCACATTTCTCACTTGCCAACCTAAATCTCATGATCTTAGGTTCAAGTTACTAAGTCTCACCTAGGTTCAATAACACTAGGTTTACTTTCTCGTTCTCAACCTAGAACCATGACTCTAGGTTTCATTTTCATGTCCAACCTATGTTCAATGACACTAGGTTTAAATCTCACATGTTCCAACCTATGTTCAATAACACTAGGTTTCAATCTCACATGTTCCAACCTATGTTCAACAACACTAGGTTTAAATCTCACATGTTCCAACCTATGTTCAACAACACTAGGTTTAAATCTCACATGCAACCATGCAACAAGTATCAATAATTGAATTGTACTTGAAATATCCATCATGCAATAGGAGTTCATTGTTCTACCTATCATGATTTTACCTTTGCCAACATGCAAATTGCTAGGATTCTCAACACATACCATTTTATTTTTAAATGGATAATTACCCTAGACATGGAAGTGACCTAATCACTTCGGTAAACACAAACCCACCTCAAGAGCTTTCAAATCTTGGTATTCTTCAAGCTCCTAAGTGTCCAAGCCTAGAGTTCTTGCTTCAACCCAAGCTTCTACAAGAAAACGGTTCGTTACTCGTTACGAACCCTAAAGTCAACTCAATATATGAAATCAAGTGCTCCAACATGATTTCCTAAGCCTCAATTGCAATTATCGAAGGTCCAAATATTTTTAGAACCTCACATTGCAAAAGCCCTCATTCTACCTAGGGTTTGCATGCATGCAAGCCAAACCCTAGATTTCATGGCCCTCTCCACAAACAACACAACAACCAGCCAAAATCTGGACATTGTATACCGGTATGCGCATATGCATACCGGTATACCTCAGGAATCCTGCAGAATCCCGAGAGCTGGTCTCACTGTTTCGCACATTGTATACCGGTATACCATTTCTCATACCGGTATACCCCGAAAAATTCCGCAAACCCGAGAGCTGGGTTTCTCGGTTTTAACACAGCATTCCGGTATACCATTTCACATACCGGTACGACAAGCTCCAATTCCGGTATTGGAGTTCACATACCGGAATCCAGTGCAGTTTAACTTCTCGAAGTTCATTTTCGTGCCTCAATTGCGCCGAAAACACTTCGCGCAGTCCCGAACTTGGCCAAAGCCTCACATATAGCCTCTTATGCCATTTTCTCACTAGAACTCTACAATTTGTAGAAGTTCAGTACGATGCACTGAAATTCAGTGTACTACATTCCACCCCCCTTAAAGAGAGTTTCGGCCGCGAAACTAAAATCATACCTCAGCTGGACTCAGCGAAGAGGTAAGGAAACCGCTCTTTCATCGAGCTTTCCAATTCCCATGTAGCCTCGCGCTCACCGTGATTCGTTCATTGTACCTTTACATAAGGAATTTCACGGTTCCTCAAACTTTTCACCTCGCGATCCATGATACACAAGGGAAACTCCTCATAAGTCATATCCTCATGAAGCTCCATAGGCACATACTCGAGGACGTGCGCCGGATCATACACATACTTGCGGAGGGTCGATACATGAAACACATTGTGTATCCCCGCAAGTTTCGACGGCAAAGCTAGCCGATATGCCACGGATCCCACACGCTCCAAAACCTCATAGGGTCCAATGTAACGGGGACTCAACTTACCCCGAACACCAAATCGCTTCACCCCTCTCATGGGTGATACTTTCAAGAAGACGCGATCTCCTACCGCGAATTCCAAATCTCGTCGACGTCGATCCGCATAACTCTTTTGTCTAGATTGCGCCGTCGATATGCGTTTGCGTGCCAAGCGGACCTTTTCCTCCGCTTCACGCAACACGTCCGGTCCTAAGACCCTTCTCTCGCCGACTTCACTCCAATGAATAGGAGAGCGGCATTTTCTTCCATACAAAACCTCAAAAGGTGCCATACCGATGCTAGCTTGATAGCTATTATTGTAAGCAAATTCAGCCATCGGCAAATGAGTAGGCCACGCACCTTTGAAGTCCAACACACACGCTCGTAGCATATCCTCCAAAATCTGAATTGTCCTTTCCGATTGACCGTCAGTTTGAGGATGAAATGCTGAACTGAAATCGAGCCGTGTACCCAAAGCTTCTTGCAAGCTTTTCCAAAAATGCGATGTGAAACGGGGATCTCGATCTGAAACTATCGAGGTCGGGACCCCGTGCAACCGCACAATCTCGTCCAGGTAGACTTGCGCTAACTTGTCTCCCGACCAAGTGGTGTGGATTGGCAAAAAGTGTGCCGACTTTGACAAACGATCCACCACCACCCAAATCGCGTCGTGGCCACCTAATGATCGAGGTAAGCCCACAACAAAATCCATCGCGATATTCTCCCACTTCCAAACTGGAATGGGCAATCCTTGTAACTTTCCCGCCGGAAAGCGACGCTCGGCCTTTACTTGTTGGCATACTAAGCATTGTGCCACGAAGCGTCCAACATCAAGTTTCATCCCCGGCCACCAATAATGCACTTTGAGATCCTTGTACATTTTAGTGCCGCCCGGGTGAATCGCATAGGGAGAAGCGTGAGCTTCTTTCAAGATCTCCCCCCGAATATCCTCAACTTTTGGCACGCACAATCGATTTCGAAATCGAATTGCGCCCTTCGAATCTACATGATAATCACCGGCGCGCCCGCTCTCGATAGCACCCCGCACCTTTTGGAGTTCCGGATCACCGGATTGCTTTTCTTTTATTTGCTCCAACAAGGTCGGCCATATCTCGAGATTCATAAGTCTAGCGGGGACGCCCGGGGCCACGATCTCCAAGTCAAATCGGCCCATTTCCTTGATTAACGGTATTTGTCCCGTCATCTCTATTGCGAAGTTTTCCACGGACTTTCTACTGAGCGCATCGGCCACCACATTGGCTCTACCGGGGTGGTACAAGATGGTCAAGTCGTAATCTTTTATCAACTCCAACCACCTCCGCTGCCTCAAGTTCAACTCCTTCTGAGTGAATAAGTACTTTAAACTTTTGTGATCCGTGTAAACCTCACAATGCTTCCCGTACAAGTAGTGTCTCCACAACTTGAGTGCGAAGACCACTGCCGCAAGCTCTAGGTCGTGGGTGGGATAATTTTGCTCATAGCTTTTCAATTGTCGAGAGGCATATGCTATTACTTGTCCTCGTTGCATAAGCACACACCCAAGACCACGTTGTGATGCATCGCTATACACCACAAAACCCTCCCCCGCAATCGGCAAGGCGAGTACCGGAGCCGAAGTCAACCTTTCCTTTAGCTCCTTAAAGCTTTGGTCGCATTCTTCGCTCCAAACATATTTAGCTCCCTTGCGGGTAAGACGCGTTAGTGGACCGGAGATTTTTGAAAATCCCTCCACGAACCGCCGATAATACCCCGCAAGACCCAAAAAGCTTCGTATTTCCGTGACATTGGTCGGGCGAGGCCAATCCTTGACTGCCTCTACTTTCATAGGGTCCACAGATACTCCTCCTGCGGAAATTACGTGACCCAAGAAAGCGACCTCACGGATCCAGAATTCGCACTTTTTCAATTTGGCGAATAACTTGTTCTCTCGAAGAACTTGAAGCACAATCCTTAGGTGCTCTTTATGTTCCTCTTCACTCCGAGAGTAGACAAGAATGTCATCAATGAACACAACCACAAATTGATCCAATAGTGGTTTCAACACACGGTTCATTAGGTCCATGAACGCTGCCGGGGCATTGGTAAGCCCAAAAGGCATAACCGTGAATTCATAATGTCCATACCGCGTTCTAAACGCGGTCTTATGCACATCCTCCGGTTTGATCTTCAATTGGTGATAACCGGATTGCAAATCAATCTTTGAGTACACCCGAGACCCTTGCAACTGATCGAACAAGTCATCAATTCGGGGTAACGGGTACTTATTCTTGACGGTCACTTTGTTCAACTCGCGGTAATCCACACACAACCGCAGCGAACCGTCCTTTTTCCTCACAAATAGAACAGGGGCTCCCCAAGGTGACACACTTGGCTTCACGAAACCCATGTCCATCAAATCTTGCAATTGTGCTATCAATTCCCTCAGTTCCGCGGGTGCCATCCTGTACGGGGCCTTAGAGATCGGCGCCGTACCCGGGAGCAAATCAATCACGAATTCTATTTCCCGATCCGGTGGCATTCCGGGCAACTCCGTCGGAAACACATCCGGGAACTCTTGGACTATAGGAATGTCCTCAAGCCCCAACACTTCCTTACGGTCATCCACTACCGTCGCCAAGTAGGCAATGCAACCACTAGCGATGAGCTTTCTTGCTTGCGACGTGGACACCATTGAAGCAAAGAGCGAACTCTTACACCCACGGTACACAAACTCTTTGTGCCCGGGTTCCTTAAACTTCACTATCCGGCTCTCACAATCAATAGTGGCGTGATACCTCGAGAGCCAATCCATTCCTAGGATCAAATCATATTCATTCATTCGATATAATACCAGCAAATCAGCTGGCATGATCCACTTTTCAACCCTCACGGGGCAATCCATACACACATGATGTATACAAAAAGTGTGTTCAGGTACTTGCACAGTTCTTGCATGCGTGGCATCTATAATTTCTATTCCATGTGCAATAGCAAAAGATCGAGCAATGAATGAATGCGATGCACCAGTATCAAACAAAGCTCTACATCGAATGCTTTTAATTATCACAATACCCCACGACGTCATCCTGGGCAGAAGGCTCCTCCACCTGAGAGGCGAATATCCGCCCACTGGGCGCTGGCCGCTGGCCCTCCACTGGTCTCGGCGGCTGGGTACGGCCTGCCGACATCGCCGCGGGTGGGATGCCTGCAAGCTGCCTCGGCGATGCAAATGCCGATGCCGATGACGGTGCTCGGCCATCATCCATCGGGCAGTTGTACCGCATGTGCCCTTGCTGTCTGCACTTGTAGCACCGGCCCTCACGATAATCACACTGCTGAGGGCCGTGGGGGCCGCTACAAATCGGACACTGGGTTGCGGGTCGGTTCCGTCGGAACCCCCGCGATTGGTTTTGCGACTGCGAGTGCTTTGGGGGCCGCTTAGAGCTAGACTGCCCACCCGAGCCACCCGCCGGTCGCTTCTTTCCTTTCTCTTTTTCTTTTTCTTTCTCCCAAGACTCGCGCTCCTCGCGCGCACATGCATTCCCGTGCTCCACCCAAAGAGCACGGTCCAAGACCTCCGCAAAGGTCTTAAGCTTAAGGGCGTGAACCGCCCGAAAGATCTCCGGTCGAAGCCCGCGCACGAAGCAATCGACCTTGTCCAACTCTCCGCGGACAACGTGCGGTACGCAATTTATAATGTACGAGAACTCCCTCTCGTACTCGCGCACGGTGCGGTTCCCTTGTTTCAACTTACGGAACCTTTCTTGCAGTTTCCTTTTCTCGCTATCGGGGAAATAGGTGGCGAACACCATACCGAAACTCTTCCCACGATGGTGGCGGAAGGCTAGAGAGTCGATCACGTCGGACCCCCTTCCACCACACCTTCGCCGACCGCTCTAGACAATGAACGGCGAGGTGCACCTTGTCCCTCTCCAAGGTATAAAGGTCCTCGAAGAGCGTCTCGATAGCGTCGATCCATGTCTCTACATCCCACGGATCCACGTTCTCCCCGCTAAAGATCGGCGGGTTGAACTTCTTGAACCTCATGAGAGCCGCAAGTGCGCGCTCTCGCTCCGCATCCTCCATGTCGGAATCGGGCATAGGGACACCCGACCCCTCGGCCACAACCGGTGGCGCAGGTGGCACCACGGCCGGTGCCGGTGTCGCCTCCTCGGCCGGTGCCGAAGTAGAGGCCGGAGGTACTCCCGTCCTCACCTCCCCAGTCGCAGCCGCCTGCTGCGCCATCATATCTTGGAGCTTTTTAATCTGCTCCTCTTGTCGTTGCATGGCTTCGGCCTGTCGCCGAACCACGCCCATCAACTCGGTCATCTCATCACGAAGACCCGAGTTCTCGCCCTCCCCGAACTGTTCGGGAGCCGCGCTCGCTCTCCCGAGCCCAGCCCTCAAAGGAGGCCGTCCACGTACCATTATCCTGAAAACACAATGACTTTGGTCATTTCGTGACATTTAAAGTCATTTGTAACATACGTTTCACGAAAATAAACGTGAACCCAATCTAGGCGAAAGTCACACAAGGGTCCTTATTCCCCTCACTTGGTTTTCATGTTGTCGGCCGCCAACACGAACACACTTGGTGAAGAATAAGACACACCTCGAATCTACCTCTATTTCCAACTAGAGGCATAAGGACATAACCCAATTTCTTATCTTTCGCCACATCAAAGATCTCGTCACTCACGAGCCTACACTCCTAGGGTCATTTCCATCCTAGGGTTCTTAGGTCAACCTAGACCGTTTCTATGCTCTGATACCACCTCAATCTGTCACGCCCCGCCGGCCCTTAAACACCAACTAGGTGGAAAGGATAACCGCACGAGCGCATGCACCAGACCCGCCGAACGGATAGAGTCTTTCCTATCCGCCCAAGGCGTCACAACACAAGCTTATCCACAATGTTCCAACTAGGAACGGAGTACAAGAGTTGCACAAGGAAAGCATCAACATAAAGAAGTTCTACTTCTATTACATCACATGGCACAATATACATGTCCAAATTTTTTCTTTTCATTCCATACACCATGTTCCAAAACTATGGAATATACAACATTCATACAAGAATGCAAATCCCCTATGCTATCATAGTCCAAAATAGGGGTACAACTCTATGCATCACCAAAATGGAAGGGCCGCTATCTAAAGAGCCAAACCCTTGCCTCGCTCCGCCGCCTCACTCGCGGAAGGACCTGGAAAATGGGGGGTGAGAACTATATACATAGTTCCCAGTGGGTAAGGCCACCCAAGAGAGAAGCTCGACCCACCAGGTCCAAAGAAACACCACATGCATAAGTTAGATCACATATAACTATGCAACAATTATTCACATGCTTGTAAATAAACATAAAGGATGCAACCAAATGAAATATAATCTATCATTCTCTCCTAGGTTCATCCTATGTCTCACAATGACTAAGTTCTTTTACTTATCATTTACTTATGGTTTCGGAATCGCCGTCTCACCATATTTGTTCCAACATTCAAGGAGTGAGCTTGTCACCTCCTAGTTCGAGTAGCGAAATCGTCGCATACTCGGGATAGCGAAATCGTCGCATACCCCGTCTCAACACCGCCATCACATGGCATGGTAGCGAAATCGTCGCCTACCCGGGATGGCGACCTTGTCGCACATCTCCCCCTCGACACCGCCAACACGTGGCGCGGTAGCGAAATCGTCGCATACCCGGGATCGCGAAATCGTCGCCTATCCCATGTCGGCACCGCCAACTCGTGGCATGGTAGCGAAATCGTCGCATACCCAGGATAGCAAAATCGTCGCACATCCCGTCTCAATACGGCCAACTCATGGCATGGTAGCGAAATCGTCGCCTACCCGGGATAGCAAAATTGTCGCACATCCCGTTGTTCACATTTCTCACTTGCCAACCTAAATCTCATGATCTTAGGTTCAAGTTACTAAGTCTCACCTAGGTTCAATAACACTAGGTTTACTTTCTCGTTCTCAACCTAGGTTCCATGACTCTAGGTTTCATTTTCATGTCCAACCTATGTTCAATGACACTAGGTTTAAATCTCACATGTTCCAACCTATGTTCAATAACACTAGGTTTCAATCTCACATGTTCCAACCTATGTTCAATAACACTAGGTTTCAATCTCACATGTTCCAACCTATGTTCAACAACACTAGGTTTAAATCTCACATGTTCCAACCTATGTTCAACAACACTAGGTTTAAATCTCACATGCAACCATGCAACAAGTATCAATAATTGAATTATACTTGAAATATCCATCATGCAATAGGAGTTCATTGTTCTACCTATCATGATTTTACCTTTGCCAACATGCAAATTGCTAGGGTTCTCAACACATACCATTTTATTTTTAAATGGATAATTACCCTAGACATGGAAGTGACCTAATCACTTCGGTAAACACAAACCCACCTCAAGAGCTTTCAAATCTTGGTATTCTTCAAGCTCCTAAGTGTCTAAGCCTAGAGTTCTTGCTTCAACCCAAGCTTCTACAAGAAAACGGTTCGTTACTCGTTACGAACCCTAAAATCAACTCAATATATGAAATCAAGTGCTCCAACATGATTTCCTAAGCCTCAATTGCAATTATCGAAGGTCCAAATATTTTTAGAACCTCACATTGCAAAAGCCCTCATTCTACCTAGGGTTTGCATGCATGCAAGCCAAACCCTAGATTTCATGGCCAAACACCCACCATTTATGGTTTAGATTGCCAAGGGTTCCCAAAAACCTCATTTCAAAGGATTAAATCCAAGGTTTGAACCCAAAACGTGAGGTACTAACCTTAATCACGAAATCCCCAAGCTCCTTCTTGCACCAAGAAGCTTCTTTTCTCCTTTGGAAGCTTTTTCCAAGATCAATCCACCTTTTCTCCAAGTTTTGGAGAGATCTCTAGAGAGAGAAAGTGGGAGAGATGGAGAGGAGAAGTGGAGAAGATGATCTCTGAGAAAGGGGGGTGTTCCCAGCCTTTCTAATACCCCCACACATGTGAAAAGACCAAAATGTCCCTCTCCACAAACAACACAACAACCAGCCAAAATCTGGACATTGTATACCGGTATGCGCATATGCATACCGGTATACCTCAGGAATCCTGCAGAATCCCGAGAGCTGGTCTCACTGTTTCGCACATTGTATACCGGTATACCATTTCTCATACCGGTATACCCCAAAAAATTCTGCAAACCCGAGAGCTGGGTTTCTCGGTTTTAACACAGCATTCCGGTATACCATTTCACATACCGGTACGACAAGCTCCAATTCCGGTATTGGAGTTCACATACCGGAATCCAGTGCAGACTTCCCAAGTTCGCAGTTTTTAACTTCTCGAAGTTTATTTTCGCGCCTCAATTGCGCCGAAAACACTTCGCGCAGTCCCGAACTTGGCCAAAGCCTCACATATAGCCTCTTATGCCATTTTCTCACTAGAACTCTACAATTTGTAGAAGTTCAGTACGATGCACTGAAATTCAGTGTACTACACAGCTTGACTGCCAAGTCATTAAACTAAGCAAGCCAAATCAAACTCAAGCCAACATGACTGCTAAGTCTTTAAATGAGCAAGTCAAACCAAACTCATTTGAACTGAACGCCATGTCGTTAACTGAGCACATCAATTTCAAACCAACCGCCATATCATTAAACTGAGCTACTCAACTCTAATAGGCCCTTGCCAACTGCGAAATCATAGTTTCCCCCAAAAAAATATTAGAGTTTTGCAGAGATTTAATCCTTTTTTATTTGACTAATATGCATAATTAGTTAGAAAATAGTATAAAGGAAGATGCAGCATTTTGCTTATACTGTTATTTATTTGAAAATAATGTTGGAAAGAAGTTGGAGGGAACCTTTATTGCTAGTGGAGGGTTTAAAGCTTGGAATAAAAAGGAGAGATTGGGTATGCATATTGGTGGATATAATAGTAATAATAATCAAGCTATCGAAAAATGTGAAGATTTAGTAAAGCAAAACCAATCTATATAAACTGCGCTTAATAAGCAATCGGAGCAAAGTAAGAGTGAGTATCGAATTTGTTTGAATGCATCAATTGATTGCTTGAGATTTCTTTTGTGCCAAGTACTGGCATTCCGTGGCTATAATGAAACATGAAGATTCCATCAATAGAAGAAATTTTCTTGAACTCTTAAAATGGTATGTCGATCATAATGCAAATATTGAAAGTATTGTGTTGCGAAATCCTTCGAAAAATTAACAAATAATTTCTCCATCAATTCAAAAAGATACTGTGAATGTTTGTGCAAAAAAAACAACTACTACCATTATTGATGATCTTGTTAATGATTTTTTCGGAATTTTAATTGATGAGTCTTGTGATATATCGTATAAAGAGCAAATGGCTTGTTTTTCTATATGTTAATCAAAGGGGATTGTCATGGAGCGGTTTATTGGCATCGTACATGTTAGTGATACTTCCGCTTTGTCACTTAAAAGAGTAATCAATTCTTTACTTTCCGAATATTCATCAAGTTCATTTAGAATACGTGGAGGGGGATATGATAGAGCTAGTAATATGCAAGGTGAAATTAATGGTCTCAAAAATATTAATCATGAAAGAAAGTATATCAGCATATTCTATCCATTGCTTTGCTCATCAACTCCAATTGACACTTGTAGCTATTGCCAAAAATCACGATGATTTTGCATGGCTATTTGATATGGTTGATAATGTTTTGAATGTGGTTGAAGCTTTTTGTAAGCGTAGAGATATACTTCGAGAAAAGTGAGCCAAAAAAGTTAAAGAAGCATTGAGTAGTTGTGAACTTCAAAGTGGAAGGGTTTAAATCAAGAAATCAGTCTTAAAAGGTTAGGAGATACTCGTTGGGTCCCATTATAAATCACTTTTGAATTTAATTGATATGTTCTCTTCTATTGTTGATGTTCTTGAAGTTGTTGCAACAGAAGGTTTAGCTCCATAGCAATGAGTACAAACACAAACTCTTCTAAATTCTGTACAATCATTTCTATTTGCTTTCATTCTACAATTGATGCAAACTATATTGGGAAAATATGGCTTTACCAAAAAAAAGATCAAGATACTGTAAATGCTATGAATCTTGTGAAAGTGCTAGGCAACGGTTGCAAATGATGAGGGAAGAAGAGTGGGAATCTCATTTAGAAAATGTAACTTCATTTTACAACAAGCATGAGATTTTGATTCTAAATATGAATGGTTTCTATATCCCTGATAGAAGAGCAAGGTGTAGAATTCAGAAAATTACAAATCTACATCATTACCATGTTGAGTCATTTAATAAGGTTATTGATATGCAACTTTAAGAGCTTAATAATCACTTCAATAAGATAAACACTGAGTTACTTTTATGTGTGGCTTGCTTAAATCCGATTGATTCATTCTCTTCATTCAGCAAAGAGAAATGTAGTATATTTGCTTTTTAATAGTAGAAGATAGCAGTTTGATTGGACTTGAAGAAGTAAGTGATAAGTTAAAAATGTATGTGGAGAAATCGGAATGAAAAGGCGAGATTTGGAATTTTTTTCTAGGAACATGGCCGGTATTTTAGCAGAAAATTTATAGTGGCGAAAAATTATGAAATTTTGGGAAGTTGTCGATATTAACTTTCTAAGGCCAGATTTAAAATTTCGTGTGGTTCGGACACCTGAGCAGTGAAAACGGAGCTAAACAATAATCCGTTAGAGGTTTTAGTCGGTAAGGCATTCGGTGACTGAAAGTGGTCCGGAACTGAAATGTTAAGGAAAATTACTTTAAGTTAACTCTCATTGAGACTGCCCATCAATTTGAGTATAAATCGACTTTTAGAAGGGCTTCAATTAAGTGTATCAATTGAAGTTGGACTAAACCGCGAATATTGATAAATTGTGGACTTATTGGCATATTATGCCAACTTAGTGGAATTCCACTAAAGCACCTGTGAAGCTTCCTGGAGCTTCCTCCCTCCCAACCTGCACGCATGAGAGAGAAAGAGAAAAGAAAAGGAAAGGAAAACAAAGGAAAAAAGAGAAGAATAAAGAGAAGGATTGATTTTGATGCCGTTTGACGAGCAGATTCGAACCCCGCGCATGCGATTTTTGGCGTTTCGACACTGGGGTTAGTATTAGAATACTTGTTCTTTTAATTTTTACGAATTTTGTGGATTCTTGATGATAGAATTTAGGATGGGAGGTCATGTTGAATTTTATTATGGTTTGACATTAAATTGAAGCCGAATTTCATGCGTTTTGGGGCCGCTATCGCGTTCTTTTTGCCGCAAGCTTTTGGGTCATCTTGGCGCACTTGCGGACATCTCGTTCAGCAGCAAGGGCTGCTGCCAGCAGCAGCAAGAGCTGCTGTAGCTGCAGCCGGTAGCAGCAGCGGCTGCTGCCGCTTTCGCCGCAGCCCGTAGCAGCAGGGGCTGCTGCCCTTGCCGCTGCAGCCGACAGCAGCAGAAGCGGCTGTTGCTGCTGGTAGTGCAGCCAGTAATAGCAGAGACTGCTACTGCGGCTGCTGCTACAAACACTAGCAGCAGTAAGCGTAGCAGCAGATGCAGTAACTGACGCGGCATTAATACATGAAGTTGATTCGCGGCCGCGGCACCGTGCTTTTGGAGACGTCGATCAAGTCCAATTTCACTCAATTTCGAAATTGAAGTTGATTGAAAGGTACAGATGGTAGTGAGCTTTGGATTGCACCTTATTCCAAGTGGAACTAGACTGAATTGGAATGAAATTGAATTATTGCTCGAAGCAAGCCGCAAGTCGGATTCTGAGGGATTTTTTTACTAACTTCTCCATCCATTTCTCATATTTGAGTTGTAGGTATCAAATTGAACTCGTGTTATGTTCTTGCAAGGAAAAGGAATGTGTGGACCTGTCCCTACAACTAATGTCAGGTTAGGAAGTTAAATCGGCAGCTGATTTTATGTTGAAGTGCAAGTGAGTTAATTTTAAGTGATTATGAACTACAGTGGTTTTGTCGTCCATTTCTTCCGGCCGAATGTTACGGAATCTTCGCCGAACCCCTTTACCACTTTTGGTCCTTTTGGAATTATTGCTATTGGATTTTAAGGTACGTTAATTTTACCTGTATGAACAATCCCATATTCATTAATCGACTTGCCGAAATATCGGTTTCCAATTCTTACATTTGCCTTGGCAGTACCTCGCTGATTTTGGAGTTCTCGTAGTACATTTCCTACAAGTTTGAGTTGAGGAAAAGCACATGGAAGGTTGATTGCTTGCCACTACTAGAGTAACGATTTGAGGTGGGTTCCGAGTCACCGAAAACGGCGGATTTCCCCCTATGTCTACTTTAGCGAAATGTCGAATACTTGAACACATGCATGCAATTTAGCTTCTATCTGATTTAGCTTAGGGGATTTGAACCAAGAATATGAGATTTAGCACCCGGATGATGAAACATGAACCTCTCTATTGTGACTCGTATTTCGCATTGGAGCATAATACATGAATCTGTCTTTCCTGCATCTTTGTATATTGACATGCCATGAATACATGATAGAGGTCTAGGCGTTGTGAGACCTTGGATGATCGCTCCTTTGGATATTTTATGGCCGAGAATTCGTGAGATATGTATAGATGGATGTTTGGAAATTCAATGATTAAGTAGAGACCATTGGGTCGATCCTTCCGACTCTTGACCATCTTGTTGTCACATAGAGTTGTCCTCATGATTGTTAGCCATACCATATGTTAGGCATTCTTCCATAGGACGTGGGAGGCCAGTTGTCATTGTATATATCTTGACTAGTTACTTCTTACCCCTTTGTCTTGAACGTGTCATTGCATTAAGGATATCAGAGTGAGGTCTTGCGATCTTTTAAGTTCTTACGATCTTGTGAAATATGATGTTGACCTCTTGTTTACTTCATGATTACTCCGAGGATATCGGATTGGCATTGTGATATTGTTGTCTATGATTTCGACCATAGCCTGCAAGGCCACTTTGAGCTTGACTGTATATGTACGATGGATATGTATTATGATACTCGGTTGGGGTCGCTATCCTTCGAGTGCCACTCCGGAGGTTGGGCTATGAGACATGATTATGGCATGGGCCAGACATTATATTATGGCATGGGCCAGACAGTATTTTAAGGTATGGGCCAGACAGTAGCCTGCGTGGTAGCGGACCACTATAGGTGGGTGCTGGACACGAGGCGGCGCAGGCTTGACCGGACTTATGAGTCGGTCGTTGCGATTGGGTATTTTTATAGTATTTGTTGTAGTCGTTGTACTGATGCATACACCATTCAGCCTTTTTCCTTTTCTCTCACTACCCGTACAGGGGCATGATAGTATAGCAGGTATAGAGACCTGTTTATGGTACATGCAGTTATTCATTTTCTGTTATCTGACATCTCTCTATGCAGGTCCTAGCCAAATAGTCATTTACTGTACTTTACTTTTAGCTGTTCAGATCATTTACTTGTTTAGATTATCACCAGTTTTTCCTTCGGTTACTCTTTTACTGCAGCTTTTACTGTTCCTTATTAGTCTGGCGGGGGGCGGGGCGGGTCGGGGTGGGAGGGGGGTGGGGGTGGGGGGAGGGGGCGGGGTTGTGGGGGCGGGTGGGGGTGGGGGGTTGGTTTTTTTTTTTATTTTTTTTATTTTTTTTTTTTTTATTGTTCTCCTTTTTTTTTTTTTTTTTTTTTTTTTTGAATTTACATCTTTTGCTTTTTTTTTTTTTTTTTTTTTTTTTATTTTGTTTTTTTTTTTTCTGTTTTTTTTTTTTTTGTTATTTTGTGTGCATTTTTTTTTTTTCTTTATTTTTTTTTTTTTTTTTTTTTTCTTTTTTTTGTAATTATTTTTTTTTTTTTTCTTTTTTTTTTTTTTTTTTATTTTTTTTTTTTTTTTTATTTTTTTTTTTTTGTGTTTGTTTTTTTTTTTTGCTTTTTTTTTTTATTTTTTTTAAACTTTTTTTTTTTTTTTTTTATTTTTTTTTTTTTCTTTTTTTGTTGTATCTTTGGATTTATTTTTTTTTGATTTTTTTTTTGTGGTATTTTTTATAGTAGTTGTTGTAGTCCAGTAGACCTAGTGGGAAGGTCGTGGTTATCGCCGACCGTTCCCACTGGGAACTACTGTTCATTAGTTCTCACACCCTGTTGTGGTTTCTTTTTTTTCAGGGGTTCATGCACTGACGGTTGATCGTGGTGAGGGGGATCGTATATTAGATAGCATCCTCTACTAGCATATCGATACATTAGAAGACCACCAGATAGGGTGCTACTTTGTACTACATTTATGTATTAGCAAGGGCTAGGCCCCTTTTTTCTTGTATTTTGTTTTAAGGTTGAGTTTTTATTTGATGTAGTACATGATGTATAGCAGTGTGGCTTATAGAGAGTGCTCTGATACATGTCATTAGTTATTTCTGTGATGTAGATCTTGGCTAGATGATTTTCTTAAAATACCTGGTAATTGTTGCTTTTGTTTTTGTGGCCGCTTCGTTCGGACAGGGAAAACTATGTCCGTTCGGCGGGTCTGTTAACGTCCCCGTGGGCTTCCACTGCGGTCTCGGGGCGTGACAGATTATGGTGGTATCAGAGCATAGGACTAGGACAAGCGGTGAACCTTAGGAACTAGGGGGTGAGAGACGTGACTTTTGGCGAAAGTCGATAGATTGATTCGTGTGAACTTTTCAAAAGGAAATGAAGAGTGATCGGAGGAATGCATCTGTTCTTTCTAAGATATTATGTTGGCTGCAGACAACATAATATCCTAGAGGAAAAGAAAATTCCTTCTAGACTTTCGCTTGATTGGGTCGAGTTGGGTCGAGTTATGTATTGACGGGTTATAATAGGTGTTTTGTTTTAGGCAATTATAACGGCTCGAAAAGAGCGATGATTAACGAGGCGACCGCATTTGCCCTACCCGCAAAGCTGGAGCAGGTTAGATCAAGGGACGTACTTGATCTACGAGCACGATTGGCTAGTTTGATTGGGGCCACCAGTTGATAAGAAGTGTTCTTACAATAGATATGCAAGATGTGGAAAGAGCATACTCTTTGGATATAATAATGTACCCTAGGTGAGAGAGAGCTAGTGGAGGAGATGGAATGGGACAGTGGATTAAAAAAAACAACCAGTGGATTTCGGCTGCTTGATGGTTGTGGATAGCAGTAATGAGAGGATCAGATTTGACGTGTCATCTATGGAGGGCCGCATCAGCTGCTAACCTAATGATGTCGCCAATTTGTTGTTAGATTTTCCTGAAAGATGCCACTTAATCCGGTTTAGTCGCCAATTTTATTGGGTTTGAGTAAATTTGGTACTCAGTGCGAGAAATCTTTAAACAATCATCACTCTTTACTTGAGTATCTGATTTCAGTGTGCAGCCCCAATTCGGAGAACACTTTTTAAGACCTACGTGTCGAATAATGAAGCTATTTTGATTGAGTTTGGGACATAAACTCAGGTGTCTCGGCCACGGTTTTGTGTTTTTTGGTTCTTTTTATTAGTCCTCCATGTTTGGATTGAGAGATACACGAGACTTAACTATTGAGCCTTTTGACTTTGTTGGGGGAATTGGTTCTTCAAATGCCGTCTCTTTTCACCATTGGGCTACCTTCCTCTCTATACGGCTTTAGGCCGATGTTACCTGGGCACAGGGGGAGAGATGATGTTGTCGTTATGGACAGATGGGACCTCGATAGATAGCCTGTTCCCGCAAGGCCCACCGATAGACAAATGTGTGATATGTATAGGACTACATAGACCGAGTCAGTGCAGAGGAAGAGAAGGGCGGTGTTTCTATCATGGACAGCTAGGGCCCCGATACTCGGTGAATCCGGCCCTAGGTAGCCTGCTCAGCTTTGTTAACAATTCTAACACTAGACTTCATATAGCCGAGGATCGGGCATCAACCATTCTTGCCCTGAATGATTGAGCAGTAGTAGTGCACCAAGTGGATCAGTTATCATAGGTGCGGAGTGATTAATCCTAGTGGCACAAATTGATGACCCTACGGTGATAGATTGTATGATGACAGGTGTCATGAAGATTGTATTAGTTAATGCTAGTGTCGTTGAGCCTATAGACCATGCTGAGCCTGTTGGTCCTAAAATAGTTACAGAATTGTGATGTGCGTTAGGGTTGGACAAGCTCGCCCACTAATCTACGACTATAGGTTGGAGGGGGAGGACAAGGGCACTTTGCATGCCAGAGCAAGATGAGGTTGATTATTAGAGTTGTCAGAGCACTATTTTCACCACATGGGCGAGATAGGTGAGTTGTAGATGTGTAGCCTTTTGGTGACCGAAGTAGAGATGCCTATGAGAGTATCAAGGCTCGAGAATATTTCTGCCATCTGTCAAATTGTAGACCTAATGAGTTAGCAGATATGCCATTGGAGAGCGCCATTCGCGAAAACACCTTATAAGATGGACTTGTGTTCTGGACACATCACTTGGAGAGAAAGTTAGAGGGTGTACCCAAGATGGCATTTAAGATGCATTATGGGTATTAAGATTTGAGGAATACCCTAACTGCATTTGAGGATGTGAGATTTAGAGTGTTCAAGTTGTTCTTGGGTCAATTCGCTGTAGTATTTATTGGTGATATTTTCAGTTGACGTTGAGCATGAAGAGCACTTGAGGCTCATTTTGGAGATTCTGTGAGCGAAGAAGGTTTATGCTGAGATGAAGAAATGTGAGTTCTGGCTTCGAGAGGTAGCATTTTGGGGTCATATGATTTCAGCGTCGAGTATCGCCGTAGACCTGACAAAGATTGATGTTATTCAAAATTGGCCCAAACCGACAATTGTCACAGAGGTGCAGAGTTCTCTGGGACATACAGGTTACTACTGTCAGCTTGTGAACAGTTTTGCAAAGCCTCCCATGCCCCTTCCTCGACTGACTTATAAGGAAATTGAGTATGTTGGAAAAATGAAGATTGGAAAACAAGTTTGAGGAGCCGCGGACTAGATTGGTGACCGCTCTGATCCTTGTCTTTTCAATCATGGCGGAGAATATTCCTCATCTCCATTAATGCAACACATAGTGGCTTGTGAAGCATGTTGAAGCAACACGCTAAGGGTAATTGTTCATACCTTACGAAAATTGACGGACTATAAGAAAAATTACCCTACATGTACATTCAAGTTGCCACTGTAATTATTGTATTGAAGGTTTGGAGTCATCATCTTAGGGAGAGCACTGCAAGATCTACCTCAATCATGTGAGCTCAATTATCTATTTACACAAAAGAAGATAAATGTAAGACAGTGCTAGTGGTCGAGCTTCTGATGTATTACGACATGATCCCGCCATAGATTTGTAGAGCATTGGAGCGTTATTTACTAATGTCGAAAAAGAAAAGTCTGAGGAAGGAATTTTGCCGGAAGAATTGACTTACGTGTTTATATGATTGTTAACAATACTAGATTACGCACGTTGAAGGTTACTACAAAGTTGAGTTGGATTTGTAAGAGCGGCGTACACTGTGTGGGCATAAGGATGAAAAGTTGTTTACCTTTGGAATTTGATGAGAATGGAGTTCTTTTCCCACCAGAAGCTATGTTAGGCTAATTGAGACTATAGAACGAGCGCGTGTTGGGAGATGCCACGCGAGAGTTTAGAGTTAAAATTCAAATGTAATAAAAAGGCTCTAGAACGTACTATGGAAGTGGATTCACCTTTCTGTATTAAACCAACATGTGGTAAGAATTGAAGTTTCGCGGACGAAACTTATTTTAAGGGGGGAAGGGTGTAGTATATTTGCTTTTTAATAGTAGAAGATAGCAGTTTGATTGGACTTGAAGAAGTAAGTGATAAGTTAAAAATGTATGTGGAGAAATCGGAATGAAAAGGCGAGATTTGGAATTTTTTTTCTAGGAACATGGCCGATATTTTAGCAGAAAATTTATAGTGGCAAAACATTATGAAAATTTGGAAAGTTGTCGATATTAACTTTCTAAGGCCAGATTTAAAGTTTCGTGTGGTTCGGACACCTGAGCAGTGAAAACGGAGCTAAACAATAATCCGTTAGAGGTTTTAGTCGGTAAGGCATTCGGTGACTGAAAGTGGTCCGGAACTGAAATGTTAAGGAAAATTACTTTAAGTTAACTCTCATTGAGACTGCCCATCAATTTGAGTATAAATCGACTTTTAGAAGGGCTTCAATTAAGTGTATCAATTGAAGTTGGACTAAACCGCGAATATTGATAAATTGTGGACTTATTGGCATATTATGCCAACTTAGTGGAATTCCACTAAAGCACCTGTGAAGCTTCCTGGAGCTTCCTCCCTCCCAACCTGCACGCATGAGAGAGAAAGAGAAAAGAAAAGGAAAGGAAAACAAAGGAAAAAAGAGAAGAATAAAGAGAAGGATTGATTTTGATGCCGTTTGACGAGCCGATTCGAACCCCGCGCATGCGATTTTTGGCGTTTCGACACTGGGGTTAGTATTAGAATACTTGTTCTTTTAATTTTTACGAATTTTGTGGATTCTTGATGATAGAATTTAGGATGGGAGGTCATGTTGAATTTTATTATGGTTTGACATTAAATTGAAGCCGAATTTCATGCGTTTGGGGCCGCTATCGCGTTCTTTTTGCCGCAAGCTTTTGGGTCATCTTGGCGCACTTGCGGACATCTCGTTCAGCAGCAAGGGCTGCTGCTGCCAGCAGCAGCAAGAGCTGCTGTAGCTGCAGCCGGTAGCAGCAGCGGCTGCTGCCGCTTTCGCCGCAGCCCGTAGCAGCAGGGGCTGCTGCCCTTGCCGCTGCAGCCGACAGCAGCAGAAGCGGCTGTTGCTGCTGGTAGTGCAGCCAGTAATAGCAGAGACTGCTACTGCGGCTGCTGCTACAAACACTAGCAGCAGTAAGCGTAGCAGCAGATGCAGTAACTGACGCGGCATTAATACATGAAGTTGATTCGCGGCCGCGGCACCGTGCTTTTGGAGACGTCGATCAAGTCCAATTTCACTCAATTTCGAAATTGAAGTTGATTGAAAGGTACAGATGGTAGTGAGCTTTGGATTGCACCTTATTCCAAGTGGAACTAGACTGAATTGGAATGAAATTGAATTATTGCTCGAAGCAAGCCGCAAGTCGGATTCTGAGGGATTTTTTTACTAACTTCTCCATCCATTTCTCATATTTGAGTGTAGGTATCAAATTGAACTCGTGTTATGTTCTTGCAAGGAAAAGGAATGTGTGGACCTGTCCCTACAACTAATGTCAGGTTAGGAAGTTAAATCGGCAGCTGATTTTATGTTGAAGTGCAAGTGAGTTAATTTTAAGTGATTATGAACTACAGTGGTTTTGTCGTCCATTTCTTCCGGCCGAATGTTACGGAATCTTCGCCGAACCCCTTTACCACTTTTGGTCCTTTTGGGATTATTGCTATTGGATTTTAAGGTACGTTAATTTTACCTGTATGAACAATCCAATATTCATTAATCGACTTGCCGAAATATCGGTTTCCAATTCTTACATTTACCTTGGCAGTACCTCGCTGATTTTGGAGTTCTCGTAGTACATTTCCTACAAGTTTGAGTTGAGGAAAAGCACATGGAAGGTTGATTGCTTGCCACTACTAGAGTAACGATTTGAGGTGGGTTCCGAGTCACCGAAAACGGCGGATTTCCCCCTATGTCTACTTTAGCGAAATGTCGAATACTTGAACACATGCATGCAATTTAGCTTCTATCTGATTTAGCTTCGGGGATTTGAACCAAGAATATGAGATTTAGCACCCGAAAGATGAAACATGAACCTCTCTATTGTGACTCGTATTTCGCATTGGAGCATAATACATGAATCTGTCTTTCCTGCATCTTTGTATATTGAACATGCCATGAATACATGATAGAGGTCTAGGCTTTGTGAGACCTTGGATGATCGCTCCTTTGGATATTTTATGGCCGAGAATTCGTGAGATATGTATAGATGGATGTTTGGAAAATTCAATGATTAAGTAGAGACCATTGGGTCGATCCTTCCGACTCTTGACCATCCTGTTGTCACATAGAATTGTCCTCATGATTGTTAGCCATACCATATGTTAGGCATTCTTCCATAGGACGTGGGAGGCCAGTTGTCATTGTATATATCTTGACTAGTTACTTCTTACCCCTTTGTCTTGAACGTGTCATTGCATTAAGGATATCAGAGTGAGGTCTTGCGATCTTTTAAGTTCTTACGATCTTGTGAAATATGATGTTGACCTCTTGTTTACTTCATGATTACTCCGAGGATATCGGATTGGCATTGTGATATTGTTGTCTATGATTTCGACCATAGCCTGCAAGGCCACTTTGAGCTTGACTGTATATGTACGATGGATATGTATTATGATACTCGGTTGGGGTCGCTCCCCTTCGAGTGCCACTCCGGAGGTTGGGCTATGAGACATGATTATGGCATGGGCCAGACATTATATTATGGCATGGGCCAGACAGTATTTTATGGCATGGGCCAGACAGTAGCCTGCGTAGTAGCGGACCACTATAGGTGGGTGCTGGACACGAGGCGGCGCAGGCTTGACCGGACTTATGAGTCGGTCGTTGCGATTGGATATTTTTATAGTATTTGTTGTAGTCGTTGTACTGATGCATACACCATTCAGCCTTTTTCCTTTTCTCTCACTTCCCGTACAGGGGCATGATAGTATAGCAGGTACAGAGACCTGTTTATGGTACCTGCAGTTATTCATTTTCTGTTATCTGACATCTCTCTATGCAGGTCCTAGCCAAATAGTCATTTACTGTACTTTACTTTTAGCTGTTCAGATCATTTACTTGTTTAGATTATCGCCAGTTTTTCCTTCGGTTACTCTTTTACTGCAGCTTTTACTGTTCCTTATTAGTCTGGCCTCCAGTAGACCTAGTGGGAAGGTCGTGGTTATCGCCGACCGTTTTCCCACTGGGAACTACTGTTCATTAGTTCTCACACCCTGTTGTGGTTTTTTTTTTTTCAGGGGTTCATGCACTGACGGTTGATCGTGGTGAGGGGGATCGTATATTAGATAGCATTCTCTACTAGCATATCGGTACATTAGAAGACCACCAGATAGGGTGCTACTTTATACTACATTTATGTATTGGCAAGGGCTAGGCCCCTTTTTCCTTGTATTTTGTTTTAAGGCTGAGTTTTTATTTGATGTAGTACATGATGTATAGCAGTGTGGCTTATAGAGAGTGCTCTGATACATGTTATTAGTTATTTCTGTGATGTAGATCTTGGCTAGATGATTTTCTTAAAACACCTGGTAATTGTTGCTTTTGTTTTTGTGGCCGCTTCGTTCGGACAGGAAAAATTCTGTCCGTTCGGCGGGTCTGTTAACGTCCCCGTGGGCTTCCGCTGCGGTCTCGGGGCGTGACAAGAAATGAGTCAATTTGGCTCATTTTTATCCAAATGAGTTTTCACCTATTGATCTTTTGACACTTGAACATCAACTTGAAAACTTCATTGTAGATGTACGTCAAGATGAAAGATTTTATAGCTTAAGAGGAATTGGTGATCTTTCATAAACGTTGGTTGAAACGAAGAAGTATGTACTATATCCGTGAGTCTACTTACGTTTGAAGTTGGCATTAATTCTACAAGTTACTACCGCCACAATGAAAAGAGATTTTTTCACGATGAATTTTATAAAAAATGTATTTGATGATTTTTCCAATGAGTCTATCATGCATCGTTTTCAGAATATGAAGACACGTCGAGGATAGTTGTAAAAGAAATGCTATTTTTTTTTATACAATATTAATGTATATTTTTTCTCTCTTATATATTGACCTCATGAGAAAAAATTTCTAGATTTGCCATGGCTCATAATGGTCTATAGTTGATTAACTGAGAATACTTAATGTGAGCACTTGTTTTTCTCTTCTTTTTTAAGTTTCTGATCTTTACTTGGTCTCTATTGTTTACCAAAGATAAAAGAAACAACATTAATGATGATGAAGTGAATATCCAAGAGATTATGTGAATCTAATAAACAAACATCTCACAAATAGTGGGCTTTACCTAAGAACACTTTGCGTGAGCATGAATTCTTTCTTATTTTATTCCTATGCTTCTGATCTTCATTTGTCCTCTGTAGTTTATTGAAGATTAAAAAAACAACATTAATAATGATGAAGTGGATATCAGAGAGATATAAAAGGAGCAAAATTAACAGAGTTAGTAAGTATAATATATAGATTCACCTCACAGTAGCTTCGCCACCATCACTGAATGTATAGCTATTTATAGATACATTTCATCAACATTAACTAAGGGTATTTTGACCGGTGTTCTATGATTAGACATCTGCATCTATAATGATTGCACTAAAACTATATTTTGTAATGGGTTGCTAGTAACTGATATATAATGATGTCTACTTATTATTACACTCTCTTTCATTTTTTCGAAAGATTTTTCGTGTTTCTCATTCCCGTATCAAACATTAATTTATTAACTTATTCATTGCATATTCTAAAACAATAATGATGTCTACTCATAACTATACACTCTCTCATTCTTCTGAGGTGACATTTTTTATATTTCCGAAAACGGGACTGTCTTCAATGGTGCGAGAAATAATTTCCGTTTCCAAGACCTAGCGTGACCTAGTGTAGGGATGGAGAGTATGCTTGCATGTAGTGCATACTAAGATTTCATACCCCTCACTTTATCATAATCGATAATTGATGTTCTAAAATTTTAATTTAATTCAATATATAATTCAAATTTAGATTTTTAGTTAAAATTTTAATTATTTTTAGATTTTAAATTGAAATTTTAAATTAACATTAGTAAACATTCGGTGTGTAATATGCCGAATTTTGGCTAAATTGACAAAATGCATATTAAGTCATACTAAACATGATTAAAGTGAGTTTAGAGGAGTTTAGAATAAGTTTGGATCAAAGTAGAACTAATTCGGATCGAAACGGACTTCAAAACTTTGAAATCAGAGTCTTAGATGGATTTCGAACACCCGAAAGAACTTGTGGGTGTCCAAAACCTGGCGTTGACAGTGTTGGTTCATCTGATGCAAATAAGAAAATTTGAGCGGCCTAGTCACTATTGTTGCAACCTTGTCAAAGGGGCAACTCATTGTTTGTCCTAATCCAGCAGCAGCCACCTCTCCTTTCCCTCTCTTTCTGCTCTCTCTCTCTAGAAAGAAGGTGAACACCATTGCTGGGGAAGATTCCAAGGTTGGAGATTGATCTCTTCCAGAGCTAGGAATCAACAGGGAGCTTCAAGAGGAAGCTCTAGGAGGAAGAAAGGAACCTTCTCTCCCACGTTTTAACTTGCAACAAGAGAGAGATGAGTTAGGATTTTTGGAATTTTGGTTTTTAGGGTTCCAAATTGGAATTTTTGGGTTTCTAATGGTGTTACAACCAATTTTAGTATTTTTTTTTATTTGCTCCAAGAGATCAAGTCCACCCCATTTTTCAAGAGCATAGCAAAGGTGGGAAATATCACAGAAAATAGGTGATCTTTGTCCATGGTTTCTTGTTTATTTAGCATGCTAAATTAGTAAATGTTATTCTAAATATGATTTAGTTGCACGATAGGAAAAAACTAGGGCTTTAAACCCTTTTGTATGAGAATGAAATATGAAAATGAGAACCAAGAATGTAGGTTGAAATGCATGACATCTAACTTAAGTAAAATCTAAAGTAAGACATAGAGATTGTGAACTCTAGATTAAATTTGAATTGGAGTATTAGATGTGTATGATAGTCATGTGTTATAACCCTAGGGGTTATTGATGTGTATGCTGCGACCTTTTGGTAGTATCATGAGAGTGCCGATCATTCATTGACTCCCTTATGTGCACTAGGAAGGCCGATCTCCCTCGACTCTCATTATGCACCAGAGTGCCGATCATCCCTCGACTTCAAGTGTCAACTGATTGGAGAGTAGTATGATCTCCCTCGGCTCTCCATGAGGTGTGTGTGTCAATCGATTGGAGAGTAGTACGATATCCCTCGGCTCTCCATGAGGTGTGTGTCAACCGACTGGAGAGTAGTACGATCTCCCTTGGCTCTCCACAAGGTGTGTGTGTCAACCGATTGGAGAGTCGTAAGATCTCCCTCGGCTCTCCATGAGGCATATGTGTCAACCGATTGGAGAGTAGTATGATCTCCCTCGTCTCTCCATAAGGCGTATGTGTCAACCGATTGAAAAATAGTATGATCTCTCTCGGCTCTCCATTAGGTTTAGTATAAAACATAATCAATCATCTAGATGGTGAGAAACCTGAGGTAGTCTGGGTAAACCTAGAACAAGTGGCTTGGTGGCATCTCGAGTAAAAGAGGCATTTTAGTAGTAAAGTATTTACTGCATTTTTAGTATAGAAATAATTGTTATATTATTATCTCCCTAATGATGCCTCCTATGGACCAAGTGAGTGCAAAGCATCATTCTCGGTAGTTGCATCAACTGAAAACTTTCAGTAGTTCTCACTCTCGTGGTTTATTCCTTTTTCAGATCCTAGCACCACTGGTGAGACACGTGACCACGGCAAGGGCGTCGCGGAGTAGAGGACCTAGCGAGGTCTAGTGGCACCCCTTTTGTAACAAAAAAAGACTTGTAATATTTTGTAAATCAAATATTGTAAACTTAATAAAGGTTCATTCAAGTTGAATGTTCAATTTAGTAGCTGTGCTCTGATAGTTATGTACACATATCATGTATGTATGTATAGGTTGACGTATATTACTGCTTCTTTCGGGTAGGGGAGGTCTTGTCTGTTCGGCGGGTCTATGCGCATGCCTGAGCGGACCCAAATTGGGTGGTCTCGGGGTTGACACGATGTAGGCAATAGTTCATTAAAAACTTTCTTGTTTTGCCCTGATGTTATGTTGTGAAGAAGACATTTAATCTTATACAAACTTAAAACTTATTTCAATTTTATATCATTATGTTGCAAAGGTGAAAATTTAATTCAGTACATATATATGTGCTAGAGCTAGTAGGTAAAATTGATTTTTATATGTATAAATATGAATGGGCCATGAATATACATTTCATAGATTTTACAAAATTGTTTTGAAAGTTATATATACAAATTTTCAAATTTTATAGTTATAGGCTCAAGAAACTATTAACATTTTGTTGATTTACAATATAAAAATTAGTTTTTTAAAATAGATAACCTAAGAAATGTACAAGGTATAGTTAAAGGGATTTTAGCCCACTAGTCCTTTCCAAAAATTTTATTCTAAAATTAGACCTTCCAAACTTTTAATTGTAAATATTATAAGCTTTGTTGAGCCACGAGGGCAGCAGGGTGGAGGGTAGAGTAAGAAAAGCGATGAACCATTCACCACTCTAAAGAAATTTGTAGCAGTCCCGTGAAAGTGGTGAATGGTTCACCACTTTCATTAGAACGGGGTACATCTCTCACTTAGCAGAGGTGGTGGGTGGTATAGAACCAAATGTGTGACATGTGCAGTTGTCCACCCAGTCGGGTGTGGGAATTTGATGTCGTGATTTGTGTATAGTACGTGTGTTGGGAGGAGGACCGGTCACTATATATCAAACTTCGTACTCTCTGCAAATGAATAATTAATCAATCTAAAGATTTATTATATCTAAATAACTATATGAAGAAACAATTTGTACTACTAACTTAGATATATTTGCTCCACCTCCAATGTCAACACGGAAGGTTTCTCTTTCGACCCCAGGGGACAATACATCCACATTTAATTTACTGTTTAACATTTTTGAATAATAATCCTATGATACAACCATCTACTTTTCAATGTAGACTGTCAAAAAGGCACAGTTCGGAGACAACACCATCATACCACATAATGATTCATTGTTCGAAACTTTATGAACATCATATTGATTTAAACCAGTCGGATATCGGACTATGAAATTTAGATGATACTCATCTCTTCTTATATCGGTCAATCGATATATATATATTTTTTCCTCGAATTCACTAAGCGTAATGTCCCTTGGGATGTCGATTAATTTCTTATGACCGCCAATGTAATGTAGATTGTTATCATGCACGACCACTTATCCATTCCAGTGAACACTAATAGCCACAATATTATATGCATCCTTACTTTTAAAATATAAAAAATAATATTTGTGAATTAACCTATACATAGTACATAAAGATGAAAAAGATTTCTACATATGAAAAAAAAATACATACAAATAAAGACAAAGGGCATCATCCATATGGAAGGAAAAGAATCACACACATACATAAATATTACCCTATCCACATCTCCATTTCCTACACACATACACTATATATTTGCATATGGCTATTTTCACATACATGCATACACATTGGCACCACACACAAGCTGTGAGAGTGAGAGAGAGAGAGAGAGAGAGAGAGAGAGAGAGAGGGGGGAGGGAGGGAGGGAGGCAGGAGGAAAACACAACAAGAGAGAGACATAGAAAGAGAGGGGGCCTTCGATCTGAGGTGATGGCACGACAGCGACAACGACAACTACAAAGCCAGCAGTGGTGACTGCAGCAGCGATGATGATTGTGGCGGCAGTGGTGCAGTGATAGTGATGCCGGCTGTGGTTGGCACCACTATAACAGAGAAAGAGAAAGAGACAAGGACAGAGAAAGAGAGGGAAAGAGAGAGAAGGAGAAGCCATCATTGTAACGGCCCCTGCGATGGCGGCGGTAGTGATGTGGCACCACAATGATAGAGAAAGGCAGACAAAATTGTGAGAGCGAAAGAGACAGTACAGAGAAAGAAAGATAAAGAGAGAAAGAGAAGCCCACCACTGTAATGGCCTCCTGCATTGGCAACGACACTGACAGTGGTGTGGCATCATTGTAACAGAGAGAGAGAACTATGAGAAAGAAAGAAAAAGAGAAAGAGAGAGAGGGAGGAGTGCACCATTGTGACGACCTCCGGCGATGACGACGGGATTGGTGCAGCGACACACTGTGTGAAAGAAGTGAGATAGAGAGAGAATGAGTGAGATAGAAAGAGCAAAAGAGGGAGAAGAGATCGAGCAGGAAGGCTGTAGGGATGGATTGCGGCGAATCGTTCGCCACTCAAAGCAGTGAATCATCCACCGTGAATAAAGGGGTAAACCATTTACCGCATTTTAAAGCGGTGAACCATTTACCGCATTTTAAAGCGGTTAACGTTTTACCATAATTTTTGTTTTTAAATACGCCACAATAGCTAGAATTCTCATGAAAGCAGTTAACGACTTGCCGCTTTCATAATCGGCAAATCATTCACCGCTTTCAACATTTCCTAACCCCAATCCTATATGTAGACTTGGCAAACAGGCGAGTTGGGTAACCCGTGGGTCGTTGTACCTGCGGGTCATATGGGCATGAGTAAAATTTATCCATAAATTTTTGGATAGTCAACATCTTTATTCATACCTATCCATGGGCGCCATAAGATTTCTTTTTCTTTTTCTTTTCCTATACTTTCCAAATACAACACAAACACACACACACACGTTTACTACCGATTTGTTTTCAATGATATAGCTTCTAAATCGATGATCGACGCCGTTGAACATGATCTAGACTATTTAAACTATCTAGAAATCAAATTTTATAATTTTTTGACATCACTAACCGAACGATCAAAGTGTCACAAAATCTGTAATTTTAATGGCCGATATGGTGCGTTTGCTCGTTTAATGGTATAAAAGAGTCCAAATCAACTAATTTTTTGTTAGAAAGTTCTTTAAACTATTTGAAATAAGATCTAGACTGTAGGTCTTAAATACAAAAATTATATCATTACTTTTTGAAGGATATTCATTTTCAGCCATTCATATTTTGTTCACTTGATGGACAAGTGAACAATATCAGAAAAGCATGAAATTTGATTTTCAGATAGTTTAAATTGTTTAGATCATGTTTAACAGTGTCGATCATCAATTTGGAAGCTCTATCATCGAAAACAAATCGGTAGTAAACCGAGCCGTTTACTACCGATGGTATTCTAGCAAAACTCTATATATATAGAGAGAGTAGGTCTTGTGTGCTATTAGGAGCACGGAGGCCTCCGTGCTCCTAAGCCGTTTTCGATGATTGGACTTCCGAATCGACGATCGGCTCTGTTAGACTTGATCTAGCATATTTGAAGTATTTAGAAAATATTTTTTGCGGATTTTCGATATCATTTATCTAGTGATCGAAAGGATTCAAAATCAATAATTTTTAATGGTTGATGTATGCCGTTTGCAAGTTTAACGGTGTAAACGTATTCAAATCAGATGAAATTTTGATAGAAAATTTTTTATACTATCTGCAACAAGATCAATATCTCTGATTGAAAATTTTAGTTCTACATCATAACTTTTTGTGAGATTTTTATTTTCAACCGTTGATTTTGAGTCCTTTCGATCACTAGGTAAATGATATCGAAAAATTATAAAATTTATTTTCTAGATAGTTCAAATACGCTAGATCAAGTCTAACGGAGCCGATCGTCGATTCGGAAGTCCCATCATCGAAAACGGCTTAAGAGCACGGAGGCCTCCATGCTCATAATAGCACACAAGACTTACTCTCTCTCTCTCTCTCTCTCTCTCTCTCTCTCTCTCTCTCTCTCTCTCTCTCTATATATATATATATATATAGAGAGAGAGAGAGAGAGAGAGAGAGTTCGGCTACAATACTATCGATCGCACCAAGCACTTGGTGCTACCAAGGTTTCTGCCGTTAGATCTACCCTTTTGACTATTTCCACCCGTTAGATCATACTATTCAACCAACCACCCACTCAACCCTAGGGGACCACTATCATCCTAACCGCACATCGCTTCATCCAAGGGCCAAAAACTTAATAGCACCAATGAATTGGTGCTATTAATAGTATTCTAGCCTAGTTATATATATATAGAGAGAGAGAGAGAGCTACCATGCTATCGGAAGTATAAAGGAATTGGTGCTTCCAATTTTTTGGCCATTGGATCAACCCCTTTGACCATTTCTAACCATTTGATTAATATTATTACCCAATGGAGACCACTCAACCCTAGGGGGACCACTCAATCCTAAGGGGGACCACTATCATCCTAACCGTACAATTCTTGATCCAATGGCCAAAAAGTCAGAAGCACCAACTCCTTTATGCTTCCGATAGTATAGTAGCTCTACACACACACACACACACACACATATATATATATATATATATATATATATATATATATATAATTTGTAAAAGTATAATATATAATAAATAATATAAAATCTTAAAGCTTATAAATTATATAGTATAAAAGTATTTTATCATCCTAAATTTTAATGGTACAAAATTAATAAAATTTTCATGATTATAGAGTCAATATTATAAATATTATAAATATTATATGTTTTTTAATTAAAAAAATATATGCGAGTACCCGTGGGTTCCCGCGGGTTGCCCAAAATACCCGCAACTTAACCGGTACCCACCCGTTTTACCAATAATTTTCTGGCTAAGAAAATTAGTACCCATACCCGCAAATTTAGGGGTAACCCACGGGTGTCCACGGGTACAGATAGAGATTGTCAGGTCTACCTATGTGGCATACTAGAGGCCTACTTTTGCAATTAATTTTTGAAGGAGACTATATTTATAATTACAAAAATTGTAGGGTTAATTATAGAAAAAAAAATTCTATAGCTAGTTGATGTGTTTAAATGTTTTTAATTAACTTCTATAAATTAAGGTTACAATACTTTCATATGTCTATATTTGGAAGAGATTTTTCTAGTAAGAATAATTATTCTAAAATGAATACGCCTTGTAAGGTGGACTGGGTTTAATACTTCATTAGTTTTGGCCTATTAGAAAATTAGACAGGAAAATATAAAAAGAGCCCATTATAGACCCAATGTAGAGAATAATTTTGTTAGTTGTAATTGAGAGAGAGAGAAAGAGAGAGAGAGGCAACAATGGGTATGCAAAAAAGCATGAGAAGATGGGCGTTTCCAAATCTGAAAATACCGTCAATTCATCCAAGTCACAATATGGGGCACGGGCACTGATATAAATTCAGTGCAACCCCGTTACATATATGTATTTGAATGGTTCCATTCTCAAAAGGGTTAAATATCTTATCAGCACAGTACGACATGTGTATACAATCTGTGCCGATGGATACTTACAAGTTGACTGAAACTCTGCCAAGTAATTAAATTTTTAGATTTCATAGCAATTTCCAAATCTGAAAATACTTTGCCAGAAATATCACAATTAGCAAAAACCAGATTGAAAATTTGCTTCTCTCAAAAATATAAGGAACATAGTTTATTAGTTTGTTCTAGCATACCACTTTCAATGATCTTTTTCTTTTGAAATTAAAACAAAGGGTAATTTTTCCATGCACACTCATTAAAACAAGATGTACATAGAGAAACATCACAAAGATGCTAATAATAAGCACCTCTGCCATGAAAAAGCATATCCTTCCCATCCCAGATAAGAAACAAGATACGAGTTAACGCATGCTCGAAGATTCTCTCAGGGACTGTTTAGTTTTCGTAAAAGTGTGGGATTTTTTTTCCAACAAAAGAGTTTTTCATGAAAACTTCTTTTTCAAATTTCTGCCTCTTTGGTTCGAAGGAAAACTAGCTTTTCTGAAAAGATCTTTTCAGATTTTATAGAAAACTAATATTTTTGTTTTCCTAAAAAACATTCAGAAGACAAAAATACTAATTTTCTATGAAATTCGGAAAAAAAACTTTACTAATTTTCCTTGAAGCCAAACGGACGGAAAACTGAAAAAGAGGTTTTCTATAAAAAAACGTTTTTCTCAACAAAAAAAATTCCACACTTTGCCAAGGAACCAAACAACGCCTTAATAATTGTGTGATAATGATGCAAAAAAGATTTTTTTCCCCTCATATTTGAATCTCAATACAGTACTTAAAGAGTTCTACAGTGAAACAAGTGCTTGTTCATCTGTATAATCTAAGCACTAAAAGGATACATTGAATGTAAAGATGATGATAGTGTATCTAACATAACATGATAATCAATAGGGTCGTGCAATAGATGTCATGGTGACTATTTTTGCTCGGATGTGAACTTTGCTTCCTTATTTGACTTACCAGAAGCTTTTAGTTATCAATACCTCTAGAAGCCAACGAAAATATCTGACCAATCGCCTCGAGCGCAGAAATATTCCAACTCTCAGCATGCCTAATGATCTGAAGAAATAAGATCAAGATAAGATATAATTCAGATCGTACCAGTTGCATCCTTTGTAACTACTCACCAGAAAAATAAGGAAAAAACACTACGTACTTTGAAATCTTTGTCTAAATCATACGTGGTTTGTCCTCCAATGGCAATGAGCGGCCTCCAAGGAAACTTTAAATATGTCCTGGAGATAGCATAAGACATAACATAACCTGAATTTCAACTCCAGAATAGCTACTTCTAATCAAGTGCATTGTATGCAACGATGTATATGTTAGGTAGAGTAGCTACAAGAAATTAATGTAACACCTTGAAGCTTTGATTGTGTTGGAGGCATGGGACTAGCAAAGGTATTCAAAAGGCATAAAATCTAAGAAAACGTATCTTCAGCAATCTTTATCACAGAATTTACTTTGCATATTTATAATACATTTGCAATATATAGGTACTAAGTTCTGCTATCATCTATTGCATGATTGGTGCCAAGGAAAAATCACCAAAACCAACTCTCCAATACACTAAGTTAATCTTGGCAAAAACTTCCCTTCAATACTTTTTAGCGAATTCCATTTGCCCATAAACCAATATCTTAAGTAAAACGTGAATAAGATTATCACTATCCGCTGTTGGAAAGAAGAGAAATATTGAAGAACATCCTCAAGCCAAATAGGAAAGACAAGCAAAAAATGGCATGGCTCATTTTTTTCTAACCTACATTACGCTACAAGGAATTGAGAAGTGAAAAGAACTACTATACTTATTAAGAGTTGATAAGCGCAAGCAACATAAAGCACATGCCACATAGAACTGCACTGTACTGGATGTTATGGAAGAAGCAATTTCACACTATTGAGTTTATGAGATGGTTATACCGAAACAATTTCACAAAATCAAAGCTTATGAGACAGTTGTAAGAAATAAATTGAGAAATAACTGAAAATTAATAGGATAGGAAAATGTTAAATATAAAAAAAATACAAAAAACACCGTTCTCTACCACCTCGAGCTTTTGGAATTAACGGTTAGCTCTTCCGATCTACAAGGGAATCAGAGCTAGTGGCACAGGTTCGATTCCCACATGCTGCATTAATAATGTAGGTGTTGGAGAGGGGGATTGTTGGTTGAAATAGGTCCAAAATTTTCTGTCCCGAAACAATGGCCCAGGAGACTAATAAGTTAAGTTGGGTTGCGTACAATAAGTTGAGAGGGACTGCAGTATACAATAGACCTAATGGCAAGAGACTCAACAATAGACCAAACGTCCAGGTGGGTTGAGTCAAGTCGAAGCCCGTGAGCATTATTGTTAAGCCCTTAAGTGAGATGCGTGCGCTCTTCCTATTAGCACGTGCTTTTGGTATAGTTGGTTAGCACTTACAATCCACAAGTCAGCTTAAGTTTTTCGAGAAAAGCAGTTGTTTTATTTAATTTAATAAAAAATAAATAAAGGATGCTCATATTTGCTTTCATCTTTTCTTTTTCTTGTGCAATAATATTGGAAGACCCTTCTAGATTATCGGTGGCCTATGAACAGCATTTTTTTCATTCAATCGTAGTGATACCCAAAAAAATTGAAGGGTTGATTTTTCTAGATAGCACCACTTAAATCCACAACTTAGAAAGAGCAAAACTCGAGGACTTGAAATGTGCAAAACAATATACATAGAAAAAGAAATTAGATAATCGCGCAGAACCTGAGTTTCCATGTTGCTAAAATGAAGTTTATTTCATAGTTGCAACCCTGCACAACAAGTGACGAAAATATTAGAATAATAGTATGAGCATAACATCAGTCACAATCTCTCGCATAAAGTTAGAATACACTACAGTTGTATTCATGTCTCAAAATCCTAATAATCAATACAACTAGTTTAGAAAGAATCAAATCAAATGAATGACATTAAGCATTCAATGTAAAATAATACTGTGCTCACCTCATACTTAGAAGGAAATATACACAAATACTTGCAGGTTGATCTCAATCCTTAATTTTATTTTTTTTTCCCCTCATTTGCAGGACAATTCATTGTTGAAACATTAACCATTGGAAAGGATTAGTGTCTAGGAAATCATTTGTAACTACAGGAACTCTGTTTCCTATATCCTGATTTTGATTTTTTAATAACTGCTTTATTTTTCTTGACTTTATCTTAATGATCAAATAACTTTTGGCTGCTTTTGATGACTCTGCAAAAAGCAGGATGGTCCAAACTAGATAGGATCAGTTTAGAAGAAACTAGCCCAGCAAAAGAGCTAGCTGAATCCTACAGGTGACCTATCAAGCCAGGTCTTTGCTAGATAAGTTTTCTTTTGTATATAGCATAATGGCATTTATTTCGACCATAAAGTTTTCTTATGCAAAAGAAGTATGAGTATCTTAAATAGCTCATGATGCACGAGGCCTGCAGAGAATCTATGGGAATGCATGTAAAATATGTAGGGCTCCAAATCAAGAAGACATGTGTTAATGCCACCATAACTACTTCGTGCGCGCACACACTAACCCTTAGAGTAATTAAGTCTAGGGGTTCACATCAAGGAAAAAGTAAAGATGCTAAGTTTCACTTTGCTAAGTATTGGTTTGCTGGCATGGTTAACATCCTAAACAAGGGCCTTCACTTGTATAAGGCATCACAAATTTCAGGTAGAGTGAAGTGCCTCTGGCGACCTTAGCTTTGGCATGTAGAAGCTCTTAGTTTTCTCTCTATTTCTAGGTAAAAACGTACGGAACTTACCTGAACTATGGACTATTTTGAGTCGGCTACCCAACCTTTTAAAATTTTGATTTTACAACCCAACCTTTTAATTTTTTTAATTAGAGTCAGTCAACGGTAGTTTGACTTCAAAATTCAAGTTAATTACTTACTTTAATAAATTTATAGTTGCGACAATTGCTAAAGTATACTAACTAAACATGTACAGATTAACAACCAATTCAAATCTTGAAGTCAAAATGTCGTTGACGGACTCAAATCAAACAAATTCAAAGGTTGAGTAGTAAAATCAAAATTTTTAAAGGTTGCATAGCCGACTCAAAATGGTCCATAGTTCAGGTCAGTTCTATACGTTTTTACCTATTTAGTATTTAGAGAAGTCATTTTTGGGTGCGTTTATGTTGGATGGAGTCCTCTATTCAACATATGTCCTGTATTAGATCTTATATTTTACTTCGTTTGCTTTCGGGGTCTTATTATGTAAACTGCTTAATTACATAATATATTTTATGTTATAGAGAAAAGAACCCTAAGTCTTTCCCTTGTCATCCTTCTCAACTCTTTCATCATAGTATCAGTCTATCAGAGGAGGTCCAAAGTTCGAATCTCAGTAAACTCCGAGCATTATTAATTGAGGATTGGGTAAATAATATCAAAAACAACATTCTGTAATAACTTGAACTTTTGGAGACTAACGGTTGTTCTACATCATTTCACATCGTATCGGAGCATTTTCTAATCCCAAAATCCTAATTTAAATCCTAATTGTGATCAACGTAAGGTAGGACCAATCAACAGACACCAAAAAGAAAAAAAAAAAAAAAAAATCCCAAACCATCTACAAATGGACCTTCCTCTTCATTGCAACCCCCATCCATCTTCCTCCTCCAGCATCGTCGACTTCTATAGCCGGCAATCCTATAGTCGTAGTCACCCATCTCCTTTCATCCTCATTGCCTTCTACTAACTGCGGTTGCTGCTCGCCCTATATTATTGCCCCATCGCTCATTTCTCTTTGAGCCACTTGTCACGGACTAAACCAAATGCTCGCGTCTAGTCCGTGCGGCGCTCGCCTTCCTTCACGAAGTGAGCAAGCCTGCTCTCTACTTGCTAAGTTAGGACCTTGCTTGCCCTAGACTAAGTACAAGAGAGAATGAGTAAAACTCTTCTATTGCTTGAGTAATGAGAATTACAGATTGTAGATTCTGAGTTTAAGGGGGGTGGAGGCTACAGTATTTAAAGGCCACTCGCCGCCCATAACTCGAATGAAAGGAAGCCAAATGGCATAAAGCAATAAGCCAAAAGGGGAGGCAGCAGGTTCCCAAGAGGCTGCATAAATGCACCTAGAAACTCTAAGTGACAGATCGGTTCCCACACCATCAGCCCCGGCGCCCGCACCATCAGCCCCGGTGCCCGCACCATCAGCCCCGGCGCCCGCGCCATCAGCCCCGAGCTCCGCACTGTCGGCCTCGAGCACCGCGCCTCGAGCTCCGCAAAATCTTTAGTCGTGACAACCTCCCCCACCTAATGCGCAGACGCCCTCGTTGCGCGCAGGTGTTGGAAGTCATCGACCAATTGTTGATACTTCCAGAGAGTGTCGGCCTTCTCCCAGCTTGCTTCGCCATGCGGGAGGTTCTTCCATTGGACAAGGTACTCGATGCTCCTTGGGACGCCGCGACGACGAATAGTGCGAGTGTCCAGCAAGGCTTCGACCTCCTTGTCGATGGCAGTAGTCATGGTGGCGGGAGCGCGTTGCGACACGCCCCGGCTCGGGTCCACAGCGTCTTCATTGTAGGGCCGCAGGCAGCTAGCATGAAAAACAGGATGAATTTTCAGGTTGGCGGGGAGTTGCAGCTTGTAGGCTGCCTTGCCCGCCCGCTTCACAACGGTGAAAGGCCCTTCGTACTTCCGCAACAGTCCGCGATGCACTTTGCGGAAGGCCTTGAATTGTTGTGGTTGTAGTTTGATCAAGACTCGGTCTCCTTCGGCAAACTCCAAAGGCCGCCGCTTGACATCGGCCCACTTTTTCATTCGGCGGGCCGCCTTCTCGAGATAGGCCCTCGCAATGTCGCCCTTCTCCTGCAAATGAGAAGTGAATTGGAGGGCCATGGGGCTGCGGCCTTGCTCGCCTGCAGCAGCAGAATGCGGAGTGAGTGGTTGCCTTTTCCCGTCGCCAACTCGAACGGCTAAGGTTCGTTGACTCGCTCCGCCGCAGATTGTAGGAGAACTGGGCCACGTCCAAGTGATGCACCCAGTCCTTCTGGTTGGCACTAACATAGTGCCGCAAGTACTCCTCCACTAAGGCGTTCACCCGCTCCGTTTGACCATCCGTCTGCGGGTGGAAGCTAGTGGAAAAGAGTAACTCCGACCCCAAGATCCGGAACACTTCCGTCCAGAACTTGCCTGTGAATCGAGGGTCGCGGTCACTCACAATGTTTTCGGGGACGCCCCAAAGCTTCACCACGTTGCTGACGAAGAGCCGCGCCGCTTCTTCCGCCGTGCAATCCGTCGGTGCCGCTAGGAAGGTCCCGTACTTGGAGAATCGATCCACCACCACGAGGATCGACCCAAGTGTCCCCACCTTCGGCAAGGCGGAGATGAAGTCCATGGAAACACTCTCCCAGGGACGCGTCGGTGTAGGCAGGGGCTCGAGGAGGCCCCCAGGTTTCTGGCGCACCACCTTGTCCTGTTGGCACACAAGGCAGGTTCGCACGTACGCCTCCACGTCGTCGTGCATGCGAGGCCAATAGTAAGCGGCCTCGAGTAGCGCCATGGTCCGCTTCTGACCAGGATGTCCGGCCCAATTGGAGTCGTGACACTCCTTCATGAGCTCGCGACGAAGATTGCCCCATCTGGGCACATAGATGCGACGCCCCTTGGTGAGGAGCAGCCCGTCGCTGAACCAGAATCGCTGCGCCTTGCCCTCCTTGACAAGTCGCACGAGTCCTTGGGCCACAGGGTCTTCGCAAGTCCCATCGCGGAGTCGCTCCCTGATCGCACCATGGAGCTGGCACACCGCTGCCAACTCCGCTTTGCGGCTGAGCGCATCAGCCACCTGGTTCTCCTTCCCGGGTTTGTACATGAGCTCCATGTCAAACTCCGCCAGGAAGTCCTGCCACCGCGCCTGTTTGGGTGACAGCTTCTTTTGAGTGAGGAAGTAGCTCGTCGCGACGTTGTCCGTCCTCACAACGAACCTACTTCCAAGGAGATAGTGCCGCCAAGTCCTGAGGCAGTGCACAACGGCGGTCATCTCCTTCTCTTGCACCGTGTACCGCCGCTCAGTGTCATTGAGCTTGCGGCTCTCGAAAGCGATGGGGTGTCCGTCCTGCACGAGAACACCACCGATAGCAAAATCTGAGGCATCAGTATGTACCTCGAATGGGCGGCTGCAGTCGGGAAGACGCAGCACCGGATCCTCCGTCACCGCCCGCTTTAGGTTCTCGAATGCCTCCGCGCACCGAGTGGTCCAGTCCCATGACTGGGTCTTTTTCAGCAAGTCCGTCAGCGGGGCTGCTCGAGCGGAGTAGCCCGCGATGAAACGGCGATAATAGTTGACGAGTCCGAGGAAGGATCGTAGCTCGGACACCGTCGTGGGCGCATGCCAATCGCAGATCGCCCGCACCTTCTGTAGGTCCATGTGGAGTTGTCCTCGGCTGATCCAATGGCCGAGGAAGTGCACTTCCTCCCTTGCGAAGGAGCACTTCTCCCGCTTTACGTAGAGTTGGTTGTCCCGCAATACCTGGAAGATGGTCCGCAGATGCGTGACGTGCTCCTCCAGCGTGTCGCTGTACACGACGATATCGTCGAGATACACTACCACGAACCGATCGAGGTAGGGGTGGAATAGTTTGTTCATCAGGGTGCAGAAAGTCGCCGGCGCATTCGTCAAGCCGAATGGCATGACGAGGAACTCGTAGGCTCCATACCTCGTCACGCAGGCCGTCTTCTCCTCGTCGCCTTCCGCGATCCTGACCTGGTAGTACCCCGAGCGAAGATCCAGCTTGGTGAAGAACTTCGCTCCACCGAGTTGGTCGAACAAGTCCGCCACTAGCGGAATAGGGTACTTGTTCTTTACCGTTGCTTTGTTGAGCGCTCTGTAATCGATACAGAGCCGCAGGCTTCCGTCGCTTTTCCTTTGGAACAAGACAGGTGCTCCGTAGGGGGCTTTCGACGGCTTGATGAAGCCGGCATCGAGGAGGTCCTTCAACTGTCGTTGCAACTCCTCGAGCTCCGGCGGGGCCATGCGGTATGGTGCCTTGGCTGGCGGCTTTGCTCCTGGCTCGAGCTCGATCGCATGGTCCACCTCCCGCCTGGGTGGTAGCTTCTTGGGCAACTCCTGGGGCATGACGTCCTTGAACTCCCCCAGGATTGCGCCGATCTCCGTTGGAGGGGCCACCTCCTCGTGGTCCTCTCCGCTCACCTCGCGGATGGCCGCAAGGTAAGTGACTTCTCCGCGTTTCACCCCCTTCCGCAGTTGCAAAGCGGAGAGGGTGAGGGTTGTCGCTGGCTCACCGTGGCTCGCCAAGACCATGCATGGGGCTGACTCCTCCATGATGCTCAAAGCCCCGAGATGCGGCATCGGGACCGCCTTCGACGAAGCGAGGAAGTCGATGCCGAGGATGACTTTGAAGTCGTCGATGGTCGCGGCGGTGAAGTTCGCTGTACCCGACCAGGGTCCTACAGCGATCGACACCCCTTTGGCTATTCCTGCGACAGGCTGTGCCACCGAGTTGACAGCCTTGATTTTGCTCGCGTCCTTCTCGAGCCTGAGGCCTAGCCGCTTGGCTTCGGCTTCAGCGATGAAGTTGTGGGTCGCCCCAGTGTCGACGAGCGCCCGAGTGGTCCTTCCGTTGAGGGCCACGTCCACGAACAACAACTCCTTCTTGAGCGGCTTGATGGTTCGTGCCTGACCTTGGATCGCGCTGACGAGCCGCAGCGCACCCATCTTTGGTTCCGCCTCGCCCTGGCCCTCTTCGGCTTGGATGGCGTTGACGGTTTTCTTCTTTGGGCAGTCTCGCGCCCAGTGATCAGCACCGCAGACATAGCAAGAGATCTTTGCCTTCTGTGGAGGGGCCCTCCGATCTTGGCCCTTGTGATCACGTTGCTCGCGGCGATCGTGGCGATCTCCCCCACCTTTGGCCTTGCCCGCCTTGGGTGGTTTGCCGCGAGAGAAGTCCGGCCTCTCATATTCCGGCAGCTTCTCCGCCAAAGAAATAGCGGAGCTCACGTCCTTGACGTCTCTTGCCACGAGCTCCTTATTAGCCCATGGTTGGAGACCGTCGAGGAATTGGAACAACCGGTCCTCCTCAGCCATGCTCGAGATGGCCAGCATCAGCTTGGAGTACTCCTTCACGTACTCTTTGAGGGTTCCAGTGTGCCTGAGTCGTCGAAGTTGCTTGCGCGCCAAGTACTCGACGTGCTCGGGATAGAATTGTACCTTTAACTCGCGTACGAAGTCCTCCCAGGTATTTAGCTCGCATTGGCCCTTCTCGGCCTCTGCGGAACGCCGACGCCACCACAGCATCACGTCGTCGGCGAGGTACATGGAGGCGGTTTGGACCTTGTCGTCCTCGTCCTCCAACCGCATCGCCTTGAAGTAGCGCTCCAAGTGCCACAGGAAATTGTCGATTTCCTTCTCGTCTCTCGATCCCTTGAAGCATTGGGGCTCAGGGACTCGAATCTTTGGGGTGTATCCCCTCTGCGTCTCGACGCCTTGGGCTACCGCCTTCTCGAGGATTGCCACCCGCGTCTTGAGGTCATCTACCTCGTTGCCGTGGGCGGCGATCTCCTCGATCAGCGCCCGTCCGTCGTCGTCACGATGAGTTAGATCGTGGCGGAATTGCTCGAGCTGTTCACGGAAAGTTGCCATAGCAGCCGCAACGCTGTCTTCTACGACATGCAGTCCGTCCTCCATCATCCCCACATGGCGGGTCAAGACGGAGTGGTGCTCGTCCGCTTTGGCGACAGCATCCTCCACCAGGTTCATGCGGTCATCAAGTGAGGCGGACTCTCTCAACAGAGACCGCGACTCCTTGCTCTTGCCGCGTTTGGAGGCCCTGGCTTCGGCCACAACGTCGACGATGGCAGCATCCGAAGTCGACATGTCTCCCAGCGAGGAACTCGCTCTGATACCAACTGTCACGGACTAAACCGAATGCTCGCGTCTAGTCCGTGCGGCGCTCGCCTTCCTTCACGAAGTGAGCAAGCCTGCTCTCTACTTGCTAAGTTAGGACCTTGCTCGCCCTAGACTAAGTACAAGAGAGAATGAGTAAAACTCTTCTATTGATTGAGTAAGGAGAATTACAGATTGTAGATTCTGAGTTTAGGGGGGGTGGAGGCTACAGTATTTAAAGGCCACTCGCCGCCCATAACTCAAATGAAAGGTAGCCAAATGGCATAAAGCAATAAGCCAAAAGGGGAGGCAGCAGGTTCCCAAGAGGCTGCATAAATGCACCTAGAAACTCTAAGTGACAGATCGGTTCCCACACCATCAGCCCCGGCGCCCGCACCATCAGCCCCGGTGCCCGCACCATCAGCCCCGGCGCCCGCGCCATCAGCCCCGAGCTCCGCACTGTCGGCCTCGAGCACCGCGCCTCGAGCTCCGCAAAATCTTTAGTCGTGACACACTGCTGCCTTGGTATCATGCATCAGCACCTCCCATGTCTACCTTCAACATCAGCACCTTTCTTTGCTTTCAACGATGCTGCTCTTTTCTGCTAAAGTTGTATATAATTAATCTCAAGTACAACGGTCCTTTTTTGCTATTAAAGTTATTTATAAACAACAATATATCATATGATCTTATTATGAAGTTTTGCAATATTTTAAATTGTAATATTATTTTGCCAAGACTTAGCTTATAGTGCTGCCTGAATTATTGTGATAAAATATGTCCACAAAGGGTTCAGGAATGACCAGGAGTAAGATCACTACTTCATCTTGCAAATAAAGATGAGTGTTGCAGTGACAGAAAATCCCTCTCTTTAGATTATTCTTGCTAACTTAACAGCCGAAATTATCTGGCTTGATCTCGATCTTGCTTGCTGTTTATCAAAGCCCAAAGGCTTTATGATTACATAATAGGGAAAATGAAGAGACCAGATGAAGACAATCCTCTCTTGAACCTATAGGAGTCTGAAAAATCCCTTGTGATGTCATAGCTTTTGAACTCAATGCAACCAACAATTGCTCGTGGATGTTTGTTTCTTGATTCTGCTTTAATTTTTGTCTAGACAGTGAATATAATATTCTATTAAAAATTCAACCAATTTAGATTGTTCTACACCGTCGAACTAACAAACACCTCACATCGGCCATTGAAAATAGTCACTTTGAAACCTTTCAATCACAAAGTAATTTGTTTTCATAAAATTCTAAAATTTGGTTGCTACATTATCAAATGTTGTAGATCATGTTTAACAGTGTCAATCAACTCATAATCGACAACAAAGTGGATAGCACAATAGGTTTGTGCTATTCATAGTATAATAGCATTACCCATGTGTTTTTGTACAAGAATATGATTAGGCACTTACTCAGGGCTCAAAGTATTAGTTTAGCTTAATAGGATTAGCCCTCAAACTCGAACTTTGTTGTACTCAAGATGAGTGTTGCAGTGACAGAAAATCCCTCTCTTTAGATTATTCTTGCTAACTTAACAGCCGAAATTATCTGGCTTGATCTCGATCTTGCTTGCTGTTTATCAAAGCCCAAAGGCTTTATGATTACATAATAGGGAAAATGAAGAGACCAGATGAAGACAATCCTCTCTTGAACCTATAGGAGTCTGAAAAATCCCTTGTGATGTCATAGCTTTTGAACTCAATGCAACCAACAATTGCTCGTGGATGTTTGTTTCTTGATTCTGCTTTAATTTTTGTCTAGACAGTGAATATAATATTCTATTAAAAATTCAACCAATTTAGATTGTTCTACACCGTCGAACTAACAAACACCTCACATCGGCCATTGAAAATAGTCACTTTGAAACCTTTCAATCACAAAGTAATTTGTTTTCATAAAATTCTAAAATTTGGTTGCTACATTATCAAATGTTGTAGATCATGTTTAACAGTGTCAATCAACTCATAATCGACAACAAAGTGGATAGCACAATAGGTTTGTGCTATTCATAGTATAATAGCATTACCCATGTGTTTTTGTACAAGAATATGATTAGGCACTTACTCAGGGCTCAAAGTATTAGTTTAGCTTAATAGGATTAGCCCTCAAACTCGAACTTTGTTGTACTCAAGATGAGTGTTGCAGTGACAGAAAATCCCTCTCTTTAGATTATTCTTGCTAACTTAACAGCCGAAATTATCTGGCTTGATCTCGATCTTGCTTGCTGTTTATCAAAGCCCAAAGGCTTTATGATTACATAATAGGGAAAATGAAGAGACCAGATGAAGACAATCCTCTCTTGAACCTATAGGAGTCTGAAAAATCCCTTGTGATGTCATAGCTTTTGAACTCAATGCAACCAACAATTGCTCGTGGATGTTTGTTTCTTGATTCTGCTTTAATTTTTGTCTAGACAGTGAATATAATATTCTATTAAAAATTCAACCAATTTAGATTGTTCTACACCGTCGAACTAACAAAAACACCTCACATCGGCCATTGAAAAATAGTCACTTTGAAACCTTTCAATCACAAAGTAATTTGTTTTCATAAAATTCTAAAATTTGGTTGCTACATTATCAAATGTTGTAGATCATGTTTAACAGTGTCAATCAACTCATAATCGACAACAAAGTGGATAGCACAATAGGTTTGTGCTATTCATAGTATAATAGCATTACCCATGTGTTTTTGTACAAGAATATGATTAGGCACTTACTCAGGGCTCAAAGTATTAGTTTAGCTTAATAGGATTAGCCCTCAAACTCGAACTTTGTTGTACTCAAGATGAGTGTTGCAGTGACAGAAAATCCCTCTCTTTAGATTATTCTTGCTAACTTAACAGCCGAAATTATCTGGCTTGATCTCGATCTTGCTTGCTGTTTATCAAAGCCCAAAGGCTTTATGATTACATAATAGGGAAAATGAAGAGACCAGATGAAGACAATCCTCTCTTGAACCTATAGGAGTCTGAAAAATCCCTTGTGATGTCATAGCTTTTGAACTCAATGCAACCAACAATTGCTCGTGGATGTTTGTTTCTTGATTCTGCTTTAATTTTTGTCTAGACAGTGAATATAATATTCTATTAAAAATTCAACCAATTTAGATTGTTCTACACCGTCGAACTAACAAACACCTCACATCGGCCATTGAAAATAGTCACTTTGAAACCTTTCAATCACAAAGTAATTTGTTTTCATAAAATTCTAAAATTTGGTTGCTACATTATCAAATGTTGTAGATCATGTTTAACAGTGTCAATCAACTCATAATCGACAACAAAGTGGATAGCACAATAGGTTTGTGCTATTCATAGTATAATAGCATTACCCATGTGTTTTTGTACAAGAATATGATTAGGCACTTACTCAGGGCTCAAAGTATTAGTTTAGCTTAATAGGATTAGCCCTCAAACTCGAACTTTGTTGTACTCAAGGATTTAAGTGCCGTGGCACGCGGTCGTGCCAGAAACTTGCCGGTACGGTACGGCACGGTGCGTGTCGGGCTGTGCCGATACGTGCCGGTCACAAAAAATTCATGTGTGCCTACACATAATAGCATGAAATATTTATTCTTTTTAGCAACAAAATATTCTAACTGTTTATTATGTATTTTTATCAAATCTTTTGAATTTTATTGAAAAAATTACTTACTAATTTAAAGAATAGAGGGTTTTGAGTTGTGCCATCGGCACGGGGTCTGTATTGTGCCGATATCTTGTTGGCACGATACGGCACGGTAGATACGGCCCGTGCCGATAGGCACTTAAATCCTTAGTTGTACTTATCCGTTGACTTAGCTAACTCCTTATTTTTTTCTTACTCTACCGATCATCCAGCATTACTATTATATATTTAGTTTTCTTTTTTTTTTCCCACAAAATATTTGTTTGGAGGATGGGCACTTTGCTCACAACTAGCTTAATGGGGCAGCCCAAACAAGAAAAAGTGTGCAATTAACAGAATATCTATGAGCATTTGGGAGCATTGAACCCTAATCTTTGGTTCTTTACGTCCCTTACGAGACATTACCCAAACTCAGGTGTTGCTTGCTGAAACCAGATAATCCTCACCATGGGATCTGTGGTCAACAAAAGGCATAGTGAGCTGAAAAAATTATTTTTCTTTGTTTCTTCCTTTCCTTTTGGACAAATATTTATATATCCCTCTAAACTTTAAAAAAGCCTATATACCTAAATTTTCTATACCTTGCAACTATACCCTTCCAATTAAGTATCCATCAACCTTTGTTATACTTATTTGCTAATTCCTCTCTCCTCTCTCTTCTCCCTTACTTTTGCCTCCAAAATTGCTCAAGTAGCTCAACGCCTACTTTCCATAGTTAATGATGTTGAGGTACAAGTTGATGCTGAAAAGATTCAACATGCTCCTACACTTATTGGAATCATTGATCTCCTTCCATCTTTTGGAAGTTAAAACTTCAGTAAAGATGTATAAAACTTGAACTATGCACCATTTTGATTCAACTACCCAATCTTTCAAAATTTTGATTTTAGTACCCACCTTTCAATTTGTTTAATTTAAGTGATTTAATGGCTCTTCGAATACAAAATTTAAGTTAATTGCTTACTTTAATGAATTTATAGTTACGTAAATTGCACTAACTAAACCTGTAAAGATAAACGATGCATTTAAATTTTGAAGTTAAAAAGCCACTAATTGGCTCAAATCAAGTAAATTAAAAGGTCAGGTAGTGAAATCAAAATTTTAAAGGTTAGGTAGTCGGATCCGAAAGGGTGATAGTTGAGGTAAGTTTCATACATTTTTACCTAAAACTTTTGATTGCCTTCTCTACATTATCTATGATTTTATTCGAAAAGAATAGTGATTTGTCCTATTTTTCCTATTTCTTGATGCTTTAGATATTCTAGATTATCCCAAAATATATATGAACAATCTTGCTTGGAGGAACTCCAATAAAAAGAGGCAAATGTAAGAAAGAGAGAGAGAGAGAGAGAACCAGCGTGTATGAGCGGTCATTGCCCTTACAATTGTTATTAGTTAGAACAAGCTATTTTTATAGGATTAGTCGGAACAATGGCGTAGCTAGAGAGTTTTAATTTAAAAGGTTGTTTAGGTGAACTAACATCCTAATAGAAAAGTGAAGCGATTACAGCTACATTAGCCCATAAACAGATTGCTCAGTTAAATGCAGCAAAAAAGAAAAGAAAATCCCCTTCCTATTTGTTAGAGCCCAGCCCCCTAATATTTTCCCGCACACCTCGTCTTCAACCTTGCAACAAACAGGGAAAGTAGAGGGGATTTTAATGAAGGTTGATAGCCATTTAACTGGAACAGTATTTTTATGAGGTACATAAGATTTAAGGCGATAGACTATTTTATTGTTTAGAGGGATACATAATTTAGGTAAAAATTTTAGAAGGATATAGTAGCAACTAAACCTTTAATAAAACTAAGGGTTAATTCTAAGAATAGTTCTTTACCTACATTCTAAAACACTACCTCTTTACTAGGCTTTAAGAACTAATGAATACTCACCAAACCTAGCAAGAAAGTATAGATCTATACGTTTACAGGATAATTTTGAAGGGTTTATTTTGGATAATTGTTTTCCCTAATTTTGACCCTCGATTTCATTAAAACCAATAAACAAGTGAGAAACGACAAGTAGATTTTCTAGATCTATCTCTTGTGAAAGTTGAAGAGTTAGTTAGAAGAATTTTATTTTTCTCCTACCATTAACCCTAATTTTATCTAGACTCTAGTCTCACAACGTTTCTTATGAAAATTAAGTAATTTACTCAACCGAGTCATCAGTCGTAACTATATTGTAAGAGTAGATATGTTGTAGTTAACAAGTAGAACTTCTCATACTTGAAGGCATACTTACAGATTCAATATTTTCTGCAAGCAACAAAATTGTCTTAGACATGAGTTTCCTCGGTGGCAATAGATACCTTCTCAATCGCCTCTAGTTCAAGAGATGGACAATCAAAGAAAGGTACAAGCAAGTCCAGATTTTGCGAGTACAGATCTCTACCTAAGAAAAACAAAGATAAACATTAATAATTTGTTTGTGGCGATAGATACCTTCTCAATCTCTTCAAGTTCAAGAGACGGGCCATCAAAGAAAGGAACAAGCAAGTCTAGATTTTGCGGATACAAATCTCTACCTATGAAAAACAAGGATTAACATTAATAATTTTACCCAATTAACGATTCTATTTCCAATCAATTATATTGCAGAAATATGGTTGTAGATTTCAGCTTCAAATATAGTCTTTGATCTAAATCATATCAAACCTCGATTCTAATCATCAGCTGATTAGATATATCTGGACATCAAAAGTTAAGAAAGCAATGAAATAGAGGCTCTTAAAACCAAGCAAAGACTAACTTATCTCATTTTCCATTCACAATTTAGTCTACTTTTGTACCTCCTAAGTCCTAACAACTGAATGCCCCAATTCCAAGACCCTGGTTGCAGCACGTTCTAGTTCTACGGTTCTTAATGGAGAAATAATCGGGCAACAAAAACTGAAGGCGGCTTACTCATAGAGACTTGATCCCTCAGAAAACTCAGTGCCCTTCAGTAGTAGCAGCTTCCTTGGGTCGAGTGAACTAGTAGCAGCTTGAGTTGATTTACTCTTGGCTACTTTAAATTGGTTCAGCTTAAGATCCAGCCAAAGTTACGGCGAGCTCAGCTCCGCTATGCTTCTAATTTGTTTCAGTTTTGCTGATTATATCTAAAATAATTTTCATCTATCTTTTGGTCTCAGGATAGAGAATATTCATCAATTCTGTAAAGGACAAAATAAGTTAACTATAGTTAAAGAAATTTACCAGAGCTCTTTGAACAGAAAATAGCTTCCAATGCAAGATCTACATTGTAGTAGTTACAATCCAATACAAGGATCACAAGCAAGCATAGCACTACATGAGATTATCATTATATACCTCCAGATAAGCGGTACAATAAGATCATAAAAAATGTCAAGAAAGAAAAGAACATACGATTGCACAATTGAGCATTGCGGGGTATATGGAGGACAAGATGAATGTGGGTGATAATACTCAAGACAGTTAGGGTGCTTACTGGTTTTTAAGTATATTTTTAGATCGTTTATCTGCTAACATGATACTTTGTTAAGAAGATTATGCCAATACAAATTCGAACTATAAAATCCTTCATAAAGAAAGTCCAGGTTATTAACTCTATACTAAAGGAGAAGCCAAACGGGGCTTCTCCTGCATCCACCTCAGCAGAGGTGGTGGGTCCCGCCAAAAAAAATAATACATATCTTTCTCTCTTTCTCTCCCCTCTCTCTTTCTATATATTTTTGCACATGGCCTCTCTCTCAGAGGGGATGAATTTACACTTCTCCTGCGTCTTTCACATCAAGTGGAGCCCGCACATGTGCAACCCATTTCTCTCCTTTTATCTGGTGCATTCCCCTCTTAGATATTTTTCTATATTTCTTCCTCTCCCATCCTTCCCTCTCTCTCCCATGCTTCCTCAGATCTGGTGCATACCTCAGATCTGAGGTACCCTATTCCCCCAACCCCACTGAGGATGGGAACCGATCTCGATCTCGCTCTCGATCTCGCGGACGCGGAGGAAACCCTAGATTTTTTATCCGTCGAGGTCGCCGCGGAGAGACCATGGCCGGGATCCGCGTCTCCATGGACGTCGGAGGCGACGGGGTCGCCGTGATCACCATCTCCAACCCCCTCGTCAACACGCTGCATCCCGCGAGTAATCATGATCTACCCCCGTTTTTTTTTCTCCTTTTTTTTGTTTGGTGTTCTTATCTGAGGTATGTAGCTTAATTGGAGTTGAGAACCCGTGCTTTGTGATCTGTAGGTTTTTTTCCTCTTTTGATCTGTTGGTTTTTTTCCCTTTTTTTAAAAAAAAGTTTATTTCTTTCCTGATTTATTTTTTTTCATGGGAAATGAGCTGGATAGCCTACTGAATTATAATTTTTATCTAAGTAATCAATTTATTGCAAAATTTCTCAACTAAGTAATCAGCTTGAGCTCTTTTCCCATGAACTCCTCTCTCTCTCTCTCTCTCTCTTTCTCTCTCTCTTTCTATTTTTTTCCCTGATCTTCATATTTGACGTTTGTGGCTAATTGGAGGGGAGAATCTGTATATGATGATCCATATTTTTCACCCCAATTTTTTTTTCCTCCTGGTTTTGTTCATGGGAAAAGAGCCCGAGAGCCTTGAAGTATAAAAATCTTAAAATTTTCAACTAATTAATCAATCGATTGTAAAATTACTCAGCTTGACCCTTTCCTGTTGTTGCAGTCAGCGCACTATTCTCAGGTGATAGAAAAATTATAATATTGTTTTCTTAAATTTCTAAGTTTATTTAAGGATTTGTAATATGACTCGGTTAAGGTGATCTATTAATCCAGGGAAAGTTTCAGGTGGTGATTTGATATATTTTCACTCTAAGTTGGCCGTTTACTGACACTGTTAAGACAACTTGACAAAGTTCATAATAGGTGGTTGGTTCAATAATTGTTGTTTGCTGGTACATTTAAATATTTTTAGTTTAGGATTGTAGCAATCGACCCTGATTTGCAGACCTTTCCTTTTTTCCTTTTTCTAAAATCTGTTTATTGTTGTTATGTTCCTGATTGGTGACTTCTGGTGGATGCAGTTATCTCTGGATTGAAGGAGAAGTACACTGAAGCGATGAACAGAGGTGATGTCAAAGCCATCGTGCTAACCGGTGAGCTCTCGAGTCTCTGATTTTGTAAAATGGTTCATTAATTGTTGTTTGGCGGTACATTTAAATGTTTTTAGTTTAGGATTGTAGCAATCGATCCTGATTTGCAGACCTTTTCTTTTTCCTTTTTTTAAAATCTGTTTATTGTTGTTATGTTCCTAATTGGTGACTTCTGGTGGATGCAGTTATCTCTGGATTGAAGGAGAAGTGCACTGAAGCGATGAACAGAGATGATGTCAAAGGCATCGTGCTAACCGGTGAGCTCTCGAATCTCTGATTTGTTTTTGCGCTGTTTAATTTGGGGATGTTACGGCTTTGAACTGGATATTAGTTATAGAAAGGATTTTGAAGTTGTTGGTAACTAAGAATTAGACAAAAAGGTGATCTTTTGTTGTTCAGATGAAAATATATGGTAGGCAACACTTTGGTATACTTATTGTTTGATTGGCCCAAGTTGCTTATGGAGAACTTCTTATTATTTTTCGGTATTGACAGACCATTTTTATGTTGTGGATTTGTAATTTTTATTCTCCAGATAAATTGAGGAAACTGATGATGTTTGGAAAGTTACATTGATAGCACAAAGAATAAGTATCGTTAGCTTTTTCTTCCCACGCTTTTCCCCCATATTTGTCCAGTTATATTCCTAGATATCGAACATGTAGCTGTTTTGGTATCTTGTGGGATATTCGATTAGGATTTAATTTTATTCGATCCAATTTCCTTATTTTCTTTGTTTTTTTACATATTGTTGGTTATTATTACTCTAGGGTTTCAGCTATTTTTTATTTTTTTGGCCCCATTGAGATCCCAAAGTTTACTCCCATTCTTACTTTTTTGCAGGAGATGAAAAGGCGATCTACATACTCGCGAAGGTTAGAAATATTCCCTGCTCGCAGTAACCGTGGCGTACTTGAAATCGAGGATGAACTTAAACTTCATAAACTAAAATTACACCCACTGCAAACTACTAACTTGACTAGATAAATAAAAAGATATTGTATGTCTCTGCGCTGCCAGTGCACTAGGCCTCAAAGATAAGCTCAGATTTTATGCTGCCACTGCACTTGGACTCAAAGATAAACTCAAATTTCCGGGAGTCCGGGACTGACGATGTCAACATACAAGTGATGAACTTAAGCTTTATGAAGCAAGATTACACGCACCACGAACTACTAACTTGACTAGATAAATAAGAAGGTATTGTTATGTCTTTCTGCTGCCACTGCACTAGGACTCAAAGATGAACTCAAATTTTGCCCTGCCGCTGCACTCGGACTCAAAGATAAACTCAAATTTTGCGCTGCCGCTGCACTTGGACTCAAAGATAAATTCAAATTTTGGGAATCTAGAATGTCACTTCCTCGTCGAATATTTAAAATACAATAATCACCATTTTGAAAATGTTTCGTGAAGGTATAGGCTTAATATGATTGTTGAAGATCATACACAATTCACTATTTTTGGGAGGGAGGCTCAAGAATTACTACATAGTTCTGCGCAACAATTGCTACTTACAACAAACGGAGACAATAAAATATTGCCCCTTCCAATAAAGAAGATTATTGGAGAAACCCATGCTTTCCAGGTTATTCCTGATTTTCAGAGATCAGATATGAACCCTCATTCTTTTAAAGTTACAAAGATAGTCCATTTGAATTGTCTTGGTGATAAAGAGGATCATATTACAAAGGAAGTTAACAGCACGGTTACTTTCGAGAATCAACTTATTATGGCTGATAAAAAAAAAGCTCAAGTAGAAAATACTATTGGCGAACATGGTCCTGCCGGATGCCAATCCAGGAATGATTACCGAACAAGTTAAGAACTTATTACGATTTAATTTCTTATTTTTTCAAAAAATTTATTGACTTACAATATCTTGTCAAGCAGCGGTAGTGGTTTACCTATTGAAACATCTGGTGTAGCGAAAAAACCGCGTTTGTACGTATTACTTTTTTTAATTATTTCCCTCATTTCTTATCCCACCGTGTATATATATCTTTGAGATATTGTTCATACTTATGCAGCTCAAAGACCGAAGAAGGGACAAGCAGGGTTAACACCCGGAAGAAATCAAGCGGAACAGATAGGCCATAATTTGGAAATTGTGTTATCAATTATATTTCCATTAGAAATGACATTATATCATATTAAATAATCTGTATTATATATTTGGTTATATTACATAATATGAATGTTATATGTATCTCCATATTTTTCGATAAATAAATATAATAAAATAATCATGTTATTACCTTCCTGTGTTATTAGATCCCGTCGCTAAGCGCGGGCATTGCACTAGTTATATTGAAAGTTTGAAACTATGTTTCAATCACTATTTATCTCTTAAAAGAATTCATAAACTCTTCCTTAGGGTCAAGCCAACATTAATGTTGAGTTGTTGACAATGCAATACTCCAGAAAGGAAATTTCAAGAGTAAGAAACCTCATAATTCTATAATCACTAATATATATTTACAAATGATAACAAATTCATAGCCAATATCCTATATTTTTGTGTCATGCCATAATCACACATTTGCAAAGTGCATTCAACACATTCTATAGCATTTGAAAAGAAAAAAGTTCAGATCACCCCTTCATTTTAGCATGCTTCAGCTTTTCTGTCTCATGGTTGTTCAGACTATATGCTTAACTGCCCAAAGGTTATTGTTTGCTGTCCACGTAGCCGTTTGCAACTTACTTTACAAACTATTATGTGACAATCATGAGGATTCTTTGTTTTTCTTGTCAATAGGAGAAAATCAAGCAATAAAATTCATGTATCATCTCTCAACCAACATTAGATGCAAGAGATCATTGTTTATGAAGTTTTAACAAGCCATGTGAGAGTCAAATGGTCTTTCATAATCATATGTAAATAAAGTTTCTAAAAGCCAACCAGAAAAGTAACTTTAGAGCAGTGAAGTGCCGCAAAAAGAACCTGGGTTAGTAAGTGGAGTTAGCTTAACTACAATAGATATTGCCTGCTTGATATTATTTATAGAATATTAATGAGCTGCATGATGTGAGGGGGTCTTTTGTAATCATGTATCCAAAGTTTCTAACAGCCAATTAGGAAAACAATTTTAGAGCAAGGAAGTCCAATAATAACCATTGTTAGTGAAGAGGTAAGGCTAAATAACAAGGAGAATATTTGAAGTTTTCCCTATTTAAAAATCATATTTCAACATCTGTAATGGCAAGTAAAGAATGAATTAAAATCAAAAAGAAAGAAAAGAAAGTACTTACATAGTTGAGATTTGAAAAGAAAATTTTCACTCCTAAAATGTTTTTTATGTTTTGATTACTGAAGGACAACGGACAACTTAGACTTCTATCATCATATGACAGGAAAGAGAACCTAAAAGATTACAATCTCATTTCTCCTTTTGCCAGCTGAATTCCATCTAGGGATTCAAGGGGTTCTTTGCAAAAACTTACTAGAGCAATTTTGAGTGATTTCAAAAGGAATTCTGAAACTACAAAACAAAATAAAGAAAAAACTACAGAAAAGAAAAGAGTTATAGAAGAAGAAATCATCCATCAAAACTTACCACGAAATCTTATAGTGGGATCTTCAAACAAGCAATCTTCAGCATATATGTCCGCAGTGAAATTTCCTGTTGTTTAAACATAGCATTAATTCTTTCTTGCAGACGCAGTTTTAAATAATATGCAAAAAGATAGATCATTTAATAATAGTTTAAGAACTAATTTTACATGCAAGTACCAAACTATACTAACCATGGCGGAGCACGAGGAATCAAATAAATAAATACCGTGTTAAAGGCCATTCATCAAGAAGTCAAGCAGGAGGCTTCCAAACAAGTCAAGCAGTCTCTTTTCTACTTTCTTCTTACCTAGTGTCAATCTTTACTATTAATAAACCCTCTTCCATCTCTTTATTTCTTTTGTTTCATTGATTAAATATTTTCCATTGTGTGAAAGGAATATATCTTGATCCTTAACCAAGATAACATATCAACCTTAGGGGGGCATTCATTATACTTATTTGTAACATTCTAGGAATCCTCCACATTTCCCATTTGAAATGGTGAGGCTATCACTGTCCCTCCCAACCGAATGGCACAGTGACAATTTTGCGGCCTTTTTAAATAAAACCGGAGGACGCTCCCTAAATGGTACAATCAATGAACAAAACAAACCTTAGAGAAAAAGTTGCTCCAAGGAGGCAAGAATTTTACACTTGTTTGGTCAATCCAATGAACAAGGGAAAATGAAGCAAAAGAGCATGTTTCCTTTGATAACTTGCGTTTGCCGGCTTTTTGGAATGGACTAACTAGTACATAACTTAAGAAATCATTGACCACCAAAATTGTATTTTTGTTGAGAAGAAAATGAACTTCTTATCTGCCTTTCTAGATATTTTTGCATTCACACTATTTTGTTGAGACTCTTATAATTTACACTTACAAATCAATAGCAGTTGCCAACCTAGGAACTTCTTTTCAAGAAAAAATAAAGAAAATTGAGCGGTAAATTACATCAGTCCATAAACTTGCGCTCCAATTTCACTTTGGTCCCTTAATTGTAATTGTTGCACCGGTGGGCTTGATTCTTGAAATTTCAAAATATTTCAATCTCAGTTATGTTTGCTCGAATTTCACTTTGGTCCTATAATTGTAATTATTGCACTAGTGGGCTTGAACTTTCGAAATATTTCAATATCAGTTATGTTGTATTTACTTCCATTGCTCAAAAAGATTCAGAAAAAGGATCAAGGCTGAAGCTACTCTAGTTAAGAAGAGAAGTTGAGTATATTCTTCTCTTAGTGTATCGCGTTTTACCAAATTATTGGACCTAACCGAAAGTAGTCTTAGCCCAAAGTGCGCCCCAATCCAAGGTCACCCTTGTGCAAGCGGAGGGAGAGGGGCATCATTTCACCCTCTCTTTTCTTTTCTCTATCGTCTCAGGATCCCTAAAATTCCAGGGACACCACTGCTCACCCTATTACTCCACACCTCCTGGATTTTTTGCGCGTCCTGTCTTTGCTGCCATCCACATGCCACAACGCCACTTGCCAACCATATGTCCAATCGCCACTGCTGTCTGCCCATTCGTCGCCAAAGATCTTGGAATTCAGTCTCTCCAAGAGGCCTATAAAAAGGAGTTGGGGATTTGGTATGTTCCCCAAACATACCTTCCTTGTTTAAAAGCAGTTGATAAGAATATGTTACAAGTTGGGAATCATTTTGGGCTCATTATAGTATTGGCACTTAAGCTAAAAACTAGTGAGGGTAAATCATGTTTAGGTCTTTAACATTTGCACGCACATTCAAGTGGATCCTTGTGCATCCAGTTATAAGATAGTTTCTTTCAAGTTTTTATTTGGGTGCATTGTCTCTTTAGTTTATGGTTGATTTGAACTTAATTTTTTTCAGGTCATTTTGTTTAATTAGAATCCAATTGATAGGCTCCTATTCTATTCTCTATAGTGATGCATGTGTTGTATGCTCTGGTTGACTCGTGTACAAAGATACTCAGTTTGGACTATATTAAAATATTAAAAAAAAGGAGTATATATATTAAGAACTCGGGGCTCAAAATATTAGTTTATTGAACTAGCTCTAAATTTGAGCTTTGCTGTACATCACTAACTCTACTAACTCTTTTTTTTTTTTTCCACCCAATTAGTGCTCCAACAGTATTTTTATATTATTTACTTCATACAATATTTGTTTCAAGGAAAAGTAAATTTCAACTAGCTTAATTGAGGCGCAAAATAAAAAAATGTGCATTTAACCAGGTATCTATGTACTCGGAGAGCATCGACCACCTAATCCCTCATTCTTTACATCCTATACTAGCCACTCCCCTAACTAGAGTGTGGCTCGTCGAAACTAGATGGTCCTCACCATGGGATCTAAGGTCCACAAAAGGCATAGTGAGCGGATTTCATAATTTTCCTTCTCACTTTTATTTTTGAAAAACACACACACACACACACCACACACACACACACACACACACACACACACACATATATATATATATATATATATATATATATATATATAATGTTTTCTTCATATATGATTTTCTACCTTGGTGATTGTGCAATCATTGCAGAATCATATCAACCGGTATCAGAGCGGGTATCGGATTTTCAACAACTGGTACCAAAGCAGGTTGTGGATTCTCAACAAGACTAAAATTGGATCATTTCTAAAAAGTTCAAGCCTCCTAACGCAACAACTCTAAAGTCAAAGAATAAGTGAAACCTGTGCAATAGTTTATGGACTAATGGTTTGTAATATTTCTCAAGGAAGTAAAAAAAACTTGTATGTAAACAATTTATGCAGTACCTGTGAGAAAATAAGCACGCTGGTAGTCAATTTCAAGAATTCCTATTACATCCTCTACATTGCGAGGCAACTGCACTTCTTCTAGATTCTGTCGAAGACTATCTCTATTGAGAAGACAATTAATGTCACAACAATTTTACAAATAAAATGAGACTAAATTACACAGATAGTTCTCAAACTATAAGCAGGGTGAGGGTGGAACTTTGGTAATAAAAATTTAATGTCTGTCTGATTCAAGCTTTCCAGTCTGCTGCCATCAAGTCTTATTGTTCATTAAAATAAATTGGATGGTAATATGTCGCTGATGTGACAGTGACAAGGCATTATTGTAATTGTCACATCGTTAACATAACCAACATAATGACGTGATGATGATGTGGCTGTTAGAAAATTGCGTACGGTAAAAACGCAACGGAACAAAATCAAACAAATTTGATTTTAAAAAAACTCGAGATCCGATCTCAAAACCACGCAATAGGATCCCTCATGTTGTTCAAGATTAAGGAGAAAGGAAGATCTAATCTTCACCTTTGCGCGGGTAGTTCTTTACCGCAATTTGATGATCGTGGAATTAGGTTCTCTTGAAGCCGCACACGCGTCCGGCCTCTATAGGTATCCACACGAGATTGGTGATCTGATCGATGTCCTCACCGGGGTGCTAGCTCCCTTGCAAAGGACGTCTTTCTTGCTAGAAGAAGAAGAGAGAAGAGGAGAGAGATGACGGCTAGGGTTTTCTAAAAAAACTCCCGTATTTTATATCGAGGGATATAATCATCTTTTAATAATATAATAACCATTAAGGATAAGAATAAATCTAGGTTTAAATTTATCCTTTCCTTAATTGGTTAGATCAATCAAATCCTAATTTGATTCGACTTGAATTTTATCCTAATTTGATCATATCAAATTAATAATGTAATATTTGCACATAAGCCCTCTCATAATTTACTAACTGTTAGTAAGTCCTCTTTTGTAACATTTACACTTTAATACCACTAATTTGTAATAATTACAAATTAGTCCAATTATCAACATATTGATAATTAGGTCCTCTGGCGATTCAAAATAGTTATCCGATCAGTCACAACCTCTTATGTGTGTGACCCCATAGGTTCTATTCTATCTGGTAGTGAGATATATTCTGATCACTATCAACAATATCACTGAAACTCCTTTCAGTGGGTCGGAACAATTCCAACTCAGCCCAATGAGAATTATCGATCATCCAGATAATTCTCATGAGTCTCACAATCCACCAGTGACGCCTAGCAGTATGTAGTGGCATTCCAGTAGAATGGAATACTGAACCTCTTGGTGCAGTTACCGTGTGATACAGTCCTTCTATCATGAGTCCCGAATAGACGGAGGTCATGGAACAACTCGTCAAACCCCATCATCTGTCATATGTCAAATTTATTCGACTCGAGTTTCTAATATCGGAAACCCTTTCCGCTATTTATCCTGCCTTGGCCAAGGTCTTCTAAACTCGGTCTCATAAATTACATAGGACTAACGCCCCTATCTACCAAGGGAGATAGATTCCATATAGGTGCACACCCTATTCCTACAACGAACCTACTGCAATCAACATGCACCGCAAGGACCCGAATGGCTAGGGACCAAGTGTATGTACAGTCAAACTACAATAACCTCATTGTGAATAGCCGAGGCACCGCAGGTCAAAGGACCAGTCACACTACTGCAACATTGAGTAAGTCACTGACGAGTGAGTAGACATCCAAGTGACTTCTCACGTTGGTCACGCTCGGTAAATGTTTGGCTTAATTAATTTTTAGTGACTTAAAACTTCTATTTGAGCCTTTGGGTTTCCTGGGCAGCCCAATACCTAATGGGCCTTGCCTGGGAGCCCGTGCCCAAGTCTCCTAATGAGAGATGTTTAGTCCCACATTGGAAACCAATGTGATGTTTATGCACCTTATATACTCCCTTGTTCTTTAGTCATATGCTTGGGAGAAAATGAGAGTTATGCTCTCATCTAAACACACGCACGCACGCACGGCACGAGCCGGGTCGGGCGGCGGCGCGCGAACCCGGCTCACTTAACACATTTTATTTTATTATTTTTATTAACTTCACCTCACCTCGGGAAGGATTAAGATCCAACAGGATCTCGATCAAGATTTGGTCATTTGACCACCTCGGGAAGGGTTAAGATCCAACAGGATCTTTGACCAAGATTTGGTCATTGGATTACCTTGGGAATGACCAATATCTTGACCAAATCTCCCATTTGGATCCTACCGTTGGAACTCCTCTATATATAGATGAGAGGAGGGTGTGCTAGCAGATAAGCAGCAAGCTTCATCTCTACTCCTTGTGCACAACCTGCTAAGAACAAGAGCTTGTTCTTCCTCTCTTCTCCACTAAATTTCAACTCTTCTTTACACTGAACTTCAACATATTTTTACATCGGCCTTTTCTTTTTGCTGGATCTCCTAAAGTCTGTTGGGTTCGTTTTGCGCCACCTTGGAGACGTGCCGACAGGGTGGACAGTGGTCGGTGTATCGCTAGGAGTGATTGCCGGTAGCCTCGCACGTGGAGGGGCAATCTTGCTTCTAGGACAGTGCATTTGCACGCCTCGACCCACAGGCCTCATCTATTCTCTTTCCCTTATTTTTATTTGTTCATTATAGCCTGCGATTTTCAAAACAGCAATTAAATAGTTTATCATTTAATTTATTTAAATCGATATTTTAATTGTCTAATTCAAAAATATTTAGATCAAAGTTTTACTAAAAGATTTAATCAAAGAGAGACAATCTTTTCCAACATTCTAGAAGCAAGATTAATTTATTCTCTCTATTTCTTTTAGTACAGTAAATATAATATTACTGCTATAGAATAAAGTATATATCCTGTTATTGATACTGCTATAATACTGCTATAATCCTGAACAAATATATATTGTCGTTCTTACACTGATAATTAATCTTACAGTATTTTACTGTTGCCATCATAAATAATATACTGTCACTAAATATACCCTAGAATATTTTTGGTTGTCTAAAATTTAGAATAATCTTGTGACATTAGTGAAGTTTAATTAATCACAGATTTTTCATGATGGAGGATTCATATTCGGCGAAGCCTTTTACTTTTGATGGTCGTAATTTTAAAAGGTGGCAGAATCAAATGAGGTTCTGGCTCACCACACTTGGGCTTGTATCTGCTATCTCGGATCCTACCGAGAATAGCACTGGAACTGCACCTGAAGGTGCAATCCATCATGCGGTCAACAGACCGTATACTCGGAGCCAAGCCCAAGCCGGATCCACTCCTCCTGCTGCTGAAACTGCTACTTCGCCTGCACCTGCAACTGTACCTCCTATTGACCCTAACATGATCAACTATCACTGTTTGAACCGGATACTTAGTACCCTATCTGATAAATTATATGACATATACTGTAGTGCTAAAACAGCTAGGGAACTTTGGACATCTTTAGAAAATAAGTATGGTCAGGTTGATCCTACCCAAAAGAGATATCAAGCTTCAAACTTGATTAAGTTTAAGTTGGTAGATAATAAGTCTATGTCTGACCAGCTTCATGATTTTGAGCATATAGTTGAGCAGCTCAGATCTAGTGGTGTGGATCTTGATGAGAGCTTTTTAGTTGCCACCCTTATAGATAAATTGCCACCCGCTTGGTCGAACCATGCAAATGATCTTAATCATAATCAAAGAGAGCTTTCCCTGAATTATGTCCTAAGATCCATTAGGATAGAAGAGTAGAACCGAGCTAGGGATAAGAAGCCTACTGAACCTACTACCCAAGCCAACCTAGTAGAGAATCCTAAGAATAAGGGTAGAAATTTTCAGCCTCATAGAAAATTTAAGAAGAAGAAGCCTTTCCACCATAGAAAGTTCAACCCAAACTTTAAGAAACCTAAACCTGAAGAGAGTGGTGGCAACTCTGGTTGCTTTGTGTGCGGAAAGACCAATCACTTTGCGAAGGATTGCTATTTCCGCAAGTCTCGGCCATCTTCACCTTCTATTAATGAAAGTACCATTGTTTTGAATGTGGTTTCTACTAATATCTGGCATGGAAGATTGGGACATGTGAATTATAACACTGTTAAAAGATTGATGCATCATGATTTGATACCTAAATCTGATTTACCTGATCATAGATGTGAAATATGTGTGCAAGCTAAGGAGCATAGAAAATCTTTCAAATCAGTGGATAGAGACTGTGATCTTTTAGAACTTGTGCATAGTGATGTTTGTGATGGAAGTAGACCGACTAGAGGTGGAAATAAATATTTTGTGACTTTTATAGATGATCATTCAAAATATTGTTATGTTTATTTAATCAAGACAAAAGATGAAGTTTTAAGCAGATTCAAAATTTATAAAGCTGAGGTAGAAAATTAATTAGATAAGAAAATCAAGATTTTGAGATCTGATCGAGGTGGTGAATATACTTCAAATGAGATGACTGCTTTCTGTCAAGAATTTGGAATTGTACATCAAGTGACTGCGCCGTACACACCTCAATCTAATGGAGTTGCTAAACGTAAGGATAGAACTTTAATGGATATGGTGAACTCGATGATTATTAGTTCAGGTGCACACGAGAACTTGTGGGGGGGAGCTTTGATTTCTGCATGTGTGATTTTAAATAGGATTCCCCACAAGAATTCTAATGTGTCTCCCTATGAGCTTTGGAAAGGTAGGAAGCCTAATTTGGGTTATCTTAAAGTGTGGGGGTGCCTAGCTAAAGTGAAGATTCCTGAAAAATAAGAAGAGGAAGTTAGGACCTAAGACTGTAGATACAGTTTTTATAGGTTATGCACAGGATAGTAATGCGAACAGATTTTTGGTGGTGAATTCTGAGATTAATGAGATTTCTAATAATACAATTATTGAGGGTAGAGATGCAGTGTACTTTGAGGATATTTTTTTCTTTTAGGACTAGAGTAGATAGACCTACTCCAGCTGAGCCTGTAGGTAGCTCTAGCAGACCTAGAGTTAGTGAACCTATAGGAGAGGTTGAACCTAGGAGAAGTAAGCGTCCTAGAGTAGAGAAAATTTTTGGAGATGACTTTTGTGTCTTACTTGTAGAAGATACTCCATCTACCTTTGACCAAGCTATGAAGTCTGTAGATGCATCGTTTTGGAAAGAGGCTATTAATCTTGAGATGCAGTCTATTCTACAGAATCATACTTAGGAATTGACTGATTTACCCTCAGGATGTAAGCCTGTAGGATGTAGGTGGATCTTTAAGAAGAAGTTGAAACCAGATGGATCTGTAGATAAGTATAAGGCTAGACTAGTAGCACAAGGATTTGCACAGAAGCCTGGTGTAGATTACTTTGATGTGTATGCACCTGTTGCTAGGATTACTTCTATTCGAGTGTTGATAGCCTTAGCTTCTATACATGGTTTGATTGTCCATCAAATGGATGTTAAGACAGCATTTCTGAATGGTGATTTAGATGAAGAGATCTATATGAAGCAACCTGAAGGTTTTGTAGTTTCTGGGCATGAGAATAAAGTATGCAAATTGACTAGATCTCTATATGGTCTTAAACAAGCTCCTAAGCAGTGGCACTTGAAATTTGACTCATTGGTTGTATCAAATAGCTTTCATGTAGATATGTCTGATGAATGTGTATATTCAAAGAAATATGATGGGCAGATAGTAATCTTGTGTTTATATGTTGATGACATCCTGATTTTTGGTACCAACATGTATGTGATAAATGATGTGAAGAAATTACTTAATGAAAACTTTGACATGAAAGATCTTGGGCAAGCAGATGTAATTCTCAACATGAAGATCATTAGAAAATCGAATGAAATTATCATGAGCCAATCACACTACAGTGAACAGTTATTAAAGAAGTTTGGATATTTTGATGTTAGACCTGTAGTGACACCTTATGATCCTAGTGTACACCTTAAGAAGAATAGAGGAGATCCAATAAGTCAGAATAGATATGCTCAAATTATAGGATCCGTAGGATACCTGGTAGATTATACTAGACCTGACTTAGCCTATGCTGTAAACAGATTAAGAAGATATACCCATAACCCAAATGGAGAGCATTGGAATGCCTTAGAAAGAGTTCTGAGATATCTGAAGGGGACTGTGTCTTATGGATTACATTTTAGGGGCTTTCCTGCAGTGTTAGAAGGATATAGTGATGCCAATTGGATTAGTGATACAGCTGATGTGAAATCGACTACTGGATTTGTATTTCTCCTAGGAGGAGCAGCTGTTTCTTGGAAGTCAACTAAACAATCTTTGTTGCACCTTGAATTTCGGTGCGTTGTATCGAACTTTACTAAATTTGATAAAGTTCGATGGAAGCCGATAATGGCTGGTGTGGAATAGGGTTCCGAAGGTTTCGGAACATTATGGGTACGAGTGGAAACCCGAAAATCGAAAAATTTTGAGAAAGGGACCAACTGGACAAAACTGCTCACGGGGTCCGGACCCTGGAAGCTGGGGTCCGGACAATGAAGTCCGCGGGCAGCCACGGTCCGGACCCGGATGTTACGGTCCGGACCCGAGCTGGTTTTCGAGTTGGGGTGCGTACGGGTTCCGGACCCGGACACCAAGGTCCGGACCCGGCCTGCGCGCTGGTCAGTTATCAGTGCGGGGTCCGGACCCCACTTGCAAGGTCCGGACCCGGTTGAGGCAGAATGCTCAGTGAGGGGTATTTTGGTAATTTCGCAGTGAATGGGTTATGTAGGGGGGCTGAGGTCTCTCCCCTCATTCCTTCTTCACTTTCCTCTCATTCTCTCTCCCTCTCCCTCACTTTCTCTCTCTAGAGATCTCTCCAAGCTTGGAGAAGTGGTGGATTGGAGCTTGGAAAAGGACTTCCAAGGTGCAAAGAAGCTTCTTGGTGCAAGAAAAAGCTTGGGATCTAGGGCTTTGAGGTGAGTTCTTGTGATTTAGGATTTAAACCTTGGATTTAATCCTTCAAGATGATGTTTTTGGAAACCCTAGGCAATCTCAACCACAAATGGTGGAAGATTGGCCATGAAATCTAGGGTTTTGCTTGCATGCATGCAAACCCTAGGTAAATTTGGGGCTTTTGCCATGGGAGGTTCTAAAAATATTTGGACTTTCGGAAATTGCAATTGAGGCATAGGAAATCATGTTAGAACACTTGATTTCAAGTATTGAATTGATTTAAGGGTTCGTAACGAGTAACGAACCATTTTCTTGTAGTAGCTTGGGTTGAAGCAAGAACTCAAGGCTTGGACACTTAGGGGCTTGAAGAATATAAGAATTTGAAAGCTCTTGAGGTGGGTTTGTGTTTACCGAAGTGATTAGGTCACTTCCATGTCTAGGGTAAATATCCATTTAAAAATAAAATGGTATGTGTTGTGAACCCTAGAACTTGCATGTTGGCAAAGATAAAATCATGATAGGTAGAGCAATGAGCTCCTATTGCATTATATAGAATTCAAGTATAATTCAATTATCTATACTTGTTGCATGATTGCATGGATGATTGAAACTAGTGTTATTGAACATAGGTTGGAACATGTGAGAATAGAACCTAGTGTTATTGAACATAGGTTGGAACATGTGAGAATAGAACCTAGTGTTATTGAACATAGGTTGGAACATGTGAGAATGGAACCTAGTGTCATTGAACATAGGTTGGACATGAGATTGGAACCTAGAGTCATGGAACCTAGGTTGAGAATGAGAAAGTAAACCTAGTGTCATTGAACATAGGTGAGACTTAGTGACTTGAACTTAAGGTCATGAGACTTAGGTTGGCAAGTAAAAAATGTGAACAACGGGATGTGCGACGATTTTGCTATCCCGGGTAGGCGACGATTTCGCTACTATGCCACAAGTTGGCGGTGTTGAAACGGGATGTGCGACGATTTTGCCATCCCGGGTAGGCGACGATTTCGCTACCATGCCATAAGTTGGCGGTGTCGACACGGGATGTGCGACGATTTTGCTATCCCGGGTATGCGACGATTTCGCTACCACGCCATAAGTTGGCGGTGTCGAGATGGGATGTGCGACGAGATTGCTATCCCGGGGATGCGACGAGTTCGCTACCCATGCCATGTGATGGCGGTGTTGAGATGGGATATGCGACGATTTTGCTATCCCGAGTATGCGACGAGTTCGCTACTCGAACTAGGAGGTGACGAGTTCACTCCTTGAATGTTGGAACCCTTATGGTGAGACGGCGATTCCGAAACCATAAGTAAATGACAAGTAATTGAACTTAGTCAATGTGAAATATAGGATGAACCTAGGAGAGAATGAGAATTTACATTTCATTTGGTTGCATCTTTTATGTTTATTTACAAGCATGTAAATATGTGTTGCATAGTTATTTGTGATCTAACTTATGCATATGGTGTTTCTTTGGACCTGGTGGGTCGAGCTTCTCTCTTGGGTGGCCTTACCCACTGGGAACTATGTTTATAGTTCTCACCCCACGTTTTTCAGGTCCTTCCGCGAGTGAGGCGGCGGAGCGAGGCAAGGATTTGGCTCTCTAGATAGCGGCCCTTCTATTTTGATGATACATAGAGTTGTACCCCTAATCTTGGACTTTGATAGTATAGGGGATTTCCATTACATGTATGAAACTTATGTATTCCATAGTTTTGGAACATGGTGTATGGAATGAAAAGAAAGAAAAGAAAATTTTGGGCATGTATAAATGTGCAATGTGATGTAATAGAAGTAGAACTTCTTTATGTTGATCATTTCCTTGTGCAACTCTTGTACTCCGTTCCTAGTTGGAACCTCGTGGATAAGCTTGTGTTGTGACGCCTTGGGCGGGTAGAGGAGGCTCTATCCGTTCGGCGGGTCTGGAGCATGCGCCCGTGCGGTTATCCTTTCCACCTAGTTGGTGTTAAAGGCCCGGCGGGGCGTGACAATCTTTGATTACGAGAAGTACTATGGAATCTGAATTTATAGCATTAGATACCACTGTAGCAGAGGCTAAGTGAATTAGAGAGTTTCTTTATGATTTGCCACTGATGGAGCGACCCTTAGCACCTGTCTGTATTCATTGTGATTGTCGATCTGCTATTGATAAATGTGCCCAAGAGAATGTGGAGACTAAGATGAATAGATTCATGAAAGTGAGACATAAGTTCATTCGACAGAATAAGAAGGAAAATGTAATTGCATTGGAATTTGTAAGATCTGCGAGAAATTTGGCTGATCAGCTTACTAAAGGATTATCTGGGACTGTGATCCTAGAATCGTCGAGGGGGATGGGGCTGAGCCCACAATAGTAGTTATCGGCGACGGCAACCCAAACTGTTGCAGGTTCAATGGGTAGAAACAAGTCGAACAGGTAGCTGTGAGGAGCACTGTTTTTGTATCCTCATCCCTATGGCGACAGTGCTCATAACTGCAAGTGGATAGGAAGGGCATTGGCCCTGAATGGTTTCGAGACCCACGAGGCAGGGTGTGACCTTGCAGACACCCCTTTGAGGACCTACTATGTGTGTGGAGTCGTGAGGCCGCGACTATGGGAAAAGGGCGGTTCCCTAAAACACACACGAAGCGATACTAGCGCATGGCCGTAATAGCGCTCGCCCGCTTAGAACCTAAACGGTTGTACCATGTGTGCGGTTTGTGGAAATCCGATTCACCGACCTTGGTTCAAGGCGAAGTCCACCATTGTGCCCTCGGATGTACATAAGCAAGCACTAAGTGAAGGTTCAAACCCGAAAGGTACCTTCGCCGAATACGTGGTATAAGAGATCCAGCATTCTTTTGAGTTGTTTTGAATTTCAGTTTTATTTACTTCCTTTATTTGAAGTTTTGAATCATGTGGGGGAATGTTGGGCTTAATTAATTTTTAGTGATTTAAAACTTCTATTTGAGCCTTTGGGTTTCCTGGGCAGCCCAATACCAAATGGGCCTTGCCTGGGAGCCCGTGCCCAAGTCTCCTCATGAGAGATGTTTAGTCCCACATTGAAAACCAATGTGATGTTTATGCACCTTATATACTCCCTTGTTCTTTAGTCATATGCTTGGGAGAAAATGAGAGTTATGCTCTCATCTAAACACACGAACGCACGCACGGCACGAGCACGAGCCGAGCCGGGTCGGGCGGCGGCGCGCGAACCCGGTTCACTTAACACATTTTATTTTATTATTTTTATTAACTTAACCTCACCTCGGGAAGGATTAAGATCCAACAGGATCTCGACCAAGATTTGGTCATTTGACCACCTCGGGAAGGGTTAAGATCCAACAGGATCTTTGACCAAAATTTGGTCATTGGATTACCTTGGGAATGACCAATATCTTGACCAAATCTCCCATTTGGATCCTACCGTTGGAACTCCTCTATATATAGATGAGAGGAGGGTGCGCTAGCAGATAAGCAGCAAGCTTCATCTCTACTCCTTGTGCACAACCTGCTAAGAACAAGAGCTTGTTCTTCCTCTCTTCTCCACTAAATTTCAACTCTTCTTTACACTGAACTTCAACTTATTTTTACATCGGCCTTTTCTTTTTGCTGGATCTCCTAAAGTCTGTTGGGTTCGTTTTGCGCCACCTTGGAGACGTGCCGACAGGGTGGACAGTGGTCGTTGTATCGCTAGGAGTGATTGCCGGTAGTCTCGCACGTGGAGGGGCAATCTTGCTTCTAGGACAGTGCATTTGCACGCCTCGACCCACAGGCCTCATCTATTCTCTTTTCCTTATTTTTATTTGTTCATTATAGCCTGCGATTTTCAAAACAGCAATTAAATAGTTTATCATTTAATTTATTTAAATCGATATTTTAATTGTCTAATTCAAAAATATTTAGATCAAAGTTTTACTAAAAGATTTAATCAAAGAGAGACAATCTTTTCCAACACCCTTGTTCTCTAACAACCACCTGCACATTCGCTCCAGTGTCTCCACACTGTTGACTCGAGACTCATCTACCCAAAAGGGAAGCGACCTGTGCACCAATCTCATCGGATCAATCACCGTCCCCGCGATGATCCATCGATCGGGAGCATTTAGAAATTAACCATCAATGACACATGTCTCAAATTCTCAACTCTTGAGAATACATGTCATCATCTTATTAATTTCTTGGACGATTCATGGACACATACACAATATGAATGAAAATAAGAATCCATATTTATTCATAATATTTAAAGTCAAATATAAATTTATGTCCTAAAAAGAATATATGTGTCGACCTGATTGGCTTCTAGGGCATACATCTAACAGTGGCATCCCAAGCACTTCCACATTATTGCCATACTTAGAAGAGAAGACAAAAAGATAAAATTGTTGCTTGGTAAGGTACACCGGATTATGTAATGTTAATTAGTGGCTCCGGGTTGCTCACCCAATGATGTAGCAGTGATGTGGCAGTGGTTGTAGTTAATGCCGTAGCAATAACTTAATTGCATGTCGGGATACGAATATAAAAAGTATTTTTGAGTCAGAAATTACAACAAACAAAAGTTTGAAGGACAGAATGTCAGCAGGACTATTGAAACAATTTAGCGATTAAATTATAAATTATAATGATGAGATGGAACGGGAGAAGAGTTGAGGGGATTGGACCTCGGCTTCTTGGGAGAGAAAACCCGCAGAAGCTCCGTAACGCCCCCCACCGCTATCTTCAGTAGCGGCGAAGTCCCGTCTCCCTCGCGAGAGCCGGCGGAGCACCGGAATCGGCCGCGACGTCGCTGGGTACGATAGAGGGAGGAAAAAACACAAAAAAAGGAAAATGAGGGGGGATAGAGAGGAGAGGAAATATTTGAGCCTGTGTGAGAGGAAAAGGGAACGAGAAGAGGGAACCGTGAGATGGCGGAGGAGGGATGGCCGAGGAGGTGGTGCTGGTGCGACGGTCGAAATTGCCGCCATCCCGACTTTCTGTGGTTGTAAGATTTGGAGCCAACAATTTAGGCAGGCGAGGATGCAGTTTTGATAATAATAATAATAATAAAATAAACAAAAAAAAAGGGGTTAATTTCGTACGTATGCTTAAAAAGTTTTAAAATTGCGGATTTATTGATGTAAAAAAAATTTATAATTTTTTAAGGGCTTTTTTTGTAAATGGCCTTCTAAAAAAATTTTATTTTAAAAATAGTCCTAAAAAATTTATAATTACAAAAATGGCCTTACTCCTGCCACGTAGGCGCCACGAGGGCGGGATGGGAGTTGGGTGGCAAATTGAATACGGTGAATCATTCACCGTGTTTCTTTTATTATTCTCGCGGATTGATCTACACTACCTTTTCGGGGCAGTATAAATAACTGAATACGGTGAAACATTCACCGTGTTTAACACGGTGAATGGTTCACCGCGTTCAACTTGCCAACCCGGCGCCCACCCGCTCGCGTGGCGCTGACGCCTGCGTGGCAAGGGTAGGGCCATTTTTGCAATTATAAATATGTCGGGGCTATTTTTAAAATAAAATTTTTTTAGGGGGCCAATTGCAAAAAAAGCCCTTTTTAAAAAAAACTTTAAAATATTTGGATATATTTGTTGGCAGAGAATTACAGGCTAACGCGTGGCGCAATACGATTGGTTCGCCCAATGTCCCTCAATGTGCCGACTGAATCTTACTATGTCTCTGGCGTGGACCGGAGAGGGAACAATCCGATTGGATTTAATCCTAGAGAGATGGTTTCATGGTCTTCACACACAAGCCGAGACATAAGGCTTTGGCTTTCATATTTGAGCCGCTGGTCTGAGCCGAAATTTAGTGAAATAGGACCATTACACAGTAGCAGTCCCCAAAATGAAGAAATCCACACTTATGGAGGTGTACAGTGTGGCAACAGGTTTTTTTTTGCAAATGGCCCCCTGAAAAAAATTTATTTTAAAAATAATCTCAATAAATTTATAATTGCAAAAATGGTCCTACCCCTGCCACGTAGACGCCACGCAGGCGCCACGCGGGCGGGCTGGGAGGTGGGGTGGCAAGTTGAATACGGTGAATCATTCACCGTGTTCAAACACGGTGAATGGTTCACCGTGTTTCTTTTATTATTCGCGCGGATTGATCTGTACTACCTTTCCGGGGCAGTATAAGTAACTGAACACGGTGAACCATTCACCGTGTTTGAACACAGCGAATGGTTCACCGTGTTCAACTAACCAACCCAGCGCCCACCCGCCCGCGTGGCGCTGACGTGGCGCCTGCGTGGCAAGGGTAGGGCCATTTTTGTAATTATAAATTTGTCGGAGCTATTTTTAAAATAAATTTTTTTTAGAGGGCCAATTGCAAAAAAAGCCCTGTGGCAACGCGTTCACCAGTGAAGATGAAGGGGTTCGGCGAGGTACAAGGTGGTCATCTTGAATGGTTATCGTCGGACGAGATGGTGGTCAAAAGCGGGGGCGGCTAGGTTACAGCTACTACTTGATTTAGGTTATGCCTACTCCTAGCAAGAAAAGGTAAAATATAGGGTTTCTTGTGATAATTTTTTGAATCCATCCTCTATAAAAGTCTCTCTCTTTTATAGGCCTTTAGTCACCATTTTTTGGAGTGAATTTTGCGACTCCGTAGCTATCATTTTCCAACTGCCTCCAAAAGTCCTACTTCCCTCATGCTACTTCGGAGCGTCGCTATATGAATTTCAAATTCATAATTTGAACAAATTTGGGCCCACTTATCCTCCGCCAAACCGGATTTACCGAAACCTTCTCTCGGATTTTTCTGCCAAAGTAACTTTGAATTGAAACCCTTTTTCTACCTAAGAAGGACCTCAGCAAAATTCATTTGCCGGAATCTGAGATTGACATCGAAGCCTCCTCTGGATTCGTTTTTGTATTGGTGCTGAATTCAGTGTCAACAATATCCTTACAGATTGCCTATCGTTAGTTGACCATTAAATTTTCACCATTTAAATCATTATGCTATTGTAAAAAATAAAAATAAAAAAATAACTTTTTAGACTTTATAATTTGTGGTTCGACTAGAATGACATAAAAGTTAGCTATATCATAAAAAGGTAAAATTATATAGAATTTACGTAAACTATAAACCATGTTGCTTTGGCTACATAACCTTTTCAAAACTTTGATTTTAGTGTCTAATATTTTAATTTGTTTGATTTTATGTCATTTGATGACTCTTTATGTATAAGATTAAACTAATTGCTTACTTTAAGGAACTTAAATTTATATAAATTGCATAAATTATGTTAATTACGTTTGTAAGATAAGCGACACATTCAAATTTTAAAGCTAAAGAGTTATTAATTGACTCAAATTAGATAAATTAAAAGATTAGATGGCAAAATCAAAAATTTTAAAAATTAGGTAGTTAGATCAAAATGAGTGACAGTTGAGGTAAATTCTACACATTTTTATCTTGTAGAAAGGACACTTGTACTTTAAGTCTTAGTTATCCTCTGCATTAAAAATTGCATCAATTATCCTACACTTTGCCATTATAACATTATTTTAACAAAGGTCTAGCTATTTGGGATTATTGTTGAATTTAGTTATAAAATTTTATAATTACAAGTTTACAGATAAAGTTATTTATTAATAATGCAATAGAATTATATTAATTGAATAAAATTTCAACAAACTATTGATTTTGATAGTATTAGCAAAATAGATGATCACTTTTATTTTTGTTTGTTTATTTATATTTGAGTTGCAAATTAAGTAGATGTTTAGATGTCAAACAATGTGATATGCCCATTTATTTTAGAGATGTTTTACAACCTAATTTGCCAAATTTCTTAATTTTTTCAATCTAGTTAAGATGGTGTAAAGTGTAAGTTGATAGTTGACGCAACTTTCAATTTTCAATGTAGGATAATTTAGACAGAGGCTAAATTGAAAAGGGACATTTTATAATTTAGCCTAAAAGTTAGAAAATATTAGAGTTAATTAATAACTTTAAATATAAATAAAATAATATTTATCCAAGAATAGAATGGTCATTTTGTTGAAGAAAAATCAACTTTGCCCGACCAACTAATTGAGAGGCATATATTTGCCAACTATACTATTTGGAGGGACATATGTGATAACTAAAAATTAAATATATAATTTTATCCCTCTGTAGGTATATGTATGTAATTAACCCTTATATAAAAAAAAGAATAAATTAAAAATAATTTTGATTTTTAAAAAGAATAGAAATGAATACAACGGGTGAATTAGACCATTCATTGAACTTACATGTTACTATGCTTTGCTAGGATTATGAGGTTAACTTTCATTTCTATTTTAATCATATTGTTGTTTAAATTTAATTAATTTTTTAATAAAGTAATATAATACGGCACATAATTCAGCTTTCAAAAAATGATAAGTGATATTTATTAGTTGATTTAAATAATGATGGAAGCACATAAGAATGTATTAAAAACTCTTACACACCAGTAGTTCAGTCACTCATCTAGTGACATGTGTTTGTACCATCTTATTTTCAGATTATTTTTATTTGCTCGTTGGATCATCTCTTAGACGTAATGCATAACTAGATGAGTAAAGAGATGAAATAAATTAGTTGTTACAAAGAAAGTGTTGCTTGAACCTTATGAAAGAATCACCCTCACTAGAATTCCTACAGTGGAAGAGGCTGCAAGATAAAGCACACAACGGCATATAAGAAGGTTGTGGTAAGTGTTTGAACAAGTAAAATTCTCAATCTTGTTAAAATTTTAAAGTAAATTTTTGCTTTTTTCTTTTGTTTAAGTAAATTATGTACTTGCATGTGTTCTCATAATTTCTTCATGCAATTTATTTAGTCCAAAACCATTCATGCATATGGACTTCTAATTACACCTTCCAACATTCAACATTCATTCATGATTATATCATCTTTTCAACTTGCAGACACTCTTTCATATTCCTATTTCTTAAATCTTTACTCAAGAGTCAATTCTCTTGAACCCACTAATTTTTTTGGTTTATGCAAGTAGCATGAATGCACCTTATAAGAATATGCACTCTTAATAGTATTTAACCATCCTTTTGGACTTAGATTACGTGCATGAGAATATTTCTTTTCAATCAAGAAAAAGTTTGTTACTTAGTTTTCTAATACTTTTGTTCTTCTGTCTCTATAGATTTTGAGCTAGCGGTCTTCTAATTCCACTATTTGAGAAGTGAGTTCTGAATCGGCGGGTTTCACTATTTCTATAGAAATCTTTACTATTAGCTCCAAAATTATATAGGGGGAATATGATAGCAGTGGACCACAAACCTAATGAAAGATAAGAAACGGGAAAAATATAAATATTTTGAAAAATATAAATATTTGTTCCCTAAGCATGAAATAAAAATCAAGCCTATAAACACGAAGCCTGGGGGTAAAGAAGAAATAGTTGGAGAAAAATATAAAACGGAAGCTAGTACAACAAACAGAGCTTTGAATCGAACTTCTAACTTTAACCTGCCACCCGTACCACCTTTCCATTGGCATCGATGTGACTCATTGCCGATAAATCCTTGGGGTTTTGCAGTGAAAATGAAAGGAGGAGAATAAAACGAGAGGGAAGAAGAAGGCAGTAAGAAAGTTCGGTTGCCAAATGATAGTGGAGAAAAGGTTGGTAAAACAGACCAAAACACGGTTAAAATACTTGTATAGAGTGATAGATAAGAAGAAGAGATCTGGCATGAAATCTGGCCAAAAACCGGCCAATAGGCCGGAGATAGGGGTGGAACTGGGCCCGGGCCTAAACAAGGCACGGCTCGATGGGTCATGTTTGGGCCGGGCTTTGGGTATTAAAAACATAACTTTGGATTCGGGCCGGGCTTAAAAATTTAGGCCCGAAAAATTTTTGGGCCTATTTGGACATGTCCAAGCCCAGCCCGAGCCCGACCCGCAAGCCCGATATATTAATTATCAAACTAAAATATTTAATTATATATATATAATATTTATCTATAGACTATAAAAGGAATAACTGATATTTATCATACATAGTATATATTGTTATTAATGATATATATATATATATATATATATATATATATATATATATATATATATGAGATTATATATTAACAAAATATTTAGTTCATATTAGGATATATTAAATAGTATTATTATATATAATTAATTAATTAATTATACATATCTATGAGCAAATATATGGTACATATTATTATATATAGTTAATTAGTTATGTACATAACACTTACTAAATATATATTATTTTAAAAAAAATTTAAAAATTAATTAGACGTTCTATGTACATAACTTAAGAATAATTTTAAAATTTTAAAATACCACAATGCTCCTTTAAAAAACCACATATGCCGTAATTAATTAAACATTATACCCTTACGTGAGAAGTTCCTATCCTACATCAGTCGCCATCTCGACCATCTTAACGGTCTTCAATTGCTGTCGATTTCCTGCAAGGAGGTTGCCCTCGCATCCGCGATACCACGACGCCGGTATGATTTTTATTTTTATAGTCTTATTTATACTATTTGTTTATCTCTTTTTTGTATTGGTGTAGTTATGACTCATGAACAAATAACAAAAATTTGCACATTTTACTTTTTATAATTTATTTCTTACTAATTAATTTTTTAGGTCTCGTTTGTGTTTTTTCAAGATTTCATTCATCTTTACTCATATTTAATAGCACTATTAATCCGTCACGCCCCGGATTGCCCGTTTTTCCGGACTCGTCAACAGATCCGCCGTATACATAGAATTTTTTCACGTATACGAAGCGATAGCTATACCTGTAAAATACATACAAGCAACTATAAGAGATATAGAGCTGGAATAAAGAACATAACTCGATACAGATAAACCAACTGTACATACAAGATCCAAAATACAACGCCGACCGGCCATAACTATAAGGTACAAGTCCATCTCACTGTACACAAAATAAACACATCTGTATATACATGGCAACTCCCAAAAAGAAACTATCTCCAAAAGGGATCCTCCTCTAGAGTAGCGACCGGGGTAGACAGGGATCTAGTTCGCGACTCCCTTACCTCGATCAGAAGGAACAGTACCAACAACAACAGTCGAAGGTTCTGCAAGAAAAAGTGACAACAATGGGTGTGAGAACTACTATAAAACAAAATAGTCCTCAGTGGGTACTGTCACCGACCTCAACGGCCCACCCACTAAGTCTACGAGACTAACAGTATAGCTGGTAGGTAAAGAAATAGTAAAATCTGTTGGAGTAAACTCTACAGCTGTAATGCCACTATCCTACCACTATGCACAACAATCACTGAAGCAAATGCAACTCTCACTATGAATAAACCGCCCATACTGACCCGAGTCTATAGGGACCTCAACAGACCAGTCCTGCCTGTACCCTAAGCTGCACTGTACTTCACCCACGAGGATTTTCGGTGTAGGGCAGCACCCAACAGGGACTACTGCGACGCACAAAAGTCCAACTCCGGAGTGGCACTCGTGGGCGCGACCCAGCCGAGTGTATATACGAATCTGACAGCTTAATCAGGTAACTATAGGCTATAATCAAGATAAAAGGGTCAAATTGGTCTAACAACCAAGACTCATATGCCCACGGCACAATCTGATGCAAACAGAAGAAATCTGAGTCCACCGTCAGCCCCGACAACACCCGAAAGTCCGGAACAGCCTAAACTCTACTGTAATAATGAGCTCTGCATCTCAGCACGAGCGTAAACTCGACCTACACTGATCTAGGTATCCACCTTGCACTAACAGCGGCGATACATTATTAAAAACGGCTTCTGGACCTAAATCTGATAAGTTTTTCAAAAAGTGACAGGTGTAAGTTTAACGAGTTTTCTCCTAAGTCAAATCCCAGTTCAGCATGAAATACTTGTCTAAAATCATTAAATTATGCTCAAAATTCAGATTTTATATAAAAATATGCAAATTCGTGAATTTGAGCTACTAACATGAAAATATGATGTAAATAAGCATGCCGAAACTCTCTACAACTTAGGAGAAATTTTGAAGACTTCGGTCGACATTAACCCACCTTAAACGCTAGTCCAACAACGGTCAGAAGTCGATAGGAGAAGCCCCGCACAAAATCAGCCTCAACCGAAATCAAACCAGTTGAAAAACAGGATTCGGATCCACTCTGCAGCACTTCTGGGCGCATAGAACCTGAGCCCAGAACTGCAGCCTGGCAGCTTCAACCTATACGAGTTCAAAACGGATTTAACCAAATTCCCAAATCCAAAAGCAGTGAAACTTCACCCAACTCATCTAAAAAGAGTAAAGAACATTTCCCGAGGTTCCTCACCAAAATTGAGCTCGCAACAACCACCAAAAAGCCTTTGCAAGGATTCAGACCTAACTTCTGGATGCCTAGAACCTGCATCCAGAACTTCAGCAACTTAGCAAACAACAGTTCTAACTCAAATCTGAGAATACAAGCTTAAACAACCGGTGAAGTAGGGTCAAAAACCTCCCAAATACAGTGGAAAACCTATCCAAATCTTCCCCAAAGCTTCCAAACAAAATCTGGATTCAAAAATCCAAGAAAATCATGAACTTCCACAAATTTCAGCACTTAAGCTAAGTTCTCCAAATGTGAGCTAAAACTCACCTTTTCAATCTCTAATTCAGGTGGGAAAAGCTTCCAATCCAGTAGGAGATGTAGGAAAACCAATCCTTACATCAAAAATCCAGCTCCAACAAGATTCGGATCCATAAAACCAAGAAAAATCTAAATTTCAGCTCAAGAACACAAGGGGTCCAGTAAAATAGCAATTAAAGTTCACATACCTATCCAAATTGCTGTTGGAAGGATTCCACAACTTTCTCTACGAGTCCACAATCCAGCAAACCAAGTTGCACGGGATTTGGACACTCCTACACCACACACGAGTTGAAACGCCACAGGTCGATGCTGGAAATCTGCTGGAAATCTCAAGCCTTCAATGGGAAAATATGGAATTTTGAGGGATTGGAGGGGTTTCCTGCAATTTTCCAGGGCTCACCATGAAGAAGGGAGGAAAAGAGCTTCAGGGGGTCGTCCACCCTCTTTTATAAGCATAGGGAAAGGGTACAATGAGCCTCAAGAACAAATGGTGCTAACCAGTCCCATGCTGAAAATCCAAGATTCGGGCGCCGAGAACCCAAGAAGTGGGCGCTCAGAACTTCCAGCCTGCACAACCCAGCCCTTCGGGTTCTCCGTCCGGCGGTCCGGTGTGCCTTAACGTGGTCCGACGGCACTCACCTTGTCACGCCCCGGGTTACCTCTTCCCAGGCGCATGACCAGATCCGCCGCATACACAGTATTTCTACTATGTATACGAAGCGAAAACAACAACAACAATCACACAGAGCTAAAGGTATCAACAGAGCTGCTATATAAATATATCAAAAGATCACTGTACATACATCATCCATAACTCTCATATACAACTCTCATATACAACACTGATATCACAATCACACTGTATGTACAGACTCAACCATCTATCAAAATGGGTATACCTCTAGCCAAGTATCTGGGGATCCGCTCTACCCGACGGTCTCCTTTCCGCGCTCAGTATGCACAACTGGGGAAGAAGACTCTGCAAAAAGGGTGTCACCAACGGGTGTGAGAACTACTATCAAAGAAGTAGTCCTCAGTGGGTACCGCCACCAGCCTCAGCGGTCTGCCCACTAAGTCCTCAATCTCAAGAGATATATATAGAGCAATAAAAGAGTAGGAGATATACTACCACTACTATGCACAAAGCTCAACTGTCAGTATGAATACCAATAAACTGAATATGAGGACTATCAAACACAATAATACCAGCGAACCAGCTAGTACAGGAAACCCCGTCTGTACCTAGCTCAATCCATAATACCATACAATACCTCACAATACGATACATGCGGCCTGATCATGCTCAACCCTCCAGGGAGCCAGCTAGTACAGGAAGCCCGTCTGTAACTAGCCCCTCGTACAACCCTCTGTACGGAATATGCCAACTCTAGAGTGGTACTCGTGGGAGCGACCCAACCGAGTAAAGTAAACCCAAGTATACGCCAAGCACCCGCAGGTATATGATCGACATGACTGGGTCAACAAGGATCATGTGCCCTCGGCACCTCAAAGAATAGTCAACAAGTAAGACCCAATCCACTGTGCCCTTGGCACCACAAAGGATAATCAACAAGTGTGACCCAATCCATGATCTCACAAAGAATCACGTGCCCTCGGCACAATCAATGCTCCAGTGCTTACAATCAATCTCAACTCTATCACAAGAGGAGGCTCTCAACTCTACCACAAAGAGGAGGTACAATAACATAGCACGAGCCACAACATGATCACCTACACTACATGTACAACAACTGGTACAAGGGATATCAACAGAATAGGTGTAGGCCAAATCATGCAACAAGGATACAAGGAAATCATGCATGCTCACATATATATATCATTAGCATATCACACACATGCAAATCTCAACCTAACAGGTCATATCTAACATAATCACAGCATGCCATGCTATCATAATCCCAATAGTATCACACTATCATAATCCAATACCATCATATCATAATCATATCATGCTAACATAATCCAACACTATCATGCTAACATGAGAATAAACACGTAGGAGGAAGTCCACTGAATCTGGCAAACATCAACCCACCTCACAAGCTAATCCAACCACGGTGGGGAAAGAACAGTATCCTCAGATCCAACCCTCCAAGATAACGAACTCCGGCAGCACCCCGATCTGTCTAAACCTCCAAGGAACTGCTAACTCCAGCAGAATAACAGCTCGGCACCAGATCAGATCAGCAGAGTAGAAGAGAGCAAGCTAGGTTACAAACTAATGCCAACACATGGCCCTAAACCCCACTTTCTCTCTCTAGAAACAGGGATCACGAAGTGGAAATGAGTCTAAAAACCATCAGGGCTCACCTATTTATAGGCTGCCAAAAGTCCACATTCGGGCGCCCACTTCCCAACTTCCGGGCGTCCGAAAATCCTCAACGCCAGGTGTCAGCTGGCGGGCAAACGGTCGGTCGGCGGTCAGCAGGCGGTGGGGCGGCGTGTCTCCGGCGATCGACACGTGTCCTGCGTCACGACACGTGGCTCTCCACGTCACAACTCAATTCGGATCCTCAATCCGGGCGTCCGGTTCATGCATCCAGATCCGAATTCATCAGCCACAACCAGATCGTCCACAAAGTCCACTGGGTCCGGAACATTCGGGCGTCCACAACCTCACTTCCGGGCGCCCGAAACCTGCCAAGTCCAGAAACCCTAAAATCTCAAGTATTACATTCTCCCCTCCTTAAAATAGTTTCGTCCACGAAACTAAAGTAAAACACTCACCTCAAGGAGTAAACAAGTGGGGATAAGATCTCTGCATAACAGTCTCCAACTCCCATGTCGCCTCTCTATCATCATGAAATTCCCACTGTACCTTAACATAAGGTATGACCCGATTACGCAATTCCCTCGTCTCACGAGCAAGAATTCGTATCGGTCGCTCCTCGTACTGCAAATCCTCAGTAAGCTCCAGTGGAGAAAAATCTATCACATGGGAAGGATCATGCATGTATCTCCTCATAACAGATACATGGAAGACATCGTACACTCCTGCAAGTCGAGGCGGAAGGGCTAACCGATATGCCACGGGTCCTACTCTCTCCAAGACCTCAAAAGGACCAATAAATCGCGGACTAAGCTTTCCGCGAATCCCAAATCTCCGTATGCCCTTCGATGGTGAGACCTTCAAGAAAACATGATCACCAACTTGGAATTCCAGATCTCGCCTCCGAGTATCAGAATAACTCTTTTGCCTGCTCTGGGCCGTCTCAATATGCCGTCGTATCAACTTAACCTTCTCCTCGGCTTCAAGTAAAAGGTCTGGACCCAACGTTTTCCTTTCACCAACATCATCCCAATACAGAGGCGATCGACATTTGCGTCCATACAATGCTTCAAACGGAGCCATCTTAATGCTCGCTTGATAGCTATTGTTGTACGCAAACTCTACCAATCCCAGATGTCGATCCCAACCTCCACCAAAATCCAAGACACAAGCTCTCAACATATCCTCGAGTGTCTGTATAGTGCGCTCGGACTGACCATCAGTCTGGGGATGAAATGCAGTGCTAAATCGAAGCTGAGTCCCCAAAGCTGTCTGTAAACTCTTCCAGAAATGAGAAAGAAACCTTGGGTCTCTATCAGATACTATTGAGATTGGCACTCCATGCAATCTCAATATCTCATCCATATACAGCTGTGCAAGTCGCTCACGTGACCAAGTAATCTGCATAGGCAGAAAATGAGCAGACTTTGTCAGCCTATCAACAATCACCCAAATAGAATCATAGCCGCTCGAAGTCCTCGGCAATCCTACGATGAAATCCATCGTAATATGATCCCACTTCCACTCAGGTATTGGAAGACTCTGTAGCTTACCAGCTGGTACTCGATGTTTAGCCTTAACTTGCTGACATGTCAAACATTGAGCTACAGCTCTACCAATATCCCGCTTCATACCATTCCACCAGAAGTGAGTCTTCAGATCCTGATACATCTTTCTCCCTCCAGGATGTATAGAATAAGGAGAATAATGTGCTTCCTTCAATATCTCCTCTCGAATCTCCAGATCCGCTGGTACACATAGACGTCCTCTATAGCGAAGAGTCTCAGACTCATCACAAGAAAAGCTTTCAAGATCACCGCTCTTCAGTTGGTCACGAACTTTCATCAGATAAGGATCAACACTCTGTTTCTCTCGAATCCTATCTAACAGAGTGGGCTGTATGACCAGGGTCATCAGTCTCGCCGTCATCCCGTGAGTAACCACTTCAAGGGACAACCTCCGCATCTCCTCCACTAGGACAGGCTGTTGAGTAATACACAAACTCAAAGTTGCCACAGCCTTCCTACTCAAAGCATCGGCAACAACGTTCGCCTTACCGGGATGGTATAATATAGAAATGTCATAATCCTTCAATAATTCTAACCATCTCCGTTGCCGTAGATTCAACTCTTTCTGTGTAAACAGATACTTGAGGCTTTTGTGATCAGTATACACCTCACAATGCTCTCCATAGAGATAGTAGCGCCATAGCTTCAGAGCAAAGACTACCGCCGCCAACTCCAGATCATGAGTGGGGTAGTTCTTCTCATATTCCTTTAGTTGTCTTGAAGCATATGCAATCACTTTACCATGTTGCATCAGCACGCAACCCAAGCCACTATGCGAAGCATCACTATAAATTACAAATCCTTCGCCCATCACAGGTAGTGCAAGAATAGGGGCTGTCATCAACCTCTGCTTAAGCTCATCAAAGCATTCTTGACACTCATCACTCCAAACATACCTAACTCCTTTCCTGGTTAACCGAGTAAGAGGCGTAGAGAGTTTCGCAAAACTCTCCACGAATCGTCGATAATATCCGGCTAGAACAAGAAAACTCCGCACTTCAGATATGGTCGTCGGTCTAGGCCAATCACGAATTGCCTCAATCTTCTTAGGATCAACAGCTACTCCCGAAGCTGAAATCACATGGCCTAAAAAGGCAACCTCTCTCAACCAAAACTCACATTTCTTCAGCTTGGCATACAACTTCTTTTCTCGCAAGAGTTGTAGCACTAGTCTCAGATGCTCCTCATGCTCCGCATCATCACGGGAGTAAATCAGAATATCATCAATAAAGACTACCACGAACTTGTCCAAGAAGGACTTAAAGACTCGGTTCATCATATCCATAAATGCAGCAGGGGCATTAGTCAATCCAAACGGCATGACTGTAAACTCATAATGCCCATACCGAGTTCTAAAAGCGGTCTTAGAAATATCCTCGGCCTTCACCTTCAACTGGTGGTAACCGGACTGAAGATCAATCTTAGAAAAGACACACGCTCCCTGCAATTGATCGAACAAATCATCGATACGTGGGAGGGGGTATCTATTCTTGATGGTCACTTTGTTCAATTCCCGATAATCCACACACAACCTAAGTGAACCATCCTTCTTCTTTACAAACAATACAGGCGCTCCCCAAGGCGACACACTTGGTCTGATAAAACCTTTATCCATAAGATCCTGCAATTGCGCCTTCAACTCTCTCAACTCAGCCGGTGCCATTCTATAGGGTGTTTTCGAGATTGGCGCGGTTTCTGATACCACATTAATCACGAATTCAATCTCCCTATCAGGAGGCATCGAGGATAACTCAGAAGAAAATACGTCCGGAAACTCACGGACAATAGGAATATCCTCGAGTCCTGGTACAACAGTAGGCACCTCAGTCACTGTTGCAAAATAGGCCATACACCCTCTATTTAACATCTGTCTGGCCTTAGAAGAAGAGATCGTCACTGCGAACAGTGAACTCTTACAACCTTCATAAACATACTCCTCATGTCCAGGCTCACGAAAGATTACCGTCTTAGATCCACAATCGATCGTAGCAAAGTATCGAGATAACCAATCCATGCCAAGGATTACATCAAAATCCTGTAACTGTCTCAATACTAATAAGTCAACAGACATGATCCAAGGTCCTACTTGCACAGGACATCCTAAACAACCCTCAGTCACCTGCAAATTATGGTCAGGTACCCGCACCTTCTGTGCCTGGGGTAACAATCCTATCTCTAGACCATGATGCAATGCAAATGCCCTACTAACAAAGGAATGCGATGCACCAGTATCGAATAAAGTACGCGATCTAATGCCACAAATCAAAACTATACCTGCCACCACTCGATCAGCTATCGAGGCATCCTCAATCTGAGCGGCATAAACTCGTCCGCTCGCCGGTGGCTGGCGTCGATCCTGCTGTCGTGGCATAGAAGATCGCTCCTGAGAAAATACCGGGGAGGCTCCAGAATACGGCGGTGGAGTAAAAGGTACGGATGCCATAGAAGGAGCTGCTACAAGTCTGGGACAAGCCCTCCTGATGTGTCCTGGCTGTCCACACTCATAACATCGGCCCTCTCGTCTATCACAGAGATAAGCAAAATGAGGTCCTCCACAAATCACACATCGGGGAGATCCCCTCGACTGCTGCGGTCGCTGCTGACGATATCCTCCAGACTGCTGGCAAAATCCTCCAGACTGCTGGCGACTAGAAGATCCACGTCCCTGGAAACGCGATCGCTGGGGAGGTCTAGGTGGTCGTCTGCTACTTGATTGCCCTCCATCATCAGGTACCGGGCGCTTCCTTTCCTGACCCTGAGCTGGGTCCACAGGCTGCCCTCTCGTCACAAATGCCCCTCGCTCTACCCACAGAGACTGCTCAATAGTAGCATCCAAAGTCTGAAGTCTCTGCGAGTGGACAAATGGAAAGATATCGGGTCTCAAACCCTTCTCATACAGATAGACCTTCTGTATCTCATCTCTCGCTGCTGAGGGAACACAGTTAAGCAATCTAGTAAATTCCCTCGCATACTCCTGCACCGAGCGATTCCCTTGCTTCAGGTTCTTCAAGTCTTCCTCTATCTTCATCTTTACGCTACTGGGAAAGTATGCTCCATACATAATCCCCCGAAACTCACTCCAAGTCATCTGTAGAGGATTCAGGGACCTATGATCACGGGTCCTCCTCCACCAGACATGTGCATCACCAGGTAAACAATGCACTGCCATATGCACCTGCTCCCGTGCTGGCACAAAGAGATCCTCGAACAACTTCTCCATCTCACAAATCCAGGCTTCTACCACCCATGGCTCTATACTACTACCATTGAATCGCGGTGGATCAAACCTACAGAAGCAAGCCAATCTATCCGCCATCCGCTCCTACTCCTCTTCAGAAAGCACTTGACTAGGCTGAGTACTTCCTTCTCTGGGTTGAGATGTAGTTGGAGTCGTCGCCGCCTGAGGTTCCATAGCTCGAGGCGTAGAGAAAGCATCACACATTTTCTGTAACAAGGCACTCTGCTGCCTTCCAACTGCAGCTATGTCTGCTAGCTGCTCCTGCAAAGCGGGCCGTTCACTAGGTCCCGTCTGCTCAGGCATATCCGAAGGCGTCGGATGCGCTCGCGTCGATGGTCGTCGAGGAGGCATAGTAATAATCCTGCAACAGAATACCCGATTAGGACCACAAACAACTCACGACCCAATCCAACGAAAGTCTAGAAGGACACTTCTTTTCTTCTCAGATTATTATGTCGTCTGCAGCCAACATAATTCATCCGATAAGAGAAGGCATAATCCCTCAATCACTCTTCCTACACAAGGAAGGATTCAAAAACCCAATCTTTGACTTTCGCGATCAATCACGTCTCTCTCGTCATTTTTAGGTCTGTTTATCTTAGGTTTCTTAGGCCCTTATGATCTATTCCTAAGCTCTGATACCAACTTAATCAGTCACGCCCCGGGTTACCTCTTCCCAGGCGCATGACCAGATCCGCCGCATACACAGTATTTCTACTATGTATACGAAGCGAAAACAACAACAACAATCACACAGAGCTAAAGGTATCAACAGAGCTGCTATATAAATATATCAAAAGATCACTGTACATACATCATCCATAACTCTCATATACAACTCTCATATACAACACTGATATCACAATCACACTGTATGTACAGACTCAACCATCTATCAAAATGGGTATACCTCTAGCCAAGTATCTGGGGATCCGCTCTACCCGACGGTCTCCTTTCCGCGCTCAGTATGCACAACTGGGGAAGAAGACTCTGCAAAAAGGGTGTCACCAACGGGTGTGAGAACTACTATCAAAGAAGTAGTCCTCAGTGGGTACCGCCACCAGCCTCAGCGGTCTGCCCACTAAGTCCTCAATCTCAAGAGATATATATAGAGCAATAAAAGAGTAGGAGATATACTACCACTACTATGCACAAAGCTCAACTGTCAGTATGAATACCAATAAACTGAATATGAGGACTATCAAACACAATAATACCAGCGAACCAGCTAGTACAGGAAACCCCGTCTGTACCTAGCTCAATCCATAATACCATACAATACCTCACAATACGATACCTGCGGCCTGATCATGCTCAACCCTCCAGGGAGCCAGCTAGTACAGGAAGCCCGTCTGTAACTAGCCCCTCGTACAACCCTCTGTACGGAATATGCCAACTCTAGAGTGGTACTCGTGGGAGCGACCCAACCGAGTAAAGTAAACCCAAGTATACGCCAAGCACCCGCAGGTATATGATCGACATGACTGGGTCAACAAGGATCATGTGCCCTCGGCACCTCAAAGAATAGTCAACAAGTAAGACCCAATCCACTGTGCCCTTGGCACCACAAAGGATAATCAACAAGTGTGACCCAATCCATGATCTCACAAAGAATCACGTGCCCTCGGCACAATCAATGCTCCAGTGCTTACAATCAATCTCAACTCTATCACAAGAGAAGGCTCTCAACTCTACCACAAAGAGGAGGTACAATAACATAGCACGAGCCACAACATGATCACCTACACTACATGTACAACAACTGGTACAAGGGATATCAACAGAATAGGTGTAGGCCAAATCATGCAACAAGGATACAAGAAAATCATGCATGCTCACATATATATATCATTAGCATATCACACACATGCAAATCTCAACCTAACAGGTCATATCTAACATAATCACAGCATGTCATGCTATCATAATCCCAATAGTATCACACTATCATAATCCAATACCATCATATCATAATCATATCATGCTAACATAATCCAACACTATCATGCTAACATGAGAATAAACACGTAGGAGGAAGTCCACTGAATCTGGCAAACATCAACCCACCTCACAAGCTAATCCAACCATGGTGGGGAAAGAACAATATCCTCAGATCCAACCCTCCAAGATAACGAACTCCGGCAGCAACCCGATCTGTCTAAACCTCCAAGGAACTGCTAACTCCAGCAGAATAACAGCTCGGCACCAGATCAGATCAGCAGAGTAGAAGAGAGCAAGCTAGGTTACAAACTAATGCCAACACATGGCCCTAAACCCCACTTTCTCTCTCTAGAAACAGGGATCACGAAGTGGAAATGAGCCTAAAAACCATCAGGGCTCACCTATTTATAGGCTGCCAAAAGTCCACATTCGGGCGCCCACTTCCCAACTTCCGGGCGTCCGGAAATCCTCAACGCCAGGTGTCAGCTGGCGGGCAAACGGTCGGTCGGCGGTCAGCAGGCGGTGGGGCGGCGTGTCTCCGGCGATCGACACGTGTCCTGCGTCACGACACGTGGCTCTCCACGTCACAACTCAATTCGGATCCTCAATCCGGGCGTCCGGTTCATGCATCCAGATCCGAATTCATCAGCCACAACCGGATCGTCCACAAAGTCCACTGGGTCCGGAACATTCGGGCGTCCACAACCTCACTTCCGGGCGCCCGAAACCTGCCAAGTCCAGAAACCCTAAAATCTCAAGTATTACACACCTACCACACACACGTGTCAGCACAATCGATACTCACGAGGTGAACTTCTGGATCCACTTCTGGGGGCCCGAAACTGGATCCGAAATGACTCAGTATATATAGAAAACAGCACTCAGAATCTGGGCGCCCTAAACTCAACTTCTGGGCGCCCTAAACTGCCAGAACTTCAGTTTTGGCTTATTTTTGTGCTCCGAGTCCGTTTTCGCGTCTATTTCGTGCCAAAACGACTCCGACTCATCCCGACACTCTACAGAAGTATCGGTCAGTCTCAGATACTGCAGTCATTTCATCAGTTAGGCCCCAGGGGTACTACATCCTTCCCCCCTACAAAAAGTTTCGTCCTCGAAACTTAAATTCATACCTCAAGTAGAACTCTCAAACAAGTAAGGGTAGGACTCCCGCGTCACTGTCTCCGGCTCCCAAGTCGCCTCACGCTCCTCGTGATTACTCCACTGCACTTTAACGTACGGTATGATCCGGTTGCGCAATTCTTTCGTCTCGCGAGCAAGAATCCGCACCGGTCGCTCCTCGTACCTCAAGTCCTCAGCCAGCTCGAGTGGAGTGAAGTCAATCACGTGGGAGGGATCGAACACATATCTCCTCAAAGCCGAGACATGAAACATGTCGTGGACCCCGGAAAGTCGTGGTGGTAAGGCAATCCCGTACGCTACTGGCCCAACTCGCTCCAAAATCTCGAAAGGACCAATGAATCGTGGACTAAGCTTTCCACGAACTCCGAATCTGCGTATCCCTCTGGACGGCGAGACTTTCAGGAACACATGATCTCCAACCTGAAACTCCAAGTCCCGTCTCTTGGTGTCGGCATAGCTCCTCTGTCGGCTCTGAGCAGTTTCAAGACGTCGTCGAACCATTTTGACATTTTCTTCTGCTTCCAGCAGAATATCGGGTCCCAAAGTCTTCCTTTCACCCACTTCACTCCAATGTAAGGGCGATCGACACTTGCGTCCATACAACGCCTCAAACGGAGCCATCTGGATGCTTGCTTGATAGCTGTTGTTGTACGCAAACTCAACCAGTCCTAAGTGTCGATGCCACCCTCCACCAAAGTCCAAGATACATGCTCTCAACATGTCCTCCAGAGTCTGAATGGTCCGCTCGGAGTGACCGTCGGTCTGTGGGTGAAATATCGTACTAAACCGAAGCTGAGTACCCAGTGCTGTCTGTAAGCTCCTCCAAAACTGTGAGACAAACCGCAGGTCTCGATCCGACACAATCTAGGTAGGCACTCCATGCAATCTCACTATCTCGTCTAAATACAACTAAGCGAGTCGATCCCTAAACGAAGTAGTCTGCACTGGTAGGAAGTGGGCAGACTTGGTCAGTCTGTCCACTATCACCCAAATGGCATCAAATCCACCATGCGTCTTCGGTAAGCCCACAACAAAGTCCATGGTGATCTGATCCCATTTCCACTTAGGTATAGGGAGACTCTGTAGCTTGCCAGCAGGTACCCGATGCTCCGCCTTTACCTGTTGACAAGTCAGACACTGAGCCACAAATCTTCCAATATCTCTCTTCATCCCATTCCACCAAAAGTGTGCTTTCAAATCTTTATACATCTTGGTTCCACCAGGGTGAACCGTATAAGGTGAGTAATGTGCCTCTCTCAAAATTTCTTCTCGGATCCCAGCGTCCATAGGCACACACAGTCGGTCCCTGTACCGCAGTACTCCCAAACTGTCAACACAAAAGTCCCATGTCTGCCCTCTGACAATCTGATATCGAATTCTCATCAAATAGGGGTCCGCACTTTGTTTCTCTCGGATCCTATCCAACAGAGTGGGCTGCAAAACCAAAGACATAAGTCTTGCAGTAACCCCAGGGGACACTGCCTCAAGCTCAAACCGCCTCAACTCCTCAAGTAATGGCGCCTGCTAAGTAATCATCATACTAAGGCTCTGCACTGCTCTCCTGCTCAACGCATCTGCCACCACATTCGCCTTGCCAGGGTGATACTGGATGCTAACATCATAATCCTTCAACAACTCCAACCACCGGCGTTGCCGCAGATTCAATTCCTTTTGGGTGAATAGATACTTGAGACTTTTGTGATCTGTAAAAATCTCACAGTGCTAACCATACAGGTAATGCCGCCACAACTTCAGTGCGAACACCACAGCTGCAAGCTCCAAGTCATGCGTAGGGTAATTCTTCTCGTAATCCTTCAGTTGCCGTGAAGCATAAGCAATTACCCGACTACGCTGCATCAACACACAACCAAGCCTGCTGTGCGACGCATCACTATAGATCACAAATCCTTCCCCCATAACTGGAAGGGCAAGGATATGAGTGGTCATCAGCCTCTGCTTCAGCTCCTCGAAGCTCCCCTGACAATCCTCATTCCAAACAAATCTGATCCCCTTCCTCGTCAGACGAGTGAGAGGTGTGGAAAGCTTCACAAAGCCCTCCACAAACCGACGGTAATATATAGCCAATCCAAGAAAACTCCTCACCTCGGTAACCGTCGTCGGTCTGGGCCAATCCCGAATAGCATCTACCTTCTTCGGGTCTACTGCCACTCCAGCGGCCGAAACTATATGGCCCAAGAAAGCTACCTCCCGAAGCCAAAACTCGCACTTCTTTAACTTAGCATACAGTTTCTTCTCCCTCAGAAGCTGCAACACTATCCTCAAGTGCTCCTCGTGCTCCACATCACTCTGGAAGTAAATCAGGATATCATCAATAAACACCACCACAAACCTATCCAAGAACGGCTTGAATACTCGATTCATCAAATCCATAAATACGACAGGGGCATTAGTCAATCCAAACGACATCACTGTAAACTCATAATGCCCGTACCGTATCCTGAAAGCCATCTTGGGAATGTCCTCGGCCTTCACCTTCAATTGGTGGTAACCGGACTGTAGATCAATCTTCGAAAAGACACAAGATTCTTGTAGCTGATCAAATAGATCATCAATGCGCGGTAAAGGATACTTGTTCTTGATGGTCACTTTATTCAACTCTCGATAATCCACGCAAAGTCTAAGTGAACCATCCTTCTTCTTCACGAATAACACCGGCGCTCCCCAGGGTGACACGCTGGGTCGCACAAACCCTTTATCCATCAAGTCCTGAAGTTGCACCTTAAACTCTCTCAGCTCCGCCGGTGCCATTCGATAGGGTGCCTTCGAGATTGGCGCAGTTCCTGAAACTACGTCGATCACAAACTCCATCTCCCTGTCCGGTGGCATAGCTGTCAACTCAGAGGAAAACACATCCGAAAACTCGCGGACTATAGGGATATCCCCGAGTCCCGGTGCCACCGTAGGCACCTCTACAACAGTCGCAAGGAAAGCAATGCATCCTCGACTCATCATCTATCTCGCTCTCGTCGACGAAATCCAAGTCGCGAATAGCGTACTCCTGCAGCCTCTAAACACAAACTCCTCCTGGCCTGGCTCGCGAAATGTCACTGTCCTCGCGCCACAGTCGATTGTCGCAAAATAACGCGCCAGCCAATCCATGCCGAGCACTACATCAAAATCCTGCAATCGCCCTAAGACCAACAGGTCCGCGGGCATAACCCAAGGTCCGAGCTGCACTGGACAAGCCCAACAACACTCCGCTACATGCAAAACATGATCGGGAATCTGCACCTCTCGAGCATGTGGTAACGGCCATATCTCTAGTCCATGCAGTGATGCAAATGCTCGACTAATAAATAAATATGATGCACCGAGCCACCACATGATCTGCTGCCGTGGAGTCCTCAACCTGAGCTGCATATACCCTACCGCTCTGCGCCTGCGGTCGCCGCTCAACTGAATGCAGTGCCGAAGTCCTGTCTGTCTGGCTATGAGTTGGTGGAGCTCCATAAGTCGGCTGATATACTGGGGGTGCTGATGCTGTCGATGGTGCTGGCGATGCTGCTCGGGGACAAGCTGCCCGTAGGTGTCCTGGCTGACCACATGTGAAACATCGACCCTCTCTCTGCGCACACTGCCGAGGCCAATAAGGTCGCCCGCAAATGACACACCTCGGCGCTCCCCTCTGCTGCTGTCCCTGCTGACGGGATCCACCAGACCTCTGTCGCCCCGAAGATCCACGACCCTGATAACGTGATCGTGGGGGCCTCAGCGGAGGCGTGCTGCTGGTCTGTCCCCCGTCGTCCGGAGCCGGGCGTTTCCTCTCCTGACTCGGTCCGGGTGCTGCCGCCCGCTCCCTGACCACTGTCTCTCCTTGCTCTACCCATAAAGCCTGCTCGATCGATGCATCCAAGGTCTGCAACCTCTGCGCCCGCACCAAAGTAAAGATCTCCTGCCTCAAACCTCGCTCAAACAAATATACTTTGTGAGCCTCATCCCTCGCCGCAAAAGGTACACAGTTCAGAAGCCTAGTAAACTCTCGGGTGTACTCCTGAACTGGTCGATCCCCCTGCAGTAGATTCTTCAAGTCCTCCTCGAGTTTCTGCTTCATGCTACTTGGGAAATAGGACCCGTACAGCATCCCTCGAAACTCGTCCCATCTAATCTGCAGTGCATCCAAGGACCTATTCTGCCTCATCCTCATCCACCAGGCATGTGCATCACCCGCCAGGCAGTGAACCGCCAAATGAACCTGCTCCCGCTCTGGTATAAAGAGATCCTCAAATAACTTCATCTCACACACCCATGCCTCCACCACCCAAGGCTCGGTGCAGCTACCACCAAAATGAGGCGGATCAAATCGGCAAAAACGGGCCAGCCTCTCAGTCATCCGCTCCTGCTCGGCCTCTGACATCTGTCCGCCTGACCGCGAAGCATCGCCAATCGGTGCGGCCGGGACTGTCGCTGGTGGGGGTGCGGCTGTAACTGGAACATCCACTAGAGTAGAAGAAGGTGGCTCTTTCGACTCAGTCGCTCTAGGTGCTGCACTCGGTTGATGAGTAAAAGTATCACACACCCTCTGCAATAGCGCACCCTGCTGCCTAGACGCCTCAGCTAGGGCAGCCAACTGCTCTCTCAAATCTGGGGGTGCACTAGGTCCTGCCTGCTCGGGCACCTCAGGAGACGCGGGAGTGGACCGCGTCGAAGGTCGACCTCGGCGTCGGGGAGGCATTCTGACCACCTGAAACAAAGCACACACATCAATTACATATCATAAACAACTCTCGACCCAATCAAATGAAAGTCTAGAAGGTCGCCTCTTTTCCCCCACTACTTGATGTCGTCTGCAGCCGACACAAGTTCGCGACAGGAAAGGACACACACCTTCAGTCACTCCCTCCACTCTAGGAGGAGTTTCAACAATCAAATCAATGACTTTCGCAGCAAATCGCGTCACTCACGTCTTGCGTTCCTAGGATCTGCCAAAACCTAGGGTTTACTAAGTCCCAACGATCTATTTCTAAGCTCTGATACCAACTTAATCTGTCACGCCCCGGATTGCCCGTTTCTTCGGGCTCGTCAACAGATCCGCCGTATACATAGAATTTTCCACGTATACGAAGCGATAGTTATACCTGTAAAATACATACAAGAAACTACAAGAGATATAGAGCTGGAATAAAGAACATAACTCGATACAGATAAGCCAACTGTACATACAAGATCCAAAATACAACGCCGACCAGCCATAACTATAAGGTACAAGTCCATCTCACTGTACACAAAATAAATACCTCTGTATGTACATGACAACTCCCAAACAGAAATTATCTCCAAAAGGGATCCTCCTCTAGAGTAGCGACCGGGGTAGACAGGGATCTAGTTCGCGACTCCCTTACCTCGATCAGAAGGAATAGTAGCAGCAGCAACAGTCGAAGGTTCTGCAAGAAAAAGTGGCAACAATGGGTGTGAGAACTACTATAAAACAAAGTAGTCCTCAGTGGGTACCGTCACCGACCTCAACGGCCCACCCACTAAGTCTACGAGACTAACAGTATAGCTGGTAGGTAAAGAAATAGTAAAGTCTGGTGGAGTAAACTCTACAGCTGTAATGCCACTATCCTACCACTATGCACAATAATCAGTAAAGCAAATGCAACTCTCACCATGAATAAACCGCCCATACTGACCCGAGTCTATAAGGACCTCAACAGACCAGTCCCGCCTGTACCCTAAGCTGCACCGTACATCACCCACGAGGGTTTTCAGTGTAGGGCAGCACCCAACAGGGACTACTGCGACGCACAAAAGTCCAACTCCGAAGTGGCACTCGTAGGCGCGACCCAGCCGAGTGTATATGCGAATCTAACAGCTCAATCAGGTAACTACAGGCTATAATCAAGATAAAAGGGTCAAATTGGTCAACAACCAAGGCTCACATGCCCACGGCACAATCTGATGCAAACAGAAGAAATCTGAGTCCACCGTCAACCCCGACGGCACCCGAAAGTCCGGAACAGTCTAAACTCTGCTGTAATAATGAGCTCTGCATCTCAGCACGAGCGTAAACTCGACCTACACTGTTCTAGGTATCCACCTCGCACTAACAGCGGCGATACATGAATAAAAACAGCTCCTGGAGCTAAATCTGATAAGTTTTTCGAAAAGTGTTAGGTGTAAGTTTAACGAGTTTTCTCCTAAGTCAAATCCTAGTTCAGCATGAAATACTTGTCTAAAATTATTAAATTATTCTCCAAATTCAGATTTCAGATAAAAACATGCAAATTCGTGAATTTGAGCTACTAACATAAAAATATGATGTAAATAAGCATGCTGAAACTCTCTACAACTTAGGAGAAATTTTGAAGACTTCGGTCGACATTAACCCACCTTAAACGCTAGTCCAACAACGGTCAGAAGTCGATAGGAGAAGCCCCGCACAAAATCAGCCTCAACCGAAATCAAACCAGTTGAAAAACAGGATTCGGATCCACTCTGCAGCACTTCTGGGCGCATAGAACCTGAGCCCAAAACTGCAGCCTGGCAGCTTTAACCTATACGAGTTCAAAACGGATTTAACCAAATTCCCAAATCCAAAAGCAGTGAAACTTCACCCAACTCATCTCAAAAGAGTAAAGAACAATTTTCGAGGTTCCTTACCAAAATTGAGCTCGAAACGATCACCAAAAAAGCCTTTGCAAGGATTCGGACCCAACTTCTGGATGCCTAGAACCTGCATCTAGAACTTCAGCAACTTAACAAACAACACTTCTAGCTCAAATCTGAGAATTCAAGCTTAAACAACCGGTGAAGTAGGGTCGCAAACCTCCCAAATACAGTGGGAAACCAATCCAAATCTTCCCCAAAGCTTCCAAACAAAATCTGGATTCAAAAATCCAAGAAAATCATCAACTTCAACAAATTTCAGCACTTAAGCTAAGTTCTCCAAATCTGAGCTAAAACTCACCTTTCCAATCTCTAATTCAGGTGGGGAAAGCTTCCAATCCAGCAGGGGATGTAGGAAAACCAATCGTTACATCAAAAATCCAGCTCCAACAAGATTCGGATCCATAAAACCAAGAAAAATCCAAATTTTAGCTCAAGAACACAAGGGGTCCAGTAAAATAGTAATTAAAGTTTACTTACCTATCCAAATTGCTGTTGAAAGGATTCCACAATTTTCTCTACGAGTCCACAATCCAGCAAACCAAGTTTCATGGGAATTGGACACTCCTACACCGCACACGAGTTAAAACGCCACAGATCGACGCTGGAAATCTGCTGGAAATCTGCTGGAAATCTCCAGCCTTCAATGGGAAAAGATAGAATTTTGAGGGATTGGAGGGGTTTCCTGTAATTTTCTAGGGCTCACCATGAAGAAGGGAGGAAAAGAGCTTCAGGGGGTCGTCCACCCTCTTTTATAGGCATAGGAAAAGAGTACAATGAGCCTCAAGAACAAATGCTGCTAACCAGTCCCATGCTGAAAATCCAAGATTCGGGCGCCCAGAACCCAAGAAGTGGGCGCCCAGAACTTCCAGCCTGCACAACCCAGCCCTTCGGGTTCTCCGTCCGGCGGTCTGGTGTGCCTTAACGTAGTCCGACGGCACTCACCTACCACACACACGTGTCAGCACGATCGATACTCACGAGGTGAACTTCTGGATCCACTTCTGGGCACCCGAAACTGGATCCGAAATGACTCGGTATATATAGAAAACAGCACTGAGAATCTGGGCGCCCTAAACTGCGAGAACTTCAGTGTTGGCTTATTTTTGTGCTCCGAGTCTGTTTTCGTGTCTATTTCGCGCCAAAACGACTCTGACTCATCCTGACACTCTACAGAAGTGTCGGTCAGTCTCTGATACTGCAGTCATTTCACCAGTTAGGCCCCAGGGGTACTACATAATTATTATGGGTGTATTTAATTATGAAACAGGATTATTTGATTACCAATCATTATGTCTAATCAAAATACAGATGAAAATAATACTACAAAAATTGTTGGGCCTAATGAAAGTATAATAAATGAGAAAGAAAATGAAGAAGCTAAACAAAATAAGAGAAGATCTAAAGTATGGGAAGAGTTTATGATTGAAAATACTCCAAATGGTCTTAAGGCAAAATATAATCATTGTAAACATTTATTATCAGCTGGTAGTAAATCGGGGACAACTCATCTCATTCGTCACTGGAACATGCTTGCAATAAGCGACCAAATAAAGATATTAGACAAATATTGCTATCCAATTCTGCTAGAGATGAAATTAAATATTTTACATTTAATCTGGAACACAGTCGGAGGCTATTTGCAAAGTTGATTATTTACGGTGAACTTTTATTTCTTTTTGCGGAGAATTCGGTTCTTACCGAATGGATCAAATCTCTTCAACCATTATATAATATTGTAGGAAGGAAGATTGAAAGATGGGCAAAAGAGCATGTCCTCTTGGGTTCTATTCATAAAATTGTATAGTACAAGAGATAAGTCTATTATAGTAAGAATACAACTAGAATTACATACCATATAATCCTACTCTATATATCATACCATATAATCCTATTCTCAATATGTCGTAATATATAGTATCCTAATATAGCATAAGATACTAAATATGTCATAACATCCCCCTGCAAGCTAAGCATCCGGTGGTCGGATGCGAAGATTGAGCCGCAACACCGAAAATCGAGAAGGCGACAAAGGCTTGGTGAAAATATCAGCAAGTTGCTTATCAGAAGAGATGTGAACCAAGTCCAAATCACCAGACTGGCTTTTTCTCGTAAGAACTGATGGTCAAGTTCAATATGCTTCGTCCGAGCATGGAGAACACGATTAGTCGCAAGATAAGTTGTGTTGAGATTATCACAATAGATGCTGATGGAGCGCCATAAGAAAACACCAAGGTCACGGAGTAAACGTTGGCTCCAAACCATCTCAGCAAGCGTTGTATGCCACAGCACGATACTCCGCTTCAGAATTGGAGCGAGAAATGGTAGGTTATTTCTTAGCGGACCGGCAGATAAGATTGGGCCCGAGAAAGATGCAATACATAAAAGTAGAGCGACGTGTATTGGGACAACTAGCCCAATCAGCATCGGCAAAAGCCACAAGAGAAGGATTGACACAGCGAGAGATAGGAATGCCATAAGACAGTGTCCCTCAGATATACTGTAGAATACGCTTGACGTCTTGTATGTGTGGTTCACGAGGTGTTTGCAAATACTGAGAGTTGACAGCATATGAGATATCTGGTCTTGTGAAGGTGAGATATTGGAGAGCACCAACAAGCTGACGATAGGCATAGGGATCGTCAAGAGGGCGCCCCTTATGGGAAGAGAGGCGAGAGGTCGGAGAGAGAGGACTAAAAACGGGCTTACTATCAAGAAAGCCAAGGCGCTGAAGTAATTGATACGCATATTTCTGCTGAGTTAGATGAAGACCAGAAGAAGACCGAGTAACCTCAATGCCCAAGAAATAATAGAGCGGCCCGAGATCCTTCATAGCAAATTCACATTATTAGGTGACAATGAGAGCCTCCAAAAGAGAGGAGGAGCTGCCGGTCATAATAATCATCAACATATAAAAGAAGAACGAGAGTGTTAGAAGAGGAATGACAAACAAACATCGAGGGATCAGCGGTACTGCCGACAAAACCAATTTTAGAAAGAAAGAAAGTGAACCGCTGAAACCAAGCCCGAGGTGCCTGTTTAAGACCATAGATTGTCTTCTTCGGCGGATCCCTCTTGTTCCTGTTTAGTCTCCTTCGTTTCGGAAGTTGTTTCTACATCGCTTTCTTCCTCACTTTCTCCCCTTTCTTCCGTTTCTGAGGTTTCTTTCAGTTTCTTAGTGACAATAGGCGACGGCATTCTGCCTAAATAGTAGACACAGGTGATAAATAAGAGAATACTAAAGATTCGAGCCATAGAATTTCTCAATTCTGACACAAGGTACTTATTAGATCGAATAGAATGATTTTGCCGTATCCAGAATAATACCAATCCAACCCATTTCATGGTAGGGTAATTGCCTATGCCTTGCGACAATTAAAGGAATATGAGAAGAATTATCCTACACATGATTAGGAGTTCGCCGAGGTGGTATTTGCTTTGAAGATGTGGCGTCATTACTTATATGGAGAGTATTGTGAAATTTACACGGATCACAAGAGTCTCAAGTATTTGTTCACCCAAAAAGAGCTAAACTTGAGACAGCGCTGTTGGCTTGAGTTGTTGAAGGATTATGACGTGACTATTCTATATCATCCTGGAAAGGCCAACGTAGTCGCAGATGCCTTGAGCCACAAATCTGTGGAGAATCTGAGTTTGTTGATCACCAGACATGCGCCATTGTTAGAGGAGATGAGGCGACTTGAGCTTGAGGTTGTATCCCCAAGGATCTCTGCCAGACTCATGTCCTTGGTCTTGCAGCCCACTCTGATGGATAAGATCAGGGAGAAGCAACGTGAGGACCCACACTTGACGAGGATTAGAGTAGCTATTGAGGACGAACAGGCAGGGGAGTATAGTGTTGATGTCTCGGAGTTCTTCGATTTCGAGATCGATTGTGTGTGCCAGGAGATTCAGCACTCCGCGAGGAGATTTTGAGAGAGGTTCATAGCTCCTCTTATGCGGTTCATTCTGGAGGAACTAAGATGTATAAGGATTTGAAGACACACTATTGGTGGACAGGAATGAAGAGGGACATTGGTAGATTTGTGGCCCAATATTTAACTTGTCAGTAAGTAAAAGCAGAATATCGGCTTCCTGCTGGCAAGCTTCAAAATCTTCCAATTCCTATTTGGAAATGGGATATGATTATGATAGACTTCGTGATTGGATTGCCACGTTCTCAGGACGGCCATGATGTAGTTTGGGTCATAGTGGATAGATTGACGAAATATGCACATTTTATACCAGTTCAGACTACTTCGTCCAAAGAGAGACTTGCTCAGGTATATATTGATGAGATAGTGAGGCTACATGGAGTACCTACCTCGATCGTATCTGATAGGGACCCGAGATTCGTTTCACGCTTTCGGAGGAGTTTATAGACAGCCTTGGGGACTTAACTCCACTTTAGCACCGCGTTTCACCCACAGACCGATGGTCAGTCCGAGAGGATGATCTAAATACTTGAGGATATGTTGAGGGCATGTGTCCTTGATTTTGGAGGAGGGTGGTATCGACACTTGGCACCAGCAGAGTTTGCGTATAATAATAGGTATCAGACGAGTATCAGGATGACTCCGTTTGAGACATTATATGGATGACGGTGTCGATCACCATTATATTGGAGTGACGTGGGTGAACGAAAGACTTTGAGTCCAGACATTTTGATGGAAACTGAAGAAAAGGTGAAGATTGCGCGACGACACCTTCTGACAGCTCAAAGTCGACAGAAGAGCTATGCTGATACCCGGCGACGAGACCTTGAGTTCTAGGTTGGAGATCATGTCTTTCTAAGATTTTGCCGTCAAAGGGCATACACAGATTTGGGGTCCGCGGAAAGCTGAATCCGCGCTATATAGGCCCTTTTGAGATATTGGAGCAAGTTGGACCAGTGGCCTATCGCATCTCACTACCGCCTCGACTAGCAGGTGTTCATGATGTATTCCATGTTTCAGCTCTGAGAAAATACATTTTCGAATGTGATTGACTACGCTCCGTTAGAGCTAGCTGAGGATTTGAGTCACGAGGAGCGACCAGTCCGGATTCTAGCCCGACAGGAAAAAGAGTTGCGGAACCGGATCATTCCCTATATGAAGGTACACTGGAGCAATCATGAGGAACGGGAGGCCACTTGGGAGCTGGAGTCTGAGATGAGGGAGCGCTACCACTACTTATTCACATAGGTGGATGGAGTAAGTACTTTTGTTTCGAGGACAAAATTTTTTAAAAGGAGGGGAGAGTATAGAAATACTGTACTTGCAAAATAGATAAGGTTACAGTATGGGTGGCCAGTCTATAAGTACTTGTGGAGCTTGAGTGAATTGGAGACGTTTTGGCGCGAAATTGACGCGAAAACGAATGTATAATGTCGAATTTCCTTCTGCGGAGGACTAAACTGCAAATACTATTCTCTTTGGGCTAAGTTGCAAATATGCAACTTAGTGGAATTCCACTAATAAGCCCTCATCCTTATCTCTTTCTCCTCTCTCTCAACTTGCTTGTAAGCGAAGAGAAAGAAAAAGAGAAAGAAAAAGAGAAGAAGAGAAGAGAAGTGAGAAGAAGAAAAAGAAGTTGAAAGAGCAGGGTTTTGGAGATTGAATTCGATTCGACGTGCCGAAATCGCGCGTAGGTTTCCTTTATTTCTTTTTCTTTCTTCCTTTTTCTTCCTTTCTTTCCCTCTTTTCTCTCTCTCTCTCACTCCCTCCCTGCTGTTGGCTGCACTGCAGCATTAGCAACAGCAAGCTGCTGCTGGCAGCAGCTTGCTGTTGCTGCAGGCTGCATTACAGCAGCTCTTCTGCTGCTGCAGGCGGCCTTGCGAGCAGCAACAGCAGCAGCTAGAGGGGCAGCGTAAGGGAAAAAAAAGAAAGAGAAGGAAAGAAAGAGAGAGGGAGAGAAAAAGGAGAACTTCTGCAGCTTATAAAGAGGAAGGAAAAAGAAAGAAAGAAAGAGAAAGAAAGGGAGTGGGAGAGAAAGAGAGAATAAAACGGAGAGAATTTTGGAGCAATTCGCGCCTCTAATATTGAAATTGGTATTCGCAGATTGGAAAGGGGCGTAGAGAAGTTCGTGAATCACATCGGGCTAATCGAATTAGAGGGTAATTTGCGTTCAATTGAGGCGAATCAGGGTAAATAAGAGAATTGGATGTTATGTGTTAATTCCTGAAAATTATGAGAATGTTATTGATTTCATCGATTGTTTCTTACAGTGAGAACCACTAGATCTCTGTCAAGCTCCTTTTCCACCTTTGATTATCTTGGACCTCCTTCCATCGGATTTCGAGGTAAATTAGCTAAGTTCCATTGAAATTTAGTATTCAAGTACCAAATCACTAAACTGACGGATTATAGTCATTTCTTGCCTTGTTTAGTGGTTTCCTTGCGGTCGTGAGCCGGGGAGAGGTGAGTGAGTGGTGGATTTCTTGCCGTGGCCCGTCTAGCTATTTGAGGTGGGTTCCGAGTCGCCGAAAACGGCGAATTTTCTTCTAAGTCTATTTGACTGCGATAAACATAACTGTTGTATACGTGCATATATGGTATGAATTGCAAGTTCTTTATCGTAATATCTTAGACTGTTCCTATTGTATATATTGGACTAGACCGTGAAGGGCCATTAGACATCCTATGCATAGTCAAGAGGTATTTCTTATTCTTTACATTGTACATACCATGATATACATGATAGAGGCCGAGAATTAGTGCGGCATTTGTGGACAGATCTTTTGGACATTCTATGATTGAGTTGAGGGTATTGGTTTAGTTTCTTGTGATCCTTTGACCATCACATGGACCATAGCCTGCAGATGCCATATTGAGCATGACAATGTTACGCGCTATGAGACTCGGTAGGGGTCGCTCCCCTTGAGTGCCGCTCCGGATGCTGGCCAGTGATAGCAGAGACAGTAGCCTAGGTGTCGCCGTCACACCTGTGGGAGTGTGTCCGCGCACTAGGCGGGCACAGGCTTGACCGGACCTATGAGTCGGTTGTTACGATTGGGTATCTTTACGGCATTTCTTTACTAGCATTAGCATTGATGCATAGCCTGATTAGTTTCTTTCCTGTTTATTACATGTGTAGAAATAAAATAGTACATGCAGTTAGAATAGTTCTTTTTTCTTTTGTTCAGCAGTTTCTACTTTAGTTTATATCATGCTCCACTACTTGTTCTACATTACTCTTTACTGCTCTTGTACCTATTCCTGTTCAAGTAGACCTAGCGGGAAGGTCGTAGTTGTCGCCGATCAGACTTTTCAAGTGTACGAACGTCGTCGACGCCGCAACTCCAATTGTGGCTTATGGTTTGATCAACCCGAGTTGGGTCCAGGTTGAATCGAACCTACGAGTTTCTAGAAGTATCTAAGGATATTTATTTTCTTGTTATTTTAACTTATCTAGTTGTTAGGAAAGTTGTTTACTTGGGATTTTATTTTAACTTTCCTGTTATTTGAGGTTATCTAGTTTGTTAGGAAAGTTGTTAGGGATTTTATTGTTAGGATTTTTTTTGTTTTGAGCTTTCACTGTCAGGAAAAGCTCTTTAAATATGCTATGCATTGAACGATAAGGAATGAAGAAGAATGTTATTATTTTCCATGAGATGTGTTCTCTAACTTTCCTTCGCGTTTACGCGTCGACCGGAGCGAGTCCGTAGGGAGCGAGTCCCTGTATCCTTATCTTCTTTCCGATTTCTTCTCGACATGAGGTTCTATTTCCCAACAAAACTCCTGCTGCCAGCACTTCACCATCGTTGCTGCCAGCCCTAACGACACGCCTGCTGCCAACACGACGATGTGGCTGCTGCCAGCACATGACCGTGCCTGCTGCCTGCACATGACCGTGTCTGCTGCCAGCAACCCTCTACATCATCTGCTGCCAGCAACCATCGACGACGCCGACGCCAAGTATCTCCATCCTCATCGCCTTCAACAATTGCCCGGTCGCTGTGCTTGAGCCTTCCGAGATCGACTCATCGACAAGAACTCGCCTTCGATTTCTTTACAAAACTCTTTTTTGTTAACGATGTGAACGGGCTTCGTCTTTGAAATCTCTGATGGAGGATTTTTGAAATCTTTAGTGGAGCCTGAACTCGGATCTTTTGGAAATTTAGAGTTTTTTTATGAAAACTTTTGTTGAGAGGGTTTTGTTGGATTCAAAACAATTTTCTTCCCATTGTGAGCAAAAACATAGGTGTTGGGTCGACCGTAGTGTGTGACAGATAGATCATAAAGCCAAGGTCTTCCTAAAAGCACATGAGCGACGTCCATAGGAAGGACATCACACCAAATCTGATCGGAATAGGTAGCAAAACAAAGTGGAACCAAACAACGCCTTGTTACGGGCATGGTGGTCTTGTCCAACCACGCTACACTATAAGGATTAGGATGGGGTTCAACTTTAAGGTTTAGACGACCTATGGCGGCTTCTGAAATCACATTGATACAACTACCACCATCTATGATGACTTTGCAGCTTTTATCTCCACACTTTGTGTAAGTATGAAAAATAGAAGTGCGTCTCCAATCGTCCTCTTCCCTAGGTTGTGTTAAGACACATCGCATGACTTGTAAAGTGGGGTTTTCTCCGAATTCATCCATTTCTAACCCTTCTTCATCACTAGGGATTTCCTCGACAGTGTGTGCGACCTCTTCTAGATTGTCAAATTCTTCATCAGTTGGTTGGACAAACATGTTCCGTTTGGGGCAGTTATGAGCATAATGTCCTATTTGGCGACAATTATAACACCTACCTTGTGTGTTTCCCAATTTGGTTTCGTCAGTAGCTAAACCCTTGCCTTTAGGATCGTGGAGTTGTCGATTTTGAAAACCGTTCATTTTGTTAAAATTCGAGTTAGTGCTCCTTGTGTTTCTATCATCCCATTGCCGAATAGTTCGTCGAGCAGGTGCCTTTAAATACTTTTCGTATTCCAAGGCGAGCTGAAAAGCTTGCTCGACTGTGGCGGCTCGGTGCGGCGCAATTTCGCGCTGCAACTCCTCGCGCAAGCCATTGCAAAACCGTGAAAGGGTCCGCTCTTCCTCTTCTCGAATGTCACAACGGACATTCATCTCATCGAACTTGGCCATGTATTCAGCAACTGACAGAGAACCTTGCCGAAATGCATTTAATTGATCGTACAATTGTTGTTTATATGTGGTTGGCAAATATTTCTTTCTCAATTTAGCTTTCATTTCAGCCCACAAAGTGATAGGCTCCTGGCCAAGTCGCTCTAAGTGCCTTTCGACGCTTATCCAATATTGCTTGGCGGCGCCGGAGAGTTTCATTTTGGCAAAACGTACTCGACGGCTATCAGACATTTCATACGAATCAAAATATTGGTCCATGTCGATAAGCCAGTCCATGAAAGCTTTGGGATCGAACTTTCCATCATAAGTGGCTGCATCAATTATTACTTTTCGTGTTATGTCATCTCGAAAAAGATAGTTTTCATTTTGAAAGAGTGGACTAAACCTTGGTTGTATACGATGAATTTCATTGGGTTGAGGGGTGCGTAACGCAGCTTCTTCTCCGCTATCATTATTTTGTGCAGGTAATCTTTCAGGGTTTGTTTCTAGGGCAGCAACACGGTTTCCTATATCGTCTAATTTAGCGTTCAAAGCGTTCAATTGTTGTAAAATTTGATCCATTGTCGCAGGGTCTGACGATTGTGGTAAAGGTTGATAAAGTTTTCCACTTCTAAGGATCATACATCAACCTAGGGCTCTGATACCAAAACTGATGCAGGATTTGTGAGTAAAAGATTGTGAAGTCAAATGTAAATCAGACAAATCCTAGGTTTAGAAGTTCATCTAATGCAAAGTGATGTTCAGCACAGCAGGATTTATATTCGAAACTCAACAAATTAACGATTCCAATATGACACTAAAGAGCGAGGCATGCAAGGCGAGGAACTGAAGTAATTAAGGACTTGAGAGGTTCGAATCAAACCTGTCGCAAGAGATATTATTAAGGCATGCGCATACGGAATCTGCAAGATGCTCGATTAGTTGTTGGATCTACAGCCTATCCGATGGTTGCAATCTGCTGGGACCAGAGTAAGGGGAGAGATCAGATGGATTAGAGAGGAGAAAATTGAGAGAAAGGAAAGAAAAAAAAAGGATTAAAAAAAAATAGAAGTAATGAGATAGGAGTGGATCCAGGTGACAGTCAAAGAAATCGAAGGCGAGTTCTTGTCGATGAGTCGATCTCGGAAGGCTCAAGCGCAGCGATCGGGCAATGGTTGAAGACGATGAGGATGGAGATACTTGGCGTCGGCGTCGTCGATGGTTGCTGGCAGCAGATGATGTAGAGGGTTGCTGGCAGCAGACACGGTCATGTGCAGGCAGCAGGCACGGTCATGTGCTGGCAGCAGCCACATCGTCGTGTTAGCAGCAGGCGTGTCGTTGGGGCTGGCAGCAACGGCGGTGAAGTGCTGGCAGCAGGAGTTTTGTTGGGAAATAGAACCTCAAGTCGAGAAGAAATCGGAAAGAAGATAAGGATAAAGGGACTCGCTCCCTACGGACTCGCTCCGGTCGACGCGTAAACGCGAAGGAAAGTTAGAGAACACATCTCATGGAAAATAATAACATTCTTCTTCATTCCTTATCGTTCAATGCATATCATATTTAAAGAGCTTTTCCTGACAGTGAAAGCTCAAAACAAAAAAAATCCTAACAATAAAATCCCTAACAACTTTCCTAACAAACTAGATAACCTCAAATAACAGGAAAGTTAAAATAAAATCTCAAGTAAACAACTTTCCTAACAACTAGATAAGTTCAAATAACAAGAAAATAAATATCCCTAGATACTTCTAGAAACTCGTAGGTTCGATTCAACCCGGACCCAACTCGGGGTGATCAAACCATAAACCACAATTGCGGTTGCGGCGTCGACGATGTTCGTACACTCGAAAAGTCCGGTCGGCATCAGAGAGCTGCTCTGTACTACCTTTTTGGACTGGCGAGGGTCAGGACCTTTTATTTGTACTTTCTTTTGGGACTGGAGTTTTATATGATGCTAGTATGATGATGTACAGTGATTCAGCCTGTATATAGTGCTCTGATACATGTCGTTTGTTTATTTCATACTTCATCTTAGTTCATGTGATGTGGAAAATTTTTAGTATGACATCTTGTACTACTTTGTCACTGTTCGGTTATGTTGACGCTTCGTTCGGACAGAAAAAACTCTGTCCGTTCGGCGGGTCTGTTAACGGTCCGTGGCCTTCCGCTGTGAACTCGGGGCGTGACAAAATCAATACATCGTTGTTGTTTGTAAACCTGAGCAACAAGCCGAGCCTTGAGAACTCAAGAGAACCATCCGCCTTCTACTTCACTTTGTATACCCACTTACAGTCAATGAGATTAACAGAAGAAGGAGGAGGAATAAGGTCCCAAGTAGCATTGATCAGTAAGGCATAGTAGGGACCAGGATATGGGTAAGTGTAGTTACCCTGGCATGCTTGTGACGTCATCGTGTATCGCCTACCAAAGCAGATAGGTGATTTGTTGGTGCCAGTAAATTGCTGGTATGGAGCCGAGGATAGGGCTCATGGTTGGGATGGAAATGGTGGACTGACTCTCAAGGCAATGTGAGTAACCAATTGTGAGAGTCGAGTCATGGCACTCGAGGACATCCTAGTAGTCCAAGAGTTCCTGATGTCGATCCGGCGAACCAAATGGTGAAAGTGGAATCACTGTTGCAAAAATAATAAGACAGTCGCCAAGGTTTGGCGAGTGGGTCTAGTAGTACCTCAACCCGAGGTAGGGGAAATTGTACTTGCATGGTTTTTGTGCATATGCAAGATTGCCTAGTGCTTATGTTTGTACGGAAATGCATACAAGCGTAGAACGCTCGAGTATAGGTACTCGTGGAGTGCGGATTATGTTCAGCCGAGAGGGTTTGTTAGCAGTAACACTTGAGCATTGCTAAGTGTGAAGCGGACCATGGACCGCTCATAGGGCTGGTGGCTTGCACTAGGTGCTTAGGAGCCTATAGAGGTTTCTGTTGCTCGGTAGAGCGTGTCGTGTGTGACGACGGTGGCGGGTATTGCTTGGGGACGATCCGTGCCCGGACCATGTGTGGACTGTGGAGCCTGGGGCCACATGGACAGGCACAGTCAGCTGTGTGTGACAGCGGCCCGAGACCGGTGGGGCGGAGACTTATGGTCGGGGCGGTAGTCCGAGCAATGACCCAGGAACATGGAATGCCACGTGTGAGATTGTGTGATCACTAGTACACCGAGGATATAGATATAACCCAACCCGAGGACTTGTAGTGGTTTGGGGTCTTGGTTGCTCCTGGTTGGAGTGTGTGTGCGAAGTCCCAAGTGAGGACTCCGCCAATTGATGATTAGGTCTACGCGTGCGAACGAGAGACGTTGCGCGATGTTGAGACGGATTTAGGCGGTAGGCCTACGTGAGATTTTGGTCTGTGGACCATCTGTGATAAACCGAGGTTAGCGGTTTAACCAATGGCTCTGGTAGTATGAGAGCGTTGATCGTGTCCAGGAGGAATGAGGGTAGTGACCTGAGGAGCGGAGGCTCGATCATACCGCTTGCCTAATTGGAATCGCCGAGTCTGGCGTTGTCGATGAGATGAAATCGGATTACGAACGGAGTGTTCGTGTGGACTCGTCGCGAAAACGACGTGACGTGGAACCATGGCAAATGAAAGTAAAGTGATGTGCTCTTATGAGACATTGGGATAGTAAAAGCCACGTGGGGTTTTAAGGACTGTGCTCTCAAAGTGGACTGAAACTTGTGAATGTGCCTAATGTGCCATCTCGCTGTAGAGCTGGAAGTCCACGTATGGTAGGGTCACTCGTGATCGAACGATGCACCAATGATATTGCCCCTAAGCAATGCCAGTGATCGGATCAGGGTGAGTTCCATAATGGGACAATAAATGTGAATGAGAGTCACATGCGACGATTAGACTCTCGAATGGCCAAGGTGTTGGACCAGTTGTAGTCGTTGGCAGAATAAGTTGACGATACAAAGTGTTGGGACAGGGTAATAGAGTGATACCCTGTGGATCCTTGTGTGAATCGAGGGGGTTTGCCCGAATGCAATTTGTGTGGTGGTGGACCATTTGACTAGTTAGTTCATTCTTGTCGGATCCACACCACGAGGATGAAGGGTAGTCCTGACCTCAGAGGAAACCTAGTAGCATTTATAGTGTTCGTCGTCTATTGATGACGGTTGACGATGACACGGGCCTGATAAAAAAAAAGGGTTTTCGGGCGATCGTCGGTTGAATGGAAACGTATGCGGTAGATGACCGCAATTCCATAGAAGTGCCACCCGAGTAGGGGGTGAAGCTGGAGTGAAGTTCAAGGCAAGATAAATCCTCGATGTGCCGGACTGTGAGAAGTATTGGAGCGTGTAGGGTCGTTACATATCGACTTGCACTGCCACCGGCTTGCGGGAGTTCATAATGTATTTCATGTAATCACATTCCGCAAGCATGATCGTGATCGAACCCACACCCTTCGTTATGAGCCGCTTGAGCAATCACGAAAAGCGTGAAGCCGCTAAGGAGTGGGAGAATGCAATGAAACCCTCATTTACTCGAAAAGTCGAGTTGAGGTGTGATCTTAGTTTCGCGGACGAAACTCATTTTAATGAGGGATGAATGTAGTGAACCGCAATTCGGAAGCATATTGAACTTTGGCCAAGTTGGACAAAATTTAGTTCAGGAGGAAGTTGAACGTGTTTAGAATTGAGTTCCGAGGGTTTCGGAACGATTAGAAGTGAATTTGGTGAGTCCACATTGTGTCCCGAGAGTGTTGGAATGATTAGAGGAAAGTTGGGAGAATTTTTGACTTACGATTGTATGTTGAAATATAATTATTCCGTAAGGGATAAACTATAATTCTCCAACTTGGGAAGTGTTCTTATGTGTAGAAGAGTTTCGGTTGTGTTGGATTTGATTTGGAGAGAAAACAGAATGAAAAATGGAGTTTTAGAGCGAAAATGAGAAGAAAATAAAAATGCTGAAAATACTGTTCACAGTGTCCGGGTCCGGACCCTGGGATTGGGATCCGGACCCCAGCTGCGGAAATGCTGAAATTGCTTACGGGTTCCGAACCCGGGATGCAAGGTCCGGACCCCACGGACCCAGAAACTCCGGAATGGGGGTATTTTGGTCATTTCATGTGGTAGGCTTATGAGGGGAGGTTGGGGGGTTGTCTTCTTCATTTTTCCTCTTCTTCCTCTACTTCTCCTCTCCTTCTTCTCTACTTTCTCTCTTTAGAGACCTCTCCAAAACTTGGAGAAATGAAGGATTTGAGCTTGGAAAAGGCTTCCAAGGTGGGAAATGAGCTTCTTGGAGCAAGAATAAGCTAGAGGAGCTTGGGCAAGAGGTGAGTTCTTGATGATTTGGGTTTAAACCTTGGAATTGATCTCTTATTTTGAGATTTTTGGAAACCCTTGGCAATCTAAACTACAAATGGTGGGGATTGGTCATGTGATTTTGGGCTCTTACATGCATGCATGTAAATCCTAGGTTGAAAGAGGGATTTTCTTATGGAGGAGTTTAAAAATATTTTAACCCTTTAGAACCCTAGTTGGAGGTTAGTAAAACATGTGGGACAACTCGATTTTGAGTGATTCCAAGAGATGGGATCGTTATGAGTTCGACTCGGATTAACGAATCCTTCATGTGTGTTCGGGCAAGGAGCTTGAAGACTAAGCTTGAGGCCAAGGAAAAGAGCCTAATTGCAAGTGTCTACAAGCAATTAGGGAGCTTTGTGAGGTGGGTTTGTGTTGCACCGAAGTGATTAGGTCACTTTCATATCTAGGGTAAAATAACCATAATATGAAAATGGTAGTGCATGTTACCCTAGTTTTTAATTATGCATGTCAGCATAAAGAATTTGTGAAACGGATTTGAGCTATGTGCTCATTTTACATGTGTGAGGAAGCATGTGTTTCATGTTCATATTTCATGAAAGAAAATAAATTATGCATGTCAACATGAGTGCTTAAATTAAGCGAATTGAGCTATAAGCTCAAAGTGCATGTGAGTAGAATGATGTGCATCATGCTTAAACATCAAGTGAGAGTGTTGCATGCGTTGCATGTGATTGGTAAGTTCTCTAGAGGTAAAAGAGAATAGAAAGAAATGATAATGTGGAACCTAGTGTTGTTGAACATAGGTTGACAATGATGATATAAACCTAGTGTTGTTGAACATAGGTTGACAATGATGATATAAACCTAGTGTTGTTGAACATAGGTTGACAATGATGATATGAACCTAGTGTTGTTGAACATAGGTTGGACATGGCAATATGAACCTAGTGTTGTTGAACATAGGTTGGACATGGCAATATGAACCTAGTGTTGTTGAACATAGGTTCGACATAGCAATATGAACCTAGTGTTGTTGAACATAGGTTGACAATGATGATATGAACCTAGTGTTGTTGAACATAGGTTGGACATGGCAATATGAACCTAGTGTTGTTGAACATAGGTTGGAACATGAAATTGGAACCTAGAGTCATGGAACCTAGGTTTAGAATGTAATGTAAACCTAGTGTCATTGAACATAGGTGAGACTTGGTAACTTGAACCTAAGGCCATTGAACTTAGATTGGCAAGTGTGAAGTGTGAACATTGGGGTATGCGACGATTTTGCTACCCCGGGTATGCGACGATTTCGCTACCCGAGCCACGTGATGGCGGAAATGGATTGGGGTATGCGACGATTTCGCTACCCCGGGTATGCGACGATTTCGCTACCCGAGCCACGTGATGGCGGAAATGAATTGGGGTATGCAATGATTTCGCTACCCCGGGTATGCGACGATTTCGCTACCCGAGCCACGTGATGGCGGAGATGGATTGGGGTACGCGACGATTTCGCTATCCCGGGTATGCGGCGATTCCGCTACCCGAATAAGGAGATGACGATTTCACTCCTTGGAGATTGGGACCATGATGGGGATGGTGATTCCATTGCCCGGTGCCCAATACTTGCGGCGATTCCGCTTTAGTTGAGAACCAAATTGGTGATGCGGCGATTCCGACACCATAAATAAATAAAAAGTAGTTGAACTTGGACAATGTGAGATATAGGATGAACCTAGGAGAAAATAAAAATTGTCATTTTATTTGGTTGCATCATTTATGTTTATTTACAAGCATGTAAATATTTTTATGCATAGTTAATTATAATCTAACCTATGCTTGTGTTGTTTTCTTTGGACCTGGTGGGTCGAGCTTCTCCCTTGGGTGGCCTTACCCACTGGAAACTATATTTATAGTTCTCACCCCACGTTTTTCAGGTCCATCCGCGAGTGAGGCGGCGTAGCGAGGCAAGGGCGTGGCGTAATAGATAGCGGCCCTTCCTTATTTTGGTTATGTGCATAGATGTACCCGAATCTTGGACATGAAAAGTATAAGAGTTATGTAAAGTGATGTGTAGTTAAGTGTAACTACTATTTGAGAACTTGGATGTAATGAATGTAAAGAAAAGAAAATTTTGGCATGTAGAAATAAGCAAAATGTGGTGTAATAGAAGTAGATGCTTCTTTTGTTGATGCTTCCCTTGTGCAACTCATGTATTCGGTTCCTGTTTGGAACATTGTATTGATGCGTGTTTTGTGACGCCTTGGGCGGATAGGGAAAACTCTGTCCGTTCGGCGGGTCTGGTGCACGCGCCCGTGCGGGTTGTCCTTCCACCTAGTTGGTGTAAAGGCACGGCGGGGCGTGACAGTGGTAAATTAGGTAAAGACGAGCCAGGGACAAAATCAATTGCATGTTGAATATCCCTAAGTGGAGGGAGTTCATCAGGTAATTCTTCTGGGGTCAGGCAGCTAAATTCGGAGAGGAGGTTTTTGATGACTAGAGGGGTCTCAACGGGTTCAGGTGGGTTGGAAACCTCTTTGACAATTAAAGCGTACAAAACTTGAGAATCAATTTCTTTACAAAACTCTTTTTTGTTAACGATGTGAACGGGCTTCGTCTTTGAAATCTCTGATGGAGGATTTTTGAAATCTTTAGTGGAGCCTGAACTCGGATCTTTTGGAAATTTAGAGTTTTTTGATGAAAACTTTTGTTGAGAGGGTTTTGTTGGATTCAAAACAATTTTCTTCCCATTGTGAGCAAAAACATAGGTGTTGCATCGACCGTAATGTGTGACAGATAGATCATAAAGCCAAGGTCTTCCTAAAAGCACATGAGCGACGTCCATAGGAAGGACATCACACCAAATCTGATCGGAATAGGTAGCAAAACAAAGTGGAACCAAACAACGCCTTGTTACGGGCATGGTGGTCTTGTCCACCCACGCTACACTATAAGGATTAGGATGAGGTTCAACTTTAAGGTTTAGACGACCTATGGCGACTTCTGAAATCACATTGATACAACTACCACCATCTATGATGACTTTGCAGCTTTTATCTCCACACTTTGTGTAAGTGTGAAAAATAGAAATGCGTCTCCAATCGTCCTCTTCCCTAGGTTGTGTTAAGACACATCGCATGACTTGTAAAGTGGGGTTTTCTCCGAATTCATCCATTTCTAACCCTTCTTCATCACTAGGGATTTCCTCGACAGTGTGTGCGACCTCTTCTAGATTGTCAAATTCTTCATCAGTTGGTTGGACAAACATGTTCCGTTTGGGGCAGTTATGAGCATAATGTCCTATTTGGCGACAGTTATAACACCTACCTTGTGTGTTTCCCAATTTGGTTTCGTCAGTAGCTAAACCCTTGCCTTTAGGATCGTGGAGTTGTCGATTTTGAAAACCGTTCATTTTGTTAAAATTCAAGTTAGTGCTCCTTGTGTTTCTATCATCCCATTGCCGAATAGTTCGTCGAGCAGGTGCCTTTAAATACTTTTTATATTCCAAGGCGAGCTGAAAAGCTTGCTCGACTGTGGTGGCTCGGTGCGGCGCAATTTCGCGCTGCAACTCCTCGCGCAAGCCATTGCGAAATCGTGAAAAGGGCCGCTCTTCCTCTTCTCGAATGTCACAACGGACATTCATCTCATCGAACTTGGCCATGTATTCAGCAACTGACAGAGAACCTTGCCGAAATGCATTTAATTGATCGTACAATTGTTGTTTATATGTGGTCGGCAAATATTTCTTTCTCAATTTAGCTTTCATTTCAGCCCACAAAGTGATAGGCTCCTGGCTAAGTCGCTCTAAGTGCCTTTCGACGCTTATCCAATATTGCTTGGCGGCGCCGGAGAGTTTCATTTTGGCAAAACGTACTCGACGGCTATCAGACATTTCATACGAATCAAAATATTGGTCCATGTCGATAAGCCAGTCCATGAAAACTTTTGGATCGAACTTTCCATCATAAGTGGCTGCATCAATTATTACTTTTCGCGTTATGTCATCTCGAAAAAGATAGTTTTCATTTTGAAAGTGTGGATTAAACCTTGGTTGTATTCGATGAATTTCATTGGGTTGAGGGGTACGTAACGCAGCTTCTTCTCCGCTATCATTATTTTGTGCAGGTAATCTTTTAGGGTTTGTTTCTAGGGCAGCAACATGGTTTCCTATATCGTCTAATTTAGCGTTCAAAGCGTTCAATTGTTGTAAAAGTTGATCCATTGTCGCAGGGTCTGACGATTGTGGTAAAGGTTGATAAAGTTTTCCACTTCTAAGGATCATACATCAACCTAGGGCTCTGATACCAAAACTGATGCAGGATTTGTGAGTAAAAGATTGTGAAGTCAAATGTAAATCGGACAAATCCTAGGTTTAGAAGTTCATCTAATGCAAAGTGATGTTCAGCACAGCAGGATTTATATTCGAAACTCAACAAATTAACGATTCCAATATGACACTAAAGAGCGAGGCATGCAAGGTGAGGAACTGAAGTAATTAAGGACTTGAGAGGTTCGAATCAAACCTGTCGGGCTCGCAAGAGATATTATTAAGGCATGCGCATACGGAATCTGCAAGATGCTCGATTAGTTGTTGGATCTACAGCCTATCCGATGGTTGCAACCTGCTGGGACCAGAGAAAGGGGAGAGATCATATGGATTAGAGAGGAGAAAATTGAGAGAAAGGAAAGAAAAAAAAAAGGATTAAAAAAAAATAGAAGTAATGAGATAGGAGTGGATCCAGGTGACAGTCAAAGAAATCGAAGGCGAGTTCTTGTCGATGAGTCGATCTCGGAAGGCTCAAGCGCAGCGATCGGGCAATGGTTGAAGGCGATGAGGATGGAGATACTTGGCGTCAGCGTCGTCGATGGTTGCTGGCAGCAGATGATGTAGAGGGTTGCTGGCAGCAGACACGGTCATGTGCAGGCAGCAGGCACGATCATGTGCTGGCAGCAGCCACATCGTCGTGTTGGCAGCAGACGTGTCGTTGGGGTTGGAAGCAACGGCGGTGAAGTGCTGGCAGCAGGAGTTTTGTTGGGAAATAGAACCTCAAGTCGAGAAGAAATCGAAAAGAAGATAAGGATAAAGGGACTCGCTCCCTACGGACTAGCTCCGGTCGACGCGTAAACGCGAAGGAAAGTTAGAGAACACATCTCATGGAAAATAATAACATTCTTCTTCATTCCTTATCGTTCAATGCATATCATATTTAAAGAGCTTTTCCTGACAGTGAAAGCTCAAAACAAAAAAATTCCTAACAATAAAATCCCTAACAACTTTCCTAACAAACTAGATAACCTCAAATAACAGGAAAGTTAAAATAAAATCCCAAGTAAACAACTTTCCTAACAACTAGATAAGTTCAAATAACAAGAAAATAAATATCCCTAGATACTTCTAGAAACTCGTAGGTTCGATTCAATCCGGACCCAACTCGGGTTGATCAAACCACATGCCACAATTGCGGTTGCGGCGTCGACGATGTTCGTACACTCGAAAAGACCGGTCGACATCAGAGAGCTGCTCTGTATTACCTTTTTGGACTGGCGAGGGTCAGGACCTTTTATTTGTACTTTCTTTTGGGACTGTAGTTTTATATGATGCTAGTATGATGATTTACAGTGATTCAACCTGTATATAGTGCTCTGATACATGTCGTTTGTTTATTTCATACTTCATCTTAGTTCATGTGATGTGGAAAATTTTCAGTATGACATCTTGTACTACTTTGTCACTGTTCGGTTATGTTGACGCTTCGTTCGGACAGAAAAAACTATGTCCGTTCGGCGGGTTTGTTAACGGTCCGTGGCCTTCCGCTGTGAACTCGGGGCGTGACAAAATCAATACATCGTTGTTGTTTGTATCCCTGAGCAACAAGCCGAGCCTTGAGAACTCAAAAGAACCATCCGCCTTCTACTTCACTTTGTATACCCACTTACAGTCAATGAGATTAATAGAAGAAGGAGGAGGAATAAGGTCCCAAGTAGCATTGATCAGTAAGGCATCAAATTCTTCAGCCCTGGCTGCACGCCAACCGGTATCCTGAAAAGCCTCATGCAAAGAGGTAGGCTCAATAGGAAGAGTAGAATGGGCAGAAGCGAGTAAGGAAGTAGACCCTGTTGAACCCTTAGTTATGGAGTGAGTGAGCATAGAATATGTTCGGGCAGGCAATGGAGGCGCAGAAGGTGAAGGAGAGGATACAATAGCAGGCTGAGGAGGTGGATGATCAGAGGAGGAAGGTGGCACATCAGTACGGATGGGGAAGGAGCAGCAGGCCGGCTAGTGTGGCGTCTGGTATAGACCCGGAGTTCAGGTTGACCAGCGTTAGCGGCATCACCCTCATGACTAACCTGTGAGACATCAGAATTCAAGATGGAAGAAAAATGTGATAATTGCTCAGACGGTGAAACTGGTGGAGGAGGACCATCGTAAGTAATGGGGCGTGTGAAAGAAAAATCAGAAATTGCATTAAGGGTGAAAGGACTCTCACCCAACAAGGGGGGATTAGAAAGAAAATTTTGGAACATTTGAAAGTTGGAAATAGAGGAAGATGAAGAAGAAGAGAATTTATAAAGACAAGAATAAGAAAAAAATGTTCTCAATAAAAGTAACATGGCGAGAGATAAAAACTTTACCAGTGCTAGGATATAGACAGTGAAAACCTTTATGTTTGGCAGAAAGTTCCAAGAAGACACAAGGAAGTGATCGGAGAGAGAGCTTGTGAGCTGCAATGTCCTGAACATCGAGATAACACAAATATCCAAAAATTCTAAAAAGTTGCAAGTCGGGAGAAGTACAACCATGCAGAATTTTATATGGCGATTGTCCTTTCAAAACAGTAAGAGAAGGGAGTCGATTCACAAGAAAAACGGCAGTTTGAACGGCCTCTGTCCAGAAGCGAGGAGGTAAGCAAGCTTAAAATAATATGCTTCTAACAATGTTAGATAAATGCCTATACTTCCTCTCAGCAAGGCCCTTTTTTTGAGGAGTATAAGAACAAGAGAATCTATGAATAATGCTATTTTGTGAACAAAGGGTAGAAAACTTTTCATTTACAAATTCAGCACCATTATCAGATTGAAAAAATTTGATCGAGCTATGAAATATATTTTCAACCATTGCTTTAAAATCGAAAAATTTGTCAAAAACCTCATGTTTAGATTTTAAAAGATAAAAACAAAAAAATCGAGAGTAATCATCAATAAAAATAACATAATATTTGTAGCCAGAAAGTGAGGGAACATGTGATTGCCATACATCCGAATGAACAATATGAAAAGAAGAAACATATTGAGATTTCGAAGCATGAAACGAGAGTTTAACATGTTTCCCAATATCACAAGCATTGCAGACAGATAATTTTAAAGCCGAATCAGAAATAATTTTATTATTTTTAATAAATGTAGAAAGAATAGAAAAACTAGGATGATCTAACTGTCTATGCCAAATATCGCCACTAAACCTAGATGCAACCAGACCCAGTTGTTGCTTATTCCTACACTTGCAACTTGAGAGGAAAGAGGATAAAGTGATGTTCCCGAACTAGGGCATCGTAGAAGCTCCATCCCAGTTTCCTTGCCCTTCACAGAAAAACCAGAAGAATCAAATTCAAAAGAAGAATTATTATCATGACAGAACTGTCGTACTGAAAGCAAATTTCATTTAATAGAAGGGACAACAAGAACATTTTTAAGAGCAAAGGATTTAGAGGATGCATGCAATTGAGTTTCACATGTCTGAGTAATATCAAGTAAATTTCTATTTCCAACAAGATTATTTTCATGTCCACTATAAGGTTTAGAAGATAAGAGAATACCAGAATACCATACTTCCTCAACAGGTTCATGAAGATTCATAGCAGCAAACGTTTGAGGAACATCATCTGCAACAAAGGAATGGGTGAAGCGTTGCCTGCACTGAAGAGCAGAATGATTGAACTTGCCACAGATCTGACATTGTGTGCCAGACTTTGGAATATAAGGTTGTTGATTCGGAGTATAAGATTATTGAGGATTATTGGGTTGAGGATGTGAATAGCAGGAGATCCACTACCAGAATAAGAGTTGTGTCTACCACGCTGTCCTCGTCCGCCGCAATATCTACCTCGACCGTCAATAGTGGGAGTGGTAGGTGATGTCGTCAAACTAGCACGACGTTGGACCTTTGTTTCCTCGTGCATTAAGAGTGGACGAAGGTGTTCGAAGGTGAGCTTATTTCGGTGTGTATTAAGGGTACTAACAAAACCTCTGTATTCTTCCGGTAGTCCTAGAAGAACGGTCATGACCAAGTTATGATCTGATTCAGTTTCACCGATCGCTTGGAGAGCATCACCAATCGATTTAATCTTTTGCATGTAATCACTCATGCTCATCGAACCCTTCTTGATGCTTCGTAATTCGGACTTTTAGAGGAAGCCGTGGAAGCAGTTTTATCAAGAAATTATGCTTCAATAGTTTTCCAGGCATCATATGCAGTTTCGGGAGAACTAGAAATTACCATCTGTAATATGCTAAAAGATAGGGTGGCATTAATCCATGAGAGTATAGTGGTGTCTTCCCTTTTTCAACTTAAATATTTCGGTTTTATAATTACTTTCTGAAAGAAGGGTAAAAGAGTATACTCTCTTGGATTGTATTGATGTAAATATATAGTACAAGAGATATGTCTACTATAGAAATAATACAACCGGAATTATATACTATATAATCTTACTCTCTATATATGATAGTAATATACAGTTTCCTAATATAGAGTATTCCTAATATAGAGTAATGATACTAAATATATTGTAACATCCCCCCGCAAGCTAAGCATCGGGTCGGATGCGAAGATTGAGCCGGAGTATTGAAAACCGAGGGGGTGATAAAGGATTGGCGAAAATGTCAGCAAGTTGCTTATCAGAAGAGATATAAACCAATTCCAAATCGCCAGATTGGACTTTTTCGCGCAAGAATTGATGGTCAAGTTCAATATGTTTGGTGGGAGCGTGGAGGACAGGATTTGCCGCAAGATAAGTGGTGCTAAGGTTATCACAATAGATGTTGAATAAGCGCCATAAGAAAACACCAAGGTCACGAAGGAGACGACGGATCCATATTGTCTCAGCAAGCGCGTAGGTGACAGCACGATACTCCGCTTCAGCACTGGAACGAGAAATAGTGGGCTGTTTCTTAGCGGACCAGGAGATAAGATCGGGCCCCAGAAATATGCAATATCCGGAAGTAGGCGTGTATCTGGACAACCAGCCCAATCAGCATCTGCAAATGCTACAAGAGAAGGATTGACGCAGCGGAAGATAGGAATGCCATAAGTCTGCGTCCCCTGAATATACGTAGAATACGCTTGACTGCTTGCATGTGCGGTTCACGAGGAGCATGGAGAAATTGAGCAACATAGTTGACGGCATACGATATATTTGGTCTGGTGAAGGTGAGATATTGTAGAGCACCAACAATCTGACGATAACGATAGGGATCCTTAAGGGGACGCTCCCTCATGAGAAGAGAGACGAGAGAGAGAGGACTAGAGACTGGCTTACTATCAAGAAAACCATGTCGCTGAAGTAGTTGATGCGCATATTTGTGCCGAGTCAGATGAAGACCAGAATTGGAGCGATTAACCTCAATGCCCAAAAAATAATGTAGCGGCCCGAGATCTTTCATGGCGAATTCCTATTGTAAGGTGGCGATAAGACCTTCTAAAAGAGAGGAGGAGCTGCCGGTGATAATAATATCATCAACATATAACAGAAGAACAAGAGTGCCTGAAGAAGAATGACAAATGTGTGAGGACTGAGAATTTTGCTGTATAGCTAAACTCTCTGTTGACGATGTTTTTGTGTGTATTTTAATTACATAATCACTCGTCAAGTTTTGGGAGAAAACGAGTTAGGATGGAGATTTTACGCGGTCTTTACTTTTCACTTAAAGTGAATAGTAACCCTGGTTTTCGGAGAGGCCAATAAGAAGAGATGGCTTCTGGCGCGTATCGGACTCCGTTCATAGTGATCCAATAGCTCGTTTTCAACTGTCCGACTATCCCGAACCCTTTGGCACTGACAGATTTTGGGTTTGATGCACGGTTTTTGAGAAAACTGGATTTTATCGTAATGAGGGTTTTTATTCTTTATCGTTTTTGCTTTTTAAAAACTTCTCGTTGCTCCGTTTTGCATGTGGACCCTTGGGCGAGGACCTTTCTGCGAGAGAAAGTTTACATCGAGGGACTTTGGCCGCATTATCGCTATTTGGAGGGTTTTGGGAGGCAATTATCTGATATATATATATATATATATATATATATATATATATATATATATATATATATATATATATATATATATATATATATATATATATATATATATATATATATATATATATATATATATATATATATATATATATATATTATATATATATATATATATAATTTATATATATATATATATATATATATATATATATATATATATATATATATATATATATATATATATATATATATATATATATATATATATATATATATATATATATATATATATATATATATATATATATATATATATATATATATATATAATATATATATATATATAGAGTCCGGCTGGGATACTATCGATAGCACGAAGGGCTTGGTGCTATCGAGTTTTCCACCGCTAGATTTAACCCTTTGATTATTTTTACCTGTTAGATTATACTATTCAACCAACCACCCACTCAACCCTAGGGGCCCCACATCATCCTAACCGTACATTTTTCAATCCAAGGGCTAAAAAACTAATAGCACCAAGTCCTTGGTGCTATTGATAGTATTCCAGCCTAATTCTATATATATATATATATATTATAGGTTTTGGAGCCCCTTAACCCTAACCCTAACCCTAGCCACCCTTCCTCTTCCCCTACCTGGACCTCCTGCGACGCGCCGTCGCTGCCGTCGCTGTCGCCGGCCGCCGGAAATAGAGAAGAACCCATCTTCCTCTTCTCTCTCTCTTTCTCTCTCTCTCCAATATTCTTAGTGTGTGAGGGGAAGGGGGGGGGGGGACCCGGGCCAGCCATCCTTGCGCCTCCGCCAACCTGGACCACCTCCGGCGTGGTCCTCCGACTCCGGGCGGCCATCCCTGAGCCTCCCCGGCGCCGCCGTGCCGTGGAGGTTGCGCCGCGGCCAAGGAGATCCTGCAGCAGCCGCGCGGCCGTGGGGAGTCACACGGCCGCCGCCGCACCTCCCCGCCGCCTCCGACCGTCGCCGTCGACCTCAAGGAGATCACCGCCGCCGCCCCCGGCCATCCCCGAGCCGCCGCCGCGCGCCGCGCCACGATGCCCCTAGCCGAGGGCTTGTGTGTTTGTTGCTTGCCGCCGCCGCCGAGCCGCCGCTCCTCCTCGCCGCCGGCCAGGGGTCCCGACCCCTCCGTCCGGGTGCGGGGACCACCCTCTGGCCGGGGCTCGAGCCGCCGTGCCGCCGGCGCCCTCCGGAGTGGTGCCCTAGCTCGGGCATGGTGCATGCCCGAGGCTAGCTTCCTGGCGGTCTTCGTTTTCGGCCATCCGAGACTTCGGCGAGTCTCTGAAGTGTGAGCACTGCACTCCTGGGACTCTGTCGAGTGTCGTGGTCACCTTCGCTGCAATCAACGAAGTCCCGTTGCGCGTGAAGCCCGTGGCCGCTTCCGGAATCTTATTTTCGATGGTCTTCTCGCTGTTTCGCGACCGTCCAGCCACCGTTTTCACTCTGGACAGTGAGCACGGGCATCCTTGCATCGAGTCGATTCAGATTGACTGGCTGGTTGAATCCGTTGCGTCACGGATCAGGGGCGCTAAACTCGTATTTTATGCTTTATTTTATATAGTAGTTAGTGTTGTTATGGTTGGTTTGTAAGTTGTATGCTTTGGGATTACCGCGTACTACCCCAAACAGTGTGAAGTTGCTGTTAGCAACCTCTTGACTGATCGTCAAAGGTTCGGGAGCAGTTGCGGAGTAAGATCTTGGCCCCACGATGTTGTTCGGCAGAAATTCACCGAACGAACGAGGTTTGGTGGGTGAGTTTCGGTGTCCTAGGGTTGTGGATTGTTTGTGAACCCCGCCATGCCTTGTTGTTGGTTGCTACTGCCATCGTCGAAGTACGAGGGTGGTAGGTTAGCGGTGGGAAGGTTTCGGAGCCTGTTTCGGCGATTTTGGAAACCCAATTTGGCAGCTTCCTGTTTTATTAATTCTTTAGCTTTTGGTTGTTGGTTGTTGCTGCCTCGGGCAGCATGAGGCCACCTCGTGTGACCCTCTGGACTGATTGTCCAAGTCTTCGATGCTCTCGCGAGATCGAATCGTGTTTCGGAGCGTTTTTCCGACGAAATTGTCGGCGGAACGTGTTTATCGATGTGGGACTCACTTAGTGGGGTTATGGATGCCCTAGCCTCGTCGCTGAGCCTTGTTGGCTGGTTTCTCTTGCTATCCCAAAGTTTCGGAGACAACGGATGAGCGACGGAGGGTTCCGGTGCCGAAAACTATATTTTCGGGAACCCGGGATGCCATTACGGGTGCGTTTATATTTTTATGCACCCTGGACTTGTGTTTGCTGCCCGACCACCTAAATCGGTGTGTTTTCGGACAGCGGGTGACTTGGGTTGCTTATTGGTACCTTCCGGGGGTATTTCTTTGAGTTCGGAATTGTTCCGGTGGGCTTTTCGCAAATTCCAGTGATTTCGGGATTGTGAGTTTAGTGCTTTCGAGTCGACTCGACGAACCTTGACTTGGTGGGTCTTTCGTAGATCCAGTCGACATTCCTGCGAGCCTTGGGAGTTAGGCTCTTCTCCAGTTCAGGTGGGTGCTTCGATCCGGGGTCGGTACAGTGGACTAGCTCGGTGATATCTCTCTTTTTCCTTTTCCTTGCATGTTATGAATAAGTGTTTTTCCACTAGACTTTCAGTATTGTTCTCTACTTTCATCCGTGCGTATGTTTAAAGCTTGCAAGGGCCAAATGAGCCCAATTAGCAGCTGCTCATGGGAGTCGCACCCCCAGGGCTTGGTTCTCGGGAGGTATACCATGCGGGTGTGCTCGTTTTGCTCTTTGAGAGCCGATTGGGTGATGGATGCGATGCACGACCCCGGGTGATGGATGCATAGCACGACCTAAGGGGGTGATGGATGCTGGACACGACCCATGAGGCACGGTGCAGGCTGGGCCCATACTCTATATAGGTCCCTGTGAGATTGGGTAAATGGTTACATTCGTATAACATAAACCGAATTGATGCATGGTGTATCTTGCATGATCTTATGGTGAGACCTGATTGGTCAGTGTTGATTGGCTCGATGATCCGAGCGATCTCTTGAACATGTGTTAGTTGTTGCTATTCTCGACTTGTTGTCGTTCTGTGGATTGAGCATTTCGCATCGATCGTCACAGCTCGTCTAGCACTTCACGTACACCAGCGGTTTGGCCACCGTAGGGGTGTTCTTTTCCGGAAAAGTGGTCGCGTTTTCGACCCGTGAGCCTCTTGGTGCTTTCAGAGGTTGTGTGCCGGTGGGTGAGCATACTGTGACACAGCCTGCGATCTTCGGATCTATAGGGCACAGTGATTGGATTTTCGGTTCATCTACAGTTGATGCATATGTTCTTTATTCGCAGTAGTAGTAGCTGTTCATACCTGTGTATACCTGTTCTCCTTTATTCACTACTGCACTTGATATATACATATCTATCTGTTGGTTCTCCTTTGCTGGTGAGTACGCCTCGCCTTCGTCGGCTTGCGGCACCCACTGGGAGGGGAGACATGTGTACATGTTCTCACCCCCACTATTTTTCAGGTGATCTCGGTGGTGGGAGTCGGGACGGTGTGTGAGGTGCGGTAGCTAGCGAGCTATAGAGGTCCCGACCTGTCAGCTTTTGGTTATTCCATCTTGACCCTTTTCTTTTTAGTGGTTAATAAACTAGATATTATGTGGTTTAGTTATTCAGCTGTTTGATACTTTTTGAATGTTGTGAATGTTTAGTTATTCTCAATAATTCAATATGATACTTGTGGTTTTATCGCTCGTGGTTTTCTACCCCTCGTGGTAGCTGGTTTTTCAAAGTGAGTTTTCGAGTGGGAAACAGTTTTTAAAGGATCTTCGGATTTATCGATATCTAGTGTTTTTTTTTTAAACAGAGTTTTCGGGTGGGAAACACTTTCAAAATAATAGAATTGATTGTTGTATGTGCATTAGCATCATTCTTCGTCTAAGGAGTGTTTAGAACATGCATCATCATAAGGATGGTTAGCTGAATGGTTGCTTGACATCCGCATTGTGTATGCTGTTGTGTGAGTGGATGAGTGTGTCGTTGTACATGTTATATTAGTACGCCGTGCAGATACAAGGAAGACTCTGTCAGTGTGGACAGAGAGATTCTGTATCTGTGGCGGGCCTGTTACGTCTTGGGGACAAGTTGTAATTTCAAAAAAAATATGGGCATTTTCTGCTGGCTTTATTCCAAATTGGCTCTCTTATTCGAAAAGGCTTTACAAAAAAAGACCCTGAGGCGTGACAAAATGAACATTGAAGGATCAGCAGTACTTCCAACAAAACCAATTTCAGGAAAAAATGAAGTAAACCGTTGAAACCAAGCCCGAGGTGCTTGTTTAAGACCATAGATTGCTTTGCGGAGGCGGCAAACATGATGTGGAAAAGAGTGATGCATAAAGCCAGGGGGTTGTGCCATATAAACCTCCTCAGAGAGAGTTCCATGAAGAAAGACATTCTCCACATCAAGTTGGCGAAGGGACCACCCAGAGGACAGAGCTACCGAAAGAACAGTGCGAATAGTGGTCGACTGGTCTCATCAAAATCAATACCTTGTTGCTGTTTATAACCCTGAGCCACAAGCCGAGCTTTGAGACGGTCAAGAGAACCATCCGCCTTCTGCTTTACTTTGTATACCCATTTACAGCCAATGAGATTAACGGAAGAAGGATGAGGAACAAGATCCCAAGTAGCATTGGTCAGTAAGGCATCAAATTCTTCAGCCATGGCAGCACGCCAACCTGCATCCTGAAAAGCTTCATGAAAAGTGGTAGGCTCAGTGGGAATAAGAGAACGCGCAGAAGCCAGTAAGGAGGTAGACTAAAGTAGGCTCAGGGAAAGGTTGTAGAGCAGAGGTGGAAGGTGTCTGGGCAACAGCGGAAGCAGCAGCAGACCTGAGGGTGTGTCGTCTGGTATAGACTCGGAGCTCTGGTGGACCAGCGACAGCGACATCGTTCCCATTACTAACCTGTGAGGCATCAGAACTCAAGGTGGAAGGAAATTTTGATAAAGTCTCAGATGGTGAAACAGGTGTATTGGAACCAACATTAGTATAGGGACGTGTGAAGGAGAAGCCAGAGATGTCGTCAATTGTAGAAGGACTCTCACCCAGCAAAGAAGGATTAGACAAAAATTATTGAAACAATTGAAAGTTTAAAATAGTGGAGGAAGGTGAAGAAGAGAATTTAGAAAGACAAGAAAATAAAAAAATAGTTTCAACAAAAGTAACATGCCGAGAAATAAAAACTTTACCAGTGTGTGGATAGAGACAGCGAAAACCTTTATGTTTATCAGAGAGTTCCAAGAAGACACAAAGAAGTGAGCGATGAGAGAGCTTGTGAGTTGCGATGTCCTGTACATCGGGATAACACAAACATCCAAAAACTCTGACAAGTTGTAAGTCAGGGGAAGCACAACCATGCAGAATGTCGTATGGCGATCGTCCATTCAAAACAGTAAGAGAAGGAATTCAATTCACGAAAAAATAGCAGTTTAAATGGCATCAGCCCAGAAACGAGGAGGCATGGAAGCTTGAAACAACATACTTCTAACAATTTTAGATAAGTGCCTATACTTCCTTTCGGCGAGGCCATTTTGTCGAGGAGTATAAGGACAAGAAAATCGGTAAAGAATTCCATTTTTTGAACAAAGGGTAGAAAACTTGTCATTTACAAACTTCGTACCATTGTCAGATTGGAAAATTTTGATGGAGCTATGAAATATGTTTTCAACCATTGCTTTAAACTCGAGAAATTTGTCAAAAACCTCATGTTTAAATTTTAAAAGATAAAGTGTCACGCCCCGCCGGGCCTTTAACACCAACTAGGTGGAAAGGATAACCGCACGGGCGCATGCCCCAGACCCGCCGAACGGATAGAGTCTTTTCTACCCGCCCAAGGCGTCACAACACAAGCTTATCCACAATGTTCCAACTAGGAACGGAGTACAAGAGTTGCACAAGAAAAGTATCAACATAAAGAAGTCCTACTTCTATTACATCACATTGCACATTTATACATGTCCAAAATTTTCTTTTCTTTCTTTTCATTCCATACACCATGTTCCAAAACTATGGAATACATAAGTTTCATACATGTAATGGAAATCCCCTAAGTCCAAGACTAGGGGTACAACTCTATGTATCACCAAAATAGAAGGGCCGCTATCTAGAGAGCTAAACCCTTGCCTCGCTCCGCCGCCTCACTCGCGGAAGGACCTGAAAAACGTGGGGTGAGAACTATAAACATAGTTCCCAGTGGGTAAGGCCACCCAAGAGAGAAGCTCGACCCACCAGGTCCAAAGAAACACCATATGCATAAGTTAGATCACAAATAACTATGCAACACTTATTTACATGCTTGTAAATAAACATAAAGGATGCAACCAAATGAAATGTAAATTATCATTCTCTCCTAGGTTCATCCTATATTTCACATTGACTAAGTTCAATTACTTGTCATTTACTTATGATTTCGGAATCGCCGTCTTACCATAAGGGTTCCAACATTCAAGGAGTGAACTCGTCACCTCCTAGTTCGAGTAGCGAACTCGTCGCATACTCGGGATAGCAAAATCGTCACATACCCCATCTCAACACCGCCATCACATGGCATGGGTAGCGAACTCGTCGCATACCCGGGATAGCAACCTCGTCGCACATCCCATTTCGACACCGCCAACTCATGGCATGGTAGCGAAATCGTCGCATACCCGGGATAGCAAAATCGTCGCACATCCCGTGTCAACACTGCCAACTCATGGCATGGTAGCGAAATCGTCGCCTACCCGGGATAGCAAAATCGTCGCACATCCCGTTTCAACACCGCCAACTCGTGGCATGGTAGCGAAATCGTCGCCTACCCGGGATAGCAAAATCGTCGCACATCCCGTTGTTCACATTTTTCACTTGCCAACCTAAGTCTCATGACCTTAGGTTCAAGTCACTAAGTCTCACCTATATTCAATGACACTAGGTTTACTTTCTCATTCTCAATCTAGGTTCCATGACTCTCGGTTCCAATCTCATGTCCAACCTATGTTTAATGACACTAGGTTCCATTCTCACATGTTCCAACCTATGTTCAATGACACTAGGTTCCATTCTCACATGTTCCAACCTATGTTCAATAACACTAGGTTCTATTCTCACATGTTCCAATCTATGTTCAATGACACTAGGTTTAATCATACATGCAACCATGCAACAAGTATAGATAATTGAATTATACTTGAATTCTATATCATGCAATAGGAGCTCATTGCTCTACCTATCATAATTTTACCTTTGCCAACATGCAAATTCTAGGGTTCACAACACATACCATTTTATCTTTAAATGGATAATTACCCTAGACATGGAAGTGACCTAATCACTTCGGTAAACACAAACCCACCTTAAGAGCTTCCAAATTCTTGTATTCTTCAAGTCCCTAAGTGTCCAAGCCTTGAGTTCTTGCTTCAACCCAAGCTTCTACAAGAAAACGGTTCGTTACTCGTTACGAACCCATAATTCAACTCAATACTTGAAATCAAGTGTTCTAACATGATTTCCTATGTCTCAATTGCAATTCCCGAAGGTCCAAATATTTTTAGGACCTCCCAAGGCAAAAACCCTCAATTAACCTAGGTTTCACGTGCATACATGTAGAACCACAAAATTTCTTGGCCAATCTCCACATTTTGTGTTTTAGATTGCCTAGGGTTCCCAAAAACCTCATTTCAAATAATTAAATCCAAGGTTTGAACCCAAAACGTGAGGAACTAACCTTAACCACGAATTCCCCAAGCTTCTTCTTGCACCAAGAAGCTTCTTTTCTCCTTTGGAAGCCTTTTCCAAGATCAATCCACCATTTTCTCCAAGTTTTGGAGAGATCTCTAGAGAGAGAAAGTGAAGGAGATGGAGAGGAGAAGTAGAGAGGAAGACAATGAGAAGGGGAGAAGGTCTCAGCCCTTCATACACCCCCAATACATGTGAAAAGACCATTTTGCCCCTCTCCACAAACAACACAACAACCAGCCCAAAACTGGATTTTCGTAACACTGTATACCGGTATGTGCATTGCATACCGGTATACGGGTGCTATTCCGGTATACCCCGGAGGATTCCGCAGAACCCGAGAGCTGGGTTCTCGGTTTCAACCATGGCATTCCGGTATACCCATCATCACATACCGGTACTAATCACTTCAGTACCGGTATGGAGGTCCACATACCGGAATCCACTGCAGACTTCACAAGTTCAGCAGTTTTAACTTTTCGAAGTCCGTTTTCGCGCCTCGTTTGCGCCGAAAACACTTCACACAAGTCCCAAACTTGGCCGAAGCCTCACATATAGCCTCTCATGCTATTTTTCCACCGGAACTCCACAATTTGTAGAAGTTCGGTACGATGCACTGAAATTCAGTGTACTACATTCCTCCCTCCTTAAAGAGAGTTTCGGCCGCGAAACTAAATCATACCTCAGCTGGACTCAGCGAAGAGGTAAGGAAACCGCTCCCTCATTGAGCTTTCCAATTCCCACGTAGCTTCGCGCTCACCGTGATTCGTCCATTGCACTTTTACATAAGGAATTTCACGGTTCCTCAAATTTTTCACCTCGCGATTCATGATACACAAGGAAAATTCCTCATAAGTCATATCCTCATGAAGCTCTATAGGTACATACTCGAGGACGTGCGCCGGATCATATACGTACTTGCGGAGCGTCGATACATGGAACACATTGTGTATCCCCGCAAGTTTTGGCGGCAAAGCTAGCCGATATGCCACGGATCCCACACGCTCCAAAACTTCATAAGGTCCAATGTAACGGGGACTCAACTTACCCCGAACACCAAATCGCTTCACCCCTCTCATGGGTGATACTTTCAAGAAGACGCGGTCTCCTACCGCGAATTCCAAATCTCGTCGACGTCGATCCGCATAACTCTTTTGCCGAGATTGCGCCGTCGATAAGCGTTCGCGTGCCAAGCGGACCTTTTCCTCCGCTTCACGCAACACATCCGGTCCTAAGACCCTTCTCTCGCCGACCTCGCTCCAATGAATAGGAGAGCGACATTTTCTTCCATACAAGGCCTCAAACGGTGCCATACCGATGCTAGATTGATAGCTATTATTGTAAGCAAATTCAGCCATCGGCAAATGTGTAGGCCATGCACCCTTAAAGTCCAACACGCACGCTCGCAGCATATCCTCCAAAATCTGAATTGTTCTTTCCGATTGACCGTCAGTTTGAGGATGAAATACTGAACTGAAATCGAGCCGTGTACCCAAAGCTTCTTGCAAGCTTTTCCAAAAATGCGATGTAAAACGGGGATCTCGATCTGAGACTATCGAAGTCGGGACCCCGTGTAACCGCATAATCTCGTCCAGGTAGACTTGTGCTAACTTGTCTCCCGACCAAGTGGTGTGGATTGGCAAAAAGTGTGCCGACATTTGACAAACAATCCACCACCACCCAAATCGCGTCGTGGCCACCTTGCGATCGAGGTAGGCCCACAACGAAGTCCATTGCTATGTTCTCCCACTTCCAAACTGGAATGGGCAACCCTTGCAATTTTCCCGCCGGAAAGCGACGCTCGGCCTTCACCTGTTGGCATACTAAGCATTGTGCCACAAAGCGTCCAACATCAAGTTTCATCCCCGGCCACCAATAATGTAATTTAAGATCCTTGTACATTTTGGTGCCGCCCGGGTGAATCGCATAGGGAGAAGTGTGAGCTTCTTTTAAGATCTCCCCACGAATATCCTCGACTTTTGGCACGCACAATCGATTTCGGAATCGAATTGCGCCCTTCGAGTCTACATGAAAATCACCGGCGCGCCCACTCTCGATAGTACTCCACACCTTTTGGAGTTCCGGATCACCGGATTGCTTTTCTTTTATTTGCTCCAACAAAGTTGGCCAAATCTCGAGATTCATAAGTCTAGCGGGGACGCCCGGGGCCACGACCTCCAAGTCAAACCGGCCCATTTCTTTGATCAACGGCATTTGTCCCGTCATCTCAATTGCGAAGTTCTCCACGAATTTTCTACTGAGCACATCGGCCACCACATTGGCTCTACCGGGGTGGTACAAGATGGTTAGGTCGTAATCCTTTATCAACTCCAACCACCTCCGCTGCCTCAAATTCAACTCCTTCTGAGTGAATAAATACTTTAAGCTTTTATGATCCGTGTAAACCTCACAGTGTTCCCCGTACAAATAGTGTCTCCACAACTTAAGTGCGAAGACCACCGCCGCAAGCTCTAAGTCGTGGGTGGGATAATTTTGCTCATAGCTCTTTAGCTGTCGAGAGGCATATGCTATTACTAGTCCTCTTTGCATAAGCACACACCCAAGACCACGCCGTGATGCATCACTATACACCACAAAGCCCTCCCCCGCAATCGGCAAGGCGAGAACCGGAGCCGAAGTCAACATTTCCTTTAGCTCCTTAAAGCTTTGGTCGCATTCCTCGCTCCAAACATATTTGGCTCCCTTGCGGGTAAGACGCGTTAGTGGACCGGAGATTTTTGAAAATCCCTCCACGAACCGCCGATAGTACCCCGCAAGACCGAAAAGCTTCGCACTTCCGTAACATTGGTCGGACGAGGCCAATCCTTGATTGCCTCAACTTTCATAGAGTCCACCGATACTCCTTCCGCGGAGATCACATGACCCAAGAAAGCGACCTCACGAATCCAAAATTCGCACTTCTTCAACTTGGCGAACAACTTATTCTCTCGAAGAACTTGAAGCACAATCCTTAGGTGCTCTTTATGTTCCTCTTCACTCCGAGAGTAGACAAGAATATCATCTATGAACACAACCACAAATTGATCTAATAGTGGTTTGAACACACGGTTCATTAAATCCATGAACGCTGCCGGGGCACTGGGAAGCCCGAAAGGCATAACCGTGAATTCATAATGTCCATACCGCGTCCTAAACGCGATCTTATGCACATCCTCCAGTTTAATCTTCAACTGGTGATAACCGGATTGCAAATCAATCTTGGAATTATGCTTCAATTCCTTCAGTTCCGCGGGTGCCATCCTGTACGGGGCCTTAGAGATCGGCGCCGTACTCGGGAGCAAATCGATCACGAATTCTATTTCCCGGTCCGGTGGCATTCCGGGCAACTCCGTCGGAAATACATCCGGGAACTCTTGGACTATAGGAATGTCCTCGAGCCCCAACACTTCCTTTCGGTCATCCACTACCATCGCTAAGTAGGCAAAGCATCCACTAGCAATAAGCTTCCTTGCTTGCGATGTGGACACCATTGACGCAAAGAGCGAACTCTTGCACCCACGGTACACAAACTCTTTGTGCCCGGGTTCTTTAAACCTCACTATCCGGCTCTCACAATCAATAGTAGCGTGATATTTCGAGAGCCAATCCATTCCTAGGATTAAGTCATACTCATTCATTCGACTTAACACCAGCAAGTCAGCTGGCATGATCTAGTTTTCAACCCTCACGGGGCAGTCTACACACGCGTGATGTACGCAAAAGGTGTGTTCAGGTACTTGCACAGTTCTTGCATGTGTGGCATCTACAATTTCTATTCCATGTGCAATAGCAAATGATCGAGCAATGAATGAATGCGATGCACCAGTATCAAACAAAGCTATACATCGAATGCCTTTAATTAACACAATACCTGCCACGACATCATCCTGGGCAGAAGGCTCCTCCACCTGTGAGGCGAATACCCGTCCACTGGGCGCTGGCCGCTGGCCCTCCACTGGTCTCGGCGGCTGAGTACGGCCTGCCGACATCGCCGCGAGTGGGATGCCCGCAAGCTGCTTCGGTGGTGCAAACACCGATGCCGACGACGGTGCTCGGCCATCATCCATCGGGCAGTTGTACCGCATATGACCCGACTGTCCGCACTTGTAGCACCGGCCCTTGCGAAAATCACATTGCTGAGGGCCGTGGGGGCCGCTACAAATCGGGCACTGGGTTGAGGGTCAGTTCCGCCGGGACCCTCACGATTGGTTTTGCGACTGCGAGTGCTTCGGGGGTCGTTTTGAGCTAGATTGCCCACCCGAGCCACCCGTCGGTCGCTTCTTTCCCTTTTCTCGCTATCGGGGAATTAGGCGGCGAACACCATACCCCGAAATGCCTCCTATGTCGGTGGCGGAAGGCTAGAGAGTCGATCGCGCCGGACTCCCTTCCACCACACCTTCGCCGATCGCTCTAAACAATGAGCGGCGAGATGCACTTTATCCCTCTCCAAGGTATAGAGATCCTCGAAGAGTGTCTCCAATGCGTCGATCCACGTTTCCACGTCCCATGGATCTACGTTCTCCCCGCTAAAGATAGGCGGGTTGAACTTCTTGAACCTCATGAGAGCCGCAAGTGCGCGCTCTCGCTCCGCATCCTCCATCTCGGAGTCGGGCATAGGAGTACCCGACCCACCGGCTACAATCGGTGATGCCGGTGGCGCCACAGCCGGCGCCGGTGTCACCTCCTCGGCCGGTGCCGAAGCAGAGGCCGGAGGTACTCCCAACCTCTCCTCCCTAATCACAGCCGCTTGCTGCGCCATCTCGTCCTGGAGCTTTTTAATTTGCTCCTCCTGTCGCTGCATGGCTTCGGCCTGTCGCCGAACCACGCCCATCAACTCGGTCAACTCATTACGAAGACCCGAGTTCTCGCCCTCCCCGAGTTGTTCGGGAGCCGCGCTCGATTCTCCGAGCCCAGCCCTCGTAGGAGGCCGTCCACGTACCATTATCTCCTGAAAACATAATGACTTTGGTCATTTCATGACATTCAAAGTCATTCGCAACACTATATTTTACGAAAATAAACGTGAACCCAATCTAGGCGAAAGTCACACAAGGGTCCTTATTCCCCTCACTTGGTTTTCATGTTGTCGGCCGCCAACATGAACACTCTAGGTGAAGAATAAGACACACCTCTAATCTACCTCTATTTCCAACTAGAGGTATAAGGACATAACCCAATCTCTTATCTTTCGCCACATCAAAGATCTCGTCACTCACGAGCCTACACTCCTAGGGTCTTTTCCATCCTAGGGTTTCTTAGGTCCACCTAGACCGTTTCTACGCTCTGATACCACCTCAGTCTGTCACGCCCCGCCGGGCTTTTAACACCAACTAGGTGGAAAGGATAACCGCACGGGCGCATGCCCCAGACCCGCCGAACGGATAGAGTCTTTTCTACCCGCCCAAGGCGTCACAACACAAGCTTATCCACAATGTTCCAACTAGGAACGGAGTACAAGAGTTGCACAAGGAAAGCATCAACATAAAGAAGTCCTACTTCTATTACATCACATTGCACATTTATACATGCCCAAAATTTTCTTTTCTTTCTTTTCATTCCATACACCATGTTCCAAAACTATGGAATACATAAGTTTCATACATGTAATGGAAATCCCCTATACTATCAAAGTTTAAGACTAGGGGTACAACTCTATGTATCACCAAAATGGAAGGGCCGCTATCTAGAGAGCTAAATCCTTGCCTCGCTCCGCCGCATCACTCGCGGAAGGACCTGAAAAACGTGGGGTGAGAACTATAAACATAGTTCCCAGTGGGTAAGGCCACCCAAGAGAGAAGCAGGTCCAAAGAAACACCATATGCATAAGTTAGATCACAAATAACTATGCAACACTTATTTACATGCTTGTAAATAAACATAAAGGATGCAACCAAATGAAATGTAAATTATCATTCTCTCCTAGGTTCATCCTATATTTCACATTGACTAAGTTCAATTACTTGTCATTTACTTATGGTTTCGGAATCGCCGTCTTACCATAAGGGTTCCAACATTCAAGGAGTGAACTCGTCACCTCCTAGTTCGAGTAGCGAACTCGTCGCATACTCGGGATAGCAAAATCGTCGCATACCCCATCTCAACACCGCCATCACATGGCATGGGTAGCGAACTCGTCGCATACCCGGGATAGCAACCTCGTCGCACATCCCATTTCGATACCGCCAACTCATGGCATGGTAGCGAAATTGTCGCATACCCGGGATAGCAAAATCGTCGCACATCTCGTGTCAACACCGCCAACTCATGGCATGGTAGCGAAATCGTCGCCTACCCGGGATAGCAAAATCGTCGCACATCCCGTTTCAACACTGCCAACTCGTGGCATGGTAGCGAAATCGTCGCCTACCCGGGATAACAAAATCGTCGCACATCCCGTTGTTCACATTTTTCACTTGCCAACCTAAGTCTCATGACCTTAGGTTCAAGTCACTAAGTCTCACCTATGTTCAATGACACTAGGTTTACTTTCTCAATCTCAACCTAGGTTCCATGACTCTAGGTTCCAATCTCATGTCAAACCTATGTTCAATGACACTAAGTTCCATTCTCACATGTTCCAACCTATGTTCAATGACACTAGGTTCCATTCTCACATGTTCCAACCTATGTTCAATAACACTAGGTTCTATTCTCACATGTTCCAACCTATGTTCAATGACACTAGGTTTAATCATACATGCAACCATGCAACAAGTATAGATAATTGAATTATACTTGAATTCTATATCATGCAATAGGAGCTCATTGCTCTACCTATCATAATTTTACTTTTGCCAACATGCAAATTCTAGGGTTCACAACACATACCATTTTATCTTTAAATGGATAATTACCCTAGACATGGAAGTGACCTAATCACTTCGGTAAACACAAACCCACCTTAAGAGCTTCCAAATTCTTGTATTCTTCAAGCCCCTAAGTGTCCAAGCCTTGAGTTCTTGCTTCAACCCAAGCTTCTACAAGAAAACGGTTCGTTACTCGTTACGAACCGATAATTCAACTCAATACTTGAAATCAAGTGTTCTAACATAATTTCCTATGCCTCAATTGCAATTCCCGAAGGTCCAAATATTTTTAGAACCTCCCAAGGCAAAAACCCTCATTTAACCTAAGTTTCACATGCATGCATGTAGAACCACAAAATTTCTTAGCCAATCTCCATATTTTGTGTTTTAGATTGCCTAGGGTTCCCAAAAACCTCATTTCAAAGGATTAAATCCAAGGTTTGAACCCAAAACGTGAGGAACTAACCTTAACCACGAATTCCCCAAGCTTCTTCTTGCACCAAGAAGCTTCTTTTCTCCTTTGGAAGCCTTTTCCAAGATCAATCCACCCTTTTCTCCAAGTTTTGGAGAGATCTCTAGAGAGAGAAAGTGAAGGATATGGAGAGGAGAAGTAGAGAGGAAGACAATGAGAAGAGGAGAAGGTCTCAGCCCTTCATACACCCCCAATACATGTGAAAAGACCATTTTGCCCCTCTCCACAAACAACACAACGACCAGCCCAAAACTGGATTTCCGTAACACTTTATACCGGTATGTGCATTGCATACCGGTATACGGGTGCTATTCCGGTATACCCCGGAGGATTCCGCAGAATCCGAGAGCTGGGTTCTCGGTTTCAACCATGGCATTCCGGTATACCCATCATCACATACCGGTACTAATCACTTCAGTACCGGTATGGAGGTCCACATACCGGAATCCACTGCAGACTTCACAAGTTCAGCAGTTTTAACTTTTCGAAGTCTGTTTTCGCGCCTCGTTTGCGCCGAAAATACTTTACACAAGTCCCAAACTTGGCCGAAGCCTCACATATAGCCTCTCATGCTATTTTTCCACCGGACCTCCACAATTTGTAGAAGTTCGGTACGATGCACTGAAATTCAGTGTACTACATAAAGCAAAGAAAATCGAGAGTAATCATCGATGAATATAACATAATATTTGTAGCCAGAAACCGATGGGACAGGTGATTGCCATACATCAGAATGCACAATATGAAAAGAAAAAGTAGATTGAGATTCATAATCAGGAAATGAGAGTTTAACATATTTTTCCATATTACAAGCATTGCAAACAGATAATGTCAAAGTAGAAGTACTATCAGAAATAATTTTATTATTTTTAATAAACGTAGAAAGAACAGGAAGACTAGTATGACCTAACCGTCTATGCCAAATATCACCACTAAACCTAGATGCAACAAGAGCTACCTGTTGCTTATTCCCTACACTTGCAACTTTAGAAGAGATTGGATAGAGTGATGTTCCCGAGCTAGGGCAGCGAAGAAGCTCCATCCCTATTTTCGTGTTCTTCACAGAAAAACCAGATGAGTCAAATTCAAAGAGAGAGTTATAGTCATGACAGAACTGACGCACAGAAAGTAAATTTCTCTTAATAGAAAAAACAACAAGAACATTTTGAAGAGCAAAGGAGTTAGAGGACGTATGTAATTGAGTTTCACCTCCCTGAATAATATCAAGTAAATTTTCATTACCAACAAGAATTTTTTCATGCCCACTATAAGGTTTAGAAGATGAGAGAATACCAGAATTCGCAGTTATGTGATTAGATGCTCCAGTGTCTGGATACCACACTTCCTCACCAGGTTCGTGAAGATTCATAGTAGCAAAAGTCTGAGGGACATCATCAGCAAAGAAAGAATAATTGAAGCGTTGTCTGCATTGGAGAGCAGAATGATTGTACTTTTCACAGATCTGACATTGTGGGCCAGACTTCGGAAGAGCATACCCTCTTGGGTTGTATTGATGTAAATATATAATACAAGAGATATGTCTACTATAGTAATAATGCCTACTATAGTAATAATACAATCGGGATTATATATTATATAATCTTACTCTATATATGATAGTAATATACAGTTTCCTAATATAGAGTATTCCTAATATAGAGTAATGATACTAAATATATTGTAACACTTTCTTATCAGCGGTATCAATAGTCTGAGATGGTATAATACCAGTTCCATCCACATGCGAAGTAACACCAAAACTCTCCAAGACATTAAGAAAGACTTGTTTCCACACTAGATATGTGGAATCAGTTAGTTCAAGTGGTATGAGAGTTTTAATGTTAACAACTGATAAGTTTGAAGAGGTAGACATATGTATCACCAAGTGAGATATCCAACACAAGAGATGAAAGTCAAACCCGAAGAGTAGTAGATGAAAAAAAAATAAACCAAGTATTAGATTGCACCAAGAAAAACCGAATGAACCAAAGTTGAGCCTGATAGCACCAGAGAAAAATCGGACTGCATCAGGGAACCGAGCGGCACCAAGGATCAACTGGCCTGCACCACAAAACCCTAACTCGAGAATATTGATCCATAATAACCTTCCACCACGAATCTTACCTTATTTCATAGGTGTTTTCTTCTCAGCATTTTATTCCTCTTCTTGTGGTTGCTTCCTTGCTGCCACCTCGATCCTTCCTTGGTTGCCGGGCCGCGAGGACCATCCCTAGTGTCGTTGGTTCCTGCTTGTGCCACCCGTTCCACACCTGGTCCCGCTCGAACCCTTCGTGTCTTGCTGTTGCCGCCCGGTCCACATTTGGTGTCGCTCGAACCATCCCTGCTGCCGTTCGGACTCTGATTGCCATGCTGGTGCCGCCCGAACCATCCCTGGTGCCGTTCGGGCTCTAATACCATGAAAGATGGGCAAAAAAGCATGCCCTCTTGGGTTCTATTCATGAAATTATATAGTACAAGAGATAAGTTTGCTATAGTAACAATACCTACTATAGTAACAATACAACTACGATTACATACCATATAATCCTACTCTATATATCATGCCATATAATCCTATTCTAAATATGTCGTAATATACAGTATCCTAATATAGCGTAAGATACTAAATATGTCGTAACAAAGACGGTTAAAAAAGATTGTCTTGCTTACTACGAAAGTAAGAAGAAAAATATACAGAATAGTCTTCGAAAATTAACTTCTCGTGTGTGCTTCACAACTGATTTATGAACATCAAATCAAAATCTTGGTTATATGGTCATTACAGCACATTATATTGATGACGATTTCATCTTAAACAAAAGAATTATTAGATTTAAGAAACTAGCATATCCTCACACAAGTTTTGTTATCGAAGATGCGTTAGAAAAATGCATATACGATTGGGATCTTGATAAAAAGGTGTTTGCAATTACTTTGGATAATTGTAGCACCAATGACTCTATGATTAGAAGGTTTAGAGATAAATTTGCTCACAAATTAAGGTTTAATGGTGACTACGTTCACATAAGATGTTGTGCGCATATTTTAAATATTATGGTGTAAGATGGAATGAGAATAATTCGGGATGCTATTGAGAATATTAGGGAGATCATTAGATATGTCACAGCAACATCTTCTAGAATGTAAATATTTAATGACATTGCAAAACAAATGAGACTTCCTCCAAAAAAAGGATTTGCCCTTGATGTTGCTACGAGATGGAATTCCACATTTTATATACTTCGTGATGCATTATTGTAGTACACTGAACTTTAGCAAATTGCAAGGTTCTAGTGTGAGATTAGTGTTTTGTACTAATCTGGAGGTTTTGGTTGTGTTTCGAGAGCTTGGGAGTGTTTTCGGGACTTACAAAGTGCGAAAACGGACTCCGGAAGTCAAAATCTGCAAAAACTGCAGTTTTGACATTGTATACCGGTATGTGGTTTTGGGATACCGGAATCCAGTGAGAAACTGGTTTGCGCAGCTCTCGGGTTCTGCGGAATCCGACAGCAGATTCCGGAATGGGATAGTATTCCGGTACTGCTATGCACGTACCGGTACTGAAGTCTTTTGTTTCGGTACTGGGTGTTGCATACCGGAATACTGTTGCGTGGCCTTTTTGGCCGAGGCTCGGGTTTGCGGGATTTCTGGCCGGATACCGATATGCCCATACGCATACCGGTATACAGTGCAGAAACTGCAATTTTGGGCAGTTTGCAAATGTTGGGTTTTGGAGGGGTGTTAGGGCAATTGTTACAACGTGTAACTTAACCCTTCACACTCCCTCACAGCCCTCATTGTGCTGAGGACTTGGAGAAGAAAGGTAGGGTTTCTTCCCCTTTCTCTCTCTAGATTTCTTGCTTCCAAGGTTATGGAACCAAGGATTTGATCTCTTTTCTCTTCTCCCTTGCACTCAAGCTTGCTAGCTTACCCTTGGAGGAACTTGGAGGTGGAGAAGAGAGCTTGTTTGAGGTTTTATCTCCAACCCTAGCTTCTTGGATCTAGATTGGAGCTCAAAAGAGGTGAGTAACACTCTTGTGAACCCTCTTTTGTAGTTTATTTGGATTATTGTTGATGAAACCTTAAAATGGTAAACCTAGGGTTTATTTTGGGGTTTCTTGATTCTAGGCTTTTGGATGGGAATCGATGGGTGTAGAATGTTATGTTAGGTTGGATTTGAAGCCTCCTAACTTCGATTTGAAATTTGGACAAAGATTTATTGGTCTAAGGTAAATTCCACCCTTTTTCCCTCTTGTATATGTCGATTTTCGAAAGTGTTCGTTCGACACTTGTGACCCCCTAGGAATTTTCTTTAGGGTGCTAGAAATTGAGGGGACAACTCCGTTTCGACATACTGCAGGGTCTTGAAGGAGTTCCGGTGGGTTTGACCTCACCGAAATGGGTGAAATCCCCCTATATCTTCGGTTTTGTTTAAAGCTCTAAATTGTGCATTTACATGCTAAAGGTAGCATTATGACATTGTTGGAATCATGACATATAGGTGTCATTCATAATAATTGCATGTGCCTTGTAGGGGTTGATAACATGCATGGAATAAACTTGTGTAATGGTTTAGTAGTATTTCATCTTGTTATATGTAGAAATGCATGTTGGGATAAGTGAGACATCATGTGAGATACTAGATGTATGGTGGACTATGAAGTTCATTCTTGATGTTTATATATTGGCTTTTAGTAGCATTAGTCATGGTATATGATAAACCTTTGAGAATGTTAAACTAAGTATGTTGCATATTACTTAGGTGTATAACAAGTGGACATTATGACATAGTGTTGGACTCTTGGTCACTACTTGGCATTCCATGTTATAGACATGATGAACGTGACACTTATGCAGTTGATTATGCTTGTTGGCCATTTGTGCTCATTCGCACATGCTTGTGAGGGTCGCTCCCTACAAGCAGGCACTCCGGAGTTAGCCTTGCGACATTGATCGCCCGTGCAGGTTTGGGCGCCGAAGTGGATCGCCGTTGGGGGAGAGTCTCATTCTAGTGAGAGAATGCTGACTACCACGGGACCATCAGGCACGGCACAAGCGGGACGGCATCGTCCTCTATGGATTGGGTATCTATGTTATGTCACGCCCCAAATCCGAGACGTAACAGACGCCGCATACCTGCTAAAATAGCAAGTACGCAAGGCTACAGAGCAAGACAGAAAATATGCAAAATGATGTTTACAGAATTTTCTACTATATCCAAGGAATAATCAAGAGATGAGACTAACAACTGAATTCGACTAGAATCAAAACGAATTCTAACGTAAATGAAACTAAACCTTATTACAAAACGTAGACGAAGTATGGTCTAAACAGATGCCATAAGCAACAAAATGTAGGTACGAAGAAATAACAAACAAAAGCGGCTAAGCAAATGATAGTTTACGAAATCCAAAAAAATCATATCTAAATACATAGACATAAAACAAAAGAAACTAAACTAAAAGACTAGCTAAGTCTAACGTTCACTCGGTCTCAGTCCCGCCTCGCGAATCAGTCTCGATACCTGGGTAAGCAACCATACACCACGTTAGCCGGATTAAGCATACAAATAAATGTATAACATACAAAAGTTAATCTGAGCGACTGGTTTTTAAGTTACAAAACTTTGGAAACAAAGATATTACAAAACTTAAAGTTCAGATCAGATTGAAACTATAAATTTACAAAGCATTTATCTTTCAGCAAATAAACAAAATAAATATAAAGTCTCTGGCAACTAACTATATTTGTGATCCGTTGGCGAGATCCAGATACGCCCGAGGGCGCAAACGAAACAGAAACACCCGAAGGTGCATAACAGAACAGAGGCACCCGAAGATGCATGTACAAAACAGATACGCTCGAAAGCGTAAACAAAACAGATGCGCGGATAGGCGCAGGCACCCGAAGGCGCAATACAAAGACGAAGCTAGCTTCTATAACAAAGTACATGTCGACATGGCCAACAAAGCATAGCAGAATACCAAGAGACATTGTAATTCAAAAATTCACAAGTCACTGCTTTACAAAACAAATTATTCAATTGCAAAGAAATTCTTTTGCTAAAACAACTTGTCAATCACAGTTGAAATACAGTTTTCAGAAATATTTCATAATATGCTTAACCCTTAATTTTGAAATCTACAAAGTATAGATTTTCACACAATCAACATATTTTCCTAAATTATTTTGCGAAAAACTAACGGGTGTCCGGTCGCTTACCTTAGCGCAGCTTCAAGGATAAGAAATTATCCAGTCGAAAACGTGCAGAAAATCAATCGTCGGAACCTATTCAAAGACGCAACGACGACGACGAACCAAAAATAATATCGACCGGTGAGAAAAGCGACGGCGGCTACGGATGACGACGACAACGGCGGCGATCAGGAAGACGACGACGCGCGCGTGTGGGAGAGGTGCCGCTGTATGGATGCTAAGGAGCGGGAGTCGAGCGAAATGAGGGAGAGGCGGATTGGGTTGGCTATGAACGAATAGATATAAAGACCTAATTAACTTAGGGCTTAATTAGGCACAAAATGCTGCCGAGTCCCTCAAAGTTGAAAATTTTCGAAAAGGTCCAAATTCAAGAGATATGGATCAAAATAGAAAATAAATAAAGTATGGGGTGTTACATTCTCCCCTCCTAAAAAGAAGTTTAGTCCTCTAAACTTAACATATCCTAGCTCTCGAAGAGCTAAGAGTACGTCGTCCTTATATGCTCCTCGGGCTTCTCAGGAGTGTTGAAAACCACCAGCTTTTCCCGACAGTTCAGAGTAACACGGTACAAAAGTCAATCCATCCCCAAGGGCGTAGCAACATACAAAATATAATGCAAAGGTTCGGAGGGTAACAAATACTTTCGAACAAAAATAGAAGATACACAAAGAAAAAGTGGTAGCTCCCGAATCAAGAGAACACGAGCAATTACGGAATCAACGGGCAGAATACCTGAGACCACGGCATTAGATGCCTGGACATCCTGATGGGAGAGAGCCTGAACACGACCCTGTGTTCGAGGTCTTCCACCTCTGGACTGATCGGAAGAAGGGGCACGATCACGATCGGCTGGAGCGGTCGATTTCTGCTGAGGCTTGGATCCAGTGCCAGAGTCAGTGCTAAGGAGAGGGCACTGAGCTATCCGATGGTTTAAGTCGCCGCATCTGAAGCAACCACCAGTGATGTGTCTACAGTCTGAATCTTTATGCCATCTGCCACAAACTGAACATTTTGACTTCTGATCTCGATTTGGTGGTCCACCACGAGCTGGCGTGTTACACGACATCTCAGAGTTATTAGATCTCTCTGATTCTCTTACATCCCTATCTCTTTCTTCGAAAGATTCTCTATTTCTCTTCTTCTTGTTTGCATTACGCTCCTCCTGAGTCTGTCGCCATACTGAATCCAAGGATTTCGCCCTTGAAACAACTTCATCGTATGTCTCAAGGTGTAGAGGCGCAAGGCCAGTACGGATGTGTCCATTCAATCCTTCTTCAAACCTTTTGGCCCGCGATTCGTCATCATCCACCAATTTTGTGGCAAATTGAGAAAGTCGATCGAACTCGGCCTCATATTCTTCCACAGACATCGACCCTTGCTTTAAATCCAAAAATTGTCTCTCAAGCTGACGAAGTTTACTCCTTGGAAAGTACTTAGCATAAAATGCTGATCGAAAATCCTTCCACGAAATAGCTGCTAGATTGTTACCACAGGTTCTCAGCTCGCTTTCCCACCAATTGTTTGCTCTACCCTGAAGCATGAACGTCCCGAATCTGACCTTCTCCTCATCAGTGCACTGCATAGCAGTAAATGCTTTCTCCATTTCCTTGATCCAAGTTTCCGCTTCGTCCGGACTTGTAGCACCCGAGAAAGGGGGAGGAGCAGATTTCTTGAATTCATTGATGTTCCTCTCTCGGACTCTAGAGCTTGACTCCGCGACACTAGGAGTAGGATTATGCTGTAAATTCTGTTGCTGAGTCTGAACTAGCCCAACAACATCTTGTATCAGAGTGGCGACTAGGGGGTCCATTGTGGTGCTCTGCGGTAAGGTGGCGGAGTGGGTTGGAAAAGTGGTCGGTGGCGGAGGCGAAATAGCTACCGAGGATGTAGTGTTCAAAAGCGAGGCAAGGGTGGCGTTCAATTCAGCGTCTCCGGATCCGACTGGAGGTGGGTCTCTCGATTGCTCATTGTTGGTGTTGATACGGCGGGACTGACGCACCATCTTAGCGCGAGAAAAAGTCACAAGCATATAAATACCGGATGTTCATCGAAACCATAAAGCAATGATGGAATAAAATCGAACATACGCATACTTCTACCCATCCTCACACATCCTATTAAGCTCTCACAGTCCTATGCCTTAAACATTCCTAGAGATCTTAAACCTAATCTTTGATACCATAATTTCTGTCACGCCCCGAACCCGAGACGTAAAAGACGCCGCATACCTGCTAAAATAGCAAGTACGCAAGGCTACAAGGCAAGACAGAAAACATGCAAAATGATGTTTACAGAATTTTCTACTATATCCAAGGAATAATCAAGAGATGAGACTAACAACTGAATTCGACTAGAATCAAAATGAATTCTAACGTAAATGAAACTAAACCTTATTACAAAACGTAGACGAAGTATGGTCTAAACAGATGCCATAAGCAACAAAATGTAGGTACGAAGAAATAACAAACAAAAGCGGCTAAGCAAATGATAGTTTACGAAATCCAAAAAATTCATATCTAAATACATAGACATAAAACAAAAGAAACTAAACTAAAAGACTAGCTAAGTCTAACGTTCACTCGGTCTCAGTCCCGCCCCGCGAATCAGTCTCGATACCTGGGTAAGCAACCATACACCACATTAGCCGGATTAAGCATACAAATAAATGTATAACATACAAAAGTTAATCTGAGCGACTGGTTTTTAAGTTACAAAACTTTGGAAACAAAGATATTACAAAACTTAAAGTTCAGATCAGATTGAAACTATAAATTACAAACCATTTATCTTTCAGCAAATAAACAAAATAAATATAAAGTCTCTGGCAACTAACTATATTTGTGATCCGTTGGCGAGATCCAGATACGCCCGAGGGCGCAAACGAAACAGAAACACCCGAAGGTGCATAACAGAACAAAGGCACCCGAAGATGCATGTACAAAACAGATACGCTCGAAAGCGTAAACAAAACAGATGCGCGGATAGGCGCAGGCACCCGAAGGCGCAATACAAAGATGAAGCTAGCTTCTATAACAAAGTACATGTCGACATGGCCAACAAAGCATAGCAGAATACCAAGAGACATTGTAATTCAAAAATTCACAAGTCACTGCTTTACAAAACAAATTATTCAATTGCAAAGAAATTCTTTTGCTAAAACAACTTGTCAATCACAGTTGAAATACAGTTTTCAGAAATATTTCATAATATGCTTAACCCTTAATTTTGAAATCTACAAAGTATAGATTTTCACACAATCAACATATTTTCCTAAATTATTTTGCGAAAAACTAACGGGTGTCCGGTCGCTTACCTTAGCGTAGCTTCAAGGATAAGAAATTATCCAGTCGAAAACGTGCAGAAAATCAATCGTCGGAACCTATTCAAAGACGCAACGACGACGACGAACCAAAAATAATATCGACTGGTGAGAAAAGCGACGGCGGCTACGGACGACGACGACAACGGCGGCGATCAGGAAGACGACGACGCGCGCGTGTGGGAGAGGTGCCGCTGTACGGATGCTAAGGAGCGGGAGTCGAGCGAAATGAGGGAGAGGCGGATTGGGTTGGCTATGAACGAATAGATATAAAGACCTAATTAACTTAGGGCTTAATTAGGCACAAAATGCTGCCGAGTCCCTCAAAGTTGAAAATTTTCGAAAAGGTCCAAATTCAAGAGATATGGATCAAAATAGAAAATAAACAAAGTATGGGGTGTTACATGTTACATGTGGTAGTGGACATGACGTGGCATATAGTGAGATTATGACATTAGAACATGTGTAGCTAAAATATTGCATATTTACACATGTACATGAGTATAAGATTTACTTGTATTGTAACATGATCATGAATAGAATATTACATGTTCATAACTTTATGGTAGAGGCATAGTAGTGTGGAACTTTTAAATGTACGCATATTTTATACTAATCCTACTTTTGCCTCAGTTGACCTAGTGGTGTATCCCGCTCCTCTCGGCGGCTTACCCACTGGGAACTATTGAATAATAGTTCTCATCCCCCTGGGGTTTGTTGTTTTTTTTTATTTCAGAGCCTTCCACTGCGGGAGAGGCAAGGGATCGAGGCAAGGACGTCGCGACTAGTTAGCTTCTGAGGAGATAGTCGCATAGGTGGTCACCTTTCTTTTGTGTTGTTGAAAGGTGTATGTACTTTTGAGTTAGTAGTAGAGTTCACTCTATGTAGTGGATGTATTATTGGTGGAATTTGTATCACCTTTATTTTGTGTACTTTCCTTTGTGCACCTTATGTATACTCTACCTTGTCATGTTTATTGTTCTTAAATTATAAGGACTGAGATTTTTACTGTCTAATTTAACTCTCCGTTGACGATGTTTTTGTGTGTATTTTAACTACATAATCACTCGTCAAGTTTCGGGTGAAAACGAGTTGGAATAAAAGAGTTACGCGATTTTGAATATTCACTTAAGTGAATAGTAACTCTGGTTTTCCGATAAGGCCAAATAATAGAGGTGTCCTCTGGAACATATCGGACTTCGTTCATAGTGGTCCAATAGCTTGTTTTCAACTGTCCGACTATTCTGGACTCGATGGCACTAACAGATTTCAGATCTGACGCACGGTTTTCGAGACAACTGGACTTTGTCGAAAAATTAGACTTTTATTCTTCGTTGTGTTCGCTATGCAAAGCTTACCGTAGCTCAGTTTTACGTGTGAACCCTCGGATAGGGACCTATCATGCGAAAGGAAGTTGGTGTGGATGGACTTAGGTCGCGAGTTCACTAATCGAGAGGATTTAAAAGCGATTATCGACTGTTAAGCAATTGATGTATAGATGAATCGGAAAGAGGATGAGTTCGTCGTGAACCGGCAACCAAATCGAACGAAACAAAATCATAAGTTCGATAATTCGATAGTGCTGAACGCGATGGCGCTACCTTTTCGTAGATCCGACGGACGGATCTCCTGGAACTACATGATGTTCGTGATGGGGTCGAAGGTCGCAAAATGGTAATTTCGCTAAAGTCCCAATATTTTATGTATCAATCCGCGTGAAATCGAAAGTATGGGTTCGTTCGAGCGTATTTCACGCACTGTGAGGGACCTAGGAGGGAAAGCTGAGTTTTTGTGGGCTTTCGTGCAAAAGAGCCAAGGTGTATAAAGGGTGATTTTAGGGTTTGCTTCATGAAACCCTAACCCTAACGCCTCCCCTTCACCCTCAGCCGACCCCTCACCTCCTGGCCGCTCCCTGCGGATTACTGCCGCCGCCACCGACCTCCGGCATGCTGCTCCGTCGCCCCCGGCCGTCCCTGCGTGCCGGCGCTGCCCCTGCAGCCTTGGCTGGGCCACCTTGGACCCGTGCGGGCTGGTGGTGACAGAGGGTCACCGCCGCCGCCTCCCGAGACCAGCCGCCGACCTCCGTCGACCCTCCGGCACCACCGCATCCAACTTGGACCGGAGCCGTCGCCGCCAGTCACGTCGTACGCCGCCGCGGCCGCGATGTGGCCTGAGGCTTGCGAGCTGTCGTGCGGGCTTGCGCACCGCCGCCGCAGCCCGGACCCTCTCCCTTTTCCTTTCCCGACCCCGGATGGACCCCCGACGCCGTCCGACACCGTCGCATGGCCGCCGTCACCGGAGGAGGCCGACCCGAGCTCCTCTCGGTTTGGTGTGGCTAGGGCATCACTGCCCTCCGCCGCCGCTGCCTCCCGCCGGTAGCCGTGCCCACACCGGAGTTCCCCCGTCGGCCGCATCCTCCTGCCGTCGCCCATGTCACCGCCGGAGCCGCCGTCAGTCGGATCTGGGCCGCTTTCCTTGGCCTCCCCGCGGCTAGGGCATCAATGCCCGCCACCGCCGTCGCCTCTGGGCGCCGGATGGTGCGTGCCTTGGCCGTCCCTGGCCGGCCGCACCTGCCTCCCGTTGGCGCGCCTGCCGCCGAGGTCGCTCCCGGCCGGAGCCAGCTCCTTGTTCTCGGTTCAGCCTGAACTGGCTTAATTTTTGGCCGCCTTGCCGTTCCGGCGATCTGGGCCGCCTCCGTCGACCCCGCTGGTGAGCACGGCCCTCCTGAGGCACCGAGTACCTCCATGCTCAGTACCTCCATGCTCACATGTTACGCTGTCAGTGAGGCCTGAAATAGTGAGTTCTTGAACATCGGTCCCGGACAACCGTTCCGACCGAGGTTCCGGTCGCTCCCGCGCGCTCCTCGTCTGTTCGCTGTGCTCCGGACAGTGAGCACGGCCTCCGCCTCGTCGAGATCTTGCAAGGTGTGCCTCGACAGGCCTTGATAATGCTTGGATCAAGGTAACAGTGCATAATATTGTTAAGTGCATGTTATTAATGCAAATAGATGCATGTTTAAGGACTTTAATGCAATTTAGTCGTTGTGGGCAGCGTGTTCACGCTACGCGTGACTTGTGGACTAATTGTCCAAAGTCCGCTGTCCTTCGTTTGTCCAAAAATGGGTTTTCGGAGCGTTTCCCGACAAAATCCGTCGGCGGAACGTGGTTTTCGGCTCGAAAATTATCCGACTCGATGTTTGTACCTCGTGGGCTGCCGCTAGGCCTTATTGGCTGGTTGTCCCGGCCGTCTTGCGTATTCGGAGACGCCCGGTGTGCTGTAGTGGGTTCCTGTCACGCCCCGGGCCCTCGTGGGAGCCTACCAGGCACGTGCACAGACCCGCCGTGTACCTCAAACAACACAATGTACACAAGGCGTCTATGCTAAAAACAATCAAGTAGGATAAAGAATACATCCTAACAAGGTAATCAGAGCGAGAACATAGTTCTACAACTAAAATAAAATTAACACAGCTAAAATCTCAAGATATACAATAACATTATACATCTTATCAACTAGTAGGTCAAACAACCATCAACAAACTATACATCTTTCATTCAAAATACAATGAAAGGAAACCCATGGTATGCCTACAACAACGAAACCGTAGAGGCTCTAGCTAGCTGCTAACCCCTCGCCGCGATCCCAAGCCTCTCCTGCTGCGGAAGGCTCTGAAAAACCCAACAACAATGGGGGGTGAGAACTATTATCAATAGTTCCCAGTGGGTAAGCCGCCGAGAGTGGCGAATTACACCGCTAGGTCAACTGAGGCAAGATAGTATACTGAAACATAAAGCATAAAACATAAAATGCTAAACAGATAGTTCTACAACTATCTTGCCTCCAATAAAATAAATCATCTACATGAACATGAACATGCTCTAATGTCATAAGTTCAACATTTAATCACATCATTTTACATGCATGTCAAATTTATGCTATGTTTAAAGGTTAAAAGAATCTTTCTATTCTTATCATCACAATATCATGCCTCTATACTAATCATCATGAGTATAGGTCTAATGCTATTATGGATGCCAATATATGTAGTGACTAACTAATATGTCCAACTACAATGAATGCATCCCAACAGTGTCAAGCTAAGTAATGCCACAATGTGCTACTCACTACTATGTCCATACACTACAACTATATGCATCAAGCAACCAATATACTATGTCCAGTTTACTTAGCTTTTACCCAATCCACAAGGGACTTACACAAGGTAACGTCCCGGCTTGTGCCGTGCCTAATGGCCCCGTGGTAGTCAACATTCTCTCGCAAGAATGAGACTCTCCCCCAACGGCGATCCACTTCGGCGCCCAAACCTGCACGGGCGACCAAGGTCGCAAGGCTAACTCCGGAGTGCCGGCTTGTAGGGAGCGACCCTCACAAGCATGTGCGAATGAGCACAAATGGCCAACAAGCATAATCAACTGCATAAGTGTCACGTTCATCATGTCTAAAAAACATGGAATGCCAAGTAGTGACTAAGAGTCCAACACTATGTCATACTGTCCACCTAGTTATTCACCTAAGTGAAAAGTCATATGTTCAACCTCACACTATGTCGAAATATGTCACATTATGTTTACTACATTCAATAGCCAACATGCTAAATGTCAACACTATCATGTTGTTCTCAATATGTCCGTTGGTAAGTCCCTACCCATATGTCCATGTCTCTAACATGTAGATGTTCATTTCTTGTTTACTAAGTTCATAAACCATGCATTATACTAATGCCATAAATCATGCATTCTACCAATGCCCAATCCGTGCATTCTACGATGCCATATGTCATGCATTCTCTAATGCTATAATCCATGCATTCTACAAATGCCATATGTCATGCATTCTACGATGCCAACGAGTCCATATTCATGCAAGTGTTTAATTAACCAAATGGACTCATGTTAAACCAATTATAATATCAAATGCAAATAGTATCCCTTTCCTCATGTCTTAAACATGGAATCAATCCACGACCAAAAGGTCGAGCCAAAGCCAACGATGCCCGTCAAAGTTGCCCACCTAAATGAGGTGCAACAACTTATCCTGCATATATATCAAATCCTCTCTTTTCCCTATACAAACATACATATATTGCATTTGCCATAATTCCTCTTTTCTCTATACAAGCATACTTTGGTATGCAAGAGAGTTCACTAGTCCACCACTCAAGTGGTGTCTCAAATGATGCTCATCCCTAGCATGCATAGTATACTTAGCATTTCCTAATGCGTCATTACACTAATAGTGCCAATACCCTAGCATGCATAATATTCTCATAATGCCATACTATATGAAATATGCATTTTCATAAACAACTTGCATGTCTCATGCAATCACAATTATCATCATGCCATAATTAACATAATTATGCATCTAATTAATCCTATAACAAGATAGGAGACATAGGGGGAGTTCACCCATTTCGGTGAGGTCAAACCCACCGGAAACCCGACGAAACCTCGCAGTACTTCGAAACGAAGTTGTCCCCCGAGCTTCTCATACCCTAAGATAATTTTCCAAGGGGTTAGGGGCATCGAACAAGCAATTTCGAAAACCACCAAAAATCAATGAGGTAAAAGGGTGAAAATTACCTTGAGCAAGTAAAACTTGTTCTAGGTCCAAATTGAGGTTAGAGATCATCAAATCCAACCTACAACAACGTTCTACACCCATCAATTCCACCTCAAGAGCTCTCATTCAAGAAACCCCAAATAAAACCCTAATTTTTAAGAAACTAGGTTTTCTAAGCAAATCTCATGCAAAACACAATTAGAGGTTGTAAAAGGGTTTACTAACCTCAAATCAAGCTTCCACTCAAGCTCACACAAGCTAGGGTTGAAGATCCATCCTCCAACAAGCTCATCTCCTCAGCCCCGAGCTCCCTCCAAGCCTAGGAGTCCACCTCCATGGGAAAAATGGAGAGAAAGGAGATCAAAACCAAGATCTAGGGGTTGGGGGAAGAGAAAATCTAGAGAGAGAGAGAGGGAAACCCTACCTCAACTCCTTCTCCTCCATTCTCAGCCAACACAACAACAAGAGAGGGGTGAAGGGGTACTTAAACCCAAGCAACAAAATCCAACTAGGCCCCTCAAAAAGCCCAAATTGCAAAACTGCTCAAAAAAATGCATTCTGCAGCACTGTATACCGGTATGCGCATGTGTATACCGGTATACTGTGCAAAATTTGCAAAATCCGAGCCTCGGCCAGCAAACTGCGCAATCACATACCGGTATGCCAATTCCAGTACCGGTATGCAGTGCATTCCGGTATGCCAATTCCAGTACCCGAATGCAGTGCATTCTCTGCACAATTATGCAGAATTTGCAAATTCTGCACGGATGCAGAATTTGCTCTCCGGAGTCCGTTTTCGCCCTTTTTTAAGCCACGAAAACACCTCAAAGCTCACCAAACTCAACCCAAAACTCTAGAATAGTACAAGCCACTATTCTCACACTAGAACTCCGCAATTTGCAAAAGTTCAGTGTACTACATTCTCCCCTCCTAAAAAGGAGTTTCGTCCGCGAAACTACGGATCAACAACAAAAAGAAACAACAAAATCAGAGGAGATAAGAACATCGTCCTCGCAGTGAAGCCTCCAGCTCTCACACCATGCATCGCGTCCAAGATGTTGCTCCAAAGCATCTTGTAGTAGGAATAGTGATAATCCCGAATTCCTACATTCCACAAATCCAATTCGCAACCACTGCTCCTTGAAGTTAAATCTTCATGCAGCTCTAAAGAAACGTCATCCACCATCCGGGTGGACTTCAAATACTCGCTCAGAGCGTCCACACACATTATATACCTTCAATAGATTTGAAGTAAACAACTCCACACGCCACTAGGCCCAAAGCCTCAGGGTCTCCAATAATCCCAAGAATCTAAACTTAGATTCTTTAAACATAAGCTCTTGGATTTCCTTAACCAAGTATCACACTCAATTTATCAGATTCCGATGCTCAAAATCATATCTCTCACCGAGAATCATCCCATAGGTCCAAATTCCAAAATGATAGGCTAGACGCTCTACACACTTGCACAAAATCCAAGGTGTACTTGTGCGAAGATTTTCTCAATCCAAATCAAGTGAATAGTTACTCCTATTCACAACCTCTCGACAATCACCACGTCTAGCTTAAAAGCGAGACAATCCAATCCCAGAACCTCCGGTAATCATCCTTTCTCCATACAAGGTAGATAGTCTTTACTTAGCATATCACATAAGCCTTGCCATCACAAGCACAACTTGTCGGTTCTACCGTCAAGACACTTTTTGACAGTCTACTAGAAAATCATCAATCACTACACTCTTGGTCTCAATTGCACCATTTACCATTCGAGATCAAGGCTAGCTCCTGTGATTCGATCCAAAGGATAGATACCACATCATATTACTCATCTCATCGATATCTCTAGAACACCAGCCTCTAATCTGTTTTCACAGCTTCGACTCATTTCCTTGAGTATAGAGATATCTCCAAACATTAAGATCTGGGTGCACTTCACACCACTAACAATACATAAACTTGCCACATTTTCCAAGCAAATACCATGGCAATCATTTCCAAATCACAATTTGGCAAATCCTCTTGCATTCTCTCAATTGCTGAAAGGTCAATACTACCTTTCCATTTTACACCAAAGTGCAACTCAATCCGTAGAGAGAAACACAACTACAAAACAAAAAGCCCACCTTCGGGGTAACCAAGGTTGGCGGTCATCGACCACACCAACGGTTCCAAGAAACTCCTCTCACACATATCATTCCAAAGGTTTAATCCCTTAATGTGTGAGTCCAGAAAAGGGAGTAGATAACTAGGTAATCTCTCCACCAATATCCATAACATCCAATCAAACTAGAAAGTTTGAACTTCGATCACATCCGCTTGTCTCAATCCACTATGGATGGTTGATTTCCTTGGGATCTCCAATCATAACCACTTTGGCATCAACTGCCAAGGGACGCTAGTCCTCACAACCAGATCAGCACGCCTTCCATCTGAAGCACTTGCAATCCTCATCCAAAGGAATCTTCATGGTCTTCATCACCTCTCGACTTCCAACTCGTAGTCGATGTGCACAGGGACCAAGATACCCAAAAGGGCCAAACATCACAACACACAAGAGCATCAGCCAGCTCAAACGACATCACGACAATTTCGTAATGTCTACTCTGAGTAAACAAGTTACCCTCGGTCCAAACTCAAACTCATCTCAACGAGAGTAGTACTCAGATTGCAACTACCCTCGAATAAAACTAGAATTCATGGAGCTCGATCAAACAGATCAACAGATCTCAACTACGGGTGCATATCCTGATCGTAACCCTACCGAGTTCACGATAGTCGACTCACAGTCGAAATGACCCGTCCACATAAAACAAACGAGATCTACACTCCACAAGGAGAAACACAAGACAAAAGAGGTCTCCAGACCAAGCCTTCAATTCTCACAACATAACCGGGATTGCACAAGCAACTCCCTTACAAGAGACATCCTCGCTTTTGAGGATTTCTCTCAACACTCACCAGAGGTGCTGGCCTAAAGGCCACGCGCCCACTCAGCCAACAACCAGGCTTGGGCAGGTGAAACAAGCATCGCAATTAGCGAACCTCCAAGCCCTCAGAGAACACTATTTTGTGTCCAAGATCCCAAAGCACTACAGCTCGGCTCACACACTCATCGGCAATCAGATAGCCGAAGAGCCAGCACAAGTTCAAATTAGAACTATACGCTCTCAGCCAAATAAAGCCAATCGCTCCGTTGGCGCACAAAACATCCCAAACTAACGGAGTACAAGAACAGTACTCACAAGTCCAAGCGATCAGGACCAACTCATCAGCAAGCATCCAGGAATAAGTTCCCTGCCAAGCATTCGGCAAACAGCCGATCCAAAGCCACAATCATAACAAACCACAACAAGCTCCAATACTACGAGCTGCGACAACCTCCATTATCGCTGCATCATCCTCTGCCTGTCAAATAGACATGCATTCACCCGGTGCCAACCGCACGAAGTCGATCTCAATATCGTCGACATTAAACTCCTCAAACACTCCAACTGGAAATGGCCCACCTGGCCACGAAGAGAGCACTAGCCTCAACTCCAAGAGTATCATCGGGCACTCGCGGCTCCACCGCTCACACGTCACAATAGTTGATGACGATTTGACGTCCCATTAACATCCTGCTAAAGGTCCACCTTCTCGAGGTCAATTTCTCCTGGATCACTTGATTGTCCTCTTACAATAATCTTGCCACTCATAGTAGCTTCTTTTGCCGTCCCAACGGTCTCCACGTCTCTCGTCCTTATCAAGGTGCGATCCGCATTCTCATAACACTTCTTGAGGTCGACTGCCAACTGGATTGACAAATCCTCCAGTTGCTTAATCCTCTCGTCTGCCGGCGCAAAGCCTCAACTTGGAGTAACATCATAATGATCGCCGCTCCACCACACTCGCTGAATTTACCAGTTGTTCTTTCAACTTTAATGTCTCACCAAATCCGGAGGATGCAAAAATCTTGTTCTCGGCTACCTCGGCCGCCATCGAGTGCGTCGATCACCACTCAAGCTGCAACAAGCAAAACATGCGCAGGTGAAACACCCCACGCCAACGCATCCCCACACAAGACTATAACCCCAATCATGCGAAAGTAATGAAGTGGACTCCCACTATTCCCCGATGTCACGTTGTCGGCCGCCAACGTGACCCTCCAAGGGTATAGAAGTGGTTCACTCCGATCTAACTCCAACAAGTTTGGAGCTTTTAGAAACGACCCAATCATAATACTTTCGCCAATATGTCACAAGAGATCCCGTCTCTCACGTTCCTATTCCTTATCGTCCAACCTGCCTAAGGTTTGCTAGGTCCACTATGACTCAACCCTAGGCTCTGATACCACAATAATCTGTCACGCCCCGGGCCCTCGTGGGAGCCTACCAGGCACGTGCACAGACCCGCCGTGTACCTCAAACAACACAATGTACACAAGGCGTCTATGCTAAAAAAATAATCAAGTAGGATGAAGAATACATCCTAACAAGGTAATCAGAGCGAGAACATATGTCTACAACTAAAATAAAATTAACACAGCTAAAATCTCAAGATATACAATAACATTATACATCTTATCAACTAGTAGGTCAATCAACCATCAACAAACTATACATCTTTCATTCAAAATACAATGAAAGGAAACCCATGGTATGCCTACAACAACGAAACCGTAGAGGCTCTAGCTAGCTGCTAACCCCTCGCCGCGATCCCAAGCCTCTCCTGCTGCGGAAGGCTCTGAAAAACCCAACAACAATGGGGGTGAGAACTATTATCAATAGTTCCCAGTGGGTAAGCCGCCGAGAGTGGCGAATTACACCGCTAGGTCAACTGAGGCAAGATAGTATACTGAAACATAAAGCATAAAACATAAAATGCTAAACAGATAGTTCTACAACTATCTTGCCTCCAATAAAATAAATCATCTACATGAACATGAACATGCTCTAATGTCATAAGTTCAACATTTAATCACATCATTTTACATGCATGTCAAATTTATGCTATGTTTAAAGGTTAAAAGAATCTTTCTATTCTTATCATCACAATATCATGCCTCTATACTAATCATCATGAGTATAGGTCTAATGCTATTATGGATGCCAATATATGTAGTGACTAACTAATATGTCCAACTACAATGAATGCATCCCAACAGTGTCAAGCTAAGTAATGCCACAATGTGCTACTCACTACTATGTCCATACACTACAACTATATGCATCAAGCAACCAATATACTATGTCCAGTTTACTTAGCTTTTACCCAATCCACAAGGGACTTACACAAGGTAACGTCCCGGCTTGTGCCGTGCCTAATGGCCCCGTGGTAGTCAACATTCTCTCGCAAGAATGAGACTCTCCCCCAACGGCGATCCACTTCGGCGCCCAAACCTGCACGGGCGACCAAGGTCGCAAGGCTAACTCCGGAGTGCCGGCTTGTAGGGAGCGACCCTCACAAGCATGTGCGAATGAGCACAAATGGCCAACAAGCATAATCAACTGCATAAGTGTCACGTTCATCATGTCTAAAAACATGGAATGCCAAGTAGTGACTAAGAGTCCAACACTATGTCATAATGTCCACCTAGTTATTCACCTAAGTGAAAAGTCATATGTTCAACCTCACACTATGTCGAAATATGTCACATTATGTTTACTACATTCAATAGCCAACATGCTAAATGTCAACACTATCATGTTGTTCTCAATATGTCCGTTGGTAAGTCCCTACCCATATGTCCATGTCTCTAACATGTAGATGTTCATTTCTTGTTTACTAAGTTCATAAACCATGCATTATACTAATGCCATAAATCATGCATTCTACCAATGCCCAATCCGTGCATTCTACGATGCCATATGTCATGCATTCTCTAATGCTATAATCCATGCATTCTACAAATGCCATATGTCATGCATTCTACGATGCCAACGAGTCCATATTCATGCAAGTGTTTAATTAACCAAATGGACTCATGTTAAACCAATTATAATATCAAATGCAAATAGTATCCCTTTCCTCATGTCTTAAACATGGAATCAATCCACGACCAAAAGGTCGAGCCAAAGCCAACGATGCCCGTCAAAGTTGCCCACCTAAATGAGGTGCAACAACTTATCCTGCATATATCAAATCCTCTCTTTTCCCTATACAAACATACATATATTGCATTTGCCATAATTCCTCTTTTCTCTATACAAGCATACTTTGGTATGCAAGAGAGTTCACTAGTCCACCACTCAAGTGGTGTCTCAGATGATGCTCATCCCTAGCATGCATAGTATACTTAGCATTTCCTAATGCGTCATTACACTAATAGTGCCAATACCCTAGCATGCATAATATTCTCATAATGCCATACTATATGAAATATGCATTTTCATAAACAACTTGCATGTCTCATGCAATCACAATTATCATCATGCCATAATTAACATAATTATGCATCTAATTAATCCTATAACAAGATAGGAGACATAGGGGGAGTTCACCCATTTCGGTGAGGTCAAACCCACCGGAAACCCGTCGAAACCTCGCAGTACTTCGAAACGAAGTTGTCCCCCGAGCTTCTCATACCCTAAGATAATTTTCCAAGGGGTTAGGGGCATCGAACAAGCAATTTCGAAAACCACCAAAAATCAATGAGGTAAAAGGGTGAAAATTACCTTGAGCAAGTAAAACTTGTTCTAGGTCCAAATTGAGGTTAGAGATCATCAAATCCAACCTACAACAACGTTCTACACCCATCAATTCCACCTCAAGAGCTCTCATTCAAGAAACCCCAAATAAAACCCTAATTTTTAAGAAACTAGGTTTTCTAAGCAAATCTCATGCAAAACACAATTAGAGGTTGTAAAAGGGTTTACTAACCTCAAATCAAGCTTCCACTCAAGCTCACACAAGCTAGGGTTGAAGATCCATCCTCCAACAAGCTCATCTCCTCAGCCCCGAGCTCCCTCCAAGCCTAGGAGTCCACCTCCATGGGAAAAATGGAGAGAAAGGAGATCAAAACCAAGATCTAGGGGTTGGGGGAAGAGAAAATCTAGAGAGAGAGAGAGGGAAACCCTACCTCAACTCCTTCTCCTCCATTCTCAGCCAACACAACAAGAGAGGGGTGAAGGGGTACTTAAACCCAAGCAACAAAATCCAACTAGGCCCCTCAAAAAGCCCAAATTGCAAAACTGCTCAAAAAATGCATTCTGCAGCACTGTATACCGGTATGCGCATGTGTATACCGGTATACTGTGCAAAATTTGCAAAATCCGAGCCTCGGCCAGCAAACTGCGCAATCACATACCGGTATGCCAATTCCAGTACCGGTATGCAGTGCATTCCGGTATGCCAATTCCAGTACCCGAATGCAGTGCAAATTCTGCACTTTATGCAGAATTTGCTCTCCGGAGTCCGTTTTCGCCCTTTTTAAGCCACGAAAACACCTCAAAGCTCACCAAACTCAACCCAAAACTCCAGAATAGTACAAGCCACTATTCTCACACTAGAACTCCGCAATTTGCAAAAGTTCAGTGTACTACAGTTCCGGTGTCGAAATCGGCACTTCCGGGAACCCAGATCAGAACGATCATCCGCGAATGATCGTTTTGATGTTCGATCTTGTGCTCGCTGCCAAGACCACCCAAATGGATGTGTTTTGGGGCAGCGGTTGACTCGTGGATCGAGCCGGTATCTTTCGAGACTGTCCGTGTGTCCCGGGGACGTCCCGGTGTGATTTCGGGACTTTCGACACTGTTTGGAGATCGGTTTTGGGAAACCGAGTCTCGGGATTTTGGGAGTGTGTGCATGTGTCTTCTGATTGAGTTGTTTGAGGCTTGTCCCTGACTCGGTGGACCTATCGTATGTCCGGTTGATTCGTAGCGCGTTCCGGATTCCGACGCGATCGTTACAAGTGGGTACTTCGACCCGAAGTTGGTCTAGTGGTGCATGCTCGGTGACATTCCTTTCTACCCTTTCGTTTTCAGTTCCGCATATATATATGAGATGAGTTGAGCCGGCACCTTGAGATCTTTACTTTACTCTACTTGCATTCCTTATATGTTCTAGCAGTAGAGTGGACATGATTGCATCAGTATCTGACAGGATATATTCTCGTGACCTTCTTGGTCGGTTTCTTAACACGGTTGTCTGATGACCTATACGGTCGGTATACCCAGAGGGGTGGATTATTGGCTGGTTGCCAACGGTTATTGGTCATACTTGCATCGATCGCCATTACTCTTGCGCATTTCACGAACACCAGCGGTTGATCCCCGCAAGAGGGTGTTCTTTTCCGAAAAAGTGGTCGTACGTCCGACCCGTGAGCTCAGTGGGGCACTTATATGCTGGCAGAGTAGGAGTGGCATGGGCCTGAGGTCTGCGGACCGTTATGGCATGTTTAGATTGGTTATATTTGTTGTATTCATTTGTTGATGCATTACATTTACAGTAGCAGTAGTATATTTGTTTCGTTCCCTACTTACTTGCATTGCTACTGTATTATCTTCCTTTCAGTTTTCTGTCTGCCAGTGTGTGCCCGGCCTTCGTCGGCTTGCGATACCCACTGGGAGGGAGAGACATGTTTACATGTTCTCATCCCCCCACCACCATTTTTGTAGTACACTGAACTTTTGCAAACTGCGGAGTTCTAGTGTGAGAATAGTGGCTTGTACTATTCTGGAGTTTTGGGTTGAGTTTGGTGAGCTTCGGAGTGTTTTCGGGACTTGAAAAGTGCGAAAACGGACTCCGGGAGTCAAAATCTACAAAAGTGCAGATTTTGCATTGCATACCGGTATCTGGTTAGGTATACCGGAATCCAGTGAAGAACTGGATTACGCAGCTCTCGGCTTCTGCGGAATGCGGCAGCAGATACCGGAATACACTGTATACCGGTATCTGGTCTAAGCATACCGGAATTCCGTTGCGCAGACCGCTTGGCCGAGGCTCGGTTTGCGGGATTTTTGGTGGGATACCGGTATGCCCATGCGCATACCGGTATACAATGCTGCAGAATGCATTTTTGTGCAGTTTTGCAATTTTGGCTTTTTGAGGGGCCTAGTTGGATTTTGTTACATTGGGTTAAGTACCCCTTCACCCCCTCTCTTGTTGTGGTGTTGGCTGAGGTTGGAGAAGGAAGGAGGTAGGTTTTCCCTCTCTCTCTCTCTAGAATTTCTTGCTCCTAACCTCTCTTGATCATGTTTTGATCTCCTCTCTCTCCATTTTCTTCATGGAGGAGTACTCCTTGGCTTGGAGGGAGCTCGGGGCTGAGGAAAGAAGCTTGTTGGTGGGCTTAGCTTCAACCCTAGCTTGTGTAAGCCCGGTTGGAGGCTTGTTTTGAGGTTAGTAAACTCTCTTATAACCTCTATTTGTGATTTTTGCATGAGATTTGCTTAGAAACCTAGTTTCTTGGAAATTAGGGTTTGATTTAGGGTTTCGTGATTGTGAGCCCTTGAGGTGGAATTGATGGGTGTTGAATGTTGTGTTAGGTTGGATTTGAGGCCTCCTAACTCTATTTTGGACTTTGGACAAGAAATTCTTGGTCTAAGGTATTTTCACCCTTTTTCCCTTTGTTGTATGTCGTTTTTCGATTTTGGTTGTTCGATGTTCTAACCCCATAGGGATCTCCTTTAGGGCGCTAGAAATCGAGGAGACAACTTCGTTTCGAAGTACTGCGAGGTTCCGACGGATTTCCGGTGGGTTTGACCTCACCGAAATGGGTGAACTCCCCCTATGTCTCCTATCTTGTTATAGGATTAATTAGATGCATAATTATGGTAATTATGGCATGATAATAATTGTGATTGCATGAAACATATATGTTGTATATGAAAAGTGCATATTTCATCTAGTATGGCATTATGAGGATATTATGCATGCTAGAGTATTTGTGCTAGTAGTGAAATGATGCATTATGAAATGCTAACTAGCTTATGCATGTTAGAAAAGAGCATCATAGGAGACACTACTTGGTTGTTGATTTAGTGTTTTCTCTTGTATACTAGGGTATACTTGTATAGAGAAAAGAGAAGTTATGGCAAATGCATGATAAGTTGTTGCACCTCATCTAGGTGAGCAACTTTGACGGGCATTGTGGCCTTGGACTCGACCATTTGGTCGTGGATTGATTCCATGTTTAAGACATGAGGGAAGGGATTTTATTTGCATTGATATCAAAATTGATTAAGCACTTGCATGATGGTTTCATACTCTAGATGTAGAGGTTGTTGTAGCTTATATATAGCATGATTATGGACTTGTTTTGGCATTGTAGAATGCATGGACCTCGGCATTAGAATAATGCATGATTTTGGCATTTGTAGAATGCGTAATATGTAGCATTAGAAGAATGCATGATTATGAACTTAGTAAACAAAGAGATGAACATCTACATGTTAGAGACATGGACATATTGGTAGGGATATACCATCGAACATTGAGAACAACATGATAGTGTTGACATTTAGCATATTGGCTATTGAATGTATTAAACATAAAGTGATATGTTTTTGACATAACGTGAGATTAAAACGTATGGTATTATTACGGTTGATTTGTTGCTTGTTCGCCACTATGCTCGTTTACACATGCTTGTGAGGGTCGCTCCCTACAAGCCAGCACTCCGGAGATGGCTAGCGACAGTTATTTCGCCCCTGTGTTTGAGAGAGCGCCGAAATGGAACCGCCGTGGGCGAGGCTCACCCTTAGCGTGAGGGTGGTGACTACCACGGAGCCATTAGGCACGGCACAAGTGAACATCCCGCTATTGTATTATCTTATGATTACACGGTTATGGTGTATGCAAGGTGAATACTCATATGGTAAAAAGGTTATTTTAACCAGAACGTGACATTTGACACCCTAATCAATTGTGGCATTACATGTAGTGAATATAACCTTCATATTGTTGAGAACAAGTCACTTAGTTCATACATGTAGAAGCAAATTGATTATACATTACATACTTGTAGTGGAGACAAGTCATTATGTATTAGTAAACTTGACATATAGTAAGTTTATGACACTAGAGCTTATGTAATTGAACATGGCATTAATTTGACATGCATGTAAATGATGTAATTAATTGTTGAGTATTTGACATTAGAACATGTTCATGTTCATGTAGATTGTTTAGTCATTGGAGGCAAGATAGATATAGAACTACTTGTTTAGTTTTATGTTATTTGCTTTATGTTTAAATTTTAACTATCTTGCCTCAGTTGACCTAGCGGTGTAATTCGCCACTCTCGGCGGCTTACCCACTGGGAACTATTGATAATAGTTCTCACCCCCATTGTTGTTGGGTTTTTCAGAGCCTTCCGCAGCAGGAGAGGCTTGGGATCGCGGCGAGGAGTTAGCAGCTAGCTAGAGCCTCTACGGTGTTGTTGTAGGCATACCATGGGTTTTCCTTTCATTGTATGTTGAATGAAAGATGTATAGATTTGTTGTCTGATCTACTAGTTGAAAAGATGTATAATGTTATTGTATATCTTGAGATTTTAGTTATGTGGATTTTGTTTTAGATGTAGAACTATGTTCTCGCTCTGATTACCTTGTTAGGATGTATTCTTTATCCTTCTTGATGGTTGTTAGCATAGACGCCTTGTGTACATTGTGTTGTTTGAGGTACACGGCGGGTCTGTGCACGTGCCTGGTAGGCTCCCGCGAGGGCCCGGGGCGTGACAGATTATAGTGGTATCAGAGCCTAGGGTTGAGTCATAGTGGACCTAGTAAACCTTAGGCAGGTTGGACGATAAGGAATAGGAACGTGAGAGACGAGATCTCTTATGACATATTGGCGAAAGTATTATGATTGGGTCATTTCTAAAAGCTCCAAACTTGTTGGAGTTAGATCGGAGTGAACCACTTCTATACCCTTGGAGGGTCACGTTGGCGGCCGACAACGTGACATCGGGGAATAGTGGGAGTCCACTTCATTACTTTCGCGTGATTGGGGTTATAGTCTTGTGTGGGGATGCGTTGGCGTGGGGTGTTTCACCTGCGCATGTTTTGCTTGTTGCAGCTTGAGTAGTGATAGACGCACTCGATGGCGGCCGAGGCAGCCGATACGGAAACCCTGCATCCTCTGGATTTGGTGAGACCCTGAAGTTGAGAGAACAACTGGCAAATTCAGTGAGTGTGGCGGAGCGGCGATCAATTATGATGTTACTCCAAGTTGAGGCTTTGTGCCGGCAGACGAGAGGATTAAGCGACTGGAAGACTTGATGATCCAGTGGCAGTCGACCTCAGGAAATGTTATGAGAATGCGGATCGTACCTTGATAAGGACGAGAGACGTGGAGACCGTTGGGACGGCAAAAGAAGCTACTATGAGTGGCAAGATTATTGTAAGAGGACAATCAAGTGATCCAGGAGAAATTGACCTCGAGAAGGTGGACCTTTAACAGGATGTTAATGGGACGTCAAATCGTCATCGACTATTGTGACGTGTGAGCGGTGGAGCCGCGAGTGCTTGATGATGCCTTTGGAGTAGGGGCAAGTGCTCTCTTCGTGGCCAGGTGGGCCATTCCCAGTTGGAGTGTCGAGGAGATTAGTGTCGACAATATTGGGATCGACTTCGTGCGGTTTGCACCGGATGAATGCGTGTCTGTTTGACGGGCGGATGATGATGCAGCGACGATGGAGGTTGTCGCAGCTCGTAGTATTGGAGCTTGTTTGTTGTCTGTTATGATTGTAGCTTTGGATCGGCTGCTTGCCGAATGCTTGGCAGGGAACTTATTCCTGGATGCTTGCTGATGAGTGGTCCTGAGTGTTTGGGCTTGTGAGTACTGTTCCTGTACTCCGCTAGTTTTGGATGTTTTGTGCGCCAACGAAGTGATTGGCTTTATGTGGCTGAGAGCGTTTAGTTCTAATTTGAACTTGGGCTGGCTCTTCGGCTATTTGATTGCCGATGAGTGTGTGAGCCGAACAGTAGTGCTTTGGGATCTTGGACACGAAATAGTGTTTTCAGAGGGCGTGAAAATTCGTTAATTGCGACGATTGTTTCACCCGCCCAAGCCTGGTTGTTGGCTGAGTGGGCGCGTGGCCTTTAGGCCAGCACCCTTGGTGAGTGTTGAGAATCCTCAAAAGCGAGGATGTCTCTTGTGAGGGAGTTGCCTGTGCAATCCCGGTTGTGTTGTGAGAGTTGAAGGCTTGGTCTGGAGACCTCTTTTGCCTTGTGTTTCCTCTTGTGGAGTGTAGATCTCGTTTATTTTGAGCGGATGGGTCATTTCGACTGCGAGTCGACTATCGTGAGCTCGATAGGGTCACGATCAAGGATATGCACCCGTAGTTGAGATCTGTTGATCTGTTTGATCAAGCTCCAGGGATTCTGGTTTTACTCGAGGGTAGTTGCAATCTGAGTACTACTCTCGTTGAGATGAATTTGAGTTTGGACCGAGGGTAACTTGTTTACTCGGTGTAGACATTACGAAATTGTCGTGGTGTCGTTTGAGCTGGCTGATGCTCTTGTGTGTTGTGATGTTTGGCCCTTTTGGGTATCTTGGTCCCTGTGCACATCGACTACGAGTTGGAAGTCGAGAGGTGATGAAGACCATGAAGACTCCTTTGGATGAGGATTGCAAGTGCTTCAGATGGAAGGCGTGCTGATCTGGTTGTGAGGACTAGCACCCCTTGGCAGATGATGCCAAAGTGGTTATGAGTGGAGATCTCAAGGAAACCAAACTATTCATAGTGGATTGAGACAAGCGGATGTGATCGAAGTTCAAACTTCCTAGTTTGATTGGATGTTATGGATATTGGTGGAGAGATTACTTAGTTATCTACTCCCTTTTCTGGACTCACACATTAAGGGATTAAACCTTTGGAATGATATGTGTGAGAGGAGTTTCTTGAAACTGTTGGTGTGGTCGACGACCGCCAACCTTGATTACCCCGAAGGTGGGCTTTTCGTTTTGTAGTTGTGTTTCCCTCTACGGATTAAGTTGCACCTTGGTGTAAAATAGAAAGGTAGGGTTAACCTTTCAGCAAGTGAGAGAATGCAAGAGGATTTGCCAAATTGCGATTGGAAATGATTGCCATGATATTTGCTTGGAAAATGTGGCAAGTTTATGTATTGTTAGTGGTGTGAAGAGCACCCAGATCTTAATATTTGGAGATATCTCTATACTCAAGGAAATGAGTCGAAGCTGTGAAAACAGATTAGAGGCTAGTGTTCTAGAGATACCGATGAGATGAGTAATATGATGTGGTATCTATCCTTTGGATCGAATCACAGGAGCTAGCCTTGATCTCGAATGGTAAATGGTGCAATTGAGACCAAGAGTGTAGTAATTGATGATTTTCTAGTAGACTGTCAAAAGTGTCTTGATGATGGAATCGACAAGTTGCACCTGTGATGACAGGATTTATGCGATATGCTAAGTAAAGACTATCTACCTTGTAGGGAGAAAGGATGATTACCGGAGGTCCGGAATTGAATTGTCTCGCTTTTAAGCTAGACGTGACGACTGTTGAGAGATTGTGAATAGGAATAACTATTCACCTGAGTTGGATTGAGGAAATTTTCGCACAAGTGTACCTTGGTAAATTGTGCGACTACTTAGAGCGCCTAGCTCTACGGTTTAGGACTTTGAGTAAAACGGATGATTCCCGTTGAGAGATGTGATTTTGGTACTCGAATCAGAGGATCTGATGATGATGCTTGATTAAGGAAATCCAAGAGATTTATGTTTGAGGAATCTAAGTTTCAGATTCTTAGGATTATTTGAGACCCTGAGGCAAATGGGCCTAGTGGCATGTTGAGCTGTTTTACTTCAGATCTACTGAAGGTGTTTGAAGTGTTCGGACGCTCCGAGCGAATATTTGAATTCTTCCCCGATGGTGGATGACGTTTCTTTAGAGCCACGTGAAGATCTAAACTTCAAGGAGGATTATAGTGGATTAGACTTGTGGATTGTAGGGATTCGAGATTGTCACTATTCCTACTACAAGATGCTTCGGAGCGACATCTTGGACGCGATGCATGGTGTGAGAGCTGGAGGCTTCACTGCGAGGACGATGTTCTTATCTCCTCTGATTTTTGATATTTCTTTGTTGTTGTTGATCCGTAGTTTCGCGGACGAAACTCCTTTTTAGGAGGGGAGTATGTAGTACACTGAACTTTTGCAAACTGCGGAGTTCTAGTGTGAGAATAGTGGCTTGTACTATTCTGGAGTTTTGGGTTGAGTTTGGTGAGCTTCGGAGTGTTTTCGGGACTTGAAAAGTGCGAAAACGGACTCCGGGAGTCAAAATCTACAAAAGTGCAGATTTTGCATTGCATACCGGTATCTGGTTAGGTATACCGGAATCCAGTGAAGAACTGGATTACGCAGCTCTCGGCTTCTGCGGAATGCGGCAGCAGATACCGGAATACACTGTATACCGGTATCTGGTCTAAGCATACCGGAATTTCGTTGCGCAGACCGCTTGGCCGAGGCTCGGTTTGCGGGATTTTTGGTGGGATACCGGTATGCCCATGCGCATACCGGTATACAATGCTGCAGAATGCATTTTTGTGCAGTTTTGCAATTTTGGCTTTTTGAGGGGCCTAGTTGGATTTTGTTACATTGGGTTAAGTACCCCTTCACCACACCCCCTCTCTTGTTGTGGTGTTGGCTGAGGTTGGAGAAGGAAGGAGGTAGGTTTTTCCCTCTCTCTCTCTCTAGAATTTCTTGCTCCTAACCTCTCTTGATCATGTTTTGATCTCCTCTCTCTCCATTTTCTTCATGGAGGAGTACTCCTTGGCTTGGAGGGAGCTCGGGGCTGAGGAAAGAAGCTTGTTGGTGGGCTTAGCTTCAACCCTAGCTTGTGTAAGCCCGGTTGGAGGCTTGTTTTGAGGTTAGTAAGCTCTCTTACAACCTCTATTTGTGATTTTTGTATGAGATTTGCTTAGAAACCTAGTTTCTTGGAAATTAGGGTTTGATTTAGGGTTTCGTGATTGTGAGCCCTTGAGGTGGAATTGATGGGTGTTGAATGTTGTGTTAGGTTGGATTTGAGGCCTCCTAACTCTATTTTGGACTTTGGACAAGAAATTCTTGGTCTAAGGTATTTTCACCCTTTTTCCCTTTGTTGTATGTCGTTTTTCGATTTTGGTTGTTCGATGTTCTAACCCCATAGGGATCTCCTTTAGGGCGCTAGAAATCGAGGAGACAACTTCGTTTCGAAGTACTGCGAGGTTCCGACGGATTTCCGGTGGGTTTGACCTCACCGAAATGGGTGAACTCCCCCTATGTCTCCTATCTTGTTATAGGATTAATTAGATGCATAATTATGGTAATTATGGCATGATGATAATTGTGATTGCATGAAACATATATGTTGTATATGAAAAGTGCATATTTCATCTAGTATGGCATTATGAGGATACTATGCATGCTAGAGTATTTGTGCTAGTAGTGAAATGATGCATTATGAAATGCTAACTAGCTTATGCATGTTAGAAAAGAGCATCATAGGAGACACTACTTGGTTGTTGATTTAGTGTTTTCTCTTGTATACTAGGGTATACTTGTATAGAGAAAAGAGAAGTTATGGCAAATGCATGATAAGTTGTTGCACCTCATCTAGGTGAGCAACTTTGACGGGCATTGTGGCCTTGGACTCGACCATTTGGTCGTGGATTGATTCCATGTTTAAGACATGAGGGAAGGGATTTTATTTGCATTGATATCAAAATTGATTAAGCACTTGCATGATGGTTTCATACTCTAGATGTAGAGGTTGTTGTAGCTTATATATAGCATGATTATGGACTTGTTTTGGCATTGTAGAATGCATGGACCTCGGCATTAGAATAATGCATGATTTTGGCATTTGTAGAATGCGTAATATGTAGCATTAGAAGAAATGCATGATTATGAACTTAGTAAACAAAGAGATGAACATCTACATGTTAGAGACATGGACATATTGGTAGGGATATACCATCGAACATTGAGAACAACATGATAGTGTTGACATTTAGCATATTGGCTATTGAATGTATTAAACATAAAGTGATATGTTTTTGACATAACGTGAGATTAAAACGTATGGTATTATTACGGTTGATTTGTTGCTTGTTCGCCACTATGCTCGTTTACACATGCTTGTGAGGGTCGCTCCCTACAAGCCAGCACTCCGGAGATGGCTAGCGACAGTTATTTCGCCCCTGTGTTTGAGAGAGCGCCGAAATGGAACCGCCGTGGGCGAGGCTCACCCTTAGCGTGAGGGTGGTGACTACCACGGAGCCATTAGGCACGGCACAAGTGAACATCCCGCTATTGTATTATCTTATGATTACACGGTTATGGTGTATGCAAGGTGAATACTCATATGGTAAAAATGTTATTTTAACCAGAACGTGACATTTGACACCCTAATCAATTGTGGCATTACATGTAGTGAATATAACCTTCATATTGTTGAGAACAAGTCACTTAGTTCATACATGTAGAAGCAAATTGATTATACATTACATACTTGTAGTGGAGACAAGTCATTATGTATTAGTAAACTTGACATATAGTAAGTTTATGACACTAGAGCTTATGTAATTGAACATGGCATTAATTTGACATGCATGTAAATGATGTAATTAATTGTTGAGTATTTGACATTAGAACATGTTCATGTTCATGTAGATTGTTTAGTCATTGGAGGCAAGATAGATGTAGAACTACTTGTTTAGTTTTATGTTATTTGCTTTATGTTTAAATTTTAACTATCTTGCCTCAGTTGACCTAGCGGTGTAATTCGCCACTCTCGGCGGCTTACCCACTGGGAACTATTGATAATAGTTCTCACCCCCATTGTTGTTGGGTTTTTCAGAGCCTTCCGCAGCAGGAGAGGCTTGGGATCGCGGCGAGGAGTTAGCAGCTAGCTAGAGCCTCTACGGTGTTGTTGTAGGCATACCATGGGTTTTCCTTTCATTGTATGTTGAATGAAAGATGTATAGATTTGTTGTCTGATCTACTAGTTGAAAAGATGTATAATGTTATTGTATATCTTGAGATTTTAGTTATGTGGATTTTGTTTTAGATGTAGAACTATGTTCTCGCTCTGATTACCTTGTTAGGATGTATTCTTTATCCTTCTTGATGGTTGTTAGCATAGACGCCTTGTGTACATTGTGTTGTTTGAGGTACACGGCGGGTCTGTGCACGTGCCTGGTAGGCTCCCGCGAGGGCCCGGGGCGTGACAATTTTTTAGGTGACTTGGGAGGTGGGAGTCGGGACGGTGCGTGAGGCGCGGTGGACGATCGATCTTTCGGTCCCGATTAGTATAGTTGGTTTAGTCCCTTCCCCTTTACTTTCATGCACTTAGACTTATTGTGGTTCAGTGGTTATTATTTTCTTAACACCGTACGAATGTTTTAATAAATGACTCATAATGGTTTTATTGGATTTGCAAATGATGTATCCTACCCTTCGAGGTAGCTCGTTTTCAAATAGAAAGGCTTTCAAGTGAATTTCGTTCTTTTGGCTACTAGTGTTTCAAAATGAGGTTGTGTGGGGAACAATTTTAAAAGATTTTGTGAATTCTCTTTAATGCTTATTAGAGTTCAAAATCAAAGCTTTCGGGTAGGAAGCATTTTTAATAGGATGTCTGTTGTACTGTGCATCGCATCATCCTTCGCCTAAGGAATGCTTAGAGGCATATAGGGATAGCTGAATGCAAGTATTCAAATAATTGTATATGTAGATTGGTGAATGAAAGTGTGATTGTGATCCTGTTGTATGTTGATGGTACGCCGTGCAAATATAGGGGAGACTCTGTCCGCATAGACAGAGGAACCTGTATTTTTGGCGGGTCTGTACGCCGTGCGGGCTAGGCTTGTAAAAAAAAAAAAAAATATGACCCGTTTTCCGCAATCAACTAGCCCGGGGTGTGACATAAATCTAGTATGATTATTCTCTGATAACCATGTTAGGATTGTTATTATTCCTTTCATTGTATACTTGTTGTAGACGCCTCGTGTGCACTGGGGCGCCTTGTGTACACGGCGGGGTCTGTGCACGCGCCCGGGTGTGCTTCCGCTTGGGCCCCGGGGCGTGACAATTATCTTATAAAGATGTTCTTAACAGATATGCAAGCGAGTATTATAATAATTGCCCTTCTAGTGAGGTTTGGAAGAAAATTGAAATAATTTTAAAATTTTTAGAGTCATTTCTGTTATAACTTTATCAGAAAATTAGGATCGTACCTTCTGCCATGATTTTGATTTCTTTACCAGAATTGTCGTCGACGATTCTCGCTTGTGGTTCGTCCTCGTTCGCGATCTGCAAAACAGCGGGACGTTTCGAGTCTAATTCTCTTATCCCCGAAGATGGAGCCGTCACAGGTATTTGGATTAGGGTTTTGACCGGGACTCCCGTATGTTGTATTTATATACAACTTAATGTAAGGATGTTAAATCACGTCCGTCCATCAAGGACGTGTCCATATACATCCTAACCGTAAGATCTAATATATCTTTATAGATCGACTTAAATAGATTGACTGTATTTTTATGGATCGACTTGAATAAATCACGTAGGCCACATCCAACATTCTCCCACTTGGCCTAGTGATATATTCATTACCATATAGCCGAAACAAAACTTTATTAGGTACCAACTAAATTATACAGTCAAGATCTCCCACTCGATTAAGAAATCGTAATACTTTGATCATAGCGGTTATGTCCCAAAAGATGAACACTCCCTTCCATGTATCAAAAGCATGTATCTCTTAATCAAATAACTTTATGAGTCACAACCGTATGAACTTATTATAAGTTCAACTCAGAGTCCCTCTTTAGTGCACAATAATACCTTAATGTACAAAAATAACTTTATGCGCATGTGCAAAAATCAAAATATATTCTTATCCAATAGAATAGTCATTAAAGTCTTTATACAAGAAGAAAACACTTAAACTTTAATGGACTCAAGATACCCATATGATGAACATGATCCTTGAACTTGATTGCCGGCAATGCTTTAGTCATAGGATCAGTGATCATCAGCTCAGTCCCAATGTGTTAAATATCCTCATTCTTCTTGTCATATTCTTTCACAGCAAGATACTTTATATCGATATGTTTGCTGCGATCTGTAATTCTACTATTCTTGGCAAAGAACACTGCAGTAGAATTGTCGCAATAAATCCTGATTGGCCTTGCAACAAAATCGACAACTCTTAAACCTGAGACAAAATTTCTCAGCCATAAAGCCTGTGACGATGCCTCGTAGCAAGCGATGAACTCTGCCTCCATAGTGGATGTAGCAACTGTATCTTGCTTAGTGCTTCTCCAAGATATAGCACCCTGAGCAAGGAGAAAAATATATCCTGATGTGGACTTTCTAGAATCCACACATCCAGCAAAATCAGAGTCCGTATATCCAACCACCTCAAGATGATCAGAATGTCTGTAGGTGAGCATATAGTCCTTTGTTCCTTGTAAATATCTCATAACCTTCTTTGCAGCTTTCCAATGATCAAGGCCAGGGTTGCTCTGGTATCTACCCAGCATCCCTACTGCATGAGCTATATCAGGTCTAGTACAGACCTGCACATACATCAAGCTCCCTACTATAGAGGCATAGGGTATGCTCTTCATATGTTCTCGTTCCAAATCATTCAGTGGGCACTGATTCTGATTGAATCTGTCACCTTTTATAATAGGCGCAGCTGTAGGTGCACAATTTGCCATATTAAATCTTTCTAGAACTCTTTTGATGTATGCTTTCTGAGATAGACCCAAAATTCTTTGAGATCTATTTCTGTGAATTTTTATGCCAATGACATAAGAAGCTTCACCCATATCCTTCATCTCAAAGTTCTTAGAAAGAAAAACTTTAGTCTCTTTGAGCAAACTTAAATCACTACTTGCAAGCAGAATATCATCCACATACAGGACTAAAAAAATGTACTTACTCCCACAACCTTAAGGTATATACACTGATCCACAATATTTTCTACGAAACCGAATGTAGTAATTACATTATGAAACTTGATATACCACTGGCGGGAGGCCTGTTTGAGTCCGTATATAGATTTCTTTAGTCTGCAAACAAGGTGACTATTTTTATCTGTGCTAAAACCTTCGGGCTGTTGCATATAGACTATCTCCTCTATATCCCCATTTAGGAATGCCGTTTTCACATCCATCTGATGTAGCTCTAAATCAAAATGAGCTACCAAAGCCATGATAATTCTTAATGAATCCTTCTTTGATACCGGAGAGAAGGTTTCGTGGTAATCAATGCCTTCCTTTTGAGTGAAACCTTTGGCAACAAGTCTGGCCTTATATCGTTCTATGTTACCCAAAGAGTCCCTTTTGGTCTTGAAGACCCATTTACAGCCAACGGCTTTGACTCCTTGTGGTAACTCAACGAGATCCCAAACTTTATTATCCGCCATAGATTTCATCTCTTCCTTCATGGCATCATACCAAAGGGAGGATTTATCTCCCTGCATGGCCTCTGAAAACGTCCATAGGTCTTTATGGTGTCCAACATCATAGTCGGACTACTGGAGATAGACTACATAATCACTAGGAATTGCCGATCTCTTTTGCCTTGAGGATCTTCTTAAGCCAACCTCTTCCAGCAGATTTTCATTATTCTGTGCAGCTGGCTCTATAATTGTCTGTTCCTCTTGAAACAGCTCTTCATGGGGAGGTTCAACTGGTTCAGCATTTTCATGCTCCGAAATTAGTTGATCTCCAATATGATCAAATTGATCTCTTGAAAGAACAACTAAATCTTTATCTGTTGATGGATAGCCAGTTGAATCCCTTACTTCCTCAAAATCCATCTTTTGAGGAACGACACTCCCACTAGCTTCAAAGTCCTCAAGAAATTTAGCATTCCTGGCCTCAACTATCCTGGATAGGTGATTTGGACAATAGAACCTGAATCATTTGGAGTTTACCGCATAGCCAATGAAATATCCACTGACTGTTCGAGAGTCCAACTTCTTTATATGTGGATTATAAACCCTCACTTCAGCTGGACATCCCCATACATGCAGATGATTTAAACTAGGTTTCCATCCTTTCCATAACTCAAAAGGTGTTTTGGAAACAGCCTTCGATGGAATCCTATTTAAAACATACACTGCTGTCTTTAGTGCTTCACTCCAAAGAGAAAATGGAAGACAAGAGCCACTAATCATGCTCATTACCATGTCCATGAGCGTCCTATTCCTCCTTTCGGCAACAACATTTTGTTGGGGCGTGCCAGGCATCGTATACTGAGCAATGATACCTTCACCTTCGAGGAATTGAGCAAATGGACCGGCCATCTGACCTTTATCCGTATGTCTTCCATAGTACTCACCCCCTCTGTCAGACCTAACAATCTTTATTTTCTTATTCAATTGTTTCTCTACCTCAACCTTATAAGCTTTGAAAGCATCGAGCGCTTCAGCTTTTTCAAATAAGAGATAGAGATACATGTATCTAGAATGATCATCAATAAATGAGATAAAATATTTCTGACCATTAAAGCAAGGAGTAGGAAAAGGTCCACAGATATCTGTATGTATGATCTCAAGAATTTCAGAACTTCTTCTGGCACCTTTAGTGGTATTTGTGTTGGTATACTTTCCCTTTATGCATTCCACACAAGTACCAAAATCGGTAAAGTCAAGATCTTGTAAGATCTTTTCCTTCACCAATCTCTTTATTCTCTCTAAGGAGATATGAGCCAAACGTTTGTGCCATAAACAAGATGAGTTCTCTTTAAGAATGTTCCTTTTAACACCAATATTAAAATTATTCTCAAAAGATTGACTCAAATTAAATTTGTACAAATCATCTACCAAACAACCATCGCCAACAATGACATTATCGGAGAAGATAGTAAAAGATTCATTTTCAAATAAAAATTTGAAACCTTTATTTCTCAGTTTAGATACAGAAACTAAATTTCTAGAAAACGTAGGAACATAAAAAGTATTCTCAAGTTCAAGTACAAAATCAGTACTAAGTTCTAAAATAAAATTTCCTATGCCTTTAACTTGAGATTCTTTTCCTTCTCCAGTAATTAAAATCTTTTCATTTGGCTTCAATATCCTTAGGTTGTGAAAACCCTGCATGGTATTTGAGATATGTACAGTAGTACCAGAGTCAATCCACCATGTGTTTTTAGGAACATTAACTAAATGAGATTCATAACAAATATAGATAGTTTCATTACCTTTCTTTTCGAGCCAAGCTTTATACTTTAAGCAGTCCCTTTTCATGTGTCCTTTCTTTTTACAGAAGTATCATTGATCCTTTTTGCCAGAATGCTTTATTGGCAATTGAGCTGTCTTCTTGTAATTAGAGGCACCCTTACCTTTTCCCTTTTTGCGCTGAGTCGCCAGATTAACAGATTCTGTTAAAATTTTCGGCTTCTCCTGCTTAAGTCTCTCCTCTTCTTGAACACACATGGTCAATAATTCATTTATTGACCATTCATCCTTATGTGTATTGTAGGAGATTTTAAAGGTCAAACTCAGACGGTAATGAGTTTAAAATTAGGTGGACCAAGAAAGAATCGGAGATCTCAACTTTTAAAGCCTTTAGTTGAGCCGCTATGTTCCGCATCTCCATGATGTGCTCGCGCACACCCTTGGCTCGATTGTACTTAATGCCTAAAAGTCGTTTCATTAGCGTGCTCGCCAGAGTTTTATCGGAGCTGACAAACTGCTCCTCAATGGCCTTTAGGTAATCCTTGGCTTTCTCACATTCCGGAATCGATCCCCTTATGCTTTTTGATACTCTAGACTTTATGAGCATCAAACTTAAGCGGTTGGATCGGTCCCACTTTTCCTGCGCGGATTCCTGCTGTGGAGTCATTGGCCCCACTACTTTAGGCGGTTGATCAACGCGCAGAGCCAAGTCTAAATCCATATAGCCCAAAATAAAAGAAATACTTTCTATCCAATCAGAATAGTTGTCCCCAATAAGCAAAGGGATACGAGAAATATCATTAAGAAATGCAGTAGAGAAAAACGCTGCAAGCACAAAGGAAATATAAAACTTTATCACTTACTATAAGACAATAATCTTTAAATTAGATAAATTCTACCTTCTTGTGGGCAGAGGCGCTACCGCAAAGAACTTATCTACTTTAATAATAAGACTAGCGGAAAACTTATTTCTAAATAACAAGATTTCTGTACCTGTGGGCATAAGAAAACTCGCTATCTAAAAAATTCAATCCGCTATCCTATTCCAGTCAAAATTTTAAAAAAAATTTCTTCATTTGACCGCAACAAATAGTCAAACCTTAATTCAACCATCAGTAAATCCTTATATATTCTTTATTATCTATAGGATGATGTGGCTACTCCTAAGCATAATGAAAAATACAAATAACCTTATTTGATGTTGAATGACTTTTATCGTTAAATTAAAAAATTCGTATGAATTTTCGGGTTAACTTTAGTTCAATATCATCTTGTAAAAAATATCATTAGTGATAATATACCATGATTAGGATGCTGTGGCTACTCCTAGACATAGTTAATTTCACCAAACCTTATATGATATTGAATGACCGAAAATTCTATGTTGTTTTAAAACGCAGCGGAAATAAAATAATCAACCAGAGTAATTTTCTTAACAACCTTATGTGACTCAAAATTTATCAACCGTATGAAGTCTATATACCCTACTCTAAATTTGTCATGATCACCTTATATATGTTTAGAATAATAATAATAAAAAATCACACCCCAAAATATTAAACTAAACATACTACTTTATAATCATGAATAAATAAATTAATGGGTAGCACAAAAATCATATATAGTAAAATCCAAACGTCATACATGATTTTTTTTATTTTTTTATTTTTATATAGACTTCTTCAAAAACGAGTCACGTGATAAAAAAAATTATAAACTAAAACTATATATATATATATATATATTAATATCCTCTTTTCATTAAATAAATAAATAAATAACTCTTTTTTTTTTCGGTTGGCCGAATCAAGGCAGCCCCTGCCTTGCAAGACCGTACGGCCCCAATGGGGTCGGACGGCTCCTAAGAGGGCCTTAATTAATTAGCCAATGCCTCAGGCTAATTAATTAAGTCTCTATGCACCTCCCCCTTGCCGTCGTACGGACATGCATGAAAGAATTGGCCATCTTAATTAACTAGCTCACCTTATGCTAATCAATTAAGCCTTCGTGCCTCCCTTCTCTGATTACGGCCACGTGACGTCCTTTCTCCGAACGCTGATCTCAATTGAGGCCGGCCAACGTCACCATTAACGCAAACCAATAAAAAAAAATTATTTATTTATTTATTTTTAATGAAAAAGAAGACAAACTAAAAAAATTCGAAAAAAAAACGAACATCCGGCAAAAAGCGTGGCTCTGATACCACATGTTATAACTTTATCAGAAAATTAGGATCGTACCTTCTGCCATGATTTCGATTTCTTTACCAGAATTGTCGTCGACGATTCTCGCTTGTGGTTCGTCCTCGTTCGCGATCTGCAAAACAGCGGGACGTTTCGAGTCTAATTCTCTTATCCCCGAAGATGGAGCCGTCACAGGTATTTGGATTAGGGTTTTGACCGGGACTCCCGTATGTTGTATTTATATACAACTTAATGTAAGGATGTTAAATCACGTCCGTCCATCAAGGACGTGTCCATATACATCCTAACCGTAAGATCTAATATATCTTTATAGATCGACTTAAATAGATTGACTGTATCTTTATGGATCGACTTGAATAAATCACGTAGGCCACATCCAATAATTTCATGATACAACCAAAGTCTTCTCTGGAACCAAATACTCAACTGCTAATTTGTACTCTAAAGAAGTGTGAAAAATTCGTACTGTATTATTAGATGTGAAGCTTGCTTCTAACGAAACAATAAAGCAATTGACAATTGAAATGCAAAAAAAAAATTAATAAGTATTGGACTGAATGCAACAAAATATTGTTAATTGCATCAATTCTAGATCCACGAATGAAGTTGATTTTTTTGGAATGTTGTTTTAAAGAGGTTTATGATGAGGAGGAGAGCACTTTAAAAATTGGTGAGATTTATGAAACTCTTTCCACTTTCTACACTACTTATGCTAATAAAAGAAGTAGCCAATTTTCTAAAAATTCAGCTAAGACTATTAGTACAAAACATGATGACACTTCATGTGATGCAACTAATTTGAGCAAAAGAAAGTTAGTGGATATAAAATTTTCTGAATACAAAAGGCAACTTGTTGTACGTCCAAAGAGCTCAGAATTGAATAAATATCTAGAAGAAGATGTGATGGATATAAAGGATACACATTTTAATATTTTAGATTGGTGGAAGAATAACAATTTATACTACGTAGTCAATACTTTCAAGAATGGACCGACCGTCCCTAGCGCAAGTGGCAAAGGGCTTGGTGGTTGGTATCCGAGGTTCCGAGTTCGAATCCTAATTGATTCACATTTCTAGCTAAGTTTATTTCTAAAAAGAAATAAACGAAGCGGATAGCGTGCTACCTTTCTCTCAAAAAAATATATACTTTCAAGAATGGCACGAGACATTTTAGCAATTCCAGTTACAACTATTTCATCGGAATCAACTTTTAGTACAAGTGGTAGAATTATAGATCAGTTTCGCAGCTCAATGAATTCGGAAATAGTTGAAGCATTAGTTTGCTCGAAAGATTGGATAAATGCTGAATACCAAAATGGTAAGAATAATTTTTACAATTTTGTTATTTGACTTGTATTTAATTTAAGACTAATAGTTACTTGCATGCACAAGAAAATGCAGATCCTTCGATTTCGACATTTTTTGATTCTGATGAGTGATGAGAAAATCCGTAGAAAGATTATCAAATTTCTATTTGATAAAGGTTAGTAATATCCTTCTTTTTCATATTTTGTAATTATAAAATAATTCTCACCAATATTGTTATTATTTACTTTGTAGGATTGCTAGCATCGGAGTAGGAGTGAAGATTGTTGAAGCACATCTTCTAGTTGTCTAAGTCTTAGTTTTAGTTTATTAATTTTCTTTGTTTGGTTTTATTTCATTGATGGATAATTATTGGTAGCTATTAATGGTATTATATTTGATGTTAGATACTAATTTCTTTGATGTGATCAAACCCCAATAAAAATAGGTATTTTATTTTAATTTCATACAATATAAGTATTTATGCATTATATTATAAATGCATAAGATGAGCCTCCAGAAAGCCCGATTGGTATTGGGTATTGGGCTTGGGCTTGGGCTAGGCGTTAATTTTCAGAAAGAAAAATAGGTAAAACCCTAACCCGAAGCCCAACATTTTCTTTTGGGCTGGGCTTGGGCATAGTTTTACCCGACCCAAGCCCGGCCCAGTTCCACCCCTAGCCGGAGATGACACGCTGGAGCTTGGGGTTGGATATGGGAATGGGAAGTCGGAACTTTTGACAGGGCTGGATAATTAGTTGGTAGGAACCACACCATGGCTACAAATTGAACAGGCAGATACTACAACCACAGATAAGCAAGCAAAGCCATCCAAATCAAAATATTTAGGCTCCAATACCATGTTAATCAATTGGCATCTCATTATGGTATATATTACACAAAATTTACAGAACTATACACATTAACCTCTCAAAAATTGTAGAATATTAGCAATCGTTAGTATTGTGCCAAATCCTGGAATCGGTTGCTCTCTTATCTCATTCTTGTTCAGCTATGTAGTTCGGTAGTTCACCCTGGCAAAGGTACTCATCACACTGGGTCGCAGATCCCCACCCTCTACGTAGCCGGCGGATGTCCTCAGTGAATGTCGAGCCTGCAGATCCTACGAAGACATTTGACAATGCACAGATCGTCTTATCCAGCATGGCCTCCACCTTCAAACAGTCAAAAACAACCATACGATCAAATTCATATTATTTGTGCTTCCTCACGACAAGAATTAATCAACATACGGAGTTAGCACTGAGACTCTAAAGCCGAAATGTTTTAGCCGATACCAACCTAAAATTAGCCCCGAAATCAATTTGCAACTGTTAGGTTTCAGATAGAATGAGCTTAAAATAAACTTTTGTTTGGAGGATTGGTTCCAGCTAAGAGGACCTTATAATGTAAAGTCAGATTTCATATCGATAATGGTGGATTCTTTTATTGTAATTTTCCATTACGAAAGATGGGTGCATTAACAGTTAATTTGTTTGTTCCTTTATAACATTAGAAGCATAAAACATCACTTCTCTGATACCCATAGACTTGGAATAGTCCTATGTATAAGATATAATAGGACTAAATTTCTTAAGCCGGCTATAACATCTTAGACGGTGGCTAGGCCCAAAAGGTTAAAAGGTTAAGCGTGCTAGGGCTAGAATAGTTCTAGAATGGATGACCTCCTTGAAAGCAGAACGTCACACCCTAATGGTTGGTTAACTTATTCTGTTCCTGATTGGGATTATAGCATATTTCACCTTGATTCCTTGCATTTGTTATCGTGTTCCTTGCAGTGTTTGTAAAGGCATGAGACGCAATGAGGCGCAAAGGAGTTCTGGAGCCTAGGCGCGAGGCGCGCGCCTCAAGAAGGTGAGGCGCACATATAATAAAAATAAAACATACTTAACAAGTATAGCTTAATTTGATCTTCTACATAAAAAAGAGTCAATAAAAATTAGAGAACAACAAATTATGAATAAAATTATAAGATTAGAAAAATTAAATTCACAAAGAGTTTGAAAAGAAAATATAAGAGAAGAATCGAACAAAGAAGACAAAGAAGGAATAACATAAAACATCAAATCCCATAAAAGAATAGCTAAAAATAGGTTCAAAATAGAAGATCTAGAGTATAGAAGTCACATGCTGCCGCGTGCTGCCACTACAGCTTGTTCCCGCTGCTGCCATTGCCTGCTGCCATTGCTGCTTGTAGCCGCTGCTACCTGCTGCTTGTCGCTGCTTGTTGTTGCTTGCCACTTCTGCTGGTTAATGTTAGAGAGAGATCGGAAGTGGCAGAACACAAGAGGGAGAGAATGGGATCTTTTTAGGGTTCTTTTTAGGGTTTCTTTAAATTCCTTAATGAGCTAAAATATAAAGATAAAATTTGCGAACCCGACAACCCAAAAACATGAAACCAAAATAATTTAAACTTAAATATAACGAGGAGCGCGCCTCAAGCGCGCCTCGCGCCTCGCTTGAGGCGCGCGCCTCAACAAGCATGCTGCGCCTCAGGTGTGCCGAGGCGCTGAGGTCCGCGCCTCGCGCCTAGGCGCTGAGGCGCACGCCTCAGGCGCGCCTTTTCAAACAGTGGACTTCCTTGATACTCGCGTAGTATAGCATGCTCGTCGGCTTTGGGATTGTGATTATGCTTGACTTATTCTGTTCATGATTGGGATTATAACATGCTTCACCTTGATTCTTTGCATTTATTATCGTATTCCTTAATGCTAGCGTAGTATAGTATGCTAGTCGGCTTTGAGATTGCGATTATGTTTGAGAGCATGGACCTATTTGGTTTCGTTGACACCCTTCGAGAGTATTTTTTGGCTCCTCCTTGTCACCTATGAGCGTTGATCAGACTGTTGAGTCTGGGTTGTTGGAGCCTTGAGCATATGCATGTGACTTTAGCTTGAGATGGCGATGTTGCTCTTAAACAAGGTTCACGATCTTCAGTGTTCAGTTTGCCAGCACAGTGGGAGGTATTGTTCTTAGACAGGGTTCGTCGCCCTGCGTACTTCATCCCCAGGTTTGACGTACACCACTCTTAGGCAGGGTTAGCGAACTTGAGTGCGACGTGTTGTTTCCTCCGAAGTGGAATTTGTTTATTGATCCTCGTGTCCTAGTGGACAAACTTTGACCGAGTCTATATGGCAGGACATGGTGATTGGATATGACTTTGGACGATCTACCTGTTCGGTTGACGCATAGTACTCTTATTTGAGTTATGTATGGTGTTTAGTTGGTCGACTTGATGTCAGTAGCAGTATCTCTTGGATATTTTATTCATAACTCTTACTTGCATATTATCTTACTACTCTGGTTAATTATCTTCAAAGCAATTAATATGTTGATTCTTATTTACAGTAGTAGCACTCCTCGGATATATTACTCATGTCTCTTATTTATTACTTTGATACTATTATTAGCTAGCTTCACCGCATGAGATGGTTGATTTGTGTATACAGTAGCGGCATTACATGGTATTTTACTTCATGATATTTACCTGCTTATCTTCATGGTACTATAGTCGATTATTCTATCTCTCAATTGATTATTTACAGTCATCTCTTTATCGTACTCCTTTGTTGATCAGTTAATGCGGTTTGCCTTCAGTGGCTGGTTGCCTCCACTGGGAAACATATATTTTTTTTCTCTCACCTCCCTTCTATTTTTACTGGTATTGTTGGCGGTGAGGGTTAGGGCGATGTGTAAGGACGTGGTTAGTTAACGTCTAGATAGTTCGTGCCATGAATTAGCTCCTGATTATTTTCTAGTTATTATTATTATCTTGTGGTTGATGTATCGTGGACTTTGCAGCCTTGAGTTTAGATTTGGTTTTGGGGTTTTCAAGTCTCATGGCTTTTGGGTTATTGATTGAGATTTTTGATCAGTTGTAGTCGTTTCGGTTGATTTAGTTGTCGTAGTGGTTGTGTTGATTCTTCCCTACTTAGATTATTTGATGTGGTTGTGGTTGTGGTTGTATTGCTTATGCTCTTATGTCGTGCATATAAAAGGAAGACTGTTTGTGTGGACAGAGTCTACTCTGTGCGTGTGGCGGGTCTGTGCACATCTTGGGTAAGATTTCAAAAAACATATATATAGAGAGAGAGAGAGAGTTTGGCTATACTTTTATAAATATAGGCCTTTTTGTTCTCATAAGTTTTCGGATCTACCCCTTTGACCATTTCCACCAGTTAGATCATACTATTCAGCCAACCATCCACTCAACCCTAAGGGACCACTATCATCCTAACCGGGAACCACTATCATCCTAACTGCACATCCCTTCATCCAACGGCCAAAAACTTATGAGTAGAAAGGGGTCTAACTCATAAGAGTATAGTAGCCGGACTCTATATATATATATATATAGTCCGGCTATTATATTCTTATGAGTACGATCGCCTTTGTACTCATAAGTCGTTTTCAATGATAGAGCTTCCGAATCAACGATCCATACCGTTAAATATGATTTAGAGCATTTGAAAGTTCTAGAAATCAAATTTCATAATTTTTCGACATCATTTACCTTCGATCAAAAGATCTCAAAAGTGACAATTTTTAACGGCTGGTATAGGATACTTACTAGTTTAACGGTGAAAAAGAATCAGAATTGGTAGAATTTTTGATAGAAAATTATATTCTTATCTAGATAAAGATCGATAACTTGATCTTAAATTAGAGAATTTGATCTTCTATTTTTAGGAGGTCATTCAATTTTGACCGTTTATTTTATGCTCACTTGATAGACTTTATTATAATTTCGAAAAATTACGAAATTCATTTTCTAGAAGTTTCAAATGCTTTAGATCATATTTAACGATATGGATCGTCGATTCAGAAGCTCCATCAGAACAACTTATGAGTACGAAGGACTCTGTACTCATAAGAGTATAGTAGCCCTACTCTATATATATATATATTATATATTGAGAGAGAGAGAGAGGAAGTCCGGCTATGGTGCTTTTAAAAGCACCAAGCACTTGGCACTTGTAAGTTTCCTACCTTTAGATCTATTACTTTGACCAATTCTACCCCTTAGATTATGTTATTCCACCAACCACCCACTCAATCCTAGGGGACCACTATTATCCTAACCCTACAAATCATCATCCAAAGGCCGAAAATCTACAAGCACCAATGTCTTGGTGCTTTTAAAAGCATAAGAGCTCAATTCTCTCTCTCTCTCTCTCTCTCTCTCTCTCTCTCTCTCTCTCTCTCTCTCTCTCTCTCTCTCTCTCTCTCTATATATATATATATATATATATATATTATATGCTTTTCCTGCAAACTCTGATTTCAAATGGAAGGTTTCTAAAATGCTTTCCGGAAAGGGCTCTGGGGCGTGACAACTTCATACATGGAAATTTTGAGATATTAAGTTTTACTATGATTACTTCAATTCCAGATATTTCCTTTATGTTTTTCGGAAAGTTGGGAACTTTTATATCAGCTTTAGAAACAGAGAGCAAAAACTGCCAAAACAAACAAAACTGCTGAAACTGAAACTCAAGAATCCTACACTAAAGCTGGAACCTAACGGAGATTTCGAACCAGGGATATAATTTACTTTTGAGGACTTGAATGAGTTTTTGTCTTTACTACTAACACAAAGAAAATAGAAGGAAAGAAAAAAAAAACGTACACAATTTGCTTTTCCAAGGAAAAGAGCAGCTGACCTGAATGTCTCCACCTATATGGTTTCTGTACAGCAACGCATCCCATTTTTCAGCATAAGTGTGGTCTGGCCTTCTAACAAGTGGCACCGTCCTGCCATTTAGAATCAGGAAAGATTGGAGAAGATTTGTTTCACTATGAGCTGCATCAGTGGACAGATAAATTACAGGGGCATTCGCTCTCTCGACCACTCGCATTATGCACTCAGCTGCTTGAGGGATAGGGAAAAAGCAACTCTCTTTTTTCATATTGCTGCAGCCAGAATTGAAAGAAAAACAAGTGAGACTACTGATTATGTTCATGAAACAAAACAGGTTACAATAATGTAGCTACTTCAAAGGGAATATGTTGGGGGGGTTTTTTTTGGGGGGGTGGGGGGGAGGGGGGGGTTGAGTTGATGCAGCATTGCAACTTTAGAAGTTCTATAATGACTTAGAAATAAGCAAAACTGTGGCCTCATTTTGTAGCATTGTTGTTTTATTTGCTTCTTTAAACTCAAATCATATCCAACGAAGTTTGCCAGCCGAAGGGGGACTGGTTGGGATTTGCTTGGTAAAGGAAAACATATATTCAGAAGTAGCTTTTTCTTCTCTTTCTTTTATTTTCCTCAATAAGAGACCAGTCAGAACGAGGCTTGGGCATCACAAGCTATCCAAGATGACAAGAATAAAGAAGTCCGTACGTCCGTGCATCCCATCACACAGAATAAGCATTTAGAAACAGTAATGATACCAAATGAGGCCATAGTAAATAAGTTCTCTGGAGTAACTATCTGTTCTTCTAGAAAATGAAGCCAAAATCAGGATTTCTACAATAAAGTTATAATGCAATATTAAGCCAAATTTGAAGCAATTTGAGCAAAGACCATGCTATAGCAAATACAACAAACTATGCCAATAATTTTAGATTCGATATTTCTATCAGTGACCTAACACATTCCTTGTAATTCTGTCAATGAATAAAAAAATGACTTGACAAACAACAATAAGTAGTACGTACCAAATTATATAGGCTGGATAGATTGTAATTCAACAGGTGTGGAAGTGATTAAATATTACATATCTAGTGAAGCCTAGAATTAGCAAAATCAGCAGAATGATGATCCCTACTTAGTGGCTGGTATAAATTGTGATTAACATATGTAGCTGATGCTTTGAAACATGAAAACATCACATGCTACGAAAGAAATTAGAGTTTGGTTAGCTTTAGAAAGCCAAAAGCCCACAAAAGAGTGAAACTACCAACGAATGCATTCATATAAAGAACTATGCGAATAGACTACTAAGTTCCATCGTCTGTATAACCAAATAATTTTTGTCAGGGATATCAAATCGAATGATTCGTGTTCAAAGGTAGCTTATCAAACAGGAACTGCACTCAAACATCCAAATTTTCTATTATGTTTAATGAAAGACCAAAGATACACAAACTAAACATAAAATATTATTATCAAGTCCTTGTCTAATACAAAATTCAATGCATGCCGTTAATCGGTTGAGTCCGTCATTGGGTAAATAAGGGAATTTTGGATGATCTTACGTGGGATTTCATTGCCACAAATGCATGAACCATATTAAACAATAAACACGCAAAATTAGCATGACGATAGTCTCTTCGTGTTGACAAGTACAATATTCTTGTTCAATAACAAAGGCCAGCACAATTCAAATTTGAGTAAATAGATAATGAAAAATAACAAAATGAAAGCCTCCATGCAAGTTACACGTGTTATGATTGACTTAGCATCATGTCAAAATTCTGAATTAGCCAGCTTGCAAAAAAGATGAGAGCTGGGGATGAATGATAAATACTGATTTGTGAATCCTTTCTAAAGTTAGATGTGAATTCCATACCAACCCATCTAAAACCAAATAACCATTTCAATTTCTCTGTCCTCAAGATGAAAAAGCAAATTAATCAACATAAGTTCTACTGGGTATCCACTCTTCAATATTTGCCTTTTACCACGGTATACTACAGGTGGACAAGGATGCAACAAAATCAACTATTATATTTATATAGGTCTCAAAATGTTGACAGGAGAATGAAAAACACCATATACCATACAGCAAGTTAGACACATACAAGTGTACAATATTCAAGGAATATATAGGCAAAGTAGACTTCAATATTGCATTATGGAGCACTACGGACTGGGATTATGTTCTTTTATTATTTCATCACTGTCTTTTTCCCATAATGTTCTTTGAATTCTGAATTAAAGTAGGTGATGCTTACAAAAGTCTGGAACACAATTTTGGCACATCAAGTATTGAGATTTGTTTTCTGAGGTCGCTTTCTTTGTTTTCTTTATTTACAATTTTCTAAACTCTTAAGAGTGAACTATACAACTCATGATTAGAATTCCCAAAGACACCAAAACAGCAAAATAGAATTTACAGAGCCAGCTAAACTGAAAGCACATCCAATACTCAAACCATATGCAAGCACTTTTAAGCATCCATTAAAGCAAGTACAAATTTTAATACAATGTCTCTACAGAGTGACGATGTGGATATAGGCCACAATTATAATACAGAATGGAATTTGATATTCAATTGAAAATACTGAACAATCTTTGGCTGATTTTGCAAATAACAAAACAACTTGAGATTTTCTAATGCTTTGTATTGTAGGGGAAATATCAGACAAACAGAAAGGTCAAACTGGATGGTAATTTTATAATATTAAGGAAAGAATTGTAAGAGTCTTAAGATATAACCACCCCCCCCCCCCCCCCCCCCCCCCCTCCCCCCCCCCCCCCCCCCCCCCCCCCCCCCCCCCCCCCCCCCCCCCCCCCCCCCCCCCCCCCCCCCCCCCCCCCCCCCCAAAAAAAAAAAAAACAAAAACTCTAATGCATAATTGCTCTAGATGATTAAGAAGCTTCTCATGCTCGACTCCGACTTTTCTAGTTTTATCGATTCTCAATTTCTACTTCTCCACTTCAACTTAGGAAAAGGAAGAATAAATTTTTTTTTTTCCTGCTTCTATTGCTCGAATATGCATCAAACTTAGGAGCTGGGTAATGCAAATCTAGCAACAAACCCTAACTTAGGACCTCCATAATGCAAATCTAGCAACAAACCCTATCACTTAAAGAGAGAATTTTGGTGTGTACACAAATCATAGTTTTTTAATCCCACTATGACCGTAGCTTTTTAATATTCCTAGAATCCAGCATTATAGGGCCAACCGTCAACAATAGAGTCTTTAAATTCCAGTGCTTGGGTACATCATTAAGAAGTTAAAGTTAGTAAACAAACAAATACAATAGAGATTCTTAGTCTTACCAAAACTTCAGGAACCCATGCCTCCGAAAATGCAAGGCTATAAAGTTACTCCCCAAGAAAGTCTGAACAAACCGTTGCGCCGTGAGCATAATAAGCCGGCTCGGTTGAATCACGGTGTCGCATATATGAGCGAGCGGCCCGCCGGGCTGCATCACCCATTCTTCCTCCACATCTGCATAGAACAAATCCCCAACAGCAAGAACCTCCACATCGGATGAGAATTTTGACCTAATATCCTCTGCTACCCTCTTCTTCTGCTCCTTCAATTTCGCATCCTCAGGCCAAGCCGCCTCAATCTTCCCCAGTGAGATCCCCAAGCTCTTCAACCTCTTAATATGCTCCTCATCTAAGAAGCAAGGCGGAGAGGCCATGTAACATATGAACTCATCTACATGCACCTTCTTCTTACTCATTTTCCGAAACTCCTCAAATGAGACAACAACATTTCGACCAAAGCACCGGTTAATGTGATCGATATCCAAAACTCGTTCGTATTGGTAATCAACTACGTGGCTCGGCAATATCAGAACTCGATCAAGAAGTGCCGCGAAGAACATGTGCTTCTCTAAGCAGACCAAGTGGTTGGACATCTGGCCGGACAGGCAGATCGCGAGTAAGTACCTGTCTTTCTTCGGTTTCCACTCGATCGTCCTTCTTTCTGCCGGTTTATCCACCTTTCGGCACAGATTGAACTCCGAAGCAGAAGGATCAAAACCTACATTGTTGTTTAGAGGATCCGATCTCGTGTTATCGAATTCGAACCGATGAGAAGAAAGGAGAGCCTCTTGGATCTCTCTGTTGAGCTTGATTTGTTTGAGCATTGCCGACCGGAATTTCTCGAGTGGGACAGATACTGAGCTGTTGTATGGCGTATAAGATCGCGACCGAGCACCGAGAAGCGTGCGGTTCCAGAGGTTCCGGAGCTCGAATTGCTGGTTTCTGAGGAGGTAGAGAGCGCGGAGCTCGGCCTCCCGCATCCGATCGGCGCCGCCGCCGCCGGCGGGAACGCCGCCGACGCGAATGATGGAGACGCGGCGGAAGAGGCGGCCGAGGTCGAGAGAGAAGAAGACTAGGATGAGGACGAGGGGGAGGCAGATGGCGAGGAGGAGGTAGCGCTTGCTGTACCAGAAGCCGGAGCCGAAGCCGAAGCGGAAGCCGCCGCCGCCGCCGGAGGAGGAGGAGGAGGCGGCGCGGCCAATTCGGGCGGCGAGGTCACCGCCGACTTCGAGGGCGCAGCGGCGGCGAGGGGGCTTCGTCTCGTTCTGGGGAACGAGGGTGCGGCGATCCTCGTCGTCGGAGGAGGAAGAGGAAGAAGGGCCCCTCTCCATGGAGGCTAGGGTTAGGGTTTCGGCGGAGGAATCGGTAGAAATGGAGTGTTGGTTTGTGGTGGCAAAGGAGGAAGCAGAAAGAGGAAGAAAGAAGAGTAGAGTAAGGGAGAACTGACACACCGCGGCCGGTTCTGGTAAAACCGGCCGGGATAATTTGCAGTGTGTAAATCTGAATGCCTAAAAATTAGGCTTAATAAATTACACTATACTGCATTGTTATTTACATTTTTTTTTCATTTTTTACACTGTATTTTTTTTTTATTTTTTGGCCAATTTGCATAAAAAATCCACTAGTTTGGGCTTTTGCATAATTGGGTCGCTATTTTCGATTTTGCAGATTCGGTCTGAATTTTCAGTAAACTGACCAAAATATCTTTGTTACTTTTTCTCTCTCCTTTTTTTTTCTCGCTTTTTTTTTTTTTCTCTCCGAATAAAGCGGCGGAGGCGGAGGCTGCCCGCCTTGCCTCTGCCCCCACGCCCCCCGCCGTTGCCCGCGCACCCCCGCCCTCCTCGCCTCCGACCCCGTCGAGGCTGCGCCGCGCTGCGACTCTTTTTTTTTTTCCCTCTCCGACCCTCCTTCACTCGCCGTCCCCGCCGCCACCGCCGGCGACGAAGAAGAAGTGCTTCTCGGGCCAAGAAGCACGCCGGCAAGGGAGGGGAAAAACTATAGTTACACTCCGGCGAAGGCGGTGAGTCGTGACAAAAAAAATTGTAAAGAGAAAAAAATAAGAATAAAAAAAATAAAAATAAAAAAATCCTACAGAAAAAATTTAAAAATAGAGAAAATAAAATAAAATGATGAAATTGCACTGTTAAAATAAAATTACACTGTTTTAAAAATATTTTACACTGTTTTAATAAAAATTACACTATTTGAAAGAAAAAAAATTACACTCTTTTAAAATAAAATTTACACTTTTTAAGCAAAATTGTACTCTTTACAAAAAATTTGCACCATTTCTTTTTCTTCCTCTTCTTCTTCCTTCTTCCTCCCCTCTCCATCTTCATCCCCTCTCAATTAATTAGTGAAATTTTTTATGCAAAAGCCCAATTAATTAGGGGAGTCCAAGATCTGCTCCTCATCCCCTCTCAATTAATTAGTGGAGTCCGAGATCGATCTGCTCCCCGCCGACGCGATCCGCGACCTTCGTGGCATCGCGGAGCGGATGATCGGGGCCGGGCACGGGCGCGAGTGCTACCAGGCGTACGGGTCGGCGCGCAAGGCGGCGGTGGAGGCGTGCTTCCGTCGGCTTGGCGTGGAGAAGCTGAGCATCGGCGACGTGTAGCGGCTGGAGTGGGAGGCGCTGGAGTCCAAGATCCGGCGCTGGATCCGCGCCGCCCGCGCCGCAGTGCGCGCCGTGTTCGCGAGCGAGCGGCGGCTCTGCGAGCTGGTCTTCGAGGCTCGCACCCTTCGCCGAGGCCGTGAAGGGCGCGGCCCTGTAGCTCTTCGGCTTCGCGGAGGCCATCAGCATCGGCCGCCGCTCCCCCGAGAAGCTCTTCAAGATCCTCGACCTCCACGACGCCCTCGCCGACCTCCTAATTAATTAAACTACCCATACCTCCTAATTAATTAAATTAAATTATCCCGAGGGCGCCGCCCGGGCCCGACGTCGTGGGGTCCGTGGTCGCGGAGGCCCACGCCTTCGCCTTGAGGACGATGGTGGCGGGCGCAGCGGCGCAGAGGTCGTGGGCGATGGTGGCGGGCGCGACGGCGATGATGCGGCGCATGGGCGCCGCCACGGCTCCGGGCGCGGCGGCGGGAACGTCGTCGTCGTCCGCATCGGAGAAAGAGTGCAATGAGACCAAATCTAAAATGGTGCAACGTGGAGAAAGAGTGCAACGAGGAAGAAGAGAAAAAAAATAGTGCAAATTTTATCCAAATAGTGCAACATTGGTCTAAAGAGTGTAACTCTCTTTCGAAAAAGTGTAAATTTTGTCTCAAATAATGCAACTTTCATTTAGTCCAAATTTATACCATTTCTCCTTTCTCTTTTTCTTCCTCCTCCTTTTCCTCATCCTCATCCTCATCCACACATGCACACATGCACACACCCACAACGTCGGCCTCCGCCTCCGTGGCCGTGGCGTCGACGCCAGCGCGGCGGCCGTAGCGGCGGCACATGCGACGCGGCGGGAGCGGGCGACGGCAACGCGGGAGCCGGAGCGGGCGGGCGGGGTGTGCGTGTGAGATAATTAATTATCTCACACCCTGCCCGATGTGAGAATCCGAATTTTGGGAATTTGAAATTCTCAGTGTTCCTCTCCCCCATTACTGTGTTTTTGATCAGTATACGTATATATATAGGTTTATATATATATATATGTATATAAGTGTCTTTTAGTGATTTTTGTTAGTTTTCGGATTTTCGTCGCGGAGAGTGAACGGCTTAACGTCGCGATCCGGAGTCCGTTTCTGGCGATCCAAATGCTAAGTTCGATGTCTCGGCAGTGCTGAACGCGATGGCGCGATCCGTGTCGCCGTGCGACGAACGGATTAAAAGTTATTTCATCTTGATCGCCGAGAGGTCGTACGTTACGTTTTATGTTTCGCGATCGGGTCCCCGTTTTCGCACCTTTTCGCGCGATTTCGAATCGTAGGGGCCTGGGAGGATTTTGTTTCAGGTAGGAGAGGGATTTGGCTGAGAGGGAGGGGTAGGTGGGGGTTGGTGGAAGCATTAAATGAAGCTCACCCAATCCCCCTCTCTTTGCTTACTTCACTCCACCTCCCTCTTACTCCCACACTCTCTCTCTCTCTCTTCTCCTCAGCCAGGACCAGAGCCACTTCTCCCCTGCCCTTAGCCCCCTCTCCTGTGCTCCTCCGGCCGCCGCCGACCACCTTTTGGCCGGAGTTCCCCGGAACCTCCCTCTCTCCCTCTTTTTCTCCTTTTCTTCTTCTTCTTCTTCTTCTTCTTCTTCCCGAGGGTGTGCACCCAGGGGTTTACCCACGCCGGAGCCCCCTGAGGTGGCACGACCCTCTGTCGCCGTCGCCCTGCCGCCGAGATTCGCCGGGAGCCGCCGCCAGCCCTTGCGGCCACTGCAGGAGCCACAGAGGGCCGAGGTTGGTGAGCCCGGAGCAGCGCCGCCTCCCGCAGCTCAGGAGGGTGAGCATCGTCACCCCCGTGAGCTCCGGCGCCGCCTCCTTCTTCCCCGGCCGTCGCCGTACCGCCGGAGGGCCGCCGCAGCCGCCGCTTGCTTCCGAGGAGCCGCTAGGGCATCCGCGGCCGCACCTGCTCCACCGCCGCCACCCGTCGCCGTTCTTATCGCGGTCACCGGCCAAACGACGTCCGGCGACCTCCTCGTGCCGGTGCTCACGTCGCCGCCGGCCGCCGTCGCCGCCCGTTGCCGCGCCGACTTGCCCTAGCCAACCCGAGAGCTGGGAGATTTCCTGCGCCGCCGCCGCCGCCGCTTCCCGCCGCCGGCTGAGGTGAGCTCCCCCTTCCTGGTGACCCTCTCGGCCGACCCTGCCCGCCGCCGGCCCTGGTTGCCCGCCGGCAGCCGGCCGGAGCTAGTTGCTCCGGCCAGAGGGCTATTTTTGTGTTTTTGGGCCGCGCCAGGGTTTTTGGAGCCCCTGCTGTCCCCGTGGTCCAGGAAGGTGAGCACGATGATCACGGCATCATGCTGATCATCATGCTCACCTCCGTTTTAACTTTGCTCGAGCCGTTTATTGTTCGGCCCTCGTCGAGCCGTTTCGGTGCTTGCGGCGCTGTTTTTATACTTTTTCCCGACCTGCGACTTGCCCTGTCGCAGAGGGGCTGCGAGCACGGCCTCCGTTGAGTCGTTGCCTATCCGCTGGTGCTTGCGGGAGGTTGTGCGGACGAACGGAGCGCTCGAACGGCCTAAACTACGCTGGTTTAGTATGTATGTCTCGCTATTTTTATGCTTTTTCCCGGCTCGCGACTTGTCCTGTCGCAGCGGGGCTGTGAGCACGGTCTCCGTGACAACGTCACCTATCCGCTGGTACTTGCGGAAGGTCAAGCGGACAAACGGTTTTCTCGAACGGCTTAATTTAGTGATTGTATGTTTGAGTATGTTGCATGTTTGGGGACTTGGGCGTTTGTGACAGCGTAGCGACGCTTTGGGCAGCAAGGGTAAGGTCTTGGAGACCCTGTGGACTGGTTGTCCAACCCCCTCGCCCTTCGTGTGGTTTCGGACTTGTTTCCGACGCGTTTTTCGATGAAATAATCGGCAAAACGCGCGCTTCTAGTTGTGCGACTCGCTCGCTGTTTTCGCAAGCGACTTGGCTTCGTCATTCAGCCTTGTTGGCTGTTCCTCAATGCTGTCCCGAAGTTCCGAGGACAGCGGTTGAGCGACAAAGGGTTCCGGTGCCATTTCGGCATTTTTCGGGAACCCGGGAGGCCTTTTCGGGTGCGTTTTTGTTCGTGGCACCCCGAGCTTGTGCTCGCTGTCCCGTCACTTGGTTTTGTGTGTTCGGGGACAGCGAGGGACCTTGTTGGCTGCTAGGTACCCCTCTGGGGCTTAGTGTGGTTTGCGATCGTCCCGGTGGGTTTCCCGGGCGATCGGTCGGCTTCGGGATGTGAGAGCTTTATGTTTAGCGTCGACTTGGTAGACCTTGACCCTGTGAGTCTTTCGTAGGTCCTGTCGCGGTTCCTGAGAGCCGTCGGTGTTAGGCTTGACCTTTCGACAGGTGGGTACTTCGATCCGGAGTCGGTTCAGTGGACTACGGTGATACCTTTCTATCCCTTCTTTCGCATTTCAGTTTTTAGTTCACTTGACTCCCGTAGACTCTACTTATATGCGTGCTTGGATAGTAGAGTAGTGTGGCTTGCATGTTCTTTGAGACGACCCAGTCGGTCGGGGGGGATCGCTTATCATTCCGAGCGATCCTAGTGTGGCTTGCATGTTCCTTGAGACGACCCAGTTGGTCGGAGGTGATCGCCTGTTGTTCCGAGCGATCCTAGTTGTGGTTTATTGGTTGCTTCTCGGCTTGTTGCCGTTCTGTGGATTGAGCATTTGCATCGATCGTCACAGCTCTTCTAGCACTTCACGTACACCGCGGTCTGATCCACCGTTTGGAGGTGTTCTTTTCCGGAAAAGGGTCGTTGAGTTTGTGCCGACCCGTGAGCCTTGATGCAGTGCGTCCAGAAGGTTTATGTGCCTATAGATGAGCAGGTGACAGTGCATGGGATACGTCCCGGTGGTTTTAGATTGGGTTTACTTTGTGGTTTTCCCTTTGATGCATACTAGTTGTTTACAGTAGCATAGTTATTTCAGTTGTATGTTAGCCTCATATTTACTTGTGCTACTGTTTACCATATCTATCTTTTGTTGACCCTCGTGCCGGTGTGTACACCTCGCCTTCGTCGGCTTGCGGTACCCACTGGGAGGGGAGACATGTGTACATGTTCTCACCCCCCACCCCCGTTGCAGGTTTCAGGTGAGCAGGGTGGTGAGTGTCGGGACGCTGCGAGGTACGCCTAGATAGTAGCTCTAGAGGTTCCGACTCGTGAGGCTACATCCCCAGATTTGGTTATTACCCTACCTTCGCCTATTAGATGTCATTTGTGGTTCAGTTATTCTTTGGGCTTACTCTAGCATGCTTATGTGTTGTGAATTTACTCCTTATGATTATGTGATGATAGCATGCTTGGATTGATTGGTTGTATCCTTGTTTCTCGTTTCATTTATCGAGCATTTTGGTTTTCTACCCCTCGTGGTAGCGTCGTAAAACAAGGTTTCCGTGTGGGAAACGGTTTTCAAATGGATTTCTGATTGCTCGGTTTTGTGATTTCAAAAAGAGAGTTCTCGTGTGGAGAACAGTTTTCAAATGATTCTTGAATGTTTGAATTTAGGGTTTCAAATAAAGCTTCTGGGTAAGGAGCAGCTTTCTAGAATGTTTGTTGCTTATGCATTGCATCATCCTTCGCTTAAGGACCTGCTTAGATTCATACAGGTTTAAGGACGGCTAGCTGTATGAATCTTTGGTGTCGTTGTGCTGTTGGGATGAATGAATAGTGGTTGTGATCCTGTTGTATGCTGTGGACGCCGTGCAAATACAGGGGAGGTTCTGTCCGTGTGTACAGTGGACCCTGTATTTGTGGCGGGTCTGTACGTGGCGCGGGCTAGGCTTTCAAAAAAAAAATTTAGCACGTTTTTTCGCATCTTGAACTAGCCCGGGGCATGACAGATTAAGATGGTATCAGAGCCTAAAGGGAACAAACACTCATTCATTCATCAACTTGTAACTGAACCACAGGTTAGGCTGACCCATAGGGAGACCTAGGATGTATAGGCGCGCGAGCTCGAGGGGTTTGTTTTCGGCTTGTGTTTTGTGGGAGTTGCCGACCCCTTTTCTCTTGCGCTGGTTTCTGCTTTTGCAGTTGGCTTGTGGTCTTGATAGACCTCCTCGTCCGGGTCGTGGTTGTGGGCGTGCGCCTGCGGAGCTGTCTGCTGGTTTTCTGTTTCGGGCTGTTGAGGCCGGTACGAGTGAGGAGCTGGCAGGAGGCGGACAGCCTGGTGTGGGCCGTACCCTGTGTGCTTGAGGCCAAGGCGAGGGGTCGGTTGGCGACCCTCTCCGGCATGTTCCGGCTTGCTCCGGTGGTTTTCGCAACAGGCTACGGCAGCTGCCGCTCTAGCCCCTCCTACTCCTTCGCCGTGTACCCCGATGACTGCAGACCCTCCTGTGGCACCCACCCCGATGTGCGACGACCGTGACGATGACAGCGACTTTGTCGGCTGTTTCGCGCGTGGACGCCGACCCCGTGTTTGGGGGTGGTGGTCACACTCAAGCATGTTGGACGGATTTCCTGTGTTTGATCTGCCCTAGTTCGCAGGCTCGTGCTGTTTCTGGTAGTGGTGGTGGAGTACCAGACAGATCCCAAGTGGCCGGGTGTTTTTTTTTCCCTTTGTGTAACCACTCGTTGGTGAGTGGTGGCCCTCGTGGGCTTGGGAAACGTCACTTGGTGGATCTGTGTTGTTGTGGGGCTGTTCTCGCCCTGTCCCCACTTTCCGTGTTGAGCACGAGGGCCTCTGCGAGCGTTTCCACGGAGATGTTGTTTTGAGCGGTTTCGACCGCAGTTTGGGTGTTTTTTCCCCCTGTTTTGTTGGGTAGGAAGGTGAAGCCTACCCCTCTGACGTCTTGCTGGTGGCATCGTCAATGTTGGTCTTTTGACCCTTGGCTAGTTCTGGCGTCGAACTGACGTGTACTAGACCGAGTGGACACTGCTGGGTGTCGGGTTTTTGTTGGGGCCCACATAGTTTGCGGATATCCTAACGCTCAAATTGGTGTGTTCGGGGATTCCTGGTGGTTTTGTAGGTTTGTGCATTATCGCGAGATCTTCCAGGTCCTTGTTGGAGATCTCACCGCGTCGACGTTGGTTAATCGACGCTGGTTTTGTTCTGCCTCCGGTTTGGTTCGCTTGGTTGACGACCCTTTGTCGCCCGTGGCCGCCGGTTCGTTGTTGGAAGCCGATGACTCCTAGAGAGTTGGCTCAGGGCAGACTTTGTTTTGTGGGTCGGTCTGCTTTTCCCGTTAATTCGGTGACTCGTCTGTGACTTTGGTCCAGCTTTGGAGTTGGTTGACCTGGCGTCTTTGTGGTGTTGCCAACTGGTTGTTGGCTTTGACCTTGGGGTATTTCGTCCTCTTTTGATAAGTACGTTGGCTGCAGACAACGTAGTGTCGAAAGTTAGAACGAAATACCCTATCCCTTCTTGGGGACTTTCTGGATTGGGTCGGTGCTTTTCCTGGCAAGACTTTCTCCTTTCTTTGACGTCTTGTGGAGAGCTGTGTGTTAGTCATCCCCGTTCTAGTGGTGAACCTTGAGCTAATTCTAGCGTGGTTTTCGCGCAGTCGATTTGACGTCACTGCCGTTGGTTTGACTCCGGTTGGGTCAGGGTGCCCTTTTAGCTCGGTTTCGGGATGACGGGAGCCTGGTTGTTGGCTCCGAGGTCTCTGTGCTTGTGTTCGCGTGCTGGGTTTTCGCCGCGTCTTTCGTGTAGTCTTGCTTTGGAGCGCGTGTCCGATCTTTTTGATCTGATGTTCGGCATCGTAGGGGTTTTTTTTTTTTTTATCGCGTGCTGCGATTGGCAGCCCTGTACACCTGAGTGATGGACTAGTAGGGTTTTCGTTGGTTGTTGAACTGGGTTTCGGCAGTTCTTGGATCATTTGTCGTGATCTTCGTTAGTTAATTCGCGAATAATTCGCGAATTATTCGTGAATTTTTGAAGAAACGAATTAAACGCCCGTATCCGTATCCGTTCGAAAAATTCGGAAAAAACCGCGTATTTTTGGTCAAAAATACTTATTCGCGAATAATTCGCGACCGCCGATTAATTCGGCCAAAAAAACGGTACGCTTTTTTTCGCAAGTGCGAGACAGCGAGAGGCGTACGTGGTACGCTTCTCTCCGCAATTTCGGAGTTCCGCCCTCGCCCAAAACAGAAAAAAAAAAAACCTTTGGTTCGTCCCCCTCCGCCGAAAAGTTTTGCCCTAACTTCTCACTCCTGCGGCCCTGCCACCCCCATCCCTTCCCCTCACTCTCTTCCCTTCTGGCCGCTCGCCGAAAGCCATCGGAAGCCCCCGCGAGGCCACATCGAAGATCAGGTTCTTCACTCTTCAGAACCCTCCTCGCCGCCTCTTCCTCTTCCGCTTTCGCTTTCGCTCTCCAACGATGGATCAGTAATCGGGTGGTTCTTTACAAACCAGGTACGAATCGTCTGAACTTTTATGCTTTAATTTCTCTCTCTTTTCTTTATTTCATCTTCTCTCAATTAGTGACTATATGGTATGGTTTTGAGTAACAAGACCATGACAACATCATTGTGAACATGCATTTATTAAGATTCATTACTTCTTTTTTATCTTTAATCTCTACAGCATACATGAGTATTCTACCATAGATATTCTTAAAAAAGAATAATCAGCAAATAAGGTTTTAAGACCTCAAAAGGTTGATATGCCCAGCAGGTTGTAAGGTTTGAAAGTCACAGCATTGATTAAAAAATTAAAACCAAGGGAGATCTAGCAAACTTAACAAAGGCTAAAAAACATGGGTGTTAACTGGCAATACTCCGAATTTTTGATGATTTTGGAGAAATAGCAATATGAAGATACAGATTTGAGTTTTCATTCTTCAATAAGAATATACAAACATTGTTGAAGATGTCTAACTTTAAGACCTGAGGAATAAGAGTTTGAAGATGTCTAACTTTAAGATTTCCTGCTCCTAACATTTGTCTTAGATTGTGTCAAGCTCCCAAGTGGGATCAGTATAGGGAACCTCTCCATTCCTATTAAGTTCTTAGTAAACAATTTTTATTAATCAAGAACTACAAATCTCATCTTTAGTGTAGTCAATGGTTAATTAGTTTCGTATTGGATTTTCAGATTTCCATGTTAGTCCTAGTTAAGTTGTTGTTACTTGTTGTTACATTCATTAATTTGCTTGTTGTTGATGGGTAATTCTAATATTAGTGGGGTAATTCCAAAAGACTCAGAACCAATGAAGTGGGGTTTATTACTTAGAGTTAGATTATGTTTGATGCATTATTTTCCGTATAATTCTAATATTCTTTCGATGTGATTTTATTCTTTCGAGAATCCATGATAGGCGGTCATGTAGTAGAGCTTGAAATATTTGAGTCATTAAATTTTTTGTGCAGAAAAATGGTTCGAAAGAAAGATAGATTTTGGATTCACGCGGAAGAATTGAGTGGAAAATTTAAGTGCAAATATTGTTCTAAAGTGTACTCGGGTGGTGTCTCAAGAGTCAAATCTCACTTATCTCAAGTTTCAGGACGTGATATTGAAACTTGTGATAAAGTACCACCAGATGTACAAACAGAAGCATTCACGGCTACATGTGGTGATTCTAGCAAAAGAGCTAAGAGTATTGGAAGTACGAATGTCAATGAGTCTGGAGAGAGTATTGCAGTTTCTGGTTCTAGATCATGTGGAGGAACTAATCAAATGACAATGCAGGAACTTTACAAGAAAAAGAACAAAGAAGAAGTTGATCAGTCTCTTGCTAAGTTTTTTATAATGAATAACATTTCTTTTAATGTTGTTCAGTCAGAGTCATTCATTGACTTTATAAGAGATGTTGCGAATTATGGCTCTGGCTATAAAGTACCATCCTATTCAACACTGCGAACAAAATTGATTCCAAATGAAAAAAAGGAAGCCGAGACATATGTTGGAAAGGTGAAATCCTCATGGTATTTGAGTGGCTGCACCATTATGTCAGATGGTTGGACTGACTTGAAAGGAAGAGCATTCACTAATGTCATTGCCTATTCACCTGGAGGTGCGATTTTTATGAACTCTTTTGAATGCTCAAAGGAGAGAAAAACTGCTATGTATCTTAAAGATATTTTATCATCTGTAATTGAAGATATTGGGCCAGATAATATTGTCCAACTAATCACTGACAATGGTAGTAGTAATTTTTTCTAGCAGCAGGTGACATGCTTTTGGGAAAGTATCCAAGAATGTACAAGACACGATGTGCGGCACATGGCTTACAATTGCTCTTAAAAGATATATATAAGGATGTTGAATGGGTGCGAATTGTGATTGATGAGGCGAGGTTAATTGAAAATCATATGTACAAGCACACCGTTCTCTTGGCAATGATGCGAGAAGCTACTCAGAAAGAACTAAAGCATCCTTGTGTTACAAGATTTGCTTCAAATTTTCTTGTGTTGCAATCACTTGTGGATGTTGAGAATGAATTAAGGCTTTTTGTTGCTTCTCCTGAATGGAGAGAAAGTAACTTAAACAAGAGTCGGCAAGCAAAGAAAGTAACCGAGCTAGTCCAAAATAATGAATTTTGGAATAGAGCAAAGGAGGTCCTACAAGCTTTAGAGCCTATTGTTCGAGTCCTACGTTTAGTTGATGGTGAGGGATCTACTTCTGGATACTTATATGATGCTATGGAAAGAGCCAAAGAAGCAATCAAATGTCGCTTGGGTAATAATCAAAACAAATTCATGCGCATATGGGAGTTATTTGATGAAAGAAGAAATGGAAATATTATACATCCTATACATGCAGCTGCAGCTCTTCTAAATCCAGCTTATATGTGTCGTGAAGGGTTTAGAGAAAGTCGAGAGATGAAAGATGGCATAGGTTTCATGTTTGAGAATTTAATTCTTCCAGAGGAGAAAGAAGATTTTTTAAAACAAGTACAACTTTATCGTTCTAGATCAACTTTAATTTTCAATTCTACGGCGTTGATGATGTTAAAAACCTCACATCCTAGTAAGTTATGTTCTTTTTTTAACTTTAGTATAATTTTCTTTAAATATCATTAACTATTTTTTGTTTTTAATTTCAGGAGTTTGGTGGGATTATTGTGGTGATCCACTTCCAGTGCTAAGAAAATATGTAGTTCGTATTTTAAGCCAACCATGTAGTTCTTCATCTTGTGAGAGAAATTGGAGTGCCTATGAAGCAGCACAAACAAAGAAAAGAAATAGATTATCTACCGAAATGTTAGATAATCTTGTTTATACTAGAATGAATACATTAGCAATGAAAAAGTGGTCCACTTTGGAATCACAAGATTTGGAGCCTATTAATTTAGAAAAACTTCATGAACTTTCGGAATTTATAGATGATGGAAAAGGTGGAGATGGAGACGACGACGAAGAAATTGAATTAACTAACCTCGACCTTTTGTGGTTAAATCAAGAGTCGGAGTTCGCTGATTATAATTACTAGAACTTTCTATGCTTGTATGCTTTATGTTTATTCAAGCTTTTATGTATGCTTATATGTGGAATTGTGAACTTTATATATCTTGTATTTGTTTACTGTTTAGACTTTAGATATGCTAGTATGCACTGTGCAAAGTGCAAGTTATATCTTGTATTTAGTTTTCAACTATGCTTGTATGTGAACCTTCTATGTTTTATATATAAATATGGACTATCTTAATCTCTTATTTGCTTAATTATTTATTTATGTTGGGGCATAATATAGTTTGCTATTTTTTTTTACTTAATTAGCTTAATTTTGTAGCTCTTTATTTTTATATTCTTAAGAATTATGAGTATTTATACTAATAGCATAAATCTTGAGAGAAAAAAAATTTAATTTAATAGCCGAATTTTTGATCCCGAATTTTTAATTGGTGAACGTATAATATCCGTATAAATCACGTATCCGAATAATTGACGAATCCGTTTTTTAGCCGTATTTTTCAACGAATTTAAAAATTAGAAGACGAATTTTATCCGAATTATATCCGTACCGAATTTTTGCCGAATCCGAATTAACTAACTATGGTCGTGATCTCCTTTGACGACATACTGATCTCTTCGAAGAGTTTCCTTCTTGGTTCGCATCGTGATGTGGGTTGGTTTTGTGGAGGAACCAAGGAAGGAGGACTCTGTAGTGGTTTGGCCCGTTCCGACTTCTGTGGCTGAGTTTAGGAACTTCCTCGGCTTGGGCGTTGTTGCCGGCGAATTGTTGAGGGTCCTCCTCAAGGTCGCCGTCCCTTTGAACAAGCTGTCGAGGAAGGGCGCGTTGTTTCTGTAGACTCCCGCTTGTCTGATGAGCGTCTTGGAGCCAATGGACTGTTTGACCCGTGCCCCTATCTTAGCATTGTCGCAGCCTGGTGTGGTAGTTACGATCGTCGGCAATGCATCTATGGATAGGATTGGGGTGCGTGCTCATGCAGCAAGAGAGGATTATCGTTTGTGCTCCGCGCTAGTTGATGGACCGTAGGAAGATCTATCTAGCGCTCGATCTTGAGTTAGCAGCAGTGGTGTACGCTCTCGAGCTTTTGAGACTGTACCTTGTGGAGCTACCGCGTAGTTGTTGCCTTTGGAGGTACACCCACCTTGACGGATCAGTTTTTCGGTGGGCAACCGATGGATCCGCACTGGTAGAGAGTGCGAGCTGGACTGAGAAGGTGACTTCGTGCTACATGCTGATGGTTGCCTTCGAGGACGGAGTTGTGTGCTCAGTGTTCAGGATTTGAGGTGAGAGTTTTGACTGAGGCACACCAGTCGCCGTACACCGTTCATCCTGGAGAGACAAGGATGTACCGCGACTTGAGGCTGAGTTTCTGGTTGTAGCTCAGCATGTGGCACTGTGCCGGGTTTGTCAGCCGAGAAGCTTTGACCTTTGCCTGTACCTGTAGGGAAGTGGGAGCAGATCACTATGGTTTTCGTCACCGGGTTGCCTCGTTCCCTGTGAGGTCAAGTTGCGATCTGGGTTTTGTGGACTGTCTGACGAAAACAGCTCACTCCCTATCGGTACATCTGTTTTAGTCTTGGGATCGACTGGCGCAGCTCCACTTGGATGAGTTCGTCGGGCTGTCTGGAGAGCTAGTGTCGATCGTGTCGATCGCTTTGGATTGGAGTTCTCGCTTCGTTTCCCAGTTCTGGTGGGGCCTGCAATAGGCACTGGGGACGAGGCTCGACTTTAGCTCAGTTCAACCCTCGGAGTGTTGGGCAGTCGGAGCGAGTCTTCTAGACTCTCGGGGTATGCTCCGGGCATACGCTTTGGATTTTGGTGAGGGTGGTTCAGGTATCTTTCTTAGGTGGAGTTTGCCTTCTGCAACAGCTTCCTAGCGAGCTTTGGATTGGCACCGCACGAGGCGTTTTGTGAAGTCGTTGTCGATCACTGTTCTGTCTGGTTGACGTGGGTGAACGTCGTGTGATCGGCCCGACGACGGTTCAGCTGAGGGAGTATCTCAGCTGCGGTGAGGTGCCTGTGGGGTTTTTGGGCTCGCATTGTGAAACAGTTGGGGAATCAGAGCTTTCTGTTTCGTGAGAGCGGTATCCGCTGTTGTTCGCGGATAGTGTGTGAGTAAGTTTCGAGGACGAAACTTCTTGTTAGGTGGGAGTGATGTGAGAATCCGAATTTTGGGAATTTGAAATTCTCAGTGTTCCTCTCCCCCATTACTGTGTTTTTGATCAGTATACGTATATATATAGGTTTTTTTATATATATATGTATATAAGTGTCTTTTAGTGATTTTTGTTAGTTTTCGGATTTTCGTCGCGGAGAGTGAATGGCTTAACGTCGCGATCCGGAGTCCGTTTCTGGCGATCCAAATGCTAAGTTCGATGTCTCGGCAGTGCTGAACGCGATGGCGCGATCCGTGTTGCTGTGCGACGAACGGATTAAAAGTTATTCCATCTTGATCGCCGAGAGGTCGTACGTTACGTTTTATGTTTCGCGATCGGGTCCCCGTTTTCGCACCTTTTCGCGCGATTTCGAATCGTAGGGGCCTGGGAGGATTTTGTTTCAGGTAGGAGAGGGATTTGGCTGAGAGGGAGGGGTAGGTGGGGGTTGGTGGAAGCATTAAATGAAGCTCACCCAATCCCCCTCTCTTTGCTTACTTCACTCCACCTCCCTCTCACTCCCACACACACTCTCTCTCTCTCTTCTCCTCAGCCAGGACCAGAGCCACTTCTCCCCTGCCCTTAGCCCCCTCTCCTGTGCTCCTCCGGCCGCCACCGACCACCTTTTGGCCGGAGTTCCCCGGAACCTCCCTCTCTCCCTCTTTTTCTCCTTTTCTTCTTCTTCTTCTTCTTCTTCTTCTTCTTCTTCCCGAGGGTGTGCACCCAGGGGTTTACCCACGCCGGAGCCCCATGAGGTGGCACGACCCTCTGTCGCCGTCGCCCTGCCGCCGGGAGCCGCCGCCAGCCCTTGCGGCCACTGCAGGAGCCACAGAGGGCCGAGGTTGGTGAGCCCGGAGCAGCGCCGCCTCCCGCAGCTCAGGAGGGTGAGCATCGTCACCCCCGTGAGCTCCGGCGCCGCCCCCTTCTTCCCCGGCCGTCGCCGTACCGCCGGAGCGCCGCCGCAGCCGCCGCTTGCTTCCGAGGAGCCGCTAGGGCATCCGCGGCCGCACCTGCTCCACCGCCGCCACCCGTCGCCGTTCTTATCGCGGTCACCGGCCAAACGACGTCCGGCGACCTCCTCGTGCCGGTGCTCACGTCGCCGCCGGCCGCCGTCGCCGCCCGTTGCCGCGCCGACTTGCCCTAGCCAACCCGAGAGCTGGGAGATTTCCTGCGCCGCCGCCGCCGCCGCTTCCCGCCGCCGGCTGAGGTGAGCTCCCCCTTCCTGGTGACCCTCTCGGCCGACCCTGCCCGCCGCCGGCCCTGGTTGCCCGCCGGCAGCCGGCCGGAGCTAGTTGCTCCGGCCATAGGGCTATTTTTGTGTTTTTGGGCCGCGCCAGGGTTTTTGGAGCCCCTGCTGTCCCCGTGGTCCAGGAAGGTGAGCACGATGATCACGGCATCATGCTGATCATCATGCTCACCTCCGTTTTAACTTTGCTCGAGCCGTTTGTTGTTCGGCCCTCGTCGAGCCGTTTCGGTGCTTGCGGCGCTGTTTTTATGCTTTTTCCCGACCTGCGACTTGCCCTGTCGCAGAGGGGCTGCGAGCACGGCCTCCGTTGAGTCGTTGCCTATCCGCTGGTGCTTGCGGGAGGTTGTGCGGACGAACGGAGCGCTCGAACAGCCTAAACTACGCTGGTTTAGTATGTATGTCTCGCTGTTTTTATGCTTTTTCCCGGCTCGCGACTTGTCCTGTCGCAGCGGGGCTGTGAGCACGGTCTCCGTGACGACGTCACCTATCCGCTGGTACTTGCGGAAGGTCGAGCGGACGAACGGTTTTCTCGAACGGCTTAATTTAGTGATTGTATGTTTGAGTATGTTGCATGTTTGGGGACTTGGGCGTTTGTGACAGCGTAGCGACGCTGTGGGCAGCAAGGGTAAGGTCTTGGAGACCCTGTGGACTGGTTGTCCAACCCCCTCGCCCTTCGTGTGGTTTCGGACTTGTTTCCGACGCATTTTTCGATGAAATAATCGGCAAAACGCGCGCTTCTAGTTGTGCGACTCGCTCGCTGTTTTCGCAAGCGACTTGGCTTCGTCATTCAGCCTTGTTGGCTGTTCCTCAACGCTGTCCCGAAGTTCCGAGGACAGCGGTTGAGCGACGAAGGGTTCCGGTGCCATTTCGGCATTTTTCGGGAACCCGGGAGGCCTTTTCGGGTGCGTTTTTGTTCGTGGCACCCCGAGCTTGTGCTCGCTGTCCCGTCACTTGGTTTTGTGTGTTCGGGGACAGCGAGGGACCTTGTTGGCTGCTAGGTACCCCTCTGGGGCTTAGTGTGGTTTGCGATCGTCCCGGTGGGTTTCCCGGGCGATCGGTCGGCTTCGGGATGTGAGAGCTTTATGTTTAGCGTCGACTTGGTAGACCTTGACCCTGTGAGTCTTTCGTAGGTCCTGTCGCGGTTCCCGAGAGCCGTCGGTGTTAGGCTTGACCTTTCGACAGGTGGGTACTTCGATCCGGAGTCGGTTCAGTGGACTACGGTGATACCTTTCTATCCCTTCTTTCGCATTTCAGTTTTTAGTTCACTTGACTCCCGTAGACTCTACTTATATGCGTGCTTGGATAGTAGAGTAGTGTGGCTTGCATGTTCTTTGAGACGACCCAGTCGGTCGGGGGGGATCGCTTATCATTCCGAGCGATCCTAGTGTGGCTTGCATGTTCCTTGAGACGACCCAGTTGGTCGGAGGTGATCGCCTGTTGTTCCGAGCGATCCTAGTTGTGGTTTATTGGTTGCTTCTCGGCTTGTTGTCGTTCTGTGGATTGAGCATTTGCATCGATCGTCACAGCTCTTCTAGCACTTCACGTACACCGCGGTCTGATCCACCGTTTGGAGGTGTTCTTTTCCGGAAAAGGGTCGTTGAGTTTGTGCCGACCCGTGAGCCTTGATGCAGTGCGTCCAGAAGGTTTATGTGCCTATAGATGAGCAGGTGACAGTGCATGGGATACGTCCCGGTGGTTTTAGATTGGGTTTACTTTGTGGTTTTCCCTTTGATGCATACTAGTTGTTTACAGTAGCATAGTTATTTCAGTTGTATGTTAGCCTCATATTTACTTGTGCTACTGTTTACCATATCTATCTTTTGTTGACCCTCGTGCCGGTGTGTACACCTCGCCTTCGTCGTTTGCGGTACCCACTGGGAGGGGAGACATGTGTACATGTTCTCACCCCCCACCCCCGTTGCAGGTTTCAGGTGAGCAGGGTGGTGAGTGTCGGGACGCTGCGAGGTACGCCTAGATAGTAGCTCGAGAGGTTCCGACTCGTGAGGCTACATCCCCAGATTTGGTTATCACCCTACCTTCGCCTATTAGATGTCATTTGTGGTTCAGTTATTCTTTGGGCTTACTCTAGCATGCTTATGTGTTGTGAATTTACTCCTTATGATTATGTGATGATAGCATGCTTGGATTGATTGGTTGTATCCTTGTTTTCCAGTCGTTTCATTTATCGAGCATTTTGGTTTTCTACCCCTCGTGGTAGCGTCGTAAAACAAGGTTTCCGTGTGGAAAACGGTTTTCAAATGGATTTCTGATTGCTCGGTTTTGTGATTTCAAAAAGAGAGTTCTCGTGTGGAGAACAGTTTTCAAATGATTCTTGAATGTTTGAATTTAGGGTTTCAAATAAAGCTTCTGGGTAAGGAGCAGCTTTCTAGAATGTTTGTTGCTTGTGCATTGCATCATCCTTCGCTTAAGGACCTGCTTAGATTCATACAGGTTTAAGGACGGCTAGCTGTATGAATCTTTGGTGTCGTTGTGCTGTTGGGATGAATGAATAGTGGTTGTGATCCTGTTGTATGCTGTGAACGCCGTGCAAATACAGGGGAGGTTCTGTCCGTGTGTACAGTGGACCCTGTATTTGTGGCGGGTCTGTACGTGGCGCGGGCTAGGCTTTCAAAAAAAAAATTTAGCACGTTTTTTCGCATCTTGAACTAGCCCGGGGCGTGACACCCGAGCGGGAGTGTGAGATAATTAATTATCTCACACACACACTCCCGCGCCGTCGCCTGCTCCCTCCGCGCCGCGTGCGCTGCCAGTGCCGCCGCTACTACGGCCGCCGCGCCGGCGCCGGCATCAGTGCCGCAGCCGCGGAGGCGGAGGCCGACATTGTGGGTGTGTGTATGTGTGGATGAGGATGAGGGGAAGGAGAAGGAGGAAGAAGAAGAGAAGGAGAAATAGTATAAATTTGGCTAAATAGTGCAACTTTAGCATAAAGAGTGTAAATTTCACCCTAAAAAAATATAATTTCTATCTCAAATAGTGCAAATTTTATTAAAACAGTGTAATTTTTTTTTAAAATAGTGTAACTTTATTTTAACAATACAATTTCATATCTCCTTCCTTCTTTTATGATTTTTTATCTTTCTTGTAGGAAAAAATATTATTTTTATTTTTATTTTTTATTATTCTTATTTTTTTCTCTCTATAATTTTTTTTGTCACGACCCACCGCCCTCGCCGGAGTGTAACTATATTTTTCCCCCCCCTCGCCGGTGTAGCACTTTGAATTTCGGTGCGTTGTTTCGAACTTTACTAAATTTGATGAAGTTCGGAAAGAGCCGGTAATGGCTGGTGTGGAATTGGGTTCCGAAGGTTTCGGAACATTATGGGTACGAGTGGAAACCCGGAAATCGAAAAATTGTGAAAAAGGGACCAAGTGGAGCAAAAATGCTCACGGGGTCCGGACCCTGGAAGCTGGGGTCCGGACAATGAAGTCCGCGGGCAGCCACGGTCCGGACCCGGATGCCACGGTCCAGACCGAGCGGGTCTCCGAGTTGGGGTGCGTACGGGTTCCGGACCCGGACACCAAGGTCCGAACCCGGCCTGCGCACTAGCCAATTATCAGTGCGGGGTCCGGACCCTACTCGCAAGGTCCGAACCCGGCTGAGGCAGAATGCCCAGTGAGGGGTATTTTGGTAATTTCGTGGGGGATGGGCTATGTATAGAGGGCTAGAGTCCCTCTCCTCATTACTCCTTCATTTTTCCTCTCATTCCCTCTCCCTCTCCCTCACTTTCTTTCTCTAGAGATCTCTCCAAAGCTTGGAGAAGTGGAGGATTTGACCTTGGGAAAAGCTTCTAAGGTGGATTTGGAGCTTCTTGGTGCAAGAAGAAGCTTGGGAGCTAGGGCTTTGAGCTTGGGTTGAAGCAAGAACTCAAAGCTTGGACACTTAGGAGCTTGAAGAATACAAGAATTTGGAAGCTCTTGAGGTGGGTTTGTGTTTACCGAAGTGATTAGGTCACTTCCATGTCTAGGGTAAATATCCATTTAAAGATAAAATGGTATGTGTTGTGAACCCTAGAATTTACATGTTGGCAAAGGTAAAAATCATGATAGGATGAACAATGAGATCCTATTGCATGATGTATATTTCAAGTATAATTCAAATATTAATACTTGTTGCATGGTTGCATGTGTGGTTAAACCTAGTGTTATTGAACATAGGTTGGACATGAGGCTAAACCTAGTGTTATTGAACATAGGTTGGACATGAGGATTAAACCTAGTGTTATTGAACATAGGTTGGAACATGTGAGATTGAAACCTAGTGTTATTGAACATAGGTTGGAACATGTGAGATTGAAACCTAGTGTCATTGAACATAGGTTTGACATGAGATTGGAACCTAGAGTCATGGAACCTAGGTTGATAATGAGAAAGTAAGCCTAGTGTTATTGAACATAGGCGAGACTTAATGACTTGAACCTAAGGTCATGAGACTTAGGTTAGCAAGTTAAAAATGTGAACAACGAGATGTGCGACGATTTTGCTATCCCGGGTAGGCGACGATTTCGCTACCATGCCACGAGTTGGCGGTGTTGAGCGGGATGTGCGACGATTTTGCTATCCCGGGTAGGCGACGATTTCGCTACCATGCCACGAGTTGGCGGTATCGACACGGGATGTGCCACGAGTTTGCTATCCCGGGTAGGCGACGATTTCGCTACCACGCCTTGAGTTGGCGGTGTCGAGAGGGGATGTGCGACGAGGTTGCTATCCTGGATATGCGACGAGTTCGCTATCCATGCTATGTAATGGCGGTGTTGAGACGGGGTAGGCGACGATTTTGCTATCCCGAGTATGCGACGAGTTCGCTACTCGAACTAGGAGGTGACGAGTTCACTCCTTGGATGTTGGAACAATTATGGTGAGACGGCGATTCCGAAACCATAAGTAAATGATAAGTAAATGAACTTAGTCAATGTGGAATATAGGATGAACCTAGGAGAGAATGATAAATTATATTTCATTTGTTTGCATCCTTTATGTTTATTTACAAGCATGTAAATAATTGTTGCATAGTTATATGTGATCTAACTTATGCATATGGTGTTTCTTTGGACCTGGTGGGTCGAGCTTCTCTCTTGGGTGGCCTTACCCACTGGGAACTATGTTTATAGTTCTCACCCCACGTTTTTCGGGTCCTTCCGCGAGTGAGGCGGCGGAGCGAGGCAAGGGTTTGGCTCTATAGATAGCGGCCCTTCCATTTTGGTGACACCTAGAGTTGTACCCCTAGTCTTGGACTATGATAGCATAGGGGATTTTCATTTTATGTATGAAAATTGTATATTCCATCGTTTTGTAACATAGTGTATGGAATGAAAAAGAAAAATTTGGACATGTATATTGTGCCATGTGATGTAATAGAAGTAGAACTTCTTTATGTTGATGCTTTCCTTGTGCAACTCTTGTACTCCGTTCCTAGTTGGAACATTGTGGATAAGCTTGTGTTGTGACGCCTTGGGTGGATAGAAAGGACTCTATCCGTTCGGCGGGTCTGGTGCATGCGCCCGTGCGGTTATCCTTTCCACCTAGTTGGTGTTTAAAGCCCGGCGGGGCGTGACAGACTGAGGTGGTATCAGAGCATAGAAACGGTCTAGGTTGACCTAAGAAACCCTAGGATGGAAATGACCCTAGGAGTGTAGGCTCGTGAGTGACGAGATCTTTGATTATGGCGAAAGATAAGAAATTGGGTTATGTCCTTATGCCTCTAGTTGAAAATAGAGGTAGATTCGAGGTGTGTCTTATTCTTCACCAAGAGTGTTCATGTTGGTGGCCGACAACATGAAAACCAAGTGAGGGGAATAAGGACCCTTGTGTGACTTTCGCCTAGATTGGGTTCACGTTTATTTTCGTGAAGTATAGTGTTACAAATGACTTTGAATGTCACGAAATGACCAAAGTCATTGTGTTTTCAGGATAATGGTACGTGGACGGCCTCCTTTGAGGGCTGGGCTCGGGAGAGCGAGCGCGGCTCCCGAACAACTCGGGGAGGGCGAGAACTCGGGTCTTCGTAATGAGTTGACCGAGTTGATGGGCGTGGTTCGGCGACAGGCCGAAGCCATGCAACGACATGAGGAGCAAACTAAAAAGCTCCAAGACGAGATAGCGCAGCAAGCGGCTGCGGTTAGGGAGGAGAGAACGGGAGTACCTCCGGCCTCTGCTTCGGCACCGGCCGAGGAGGTGACACCAGCGCCGGCGTGGCGCCACCGGCATCACCGATTGTAGCCGGTGGGTCGGGTACTCCTATGCCCGACTCCGAGATGGAGGATGCGGAGCGAGAGCGCGCACTTGCGGCTCTCATGAGGTTCAAGAAGTTCAACCCGCCTATCTTCAACGGGGAGAACGTGGATCCATGGGATGTAGAGACATGGATTGATGCCATGGAGACACTCTTCGAGGATCTATACACCTTGGAGAGGGACAAAGTGCATCTCGCCGTTCATTGCTTGGAGCGATCGGCGAAGGTGTGGTGGAAGGGAGTCCGGCGTGATAGACTCCCTAGCCTTCCGCCACTGACGTGGGAGGAGTTTCGGGGTATGGTATTTGCCACCTACTTCCCCGATAGCGAGAAAAGGAAGCTGCAAGAAAGGTTTCGTAAGTTGAAGCAAGGGAACCGTACCGTGCGTGAGTACGAGAGGGAGTTCTCGTACATCATCAATTGCGTACCGCACGTTGTCCGCGGAGAATTGGACAAGGTCGATTGTTTCGTGCGCGGACTTCGACCGGAGATCTTTAGGGCGGTGCACGCCCTCAAGCTTCGGACCTTTGCGGAGGTCTTGGACCGTGCTCTTTGAGTGGAGCACGGGAATGCATGTGCGCCCGAGGAGCGCGAGTCTTGGGAGAAGAAAAAAGATAAAGAGAAAGGAAAGAAGCGGTCGGCGGGTGGCTCGGGTGGGCAATCTAGCTCAAAGCGACCCCCGAAGCACTCGCAGTCGCAAAACCAATCGCGGGGGTTCCGACGAAATCGACCCGCAACCCAGTGCCCGATTTGTAGCGGCCCCCACCACCCTCAGCAGTGTGACTATCGTGAGAGCCGGTGTTACAAGTGCGGACAACCGGGCCACATGCGGTATAACTGTTCGATGGATGATAGCCGAGCACCGTCATCGGCATCGGCATTTGCATCGCCGAGGCAGCTTGCGGGCATCCCACCCGCGGCGATGTCGGCAGGCCGTGCACAGCCGCCGAGACCAGTGGAGGGCCAGCGACCAGCGCCCAGTGGGCGGATATTCGCCTCTCAGGTGGAGGAGCCTTCTGCCCAGGATGACGTCGTGGCAGGTATTGTGTTAATTAAAAGCATTCGATGTAGATCTTTGTTTGATACTGGTGCATCGCATTCATTCATTGCTCGATCATTTGCTATTGCACACGGAATAGAAATCATAGAAGCCACGCATGCAAGAACTGTGCAAGTACCTGAACATACTTTTTGTATACATCATGCGTGTATGGATTGCCCTGTGAGGGTTGAGAACTGGATCATGCCAGCTGATTTGCTGGTGTTAAATCGAATGAATGAATATGATTTGATCCTAGGAATGGATTGGCTCTCGAAGTATCACGCCACTATTGATTGTGAGAGCCGGATAGTGAGGTTTAGAGAACCCGGGCACAAGGAATTTGTGTACCGTGGGTGTAAGAGTTCGCTCTTTGCGTCGATGGTGTCCACGTCGCAAGCAAGGAAGCTTATTGCTAGGGGATGCATTGCCTACTTGGCGACGGTAGTGGATGACCGAAAGGAAGTGCTGGGACTTGAGGACGTTCCTATAGTCCAAGAGTTCCCGGATGTGTTTCCGACGGAGTTGCCCGAAATACCACCGGACCGGGAAATAGAATTCGTGATCGATTTGCTCCCGGGTACGGCGCCGATCTCTAAGGCCCCGTACAGGATGGCACCTGCGGAACTGAAAGAATTGAAAGCACAATTGCAAGATTTTTGATGGACAAGGGTTTCGTGAAGCCAAGTGTGTCACCTTGGGGAGCCCCTGTTCTATTTGTGCGAAAAAAGGACGGTTCGCTGCGGTTATGTGTAGATTACCGCGAGTTGAATAAAGTGACCGTCAAGAATAAGTACCCGTTACCCCGAATTGATGACTTATTCGATCAATTGCAAGGGTCTCAGGTGTATTCAAAGATTGATTTGCAATCCGGTTATCACCAATTGAAGATCAAACCGGAGGATGTGCATAAGACCGCGTTTAGGACGCGGTATGGACATTATGAATTCACGGTTATGCCTTTTGGGCTTACTAATGCCCCGGCAGCGTTCATGGACCTAATGAACCGTGTGTTCAAACCACTACTAGATCGATTCGTGGTGGTGTTCATTGATGACATTCTTGTCTACTCTCGGAGTGAAGAGGAACATAAGGAGCACCTAAGGATTGTGCTTCAAGTTCTTCGAGAGAACAAGTTGTTCGCCAAGTTAAAAAAAGTACGAATTTTGGATTCGTGAGGTCGCTTTCTTGGGTCATGTGATCTCCGCGGAAGGAGTATCAGTAGACTCTATGAAAGTTTAGGCAATCAAGGATTGGCCTCGCCCGACCAATGTCACGAAAATACGAAGCTTTTTGGGTCTTGCGGGGTACTATCGGCGGTTTGTGGAGGGATTTTCAAAAATCTCCGGTCCACTAACGCGTCTTACCCGCAAGGAAGCCAAATATGTTTGGAGCGAGGAATGCGACCAAAGCTTTAAGGAGCTAAAGGAAAGGTTGACTTCGGCTCTGGTACTCGCCTTGCCGATTGCGGGGGAGGGCTTTGTGGTGTATAGTGATGCATCACGACGTGGTCTTGGGTGTGTGCTTATGCAAAGAGGACAAGTAATAGCATATGCCTCTCGACAGCTAAAGAGCTATGAGCAAAACTACCCCACCCACGACCTAGAGCTTGCGGCGGTGATTTTCGCACTCAAGTTGTGGAGACACTACTTGTACGGGGAGCATTGTGAGGTTTACACGGATCACAAAAGTTTAAAGTACTTATTCACTCAAAAGGAGTTGAACTTGAGGCAGCGGAGGTGGTTGGAGTTGATAAAAGACTATGACTTGACCATCTTGTACCACCCCGGTAGAGCCAATGTGGTGGCCGATGCGCTCAGTAGAAAATCCGGGGAGAACTTCGCAATTGAGATGATGGGACAAATGCCGTTGCTCAAAGAAATGGGCTGGTTCGACTTGGAGATCGTGGCCCCGGGTGTCCCCGCTAGACTTATGAATCTCAATGTATGGCCGACCTTGTTGGAGCAAATAAAAGAAAAGTAATCCGGTGATCCGGAACTCCAAAAGGTGCGGGGTGCTATCGAGAGCGGGCGCGCCGGTGATTTTCATGTAGACTCGAAGGGCGCAATTCGATTCCGAAATCGATTGTGCGTTCCAAAAGTCGAGGAAATTCGTAGGGAGATCTTGAAAGAAGCTCACACTTCTCCCTATGCAATTCACCCGGGCGGCACCAAAATGTACAAGGACCTCAAACTACATTATTGGTGGCCGGGGATGAAACTTGATGTGGGACGCTTTGTGGCACAATGCTTAGTGTGCCAACAAGTGAAGGCCGAGCGTCGCTTTCCGGCGGGAAAACTGCAAGGATTGCCCATTCCGGTTTGGAAGCGGGAAAATATCGCAATGGATTTTGTTGTGGGCTTACCTCGATCATTAGGTGGCCACGACGCGATTTGGGTGGTGGTGGATCGTTTGTCAAAGTCGGCACACTTTTTGCCAATCCACACCACTTGGTCGGGGGACAAGTTAGCACAAGTCTACCTGGATGAGATTGTGCGGTTGCACGGGGTCCCGACCTCGATAGTTTCAGATCGAGATCCTCGTTTCACATCGCATTTTTGGAAAAGCTTGCAAGAAGCTTTGGGTACACGGCTCGATTTCAGTTCAGCATTTCATCCTCAAACCGATGGTCAATCGGAAAGAACAATTCAGATTTTGGAGGATATGCTACGAGCGTGTGTGTTGGACTTCAAGGGTGCATGGCCTACTCATTTGTCGATGGCTGAATTTGCTTACAATAATAGCTGTCAATCTAGCATCGGAATGGCACCTTTTGAGGCCTTGTATGGAAGAAAATGTCGCTCTCCTATTCATTGGAGTGAAGTCGGCGAGAAAAGGGTCTTAGGACCGGAAGTGTTGCGTGAGGCGGAGGAAAATGTCCGTTTGGCACGCGAGCGCTTGTCGACGGCGCAATCCAGACAAAAGAGTTATGCGGATCGACGCCGACGAGATTTGGAATTCGCGGTAGGAGACCGCGTCTTCTTGAAAGTATCACCCATGAGAGGGGTGAAGCGATTCGGTATTCGGGGTAAGTTGAGTCCCCGTTACATTGGACCTTATGAGGTTTTGGAGCGTGTGGGATCCGTGGCGTACCGGCTAGCTTTGCCACCAAAACTTGCGGGGATACACAATGTGTTCCATGTATCGACGCTCCGCAAGTACGTGTATGATCCGGCGCACGTCCTCGAGTATGTGCCTATAGAGCTCCATTAGGATATGACTTATGAGGAATTTTCCTTGTGTATCATGAATCGCGAGGTGAAAAGTTTGAGGAACCGTGAAATTCCTTATGTAAAGGTACAATGGACGAATCACGGTGAACGCGAGGCCACGTGGGAATTGGAAAGCTCGATGAAGGAGCGGTTTCCTTACCTCTTCGCTGAGTCCAGCTGAGGTATGATTTAGTTTCGCGGCCGAAACTCTCTTTAAGGGGGGAGGAATGTAGCACTTTGAATTTCGGTGCGTTGTTTCGAACTTTACTAAATTTGATGAAGTTCGGAAAGAGCCGGTAATGGCTGGTGTGGAATTGGGTTCCGAAGGTTTCGGAACATTATGGGTACGAGTGGAAACCCGAAAATTGAAAAATTGTGAAAAAGGGACCAAGTGGAGCAAAAATGCTCACGGGGTCCGGACCCTGGAAGCTGGGGTCCGGACAATGAAGTCCGCGGGCAGCCACGGTCCGGACCCGAGCGGGTCTCCGAGTTGGGGTGCGTACGGGTTCCGGACCCGGACACCAAGGTCCGGACCCGGCCTGCGCACTGGCCAGTTATCAGTGCGGGGTCCGGACCCTACTCGCAAGGTCCGGACCCGGCTGAGGCAGAATGCCCAGTGAGGGGTATTTTGGTAATTTCGTGGGGGATGGGCTATGTATAGAGGGCTAGAGTCCCTCTCCTCATTACTCCTCCATTTTTCCTCTCATTCCCTCTCCCTCTCCCTCACTTTCTCTCTCTAGAGATCTCTCCAAAGCTTGGAGAAGTGGAGGATTTGACCTTGGGAAAAGCTTCTAAGGTGGATTTGGAGCTTCTTGGTGCAAGAAGAAGCTTGGGAGCTAGGGCTTTGAGCTTGGGTTGAAGCAAGAACTCAAAACTTGGACACTTAGGAGCTTGAAGAATACAAGAATTTGAAAGCTCTTGAGATGGGTTTGTGTTTACCGAAGTGATTAGGTCACTTCCATGTCTAGGGTAAATATCCATTTAAAGATAAAATGGTATGTGTTGTGAACCCTAGAATTTGTATGTTGGCAAAGGTAAAAATCATGATAGGATGAACAATGAGATCCTATTGCATGATGTATATTTCAAGTATAATTCAAATATTAATACTTGTTGCATGGTTGTATGTGTGGTTAAACCTAGTGTTATTGAACATAGGTTGGACATGAGGCTAAACCTAGTGTTATTGAACATAGGTTGGACATGAGGATTAAACCTAGTGTTATTGAACATAGGTTGGAACATGTGAGATTGAAACCTAGTGTTATTGAACATAGGTTGGAACATGTGAGATTGAAACCTAGTGTCATTGAACATAGGTTTGACATGAGATTGGAACCTAGAGTCATGGAACCTAGGTTGATAATGAGAAAGTAAGCCTAGTGTTATTGAACATAGGCGAGACTTAATGACTTGAACCTAAGGTCATGAGACTTAGGTTAGCAAGTAAAAAATGTGAACAACGGGATGTGCGACGATTTTGCTATCCCGGGTAGGCGACGATCTCGCTACCATGCCACAAGTTGGCGGTGTTGAGCGGGATGTGCGACGATTTTGCTATCCCGGGTAGGCGACGATTTTGCTACCATGCCACGAGTTGGCGGTATCGACACGGGATGTGCGACGAGTTTGCTATCCCGGGTAGGCGACGATTTCGCTACCACGCCTTGAGTTGGCGGTGTCGAGAGGGGATGTGCGACGAGGTTGCTATCCCGGATATGCGACGAGTTCGCTATCCATGCCATGTAATGGCGGTGTTGAGACGGGGTAGGCGACGATTTTGCTATCCCGAATATGCGACGAGTTCGCTACTCGAACTAGGAGGTGACGAGTTCACTCCTTGGATGTTGGAACAATTATGGTGAGACGGCGATTCTGAAACCATAAGTAAATGACAAGTAAATGAACTTAGTCAATGTGGAATATAGGATGAACCTAGGAGAGAATGATAAATTATATTTCATTTGGTTGCATCCTTTATGTTTATTTACAAGCATGTAAATAATTGTTGCATAGTTATATGTGATCTAACTTATGCATATGGTGTTTCTTTGGACCTGGTGGGTCGAGCTTCTCTCTTGGGTGGCCTTACCCACTGGGAACTATGTTTATAGTTCTCACCCCACGTTTTTCAGGTCCTTCCGCGAGTGAGGCGGCGGAGCGAGGCAAGGGTTTGGCTCTATAGATAGCGGCCCTTCCATTTTGGTGACACCTAGAGTTGTACCCCTAGTCTTGGACTATGATAGCATAGGGGATTTTCATTTTATGTATGAAAATTGTATATTCCATCGTTTTGGAACATAGTGTATGGAATGAAAAAGAAAAATTTGGACATGTATATTGTGCCATGTGATGTAATAGAAGTAGAACTTTTTTATGTTGATGCTTTCCTTGTGCAACTCTTGTACTCATTTCCTAGTTGGAACATTGTGGATAAGCTTGTGTTGTGACGCCTTGGGCGGATAGAAAGGACTCTATCCGTTCGGCGGGTCTGGTGCATGCGCCCGTGCCGTTATCCTTTCCACCTAGTTGGTGTTTAAGGCCCGGCGGGACGTGACAGCCGGCGTGCTTCTCGGCCCCAAGAAGCACTTCTTCTTCGTCGCCGGCGGTGGCGGCGGGGACGGTGGGTGGAGGAGGGTCGGAGAGGAAAAAAAAAAAAGAGTTGCGGCGCGGCGCGGCCTCGGCGGGGTCGGAGGCGAGGAGGGCGGGGGTGCGCGAGCGAGGGCGAGGGTGTGAGAGGCAGAGGCGAGGCGGGCCGCCTCCGCCTCCGCCGCCTTATTTGGAGAGGAAAAAAAAAGAGCGAGAAAAAAAAAAGGAGAGAGAAAAAGTAACAAGGGTATTTTGGTCAGTTTACTAAAAATTCAGACCGAATCTGTAAAATCGAAAATAGCGACCCAATTTTGTAAAAGCCCAAAACTAGTAGATTTTTTATACAAAAAGGCCTTTTTTTTTTCAAAAGCATCACTCAATTATCATTTTTTCTCAATTCTTATATTATAAACAATAAACTATAATTTTACATAAAAACTATTAGTTAAAAATGATAGAGTATATATTCAACTCATTTTAACATAAAAAAAATAAACTATATAAAAATAATAATAAAATAAAAATAGCTTGATTAAAGTTTTCAATGAGTCTTTTTTAAAAAATAATCTTATAAATTTTTCTAATTAACTAAATAATCGTCTAAAAAATTTATTTGGCCAAATATCCTATTCTTGCCAACTCAGTGCCATTGTTGACAAAAGTAAAAAAAGATGATGAATCGTTCATCGTCTTCTTGTAGGCGGTGAATCAAAAATGGTGAAGAATTCACCGCCTTCAAGAAGACGATGAACGATTCACCGCCTTCTAAACTTTCTAATAAAGTAGTGAATGGTTCACCGCCTTCTTGAAGACGATGAACTATTCAACGTTTATAAGCTTATTCCACCTCCACCTTTTACTAAGCTTACGAAGTTAAGTAGAATGGAGATAGAATGAAAAACGTGAATTATTCACCATCTTTAGTACTTTTTCTACCCCTACTCATTCGTCATTTTTTTACAATAAATTTTTTACAACAACAAGATTTTCAACAATACGAGACTTTTGAGAAGAATATCAACAAAGAAAATCTCAACAACACCAGATTTTCAATAAGACAAAACTTTTGAAAAGAATATCAACTAGAAATAAGGAGTATAAAATATTCTATATTTTACAATACAAAATATAACACATTCAATTTAAATAATACAAATATCAATACTAAATATATCGTATTAGATCCTTGTAGCTCTCTCTCTCCCTCGACGTCCTCGAACACGCCCACACGCACATCCACGGCCACACCCACATCCACAACCATGATCAACATTGAGCTCAACAGCAAGTAGTCATCAAGTAGCTCAATGCCTGCTATCTGATTAAGAACCTCGATGATGATGCCCTTATGCGCTCAAGAATCTCCTAGATCTCCTGTGGCACTGGTCGTTCACTCTCTATAGCAGTCTGTGTAGATGTTGATAAGTGATGTGATGATGACGAGCCACAACGTTGAGAAAATATGCAAGTAAATTGTGTACACGGCAGTGGTGGCAGAAGGACTGAGATGTGGAAGAAGATGTCGAAAGGGCTTAAATAGGAGATGGAGATCGTTGCACCTAATGGCCCGATATTGAAGAAGACTGAATGCGAGATGGAGATCCATCGCACCTAATGGCTCGATGTCGAAGAAGACTGAATGGGAGATTAAGACCGTCACATCTGATGGCCCGATGTTGATGCATGAGCATAATCTCAACTCTCTAAATCTTTGACAATAGGTAGAGTAGGTACATTCTCCAGTACCATCTCAATATGCATACAGATGTCCGTCAGAGACTCTAACATCGTAGATGGCTTAGGAGGACCATCAAACTAATTGCTTGATACTGTAGTTCGTTTATCGTAATGCATCGACCTGCATTATAGACATAAACTTATTATTTTCTATTTAGATTAAATAAAAACTAAATACAGATAACATTATAATAGCAATGCTCTCTCTATCTGCCTATCCATAACCTTACTTTGTATTTTAGGAGCTAACATGCTCGTCATACATTCAGCATCTTCACGATGCTGTAAAAATAATTATTAAGTTTATAAAATGTTACTGTGACAAAAGTCGTGATAGGCAAAGCACAAACTCCCTTAAGTACCCATTTTAAGCTTTCAAAAAGATTCGTGGTCATCAACCATTTATTGTATTTCTTTTAGCATCATATTAAGTCTTGCTTTCATTGTCGGGAGAACCATCTGACGTATAAGACTTGAAATACAATCACGGTGCGACATGTTTAGCATTGTAATTACATGTGTGGTGACTAGTATATATTTTAATTTTGAAGTACGTCACATCTTTAGAAAATGAAGCATGTAGTCTCCAAGGACATTCTTCTATCATGCATTTTACAATATAAGCCGTTTTAGTAGATTTCAAAACTTTCATTTGAATATTATGAGTAACATACCATCAATCTAGAGTATCCAATAAAGATGCCTTATCATGAAAGATCCGACCAACCCAAGTCTTGTCAATGCTAAGTAGAGCGGCATTGATATGTCGAACATCAAACTTAGTGGAGTCTGGATATACTGATTTGACTAATTATTACCTACAGAAAAGTGCTCTGAATGGTCAACAAATTCAACCTCCTCATCAGGATTGTCTATATATTCGTTCTTTACATGTAAGTCATCGTTTTCATTGTACATAAGACAATACCCATCATCATGATCATAATCTATATCTGGAGCTAGATCATTCAAATTATCATCCTCAGTGCTATAATGATCATCATTATTAATGGGTGCATCCTCCTAGTCGCTATCATTATCACCCCCTCCCCCAGCAGTGAGCAATATATTCTTAAACCCCTAGGGTTTACTAATGAGAATTAGGGTTTAGAAGGTTATTTTGGTAATTTTAGAATAAATTTAAAAATTTTGAATAATAGTTAGGGGGTAAATAAGCAAAAGCCCCTTTGAATAAAAAGTATAAAGAAATACTAGTTGAAAGTGATAGAGCATATGTTCAGCTCATTTTGATTAAAAAAAACAACAAAATATATAAAACTAAAAAAATAGTTAAAAATAACTTAATAAAATTTTTCAATAAGTATATCATGAAGATTCATTTTACATTTTTTTATTATTTCATCATAGCATTTTAATAAAGTTGGTAGATTTAGTCTAAATAATAGTTTTAGCAATGTAATGTAGATTTATTAATGGTAATGTAGAGACTGGCAAGAAAAATATAGTATAGTGATATTTATGAGAAACAAAAAGAGTACAAGATAGAAAAAAATAAATCTAAAATATAGTGTAGAGATTAATAAAATATAATAATACAATGGTGTATTTGAAAAAAAAATTAGTACGGCGTAGAAAGTGAAAAGAACCTATAAGGTACACTGTAGTCAAGTGTAATTATGCCTAGATTTTATTTAAAATAATAGAATTGTTAACAGTAATGTAGAGATTGGTAAGAAGACAAAATAGTTTAGTAATATCTACAAAAAAGAAAATAGTAGAAGATAGAAAAATAAAAATAAATCTAAAATATAAAGTAGAATTAATAAAATATAATAATAAAAATAGTACAATATAGCAAATAAAAACACTTTAAAGTACAGTGAAATAGAGTGCAATTAAGCCTAAAAAGTAACATATCTAGCAAATTAATATTTGATTTCCACTTTTTGAAAGGTTTTGGCACTCACGATTTAAAGTTTGTTTGGCCAAAATGTAGACGGCAGTGGGGTTGTAAAAGTAATGTAGGATATAGTGATGTAATGTTTTAAAAAGTTATAGAGTGTTTGATAATTGTATCACGTAAGTGTTTTCTGTAATTAAACTTGTTTGTTTAATATTCATTAATAAGCGTTGTGGAATATTGTAAATTATAAAATACTATCAAATTTTTATTTGGGTAAAAACTTATGAAATTTACTAGAACGATGGACCATTTTGATTTGGCAACCTTTCAAATTTTGATTTTACTACCTAAGCTTTCAGTTTGTTTGGTTTGAGTTTAGTCAACAATACTTTGAATTCAAGAAATTGGCATTTATCTTTATAGGTTTAATTAATACATTTCATATAATTTTTGTAATTATAAATTCAAAAGTAAGTAATTAGTTTAAATTTTGAAGTACTATTTACTGATTCAAATCAAACAAATCGAAAGATTGGTATATAGCTAAATCAAAATTTTGAAAGATCGGATAACCAAATCAAAATGGTCCATAGTTTAGATAAGTTATGTACATTTTCACCTATTATTTTTAATATTTTCTCAATAAAAATACTTAAAATTTCTAGTAGCAAATGCACAATTCAGAAGTTTTCGCTTCTAGTGGGAACCTAAGTCTCCTCTCCTGCCTCCCCCTCCACCCCTTCTCTCTTCCACTTTCCTTCCCCTCTCTATACTCTCCCCCCTCTCTCTCACAGAATCTACACCTCCTCTCACCTCTACCTTTTGGTGATATGGAGAGCCAGGAGCCTTCCAACTATATGAAGGTCCAGGACTTAATCAACGACTAGTGTAGACTCCCGCGCGATGCGGCGAATAGAAATTTAAAAAAAATATTTAAAATACAAAATATGCATAAAAAAATTATCATTTACCAATCCAAAAACAAAAAAGAAAAGGAGATGAAGAGAGATTCATATGCAGTGAAAAAATTAATATTAATATGTCAACTAATAAAGAATGATAAATTTATAAATTTTAAGAGTTCAGAGAGCCAAATAAAATAATTAAAACTTTAGAGAGACATAGAGATAATTATCTCTAAATTAAATTCTTTACAAAAAGTATATAATTAAAATTTTGATTCTCGAAAACCTGTCCAAAGATAGTATTTTTTATCTAATAAATTTTATTTATAAAAACCAAAAATTTATATAGAAGAAAATTTACAAATGAAGGCAGTTATAAAATAAAGGGGCCCTTCTCAACTTTCTTTTTTTGGGAACTCTAATAATTTTGGCTTCTTTAACTCTATTTTTGCGGTGCATCTCACTTTTTTATTGGATTTTGAAATTCTCTTAAGTATTTTTTGACTTTTACTTTGTAAAATTGCTTTACAAAAAATATAATATAACATGCATTTAAAAATACAATATAAAAAAAGAGTGTTTTTGTGTACTTACATTTGTTTTTATCCTCATGATAGCTTCTGTAGGAATTATCCTGGAAAAGAAATCAACGATAAATTAGAAAAAAATTATTTAAAAGTTAAAATAAATACTTTATAATTGAACTCATAAGGTAAAATTAGTAGAGAAGAAAAATTAAAAGGAAAAAATAACAATTGCCTTACTAATTAACAATAGAGACTATTGAATTAAAAGTAGAAAAAAAAAAAAATGAAATGCCATTTGAGAGAGAAAAAGAGGGGTCATATAAATGGCAATTATAGGATTCAAAAATTTTAGGAGTTGTGAAATAAGATAGAGTAATCATGAATAAGAGTTATCTAATAAAGTGTAGCATTAAATTAAGAATTAATTAGGAAGAATTTAATAAGAAAAGATACAGTAATTTGAAAAGACATGTTAACTTTATAAGAAAAGATATGATAATTTAGTATGTAATTGGCCAACCCATTGAACTTCCACTATTGACCATTTGAGGAGTTACCATATTAATTAGTCATTATTTACTTTATTTCTACTGTTGTTTTTTAACTCTTAATTAAGAAATTAAGAAATATTAATTAGAGAGAGAGTAGATAGGCCAAAAAAAAACTTAGAAAAATGAGGTTATAAAAAAAAAATCCAAAAAAATAAGGTTGCGCCACGTAAGCTTTAGATATTGGGGATTAATAGATAGGTATAGATTTTCGTGGACTTTTGGCTACACCATCCTCATTAGCAATCAAACTCGGCGTTGGAGATCTATCATATGACGAGTTCTTCAACTTTTGCTTGGTGGCGAAACTTCACGCGAAAATTATACCATCCATCAAAGGTCTTATTGGGGTGCTCCGATGCGCATGGACGTTCATAGCACCTTTTGAGGTCCGTGAGGCGAAGCATGGGATTTTCCTACTGAGTTTTAAATCCAAGGACGACCTACTAGCAGTCTGGGATGCATCACCTTGGTGCTATAATGGCACGTTAATCGTACTTGAAAGATTCAGAAGATGTACTCCGGTAGAATGCTATAATTTCAACTCCGCTCCATTGTAGGTCCAATTCCACGACCTTCCTTTGGACATGATGACACCAAGCATCGCAACCAAGTTGGCATCCAGGGTAGGTGAGGTCATTCCCATTGCTGCAAATCGTATGATGCGGGCCTCCTTCGTTCGGGTTCGAATTCTTGTCGACCTCAGACTTCCCCTAAAGAAGATTCTTATGATTCGAATGGACAACAAGAATGACCTGGAGGTTCTCTTGGCATAGGAGAGGTTGCCGCGATTTTGTCTCTTTTGCGGGCTTATCAGTCATGACATTGAGCATTGTAAAACCAGAAATTCAATGCTAGACAAGATTCCGCCGGACATCCCGCAGGCCGACAGAATGTCCCTGGATGAATTCCTGTAACCTCAATATCATGCGTCCTTGTCAGCCGCGCCATGGACTTCAAGCTTGGTGGATGCTCGAGCAATTCCGAGCTCGCCAAAGGCGACGAGGGGTAATTCTAGAATTTTGCACTATGGAAAATCTGCTAGGTTGGAAGTTCCAACTAATTCCTTAATTGAAATCCGAGGACCGCCCCAAAATCCATTGACTACGTGTGAGATGGATTGTCACGCCCCGGGGGTCCATTTAGAGTTTATAAAAGATCAGCGGAAAAATACAGGATAATTTTTTCTTTTTATTAATACATTGACAATCTTGACCCCAGAGACGACAGACCCGCCACAAACACAGGGAGTCCACTGTTCACTCGGACAGAACCTCCCCTGTATCTGCACGGCGTCGCACAAGTACATATACAACACATTCATTTCATTCACATCAATAATTCAAACGTATCACCAACAGAAAGATCCTTTCAGTTTAGAGAAAGGCTACCACGAAGGGTAGGAGACGGATTTTGCAAATCTTATCACAAGTACTTTATTAAACGTTAATAAACCACATGTCCAAAGAGTAAATAAAACTGAACCATAATTCTAAAGTTATTTATTCAGAGTGCAAGTAAGGAAAACTAAACCAATGACCGGGTCGGGAGTTCTAATGACCGTAAATGACGTGCCTCACGTCTCTCCCCGACTCGAACCAGCTGGATCACCTGAAAACAACAAGGTGGGGGGAGTGAGAACATGTAAACATGTCTCCTCCTCCCAGTGGGTACCGCAAGCCGACGAAGGCAAGCGTACACACCGATAACCAGGAGATAGATAGGTATAACAATACAGTAGCTATGAAAGAAGGGAAACAAGGTACAACTGCACTAGTGCTACTGTAAATGACATGCATCAATAAATGAATATAGCAAATATACCCAATCTGAACATGCCACGCCAGTCCGCAGACCGCAGGCTCATGCCACTCCTACTCTGCCTGCATATAAGTGCCCCACTGAGCTCACGGGTCGGACGTACGACCATTTTTCCGGAAAAGAACACCCTCTTGCGGGGATCAACCGCTGGTGTTCGCGAAATGCGCAAGAGTAATGGCGATCAATGCAAGTATGACCAATAAATGTTGGCAAACAGCCAATAATCCACCCCTTCGGGTATACCGACCGTATAGGTCATCAGACAACCATGTCAAGAAACCGACCAAGAAGGTCACGAGAACATAATCTCAGATACGGATATAATCATATCTACTCTACTGCTAGAACAAGTAAAGAATGCAAGTAGAGATCACAAGGTGCCGGCTCAACTCATCACATATACTCATATAAGGAAACGAAAAGAAAAGGGTAGAAGGAACGTCACCGAGCATGCACCACTAGACCAACTTCGGATCGAAGTACCCACCTGTGCGAATTTCGCGTCTGTCTTCCAACTGTGGAGGATCGTCAACCGGACCTACGGAGGGTCCACCGGGTTAGTATCTAACCCACATATAAGAAATGCTAACTCACAAGACCACACACGATCCCACGGGAATCGGTTTCCCAAAGCTGATTACTGTAACTCGCCGGAAGTCCCAAAAATCGTACCGGGACTCCGCCGGGACTCACGGAGTGTCCCGAAACTCACCGACTCATGGCACGAGTCAACCACTACCCCAAAACACATCCCTTTGGGTGTTTGGGCAGCAAGCACAAGATCGAACATCGGAACGATCATCGTCGGACAATCGTTCCGATCCGGGTTCCCGTAAGTGTCGATTTCGACACCGGAACCCACTGCCGCTCACCGGGCATCTCCGAATACACGAGACGGCTGAGACAATCAGCCAACAAGGCTCAGCGGCAGCCCACAAGTCACACACATTGCGTCGGAAGTTTCCGAGCTGAAAACCACGTTTCGCCGACGGATTTCTTCGGGAAACGCTCTGAAAACCCCTCTTCGGACAAACGAAGGACAGCGGACCTTGGACAATCAGTCCACAGGTCACGCGCAGTGTGAACACATTGTCCACAGCGGCTAAATTGCACAAAAGTCCCTAAACATGCATCTAATTGCAATATAACATGCGTTTTACAGAGTTTATGGGTCGATACCTCGATCGGAGCATTTTCGAGGCCCGCCGAGACACATCCTGCTAGGTCTCGACAAGACGGAGGCCGTGCTTGCTGTCCAGAGCACAGCGAACAGCCAACGAGCGCACGGGAGCGACCGGAACCTCGATCGGAAAGGTGGTCCGGAAGCGACAATCAAGAATCCGCTGTTTTGAGCCCCGCCGACAACGGGATAGGTGAGCACGGACGTTAACGGCATGTCAGGAGGGCCGTGCTCACCAGCGGGACCCATGGAGATGGTTCGGACAGCCAGAACAGTGAGTTCGGCCAAGACAGGGCTCAGCCAGGGCTAAAACCGAGAGCACCTATGTCGTGCCGGCCGGCGGCGGCCACTGCGGAGGGCTCGCCGGCGGGGGAGGGATGCGGCTGGCCGGGGACCACCAGCCGAGGTGTCATCCGGCGGCGGGGAGCGGCGCCGGCGACGGGCGGTGATGCCCTAGCTGCCCGGTTTGTGCAGGGAGCTAGGGCGGAGCTCCGGCGACAACGGCGGCGTTAGGGCGGCGCCGGAAAGCGACGGGGAGCACGCCGGGATCACGAGGGAGGAGAGGGAGGCCGGTCCGAGCAGCGGCGGCGGCGCACAAGGTCGCACGGCCGCCAGCAAGTTTCCAGGTCACACGCGGCCGCGGTGGTTTCCGGCGTGAGCGGCGGCGACGGTGACCGTCGGATCCGGGTGCGGCGGTGCCGGAGGTTCGAGGGAGACCGGCGGGAGGCTTCAGGAGGCGGCGGCGGCTCTCTGCCAACACCAGCCTGCACGAGCCCCGGGTGGACCAACCGGGCTGCAGGAGCGGCGGCGGCGCTCGACAGAGGACGGGGCCACCAGGGAGGGCCCGCCGGAGGTCGGGGCTACGCCGGCGATGGCCAGGAAGTCAAGGCTCACCCTCTCTCTGGTTCCCACCCGAGGGGAAGGTAGATGTGAGAGAGAGAAGGGAGATGAAGATGATAGGAAGGCTGGTAGCACCAATGGCCGGCCGGAGTTGGGTCGCCGGCGGTCGAGAGGTGAGCAGCACGTACAGGAGAGGGAGAAGGGTCGGCTTGGTCGGCTGGGAGGGGAGTGGGGTGACTAGGGTTAGGGTTTGCTTACGTAAACCCTAATGTCCAATATATATAGCTTGGCCAAATTGCAGGTAAGTCCATGAAAACCCGCATTTTCATTACTAGTCCCTCACAGCACGTATATTTTGCGCATATGTACCTTCACGCTGAGTTTCACGCATTTTAATACATAAAATATTGAAACTTTTCGCGAAACATCAAACACGACATTTTGACCCATCCTCGAAAAGCGTGCGATATCTTGTGATCCGTCCATCGGATTTCCGAACGGATTGCACCAGCGCGTTTAGCACTATCGAATCATCGAACTCACGATTTTGTTTCGTTCGATTAGGCTGTCGATTCGCGACGAACTCATCCTCTTTCCGATTCATCTATACGCCAATTGCTTAACGGCCGATATTCACTTTTAAATCCTCTCGATTAGCGAACTCGCGACCAAAGTTCATCGTCACCAACTTTCTTTCACACGATAGGTCCCTATCTGAGGGTTCACACGCAAAGCGGAGCTTCGGTAAGCTTTGCATAGCCAACACAAGGAAGAATAAAAGTCTATTTTTCGACAAGATCCAGTTTTCTCGAAAACCGTGTATCAAATCCAAAATCTGTTAGCGTCATTGAGTCCAGAATAGTCCGACAGTTGAAAACGAGCTATTGGACCACTATGAATGGAGTCCGATACACTCCAGAAGTCATCTCTAATCATCGGCCTCTCCGGAAACCAGAGTTACTATTCACCTTAAGTGAATATCGTAAATCGCGTAACTCTTTGATTTTAAATCATTTTCTCCCGAAACTTGACGAGTGATTATGTAATTAAAATACACACAAAAACATCGTCAACGAAGAGTCAAATTAGGCAGTATCAGTCCTTACATCATTCCCCCCTTAAAAGAAGTTTCGTCCCCGAAACTTGATTATATTTACCCCTCGAATAATTGTGGATAACGTTTCCGCATAGTCGATTCAAGCTCCCATAATGCTTCGCGCTCCTTACGATTAGTCCGTTGTACATTCACTTACGGAATGTTCCGATTCCGCAGTTGTTTCTCCTCGCGTGCCAATATCCGCGTCGGAGCCTCATCGTAGGTCAGATCCTCCCGAAGCTGGATAGTCGTCGGACTGATGATGTGGGACGGATCAGAACTACACTTTCGAAGTATGGACACGTGGAAAACATCATATACTTGGGCGAGACTCGGGGGTAGAGCCAATCTGTACATCACCAGACCAACGCGCTCCCAGATCTCAAACGGTCCCACATATCTCTGGCTAAGCTTGCCCCTCAAACCGAACCGTTTGATCCCTCTGGACGGTGAAACCTTGAGCAGAACATGCTCGCCGACCTGAAACTCCAGGTCACAACACCGATGGTCCGCGTAGCTCTTATGCCGACTCTGTGCAGTCAATAATCGCTCTCTAGAAATGCGAATCTTTGTCTCTGCGTCCACCACCAAGTCCGGCCCGATCACGCGGCGTTCTCCGATGTCGTCGTCCTAACTGATAGGGGACCGACATCGACGCCCATATAAAGCCTCATACGGTGCCATCCCAATGCTCGCCTGATGACTGTTGTTATAGGCCAACTCCACAAGTGACAGGTACTTGAACCACCCGTCACCATCATCCAGGACGCATGCACGAATCATATCCTCTAGAGTCTGAATAACTCGCTCAGACTGTCTGTCGCTCTGGGGATGGAAAGCCGTATTGAAGTTCAGCTTCGTATCCAAAGCTTGCTGTACACTCTTCCAAAACTGGGACAATAATTCTTCACTCAGAAACTCAAGGTCCACCTAAATCTGGTCCACGTAGTAGTAACTAACTCAACTACGTCAAAGGTTCATGCAGGAAAAATTCCGGGACAATACCATAAGTCTGGAGTATGTTTTCGGAGTCCGAAACGACGCACTCCAACTTATAAACAACGTCAACCTGCTCACAACGAGTGAAACCATATCGTTGTCCTAACTCATGCATCAATAACACTCCCCTCGGAGACCACAGTCTCCCACCAGTTTGTAATACAAACGGATCGAAGTTAAACCTTCAGCATCGATACCCACTTGCGGTATCCGACACTCCTATGTCCAAGATTTAAACTGTCCGCCTAGACCAAAGGTCTAAGGCTACCTCAATCAGTTGAGCTCGACAAGTAAGCCTATATCCAGGTACATGTGATTTGACATAAAGGTCCACGGATGTCCGCAACGGGGTTGCGAATCGCTACTTACTATCAAAACCATCAGTGATGCTCAACATCTGTCTCCACGAAACCCGGTCGCTGAAATCCGCATGGGACCAGCGATGCAATGTTCCATACCACATCCGATGCCTGTCTCAACGAGACCCAGATGCATCAATCGTCAAGTGACCAGAAGAGCAATCCACTCCCATAATTATTCGTGTTTAACCACGTCATGTACCTAGCATTCTAGCACCTGCATCAACTTCTGAGCCAAAGGCTAGGCTCAGTCCATGTGCCCAGCATAGTTCACATCTTCTAGCAATGCAATATATATTGCAACTGGAAGCGCATTACCTAACACGTCCCTTAACTATGCGAGACCTGGCTACTGGCTAGTATACAACCAGACCAACACCGAAGTACATACTATTTGTGAGGTTAACTCATCACTTTACATAACCTTGCCCAGGGCTAACTCAGAATACACTGGTCGGAGATGACCACGACTCTAACCTTTGAATGAGATCATCCATAAAGGTTGTCTACACGGGAAACACAATATCCCAATCCAAATACTCCCAAAAGAGTGGTAGGGCATTTCATCCTAATTTTTGACAATACGTTGTCTGCAGCCAACGCATTTACCAAAAGGAAAGCGAAATACCGTAGATCCATCTCCAACACCATGTTGGAGAAGTGACACCAGCACGAAATCGTCCAATATCACCATGCTGCACAAGAGTGCACCACGACACTAATCAATATCGACTACGAAAGTCGATCACCGTGATTGGACTAATCAATGAGCCAACTCCCTAGGAGTTCTATGGCTCCAACAATAGGAAAAGAAACTATCTGCAACATAGAGTCGCCAACTACACAAGCTAAAAGTGACAACAACTCGAATTTTTTTTTTTTTGAGCCTCATCCAACACCACAACTTACCCTATTATCCGATCGAGCATCATCCTCTATGCCATAAGCATACATCCGCCACGTGTAATCCCATACCACACTGATTTTAGGTGTTGGGATTGCCTCACACTACGCGTACTCCATAAAAATCCGACGTTAGGATTGCCTCACACTACGCGTACTCCATAAAAATCCGACGTTGAAGCTAAGTCAAAACCAATCCTGGCTTACGCCAATAGGCGCAAAGATCATAAGGAGATCTAAACGACTGTACTGACAAATCCACTGACAAGATATCTAAACATCACTCAAGCGAGAAAGATCTTCTGAGCTCGCTTCACAACATGAACAAACTTCAGTCTCATGAGTTAGGCGTATTCTCGCCCATATACTCACACGAAAACCACTACCTTGTCTGAAACTCAATAAGGAATCCAATAACAACCTCGATACACTCCAATCAATCTAAAGATCGGGGTCGATCTAACAACTTATCAGATGAAAGGGGAAAACCCCATAAACTATCACTAAATTATTTCAACTATCCATACTTGGGTTCGCTCTTCTCCCGGTGACTCACGCCACCACTAGAGATTAGAGAAATAGGGTAGGCACCATGGTCCTACTCGCTAAAGCTCAAAAAGCTCTGCTCATACCACAACCGCACGAGCGGTCGGCAAACAAACCTCGGGCCGCACACCAACAGCCCACGCGATACATGCGGTCAAAACTGCATAAATCATCATCTCCACAGAGATGCATGCAATCGTACATGAGCTCTAAATAGGGAGAAATAGGCATTAAAGCCATACTCACAAATGCCTTAGGAAACAGTATCCACACTGTAGTCGCCCAAGCGATTGCACTTTAAACCTCGAGCTGTACTCATACAGCTCAAGAAACGGTTGCGACAGTAGCCGCACAATGTATCGTCTCCATAGAGATACCCGCAGTGGACCTTGTGCTCTACATGGAAAGTGGGGCCAAGAAATCACGGCTCAGCCGTCAGCTAAGGCCCAGCAGATGCCACTGCTTGGAACCTCAATATCAACATCTTTCCCGGATGGTTTTACCAGGTGCACATCACCCTACCACTCGATATCTGTCTGGAAATCCGCCACCACTCCCAGTAGAGACACAAGTCTGCACCGTAACTGCAAAACAAACACGGGGTAACAAAACAACAATAAACCTCGAGTTAATAAAACTCGACCAATTTACCGGGACTCAATCCCACACAACCCCGCACTCGCGCAACTATATACCGTAGGTCTTCCTATGGTCAACCTAACCAATGGTTCAGTTTATTTGTTTTAAAATAATCAGTGAATGAAATCATGGTTGTACATTTGCTCTGATACCACTTAATCTGTCACGCCCCGGGGGTCCATTTAGAGTTTATAAAAGATCAGCGGAAAAATACAGTGAGATTTTTACTGCCTAATTTGACTCTTCGTTGACGATGTTTTTGTGTGTATTTTAATTACATAATCACTCGTCAAGTTTCGGGAGAAAATGATTTAAAATCAAAGAGTTACGCGATTTACGATATTCACTTAAGGTGAATAGTAACTCTGGTTTCCGGAGAGGCCGATGATTAGAGATGACTTCTGGAGTGTATCGGACTCCATTCATAGTGGTCCAATAGCTCGTTTTCAACTGTCGGACTATTCTGGACTCAATGACGCTAACAGATTTTGGATTTGATACACGGTTTTCGAGAAAACTGGATCTTGTCGAAAATCTGTTAGCGTCATTGAGTCCAGAATAGTCCGACAGTTGAAAACGAGCTATTGGACCACTATGAATGGAGTCCGATACACTCCAGAAGTCATCTCTAATCATCGGCCTCTCCGGAAACCAGAGTTACTATTCACCTTAAGTGAATATCGTAAATCGCGTAACTCTTTGATTTTAAATCATTTTCTCCCGAAACTTGACGAGTGATTATGTAATTAAAATACACACAAAAACATCGTCAACGAAGAGTCAAATTAGGCAGTAAAAATCTCAGTCCTTACATGGATCCACTAGACAATCTGAACCGTCCTATCTTAACAGATAAGCCAATTACAAAAAGAGATAAGCCTAATAATTTGCTGCTAGCTATAGGATCTCTACCTAATTGTAAGGAAGTTTTCTTTTATCTAGATGATTCTCAATATACTGAAAATATCTCATCTCAGGAAAAGGGCATGGACATTATTGACGTTTCAGAAACAGGGCGGGACCCGATATCCAATAATATTCCAAATTATGCCAGCCCGACTAAGCCACCTATCGCTGATTCTAACTCTAATGCTACTATTGTTTGGCATCCGAAGCTTGCTCTGGATCTATCTATTGGCACCAAGGAGATGAACCCAACCACTCTGGGTCAATGTTCCTGTCACAGCAGCATACTCTGCAGGCAAAAATAGTAGGACGAGAAGTACTTTGAAACCTGGCTGCAAGACAAACAATTCCAAACTTCAAGTAAATCGAAACTTTATCGATTTCAAAAGACAAAAGGAGATGAAGTCAATCCTTCCTATGACAATCCAGCATGAGATGGTCGATCAAATTTCTGCTTCCAACTTTTTCATCGTGACGGCACAAGTCAAGGCGCCGTCACTGCACAAATGAAGATAATAGCTTGGAATTGTCGAGGGTTGGGAGGTGCCTCGACAATTCGATACTTAACCTCCCAGGTGGCAGCTACCTCACCTGATTTGATCTTCTTAGCTGAAACTAAGTGCGATCTAAAGCGACTAAATTCTATTTTTCCTATTACACATTTATGCTACCACTATTCTGTTCTCGCCCAAGGTTCATCAGGCGGCCTTTCCCAAAGCTGGACGGATGTAATTAAGCTTAATATTATCGCCGCAACCACCTACTGCATTATGGCTATTATCCAATCTTACACATCCAGGCCGTGGCTCTTTGTAGGAGTTTACATCCACCCAGATTATGTAAAATGATGATTATATTTGAAACTCAATGCTTCAGCTCATTAACCAGACCAACATGCCCACAATTATCATGGGTGATTTCAATTGCATCACGAACTCCAAGGAGAAACTAGAGGGTCTGAACCGAACATTCAGCTCGAACTCGCCATTACTGAAGTTTCAGCAAGATGGAGGTATTGTAGATGTTCATTTTAATGGACCAGGATATACATGGACTAATAATTGACAGGGGAACTCGAAGATTCTTCAAAGTTTGGATCGAGCTCTTGCCAACTCCTAATGGATACTGAGGTTTTCTTTCGCGAGACTTGTCCATCTGCCTCGCGTAGCAAGTGACCACTGCCGACTGCTCCTAATTTTGACTCCTAACCTACATCGGTGAAGAAAGCCTTTCAGGATTGAAAGCTGGTGGTTTACTCTCGATGGATTTAAAGAAAAGGTGAAGGGGATCTGGTTGGCATCTGCTGACACCCCGCTTCAACGGAGACTCCGCAATATGGCCTACTCTCTTCGAAAATGGGCTTCAAGTCACGGATTGAATTTATGAGTCAGGGTAGTAGAGTCTATTAATATATTATCTAAACTACAAGAGCTACCTATTAACCATGCTAATCGCGCAGGTGAAGGCACTTCCATTGCGCAGCATGAAGACCTCATGTTTAAACAAGAATTCTATTGGGCGCAGAGGGCGAAAGACAACTGGATTTGCAACGGGGACAAGAACACCAATTATTTTCACATGATGGCAACTATGCGCAACAGGAAAAATAAGGTCACATCTCTAAAGAATGATGTTGGCAAGACTGTTTCTGACAGAGTGGAACTCCAACACCTTATCGACCATCATTTCGAGGCTTTCTATACAACTCCACATACCTATGATAGAAGGGACAGCAGCTGGAATGTGATCGAACATCACACGCTTAAGATTTCACAGGTTGAAGCCAATTACATGAGTGCGCCCCCTACCATGACCAAGCTTCGAGAAGTCTTCTTCAGCATGATACCAGATAAATCTCCTGACCCGGATGGCTTTTCAGCTCGTTTCTTTCAAGCAAACTGGGAGCTTGTGAAATTTGGTTTGTTCTCGCTTGTAGAAAAAAAATTTCTTAACTCAAGAGGTTCCATCGTCAATCAACCAAACCAACATTGTGCTAATTCCTAAAAACGATCAACCAGTCAACATCGGAGACTATCGGCCAATAAGCTTATGCAATGTGACTTATTAATGCTTGGCGAAAGTTCTAGCAAACAGAATAAAGAGAGCCTCACATCTCTCATTGGCAAAGAACAGAGTGTGTTCGTTCCAGGACGTAATATTTTGATAATTATCTTATTGTTCAAGAGGTACTCCACTCTTTCAAAATCTCGAAGCAACAATCGGGAGCGTTGCGGCCAAGATAGATCTCGCAAAGGCATATGATCGTTTGAATTGGGACTTTATTGATACGATGCTACAAAAGTACGGCTTCCCAGATAAACTATAAGAAATAATTAATTAGTGCATCCCGACAATTCGCTTTTCTGTGCTAACTGATAATGAAAAAGGCAAATGGTTTCAACCAAGCAGAGGAATAAGGCAAGGGTGTCCTCTTTCTCCGTATATTTTTATCTTAGCTTCTAATGCACTCTCGCTGCTCTTGAAGGAAGTTACCCAGTGCGGCTCATCTAAATGGCTTCAGGTTTGGAAAAATGGGGCCGGCTATAACACACGTTATGTATGCTGATGATCTCTTTATCTTCGAAAAAGCTTCCCAGAATGAGGCCCTCCGAATTCATGAAATCCTCAATATATTTTGTGCCATATCCGGGGAGACTATTAATCTTCAAAAATCGTCGATAATATTTAGCCCCAGCACTACATCTGAAACACGGGAGAGTATCCAACGAATTTTCAACATCATGACGCACCAAGGACAGGGACGATACTTAGGCAATCCCCTTTTTTTGGAATGGTCCCTAACTAACACCTTCAGGTTCATCATCGATAAATTGCAAAGCAGATTAGCTGGATGGAATGCTAGAAATCTATCGCATGCAGGGTGTCTCACACTAATACAATCGGTGCTCCTGGCGGTACCTAGATACTCCCTTTGTTTCATTTTACTTCCTGCAAAATTTCTTCACCAAATAGATAAAACTATTCGAGATTTTCGGTGGGGCTTCAATCCAGGAGGTCGCCACTATTACCCAAATGCGTGGACCAAACTTACTACAAATAGAGAACTCGGGGGAATTGGTATACCATCGTTGTCAACGCTTAATCGAGCCCTAGTATGCAAATTGGTGTGGTCGCTCCTCACTAGGCCAACATCCTTATGGGCACAGGTTTTGGCAAGCAAGTACAGCCGGGATAACAATCTCAATTTTTGGTCGGCTCAAAGCAGATCTGTAGCTTCACCTATTTGGCATTCTATGCTGCAAATCCGTAATTACATGATGACTGCTGTGATCCAAAATTCTGAGTAGCTACGATAGAAATTCTCCGAATCTGGCCGTTTCACCCTTCGATCTGCTATCAATCATATAAACGAAGGTCTGGATCAGAACCAAATGCATCAGCCACATAAAAATCAGCATACAATCTAGGATAAAGTTTGGGGCAAAAATAAGGTGATGCCTCAGGCAAAAGTATTTTTATGGAGACTAGTAGCTGACACGTTACCAGTTGGAGCCGCACTAGCCTCGAGACTACCTAACATCGATGGACTTCGCCCGCTTTGCCTACAAGAGCATGAGATGTTGGTGCATTTATTCTTTAATTGTGAGCAGACACGACGAGTCTGGTTCGCATCAAGTTTAGGCCTTATAGTTAATAATCCGGAGAGGCCTCTATCCTTTTGGATTTTCTTTTCCTAACTAATAAAGCCATGGAGACTCATAAGGCTTTTTGTGTTCATCTGTTATGGAGCATATGGAAAGGAAGGAATGAGGTGATCTTTGAGGGGAAAAATTTCTCTATCACTACCATTATTTCAAGGGCTCGCAGCTGGACGACCTTATATTCTAAAGAGAACATAATGAGGATTAGCATTCAGGACCCAATTCTGATTCAAGAACCTGCGACCTCTTCCTTACAAGTGTGGGTGGATGGGAGTTGGAAAGGTAGCACCGCAAGTGGTGTAGCATGCCTGATCACCAATCAGCATGGAACCATTATGTGCATACCCGATGTAATGCAGGAAGTCCATGATGCTTGCTCTGCGAAAATTGGAGTAATTTCCCGGGTGACAAATCTTTTGTTGCAAAGGTATCCAAGAGAAACTTTTCATATCTACTCAGATTCAGCACCCATCATTAAAGCTTTGCACCTTAGGAGCTATCATTCAGATTCGCTAATAGCTGAAGCTCGGACAAGAATCATGGATCTATGGACTTTTCTAGAAAGATCCATGCAATTCAGCTATGGATGGTCTTCAAGATATTCTAAAAATGCTATAGTTGCGGATCACTTAGCCAACTGGGGACTCACTGGCAACAAACTTTTTTTTTGGTCCTCTGTAGATGAATTCCCTCAAGTTGTACCACTCGATTGATAAATAAAATCGCCTTAGGGCGTGTTTTCCCTCAAAACAAAAATGCACAATTTAAAAATAATCTTATTAAAAAAATTGGGATAATTTCATATGACTCTCTATAAATATGTCAAATAGCAAATATATCTCTACAAAGTTCAAGTTATCAAATTTATTCCTTCAAAAGTGCAGCGACATTCATATTTGCTCATCTGGTTTGTTACTGTTAGTTTATTGTTTATTTTTTAATAGAAAGTAAGTGACATTTTAATTTTATCATTACAAATATATCTCTCCGAAAAACTCCATTTGTTAGAAACGTGCAAAAATACCCTCCCAAACCTAGCGGTCATCTTCTTCTCTATTAAAACCCATCCAATCGCCTATAATTGCAACCTCTTCTCCACCTCTTCTCTCACTCTTTTCCTCCATTATCCATCTATTACTTCACTTTTTTTTTCCTCTTTTTTCTCTATTAAATCCCAATGGCTCCATTTTTTAATCTTTTTCTCTCCTCAACTACTTAGCTTTAGATCGCTAGCTTCATCACTTCGTCGACTTCATCGGAGGACACGAACGCTCTTCTCCAGAGCAGTAGTGTTCTTTCATCTTCGACTAGGGCTAGGGCCCATTAGTTAATTATGGGATTATGATATAAGAGAGACAAAAAGATCAATTTACTTCTTTCACTAACCAAGATTTAGTATTTTACTTATGGTTTACTAAGTTTTCCTAACACACATTAATAGTAGGGGTATATTTGAAACCGTTAGCATCTTTTGAGGGATAAATTGGATAACTTAAACTTTGTACCTATATATATATATATATATATATATATATATATATATATATATATATATATATATATATATATATATATATATATATATATATATATATATATATATATATATATATATATATATATTATTTGACATGTTTACAAGGAGACGTATGAAATTATCCCTAAAGAATTTTACTTACTCATAATTATTTTTTTCTAATAAGTTGAATAGAAAAATAGTCGCAATATACATGGAAAATAAGTAAATCTATATATAATCCAAAAAAAATTAAATAAAATAGAAATTTATTAGAAAAATAAAATAAAATTTAAACTTATGTGAGTGCAGGAAAAAATAAAATAATTATATATAGAAATGTGACTTCGGTGAAGCCTACTTCGCTTTCACAGCCACACTTCAAACTCCCCGGGCATCGACTGTTAGATATATGCCCTGGAAGCCAACCAGGCTGACACATGTATTCTTTTTAGAACATAAATTTGCATTTAATTTTAAACATTATGGATGAATTTAGATTTTTATTTCCGTTCATGTTGCGTACGTGTCCATAAATCGTCCAAAGAATTAATAAAATGATGACACGTATTTTCAAGAATTGAGAATTTGAGAGATGTATCATTGGTGGTTAATTTCTAAATGCTCCCGATCGATGGATCATCACGGGGACGGTGATTGATCCAGTGAGATTGGTGCACAGGTCGCTTCCCTTTTGGGTAGACGAGTCTCGAGTCAACAGTGTGGGGACACTGGAGCGAATGTACAGGTGGATTTTAGAGAACAAGGGTACTGAGCGTGACCAGTGTGAGAAGTCACTTGGATGTCTACTCACTCGTTAGTTACTCAATGTCGCAGTAATGTGACTGGTCCTTTGACCTGCGGTGCCTCGGCTATTCACAATGAGGTTACTGTAGTTTGACTGTACATACACTTGGTCTCTAGCCATTCGGGTCCTTAAGGTGCATGTTGGCTGTAGTAAATTCGTTGTAGGAGTAGGGTGTGCACCCATATGGAATCTATCTCCCTTGGTAGATAAGGGTGTTAGTCCTATGTGATTTATGAGATTGAGTTTAGAAGATCTTGGCTAGGGCAGAGTAAATAGCAGAAAGAGTTTCTGATATTAAAAACTCGAGTCGAATAAATTTGACATATGACAGACGATGGGGTGTGACGAGCTATTCCATGACCTCCGTCTAGTCGAGACTCTTGATAGAAGGACTGTATCACACGGTAACTGCACCAGGAGGTTTAGTATTTCATTCTACTAGAATGCCACTATATGCTCCTAGGCGTCACTGGTAGATTGTGAGATTAATGAGAGTTATCTGGATGATTGATAATTCTCATTGGGCTGAGTTGGAATTATTCCGACCCACTGAAAGGAGTTTCAGTGATATTGTTGATAGTGATTAGAATATATCTCACTACCAGATAGAATAGAACCTATGGGTCACACACATAAGAGGTTGTGACTGATCGGATAGCTGGATCACGATTTTTGAATCGCCGAAAGATCTAATTATTAATATATTGATAATTGGACTAATTTATAATTATTACAAATTAGTAATATTAAAGAGCAAATGTTGGAACAGAGGACTAACTAGTTAGTAAATTGTGAGAGTACTTATGTGCAAATATTGTATTATTAATTTGATTTGATCAAATTAGGATTGAGTTCGAGTCGAATTAAATTAATATTTAATCGATCGAACTGATTAAGGATAAGATAAACGTAACATAGATTTGTTCTTATTCTTAATAGTTATTATTTGTTATAAAAAGGATTCCATCCCTCTTTTTTTTAATACGGGAGTTTTTAAAAAACCCTAGCCGTCATCTCTCTCATTTTCTCTCTTGTTCTCTTCGATTCTCAAGCAAGAAAGGCGTTCTCTGTAAGGGAGCTAGCACTCCGGTGAGGACATCGATCAGATCAGCAATCTCATGTGGATACCTGTAAAGGTCGGACGCGTGTACGGCTTTAAGAGAAACTAATTCCACGATCATCAGATTTCGGTGTAGATCTACCCGCGCAAAGGTAAAAATCAGATCTTCCTTTTTTTCTTTTAATCTTAAATACATGAGGGATCCTTCTTTGCGTGTTCGTGAGATCGGATCTCAAGTTTTAAAAATCAAATTTGTTTGATTTTTTTTTTCGCTGTGTTTAATCGCACGCAATTTTCTAACATTGACCGCTGCTTGGAGGAGAAAGAGAGAGAAGAAGATGATGATGATGATGATGATGGGAAGGAGAGCAAGAGAATTTGTAAAGTTGAGAGGAGGTAAGAATTGTTAGAACCTCCTAGGAATAGTTTTGTCCTTCTGAAAGATATTACTTAAATGCAAAAAATTGTGTTCTGCATTTTTCATTCCGCAAAAGCTTGGAAGGAGACTTTTCTACGATAACACTGCCCAACGCAGCTTTTTGCGAATACCAAAACATATCATAAATTTTCAAATAATTTTTTTTTAAAAGAATGTGCTTTTTGGCCGAGCAAAAAGCTCCAAAGCGGTGTATCTTATTCCTATTGATAGCTTTGAGGATCAAACATGGATGCTATGCTAAATATTTAATCATGTTCTTTATCTACAAATAATACAAGCCTTATTGAGTAAAATTTTTATGTAAAGAAATATCAGTAGTGTGATGAGTGTGTATTATAATTGAAAGCTTGGAGTTTGACTTTTAGTTTTTGCCCTATCTTTTCGAACCATCTCTATCTCGACTTTCCTCTTAGTATGTAACCATATTTTTCCTTCACCCTTCTTTTTTTTTTTTTTTTTGGTTTTTTTGGTTTTTAATTTTGTTTTGGTTAATTGTTGTCTATCTTGACAATTCTATATATAGCACTTCCTTCCGAGTCTGGCTATGGTGCTTTTAAAAGCACCAAGTACTTGGGTATTTATAGATTTTTAGCCGTTAGATCTGCACTGTTGACCATTTACACCCGTTAGATTATACTTTTCAACCAATCACTCACTCAACCCTAACGGGCCCACATCATCCTAACCACACATTTCTTAATCCAAAGACTGAAAATCTACAAGTACTAATGTCTTGATACTTTTAAAAGTATAGGAGCTCAATTCCTTCCTTCCAGTTAATTCTCATTACAAGTAATGAGAATTAACATGAAATGCATGGTCGCTCCCGTTGAGGCAACAAGGCCTTTGTCCACATTTGCCACTCATCTTGTAACGACCCGACCCGCTAGCAACAATAACTCGTCGGGCCCTAACCACTGGCCCAAAATGCTTAAGCCCAGTTATTAGTACTAGCGTGCGAGTCTCATATAAACCGATCGAAATCAGTATCCCATCCGATGTGGGACTATTTGGGGCGTTACAAACTCCCCATGTTTAGACCCTGACGTCCTCGTCGGGTCCAAACCAGATCACAGACAGACGGACCAGGATCAGAAGAGGTGGCTCCCACCGCATAGCACTTAGCTCTCACATTTTCGGCCGGTATTCGTCTCTGATACCAATTGTAACGACCCGACCCGCTAGCAACAATAACTCGTCGGGCCCTAACCACTGGCCCAAAATGCTTAAGCCCAGTTATTAGTACTAGCGTGCGAGTCTCATATAAACCGATCGAAATCAGTATCCCATCCGATGTGGGACTATTTGGAGCGTTACACATCTACTTGTGGCTGTTGAGTCTTTGGATGCCTTCCATTTGCTTGCAAACAAGTTTGACCGTACAAAACCTTCCTCTAATCTAATGCGATCGTTAGACCTTCTTCCAAATTTGACCCTACAATGTTGAGACACCTTTCAAACAACAACCTTTGCAGAATTTTAGGAGCATGCGAGTTTATCTTTCTCAACAATCTTCCATAGAAGAAGTCTGTCATCTTATTTTTAAGCAAAAACTTCAAATATCATTCCTGTGGTTTCGCACTTTTTCACTTTAGTGCCATATGGTTTAAAGTGTATCACTTTAGTACCTTGTGATTTCATTTTTTTTTCTTTTTCTACCTTTTGCTAATTATTTTATTAAATCAGTAAAAACGTTAAAATCACAGGGTACTAAAATAAATATTTAATAAACCAGAGGTGGATTATCTGAAGTTTTTTCTATATGATTTAACGAAAAAATTAATGAAAGGAACAAAAAAAAGAGAAAAACGAAATAATAGGATACTAAAGTAATACACTTTAAACCATAGGGCACTAAAGTAAGAAAGTGCGAAACCACATGGGTGATATTTGAAGTTTTTCTAAAAAAATTTCCACCTCTAGCAGGCTAGTTCTCCCAGCACCCCTCTAAATTGAAATGCGTGCTGCAATTTACTTGATACATTTATTGGGCTAACACTTTTACACTTCGTCGGACGAATTACTAGTTGACCTCCTAAAGAGAGTTGACAAAAAGAAAATTCTACCACCTCAGTGGAAATTTAGTGGAAATTTTAGAACGTCCCAAAATACATGGCTAGCCTTCATTACTAGTCACATCTCTCCCAGTTCAATTTCACATTAAGATGTTGTGCGCTGCCAAAATTTCTAGAGAATCTATTCTAGATCGCTATTACTAAGAATACGTTTTTTATGATACAGTGATCTCACTCCAGCACTTCAACAAGCCTCCCTCGAACCCACTTTTTCTTAGTTTTGGTACCAACTGATTCGGAACCGTCACTTTCTGATTCCTGTTTCTTGTATGGTACACCATTATTGCATCTACCGGAAGCATCAGTACCTTCACGGACATCCGCTTTTGGTTCATACCACTTTACTGTCCCATTGGTGGGTTGTGATGCAATTGTGCCGTGGTCTCCAACTTCCTTTGTATTGCTTACGTTCTGCTGTTGAAACTGTCCAGAAAGAAGATCCCCCACATTGAATTCTCGTAAAGATTGGCCGTTGGAATTTAGTAGTCTCCCGATTGAATCTAGTACTTTCTCTTTTGCTTCTAAATTACTCCCTGAAAAATCTAAGGAACCACTAAAATTCAATGCCGGTTCGACGCTGCCACTCTGACTTGGCAATAGTCCATCTTCAATTCTTCTGATGTACCATTTTGCTTCAGCAAGTAGCCTCCTGGTCTCCACAAGCGAAGCTTGTGCAACATGGCTTCGCGAGGAAGCCGCTTCAAGAGCTTTGGCAGCCCTCTCCGCTTCTGCAACTAAAAACCTGATGAAAAGTACAGCTTATATTGGATGACAAACAAGCATCAAAGTAACAACAAACAACTAGCATTTACAAGCTTAACTAGTAAAGAAAATTGAGTTTTAACTCACCTCACTCTCTCGGCGGCTTCCTTTCTTCTGGTTTTCAATGCTTCCCTTTGTTCTTTTATTCTCCGTATCATGCGAAACTTGGAACTTGCCTTTGGATCTTTGAACGATGGATTCGCATTCACCTTTCTAATAGCTGCCAGCGAATTCACCTTTCTAATAGCTGCCACCTCTACGACAGCGTTTCCTTCAACATCCCCTCCACGATGCACAGTTTTCTTCTTCACGTAGCTCTTTCTTACTACGGTTTCACCATTTGCCTTTCTTCTCTGTTTTCTTTCTACTGCAGCATGTGTGCCATGATACTTTGCTAGAGCGGTGCAGACCCGTTCACGGTATCCCTTCAAGAAAATGCAAAAAGATTTTAGATGCCAAAGCAAAACAAGCAAAGGCTGGGTAAAATAAGTATTTCATATTTACATGCGTAGACCCCTGTTTAAAAAGCTTATTTATTCAGATATAGACCCTTGCACTTTAAAAGGTGCTGCTCTTTGAAAGCCTTGCTGTGTACAAAACCAACTTCACCTGTGAATTTGATGACTGCCAGATTCAATACAAGGCCCCACTTCTGCAAGAAAATGCACTTACAAGTGGCATATATAAAAACTCAGATTTGGGGCTACTCGTTCACTAGACAAACGAAGTCAAAAAATTATAAAATTTGATTTCTAAATAGTTCCAACACAGTAGATCATGTCTAACGAAACCGATCGGCGAATTGGATGTCCCATCATCGAAGACAACTAACAAGTATGGAAGCCTTCGTGCCTTTGAAAGCACAGGAGCATCTCTCTCTCTCTCTCTCTCTATATATATACATATATATATATATATATATATATATATATATATATATATATATATATAGAATTGAGCTCCTATGCTTTTAAAAGTACCAAGTCATTAGTGCTTACAGGTTTTCGGCCTTTGGATTAAGATTTGTAGGATTAGAATAATAGTGGTCCCCTAGAGTTGAGCGAGTGGTTGGTAGAATAGCATAATCTAAGGGGTGGAATTGGTCAAGGGGATAGATGTAACGGTGGAAAACTTACAATCACCAAGTGCTTGGTGCTTTTAAAAGCACTATAGCGGGACTCTCTCTCTCTCTTTCTATATATATAAATATATATATATTTGCAGAATACATAATGCAAAAGCCCTGAAAGGAGAAAATTATGCAACCTAAAACATAAATAAAATAAAGAACTTTTGCATACAAGATCAGCCCATTTAGCGGATATAGCCTCAGAAATCTTCCTCCGCTGCTCAGGGGATTTCGGTGCTCTCCTGCTGCCTTTGGACATACGCATTCTTTTCCTCTTCTCAATGCTTTCCAGCCATTCCTCCTTCAATTGTTCGTCCAAGATATCATATGAATCCCACTGTAACTCCTTTTCACCAGCATTCCCCTTCCTTGATGCTTCAGCAATCATGTTATTCCATTCATATAAGCAATTCTCCTGAATCGACAATCTCGTACGACGTCGACGCCACCCCTCTCGCACTCCTGTGCCAATTTTTGTCCTTGTCTCTTTACTAGAAAACCAACGAAGGCAACGAAATGCTCAGCTTTATATTAATATTTTATAATAAAATATCAGGAAATCACCAAAGGACTCAACATTGACAAATGCAGGAGAAAGAAACATTAAATACCGAAAGAAAAAATATGAAAATATAGCAGAGAATAATACATTCAAAATCCAAGGCGATAATTGGAAGAACTAACCTCTGAGGATGCCCCAGCTTCAGCAACTTAGCTTTGACCTGCAGTTTAAAGTTTAAACCAAAGAAATCAAATTCAAATTGCTATAAGCTATTGCTTTATACAACAAACGAACAATTGGTTCGGGGATAAAGAAGGGCTAATGCAAGTTATTCCCCCTATTCCGCCAAACGGGGTGTTTTTTGGCTGAGATATTTTATCCTAGTCAAACCTCGATATTCCCAGTTATTTCGGAATAGCTTGGGATAAATTATTCCACCCTTTTGGTGGAATAGTGCTATACCAAGATTTATGCCAAGCCTTATTAAGATTATAAATTGAATTAAAACTAAATTATGTAGACATAATATATTATATATTATGCTTAATTATATTTATTATAAAATTACTAATTGTACTATACTAATACATCTAATTTATACTTAAATATTATAATAAATTATACTTAAATATTACAATAAATTATACTTAAATACTGTAATAAATTATTCTTTTTACTAAATTTAAGTTTAAGTAGAATTTGAAAAATAAATTTATTTTTCTAATAAATTATTTTATTAAATATTATAAATTAAGTTTAAGAAGAATTTGAAAGAACTATTTATTTTTATAATAAATTTAAGTTTAAGCAGAATTTGAAAAAAATATTTATTTTTATAATAAATATATTTTTGAATATTATAATAAATTATTTTTATAACATATTATTTTTATTAAATTATATTTTATATCAAATTCAATCATCACTTTTTTCCATTACATCAAATTAACCAAAAGCAATTTCATTTATTCCTGAGAATAGCAACATTACAAACCAAACACAATTTTACTTTTATTCCCGACTTTCCCGGAATAGTAAGTTATCCCAGGGATAAATTTTTTTATCCCGATATTCGTTATCCCCGAACCAAACGGGGCCTTAGAGCTCCAGATTCAACTCCCACAGATATGAATAGGCATCAGAACAAATCTGTGGGATTAATGTGTCCCTAAAGTTTGGATTAAACTGAAAAGTTTTCTCCATAATTTTCATTTTGCAAGCATGTAATGCTAAAATCCAATGCCTGTGAAACTACTTAATTCAAACTCAACTTGTGATCTCGCTAAGCATAGTGGGTCGAAGAAACAAATAATAAATTTAAGAAGTATCTAGCTACAGAGGCCACTAAAAATCTTCTATCAACACTGAAGCAATAGCAAAATTGTGCAGACATTGCAGCATTGCTATATAGTGTCGTCACCTTGGGGTCCTGCATTGCTATTTTAGTTCTTTCGCGGATCTTTTGAATTGTTTCTGCATACCATACAGATAAATGGAAAAAGGAAATAAATTAATAAATGATGCAAGAAAATATCAGAAACCAAATGAAAGCTTAAAACAGGGAATACTTGCCTGCGCTATGTTTCCTGCCCTTGTTCCATGGAACATTTCCCTTGTTTGCTTTTGAAATCTTTATCCGTCTTAACTTCTCCCTATCATCAAGTTCAGGGGTGTCATAAGCTGAAGGTCGATGCACCATAGAATTAGAATCAGAACCAAAGAGCATACTGGAATGAAATTTTGGATCTTCCCAAGTGGGAAATGAGGAGTTTGATGCCATGATAGGTGTACAGCCTTCTTCAGAAGAACCTTCTTCAATGTAAGATTTGCAGGGACAACAAAAGTTTTGCTTCTTTGCTAAGGGAAGTTCATTTAAGGTTGTACTATGTAATAAGAACCGAAACCTTGGCGCACCTATACAATATGGCACGAAAGATAATAGATTAGGTAGCATTTTCCAACGAAGGTGCTTTTTAGTGCTGGATAGCAGAAACCACACAAAAAGAAACATAGGATCTAAAAGAGAGAAGAAAATCACTAAAAGAGAACATAGGAAATTTGTAATCATTTATTTTACTGCTGGTGAAGAATATAAATAACTTCTTCATGGTAGACATCCAAGTTTAGACGCTTAATCTGAACGAGTATCTGAAGTACTACTACAAGATCCATAGAATTATCGTAGAGTTCAAGTTTGTTACCAAACAATATCTGATGAAGTAAATATTCCTCCAAGAGTCCATAGAATGATTGGAGGAGTTTAAGTTTCTTACTTCAGTATCAAACCATAGTTGATTTTTTTTTTTTTTTAATTATATATCCAAACAGGACCTTAACCTAAAGATGATCCGGCTTTTACATGGCATTGTAAAGTTCAATGTGCCATCAAAAGACTCTCTTCCTTCCACCAGCCTAGACAACTAATTTGATAAACATTGAAGCTTGTTTTTCTCTGTACAATCAGTTGGTCTATTATTCAGTCACGCATCATAACAGGTAATGGATTTTTATATGAGAATAATCGTAGTAATGACAGAACTAATGATATCAATGCAGTAGACATCAAAGAGGCTAAAAAGAAGGTAACTTTCTACCTTTCGAACTCTCAAACCTTTTCTGTTAAAGTACAACTAAGAAAGATATTTCAAAAAGGGAGTTTAACATACAGAACATTATTCTTTGGAAATGCAATGTAATTAGTTAAAGAAACTGAATAAAGACTCCAAGATGGTTTGTCTGGTAACATTCCACAAAAAATAGAAGGTGGGTAGCGGATATTGATTTAGGATAGTGAACCAGGATCCAATTTAGGATAACGTAGTGAAGAAGAGAAACTAGTTGATAAACAAGTAGCAGTATGAAAGTCAATATAGCGACAGATGGATATATTAATATACTTTGGATTCATGAACATACTTTGGATATATTAGCATATAGTAATTGGCTATGAATAGCATGAAATATGTCTACAACAGTTCAGTCAAATAGTACATATGGCCTCTAAGACCCTGTTTTGGATGTCGGAATAAGATATACATAACACCTTATTATGTATAAAGATTTTCTTGCGTGATTGGAAGTTAGTAGTTTGATTTTTGCTCCTTGAAAAGCCTAGCATCTATGATTCAGTACGATAGCATTTTTCTCTTAGAAGGTAATTCATTTTATTCCAAAAAAATGACTTGAAGGTTGAATATGGCATCCATTCTAAACATTTGGTCACATTCCTCATCTACCAAATACTACTTGCTTTTTGAGTAAATCAAAAGGATATACCGAATAAGATGTTTATGCATCCAAACAGGACCTAAATCATTATTTTCAGCAGATGAATCAGATCACCTTACAGGTGGAGTAAGCTATTCAAATAATCACGATTATCAGGAAATTAAAGTAGGCCAAAATCAAACACCCTAGGTTGCATTCATGAAAGAAAATCCAAATCGGCATAACATACACCAGATAACATGTTCAAACAGGCCAGGTATATTTTCAAAATTATATTATACGAAACATTGTATCACATACAAGTAATTTAGTATGATGCACCTCATATAGTTCAAAGAAAAGAAAGTTCCTCCTGAAGAGTGATAATGGTGTGTTTGATTTGTTGTAAAAACCAACCGAAAACTATTTTCAGCTTGAAAAATACTTTTTCATTTGTTTGTTTAGCCATAAAAGTAGTTTCTCTGTCCTTTTTTAAATATGCAGCAAAATTGGGCTTTTTGTTTTCTGCACATTCCGGGCGGAAAACGAAAATTCAGCCGCGTGAAAAAACATGGCACAGAAGGTGCATGCCATGATAATTGGTGCGGTCCACGGCAAGAAGCCAGAATGTATGGATCCGAGCTCTACTTTGTCTTCTCTACATAATGATAGGAATTTTTTGCATGCACCACGTGCATCGTATATGTACACAACTTCTTCACCTACCATCCATCTTCTACTATGTTTTAATCTATACCATTGGATATTTAGTTGCTATTTTTTATTTAAAATGTTGGCAGTTAAATTAAAAGTATCAAACGGACTAGATAAGTGATTGAAATATGGTGCATGGATGCACGGAAGCACTAAGTGCACACAATAACAATTCATCATACTTATGGACCTCCACTCATTTTAATTAGGTACTACAAAATGTATAATATATCAAAGGTAATAACGCATAAACTAACCTGAAGCATGGACCATTTTAAGTCAGTTACTCAACCATTTAAAAATTTGATTTTACTACCCAACCTTTCAATATGTTTGCTTTGAGTCAGTCAACAATACTTTGGCTTCAAACTTTGAATGCGTTGTTAATCTTTACAGGTTTAGTTACTATGTTTCATATAATTCTCGCAATTATAAATTCATTAAAGTAAGTACTTAGTTTAAATTTTGAAGTCAAAGTGTCATTGACTGACTCAAATCAAACAAATTAAAAGGTTGGGTAGTAAAATCAAAATTTTAAAAGGTTGGGTAGCTAACTCAAAATGGTCCATAGTTTAGGTAACTTCTATACGTTTTTACCTATATAAAATAATCTGATAAAATAAAGTAATACATATTTTATATTAAATTTTTCATTTGAAAATATGTACTAATATCTAACAAAGTATTATATAAAATATATAAACGCATATATATTATATGAATTGAGCTCCTATGCTATTAAAAGTACCAAGTTATTGGTGCTTGTAAGTTTTCGGCCCTTGTATTAAGAAAAGTGCGGTTAGAATGACAGTGATCCTCTAGGGTTGAGTGTGTGGTTGGTTGAATAGTATAATCTAAGGTGTGAAAATGGTCAAAGGGGTAGATCTAATGGCGAAAAACTTACAAGTACCAAGTGCTTGGTGCTTTTAAAAGAACCATAGCCGGACTCCATATATTATATATATATATATATATTAGAATTTAACAAAATAATTTATGTTATATAATATAATTATATTTAAATGTATAATAATAGAGAAAAATAAAAATATATATAGAAGTTCTCATCTCCATTTCCTACCATCCAAGCAAGCACCATGGAAAATCTGTTTTCTTTTTCCAACCAACCAAACATCGAAAACCGTAAAATTACTTTTCAACTGAAAATTCATTTCAGCAGAAAATTATTTTCAACTATTTTACATTGACCAAACAGCTCTTAAGCAATTATAATGAGCACATGGAACAAAATTTATTTCTTCACTTTTATTTATCATTTGAAATGCAAGTTCTGCTAGAATTGAGGCCTGTTTAAATTTCAAAACAACTGGTAATAACTTGTACATTATGAAATATGGACATGTTCTTTTGTAATTGCAGATTAGGAACCTGATTTTTAGCTATGACAAATTCAACGACTAACTTGCACTGCTAGTCCGTAAGCTTTGAGTCAAGTTTCATTTCGTTCCTCAAACTTTTGATTTCAACGTTCGAGACCATAAATTTTTAATTAGTTTTCATTTTAGACCCTAAACTTTGAATAGTGTTTCATTTAGTCCTTACCCTAGATTAAAAATTGTTGCTTGCGCCTAGTTTACTGATTGTATGTACATCACAAAATTTTCGTTTCCTCATTCATCTTATACTTTCAATTCAAAGGTCTTATTTTTTATATAGAAAAAAATTGTAACCCAATGAATGGAAGGATTGAAATATGTGATGGAAAAAGTAGCTGATAAATACATTGTACATAGATGTACAGACGCACTCGGTGTAGGCAATAATTTATTCTCTATTAGTAAGTATATACTAGGACTAAAGTGGAGCTCTTTTAAGAGTTTAGGAACCACTGATGTCGAACTTGAAAGTTCAAGGACCAAAATGGATCTTAGCGGAAAGTTTGGGGACAGTGGTGCAATTTACTCGAAATTCAACATTTCACCTATTAGGCTTATCATTTTCCATGAAAATACATCGAGGCCCTATATTTAGACATGTTTTAACACTTCATATCGGCCAATTACCACCCACTCCTTCAATTAATAAAAGATCATTGAAAAAAAAAATCATGCATCCAAATAGGTCCTCACCAACTGTCTCCCGCTATATTCTTTGACAAACACTATGAAGTTTCCAGTGAATGGGGACCACTTGTGGATACATTTGAGCACGGTTAACGATTTCAAATACTCTATCTATTCTAATTATTGTTATTAAATGATAATTTTCAGAACAATGATGTTCTATATTTCTCACTTCTTCTTGCTTCAACTTTATGTGCTCTGGCGGCTGTTGTCTTGCGAAGTACTACATGTATATGATCAATTCTTTAAGCATGATTTTCTGTCTTGTTTTATCTATGCCATTTGAATCTTTAGCAACTAGAAGCATATGCATTCCTTCTTTACAGAAAGAAATGAAAGTAAAAACCAAAAAAAAAACCACTTAAGCGATCACATCACTGAATTGAAAAATTCATTGCACAACACCCCTTTCTCAAGTAATTTTTACATTAACTAGCATTAAGAAATACAAAATGAGATTTTAATACAATTGTAGAGCATATCAACATGTAAAGCTTTTATATTCTCCTTAACTGGCTAATCCTTGTAATATCATAACTTTTTACATAATTGAATTATTTTGCAATTCAACAATATCATATACTTCACTTCCAGAAATTTTGAGGATTAAGCACCTAAAATTACTACGTACATAATTCAGACATTATATATGGGGATTGTCTATAAAAAATAGTGATTGGCAGATTCAGATCAAGACAGTCAAAAATGCTCGAAGTAAAGAGAGAGAACTTTCTCCTAACAATGCAATCCCATCCAACAGGTTTCTAGTATCAGTGCAGCAATTTATATGAATACAGTCATACCTTAGAAAGTTGTCAATTCTTTTCAATGTGAAAAATCACACTTTGGATGGTTAAATTTCCCTCAGATTAGCATACATTCATGAGTCTTAGTTATCTAAGTGAATAAATTGCAAGTAAAATAGTGGACCTGAACTTGGCACTGATGTATATAGGTAGATATATGCCTTGAGAAAATGGTTGCGCAGAGAGGGCCTCCCCTGTACTTCATTTTGAAAGGATCACATATCTGTCTTGCCTTACCACCACCCACCCCACCTGCCCCCCGTGATGGTTTTCATCTCAAAAAGAAAACAAAAGAAAAACGAAGAAGAAGAAGAAGAGGAGGAGAGAAACAAGCAAAAGGGGACAGGATAATTGAGAGCTTGCTAAATAATCGATGAGCTTCCCAACTGATTGACTGTGACTCTAATTATTTGGAAAAGGTAAAAATGTCTACTTATAGGCTGTTCTGAAATGGCCCCTCAACTTAATTTTCTTGAATTGATACCTCTTCAACTTTTGATTTTCCGCAATTGAGTAATTTTCATCAACTAAATTGGGGATTTCATCAAATTCATGAGTAATTTTATTTAATATTCAATGGTGTTGATCACTTTTTAGCAAATAAAACTAGAACAAGTAATAACTAATAGCTAACAGAACAATCTTTTTTTTGAAAAATAATCAACTTAACTTACTAGAAAAAAAAACTCAAATTAAACAAATCAAAAGTTAAGAAGGTGTCTACCGATAAAATTAAAGTTGAAGGGGCTATGTCAGAACGGCCAATAGGTGAGGGGGTCTTCATACACTTTTACAATAACATGAATACATGATTACCTCATTAAACTCACATACTAATATATTATGATCTAGGATTATGTCCCTTATGTATAAAAATGCATATAAACTACTGTAAATTCACTTAGATGATGAGTAGCTCCATCAATGAGACACCTGAAGACAGCAATTTTACTGCCTTGTAGCCATTAAAAATTCTAAACCTAATGAAAATGTTTAGATTCCGCAACCTGCTCTGATACCGATATATGGATTAGATTCATTAATCAAGAGAAGAAGTGTACTCAACTTCTCTTCTACAACTGCATAGCTTAGTGCCAAGTCCATGAAAACATATCCCAATCCTAATATAAATAAGATTTTTTACTCTAATTTATGTCTAAATATATATAATGACTTGATGTAAACAATTTTAATCATGTTAGCACTTAATTTCGCATTCGATAACAACAAATATAACCAAACCCTAACACAAAACAGGTAAGATGGTATAATAGTATCACCAAGGAGGAAAAATAATCGTAAGAGGGGCCGAGAGAGCTCACTGCTTCTAGGGTTTATCGAGACCAACCACAGCATCGACTGGGGCTTCTGTTTTACGAGCGAGCAACGGAGCGAATCGCTTCGGCAAACGCGCGCCGAGGACCAAGAAGCGGAAGAGGCCATGGCGAACCCTAGCTACTTCATAAACCCTAACCCTAGCTACTTCATTGGAGAGGAGACGAGCGAGTACGAGAGGCGGAATGAGAGGGAAGCGGAGACCGCATCGACATTCGACGGTGATGGCGCGTCGAAGAGAGAGCTCCTTGGGTACCAATGGTGTAGTTTTAGTTAGTGCACCGGGTGCATTTGTATATCCGTGCACCGCACGCGGTCCCCAACCCCCCGGGTCCAGATCTCGAGTTAAGCGAAAGGCTGCGGCTACTGGACGGCCAGGATTGGAGTGCATCATGAGATGGACGGTTGACAAATGACAATGTACGAATGCACCGAATGAACGCGATAAATTCCTTACAACGGTATTTGTCGTCCAAGGTAGGGAAAAAAAAGAAGCTGGTGGTACACCTCTATTTTGAGGAAAAAATCTAGAATACACAAATTATATTGCTCATGTGGCATTTTTAACTAATCAAATTATTTTTTTAAGTTTATCTGTCTTATCATGATTTAAAAAATTATTTTTATTATTCTTTTCTCTCAAATAGATAGAGATGTGATTAGGTGATTATTGCTGATATGATATAATTATTATATAATAAACTTCTTCCTATTTGGAATGTATATTAATTTACACTTATCCAACAACACCGTTTTATTCACACCCTTTTATTACTTAAATCCACTCTCTTTACTTCCCTCCTTCCTCCCTCTAAAACGTGGGTTCTCTCTCTCTCTCTCTCTCTCTCTCTCTCTCTCTCTCTCTCTCTCTCTCTCTCTCTCTCCATTTGCCGCTCGCCTTTGCTCGCTCACATCTCCTCTCTTGCTCCATTCTCGTCGATCTCTCTCGCCGTTGGACAGTCATCTCTCCCTCACAAGGGCTCAGCTCTCTCGCTTGAAATTAAAAAACGAAAATAAAAGGCATTACCAAGTAATCTTCTTTTATAACTGCATGTCATAGTGTGTTCACCATAATTTTAAATTACATGCTCAAAAGGTAAGTGCTTTGGATCCTTAAAAGAGATGATCCTTATAAATCATCAATATTATGACAAATAAGTATAACATTTTTAAAATATACACAAAAATAAAAAAAAAATTTAGTATAGATTAAGAGATAGAGTAAGAAAGACAGAATAAGAGCGGGTGTAGGGAAAGAAAATCAGAGGGCTCGTATATATTTATATATGACCCAAAGTCTATGCATGTTAACATATGCATGGACATATATCAACTTGGGCTTATAGTTGTTCATGCATGTGGATACATGTACAGCTCCTGTATCAAAGAAAGGGGAAACAAATTGCACATAAGTTATTCAATTTTTAAAGATTAAATATTGCTCTAAAATTAATTTCTAATTCTTTGAAAATATAAATGGCATTTATTGTTATGTTTCGTTAAGAACCATTTTGAAACAAAAAATTGATTAATTACTTTTATCTCAATTATTTTTATTAAGATTAAATATATAAAAACTAATAATAAAGATATATTATTTTCAAAAAAATGATGTTAATTCACGATTACTCTCTCATATTTCAAAATAGTAATGTTTTCCGAAGTGAGGTTTTCTTTCAATACATATTTTCTGAAGTAGGATTGCCTTGAAGTATTTATTTTGTTAAATAATACTTTTTTATTTGAATGAGAAGTAATTGACGAGAGAGAAGAGAATGGTGTGATTACACCCCCTCTAATGTTTCAAAATATTCATATTTTTTGAGGTGATATTTTCCTTCAATGCATATTTCTAAGTGGATTGTCTTTGAAAGATATATTTCAAAGATAAAATATTTTCTCTCACATAATGAGAGTTCTATATCTATTTCATATATATATTTTTGAAATTGAATGATATCTTCTTTCTCAGTAGGGTCCACTGACCCCACTGAGAATGGTGCAAGAAAGCCCATTATAACGACCCGACCCGCTAGCAATAATAACTCGTTGGGCTCAAACCACCGGCCCAAAATGCTTAAGCCCAGTTATTATTATTAGGGTGGAGTCCTCTTATATACCCAATGACAATCCTATTCCCATCCGATGTGGGACTATTGGGGTATCACGGACTCCCCCCGTTGGGTGGGACTATTGGGGTATCACAGACTCCCCCCGTTTAGGCCCTGACGTCCCCGTCAGCCCTAAACACACACAGAGCCCAAGATCACCAGGCGATGTAAGACTTGTCTCGCTAGCCTTGTCATCCTGACCCCCCTGGCTTAGCCTATCACCTTGTCCTCTCGGCCCTAGCTTAGCCTGTCATCTTGTCATTCCGATCCTGAGTCAGCCGAGACTCATCTCACACTTCCGGCTAGTGATTGGCTCTGATACCAAATGTAACGACCTGACCCGCTAACAATAATAACTCATTGGACCCAAAACACTAGCCCAAAATGCTTAAGCCTAGTTATTAATACTATGGTGAAGTCCTCTTATATATCCAATGACAACCACATTCTCATCTGATGTGGGACTATTGGGGTGTCACACCCATTTAGTTGACCCCACTTTCATAGTTGGCCTTTCTTGCATAGTTGACCCCACTTTGGAGTCCAAGTTGACCCAAAGTGGGGTCCAACAAAACTTTGAGTCGTATTAGACAAAAGAGTTATAGCAGATCCGATGACCCGCTAAGTCCTTTTTTTTTTCCCTTAGTACTAGAAAAAAGCTAAAAAAGATTCTAATAAAAAAGCATTAGCCTCTTTTATCCCACATAATCTTCCTCTTTACCCTCTTCCAATCATATTGAATCTAATTAGTATATTGATTAGTATTTCAAAGGCCAAATATAATTCTACTTAGATGCCAGTAAATTTCTTTCTTCTAATTTTTTAATCGGGATGCAAAATATAAGAATGTGTATAGATCTTTATTTACTTTTCTTTAATTATAAATTTATTTTTTTTATCTATGGAATGTATAGTAGTTGTTTTATATTATTATGGTATATAAAAATACAATAAGTACATTAGTAGTTTTTATTTACTTGTACTTGATTATTAAGATTAAATATATAAAAACTAATAATAAAGATATATTATTTTCAAAAAAATAATGTCAATTCATGATTATCTCTCATATTTCAAAATATTAACATTTTTCAAAGTGAGATTTTCTTTCAATACATATTTTCTAAAGTAGGATTGCCTTGAAGTATTTATTTTGTTAAATAATACTTTTTTATTTAAATGAGAAGTAATTGATGAGAAAGGAGAGAATGGTGTGATTACACCCTCTCTAGTGTTTCAAAATATTTATATTTTTTTAGGTGATATTTTTCTTCAACGCATATTTCCAAGTGGATTGTCTTTGAAAGATAGATTCAGCAGATAAAATAGTTTCTCTCACATAATAAGAGTTCTATATCTATTTCATATATATACATGTTCAAATAGATTACAACAAATTTTTGAAATTGAATTATAAGATATCAAGCATATCTCAACCAATGGCAGATGCAATTCTTTCTCGGTAGGGTCCACTGACCCCAATAAGGATGGCGCAAGAAAGCCCATTTAGTTGACCCCACTTTCATAGTTGGCTTTTCTTGCATAGTTGACCCCACTTTGGAGTCCAAGTTGATCCCAAATGGGGTCCAACAAAACTTTGAGTCATATTAAACAAAAGAGTTATAGCGGGTTCGATGATCCGCTAAGTCCTTTTTCTTTTCCCTTAGTAGTAGAAAAAAGTTAAAAAAAATTCTAATAAAAAAAATCTAGCCCCCTTTATCCTACATAATCTTTCTCTTATTCTTTCCCAATCATATTGAATCTAATTAGTATATTGATTAGTATTTCAAAGGCCAAATCTAATCCTACTTAGATGCCAGTAAATTTCTTTTCTTCCAATTTTTTTAATCGGGATGCAAAATATAAGAATGTGTATGGATCTTGATTTGCTTTTCTTTAACTATGAATTTATTTTTTTTATCTATGAAATGAATATTAGTTGTTTTATATTGTTATGGTATATAAAAATACAATTAGTACATTAGTAGTTTTTATTTACTTGTACTTGATTAGTGTTGTTATTTGTAAATAATTATTTATTTATTTTTTGTATTTTTTTTGGCCATTGGCACATGATTAATTTCATTTGGTTTGTAAGGAAATAATTTATTTATTACTATTTTTTGCAAGTAAATATGGAGAATTTTTTTTAAAAAAAAGCATCTTCTAATTCTTTGCAATAGAAGTCATTTCAAACTCAAGAAAGTGGGAGTAAAAACGTAGAAGGTTTGATTAATAATACACATCAATCATCTTCTAAGAGAAGCGAAGTTGATCTAAATACCTTTTCTGTCAATTCTACAGATAGGAAAAAAAATATTAGACAGCCATCCAAACATTCGGGATGAAATTAGAGGAGCATACCTACAAAAAGGCCCTTGCCAGCCTCAAAATCATAATTATTTTCAAAAAATATTAGAGGAGTGTTGCGGAGATTTAATTCCTTTTGGTTTGACTAATATGGTAATTGGTTAGAATATAGTATAAAAAAAGTTGCAACATTTTGCTTATGCTATTATTTATTTAAAAATGATGTTGGAAAGAAGGTGGAGGGAACGTTTTTGCTAGTGGAGGGTTTAAAGCTTGGAATAAAAAGGAGAGATTGGGTATGCATATTGGTGGGTGTAATAGTAATAATAATCAAGCTGTCAAAAAATATGAAAACTTAGTAAAGCAGAAACAATCTGTACAAGCTGCTCTTAATAAGCAACTGGAGCAAACTAAGAGTGAGTATTGAATTTATTTGAATGCATCAATTGATTGCTTGAGATTTCTTTTGTGACAAGGATTGGCATTTCGTGGCCATGCTGAACATAAAGATTCCATCAATAGAAATTTTTTTCTTGAACTCTTGAAATGGTATGTTGATCATAATGCAAATATTGGAAGTGTTTGTTGTGAAATGCTCCGAAAAATCAACAAATGATTGTTCCGTCAATTCAAAAAGATATTGTGAATGTTTGTGCAAAAGATACAACTAGTGCCATTATTGATGATCTTGGTGATAATTTTATTAGAATTTTAGTTGATGAGTCTCGTGATATATCACACGAAGAGCAAATGGCTCTTATTTTACGGTACGTTAATAAAAGGGGGATTGCCATAGAACGGTTTATTGGCATTGTATATGCTAGTGATACTTCCGCTTTCTTATTTAAAAGAGCAATCAATTTCTTACTTTATGAATATTTATTAAGTTCATTCAGAATTAATATGTGAGCAGAGATATGATGGAGTTAGTAATATGTAAGGTGAAATTAATAGTCTCAAAATATTAATCATAAAACAAAGTGTATCAGTATATTCTATCCATGGCTTTGCTCATCAACTCCAATTGACGCTTGTAGCTATTGCTAAAAATCATGATGATGTTGCGTGGCTATTTGATACGTTTGATAATATTTTGAATCTGGTTGGAGCTTCTTGTAAGCGTAGAGACATACTTCGAGAAAAGCGAGCCAGAAAAGTTGAAACTGCATTGAGTAGCGGTGAACTTCAAAGTAGGAGGAGTTTAAATAAAAAAATCGGTCCAAAAAGGTCAGTAGATACTCAATAGAGATCTCATTATAAATCACTTTTGAAGTAATTGATATGTTCTCTTATATTATTGATGTTCTTGAAGTTATTGCAATAGAAGTTTCAGCTCCAAAGCAACAAGTACAAGCACAAATTCTTCTAAGTTCGATTTGCTTTCGTTCTACAATTGATGCAACTATATTGGCTTTATAAAGAAAAGATCAAGATATTGTAAATACTATGAATCTTGTGAAAGTGGCTAGGCAATGGTCGCAAATGATGAGAGAAGAAAAGTGAGAATCTCATTTATAAAATGTAACTTTATTTTGCAATAAGCATGAGATTTTGATTCTATATATGGATGATTTCTATATACCTCATGGAAGATCAAGGCGTAGAATTCAGAAAATTATAAATTTACATATCTCAAGGACTAAAACATGAAGGATATTAACGTATAGTTCAATATGTTGACAACATACTATTTGCGATACCCACATAATCTCAACTAAGCAATAAATTCAACTCGATAATGATCTCTCTATCATGGTCTCTACCATAGTCAAAGTAGATGTCATAGTATTATAATCATGTCAACAGGATCATGTATGTCTCACAGAAATATGCATGTATAGACATGGCAATTAGTTCGCTGTTTTTGGCGACATGACACCCACCTAGTCAAGCTCCAAGGAAGGTACGCCCGCACTATCCTCCACAATATCACCACTAACACGAGGACCAAACAAAATCAGCTCCTAAGTCACACAACCAAAATCCTCAAATTAATGACCATTATCAAATCATCAATTCAAACCTTAATTTCTCAATCTTTAACTCATATTTTTCTTACCTTAAATTCATTATAGACTAAAAGAACCTCAGTTAGGATCATCCGAAGCTTTCCTCCTCACTTTTCCAGCCTCAACCTCAGATACGCATGCACTAAGGATCATCAACAGGAGGAAACATCAACTACTAGGCCCTCCAACTATGGACCCTAAACTTGATTAGGAAGCGAAGGAGAAGAAAGTAGGAGAAAAGAGGGGTTTGTTTCAGCTAGTAGATGAAGAAGAAGGTGTGGAGGAAGATTGGCTTATTTATAGGCTTGTAACAATGACAATTAGGCCCTCAAACTTTCCGCAACATCAACAAGTCACCCTCAGTCTGGAATAGATTTTGGATGCCCGAAACCACATTCGGGCATCTGATACTTTATTAGCTCATTGGTTTCAGGTGCCCAGAACATCAACGGGCAGCCCGATATTTAATTAGCAATACCAGCTCAGACTATCGGGCGTTCGGGACCACATTCCGGGCATCCGATACCACTGTGCTGAGTCACCTGGCTGCCGCTTGCCACCGTTGATGATCTTATCCGCACACAATTGGGCTGCTACAGTACTTCCGGGCTTCCCGGATAGCGCCCGAAACAACTAGGTATCCACAATGCAATTTGGATCCTCCGAAATCCCTCTATTACATAGCATAGAACTTTCGAGCGTCCGCAATTGTTAGTTATATACTCTATAAACCAATCAGTGACACCACTTATAGAGTAAATATTATTGTACCTTTCATTAAAATTAATAAATTGGCATTTTTAATCCATGTTATGATCAAATGCATAAATAAATTGTCCATAAAATTAATGGTAAAAGAATTATATTCCTAAAATGTTAGGAATTTGAGACACGTGTTCTTCTGTAATTAATTCTTAAGTACTTCTGACCATGGGATTATCACGAGGACAGTGATAAATCCGGTTAGATCAGTATATACTGTGTTTTCTTTATGAGATGACAAGTCTCAAGTCATTAGTGTGGTGACACTAGAGCAAGCATATAGGTGAATATTGGAGAACAATTTTACTGAGCACGACCAACTATAAATAATCACATGAATGTCTACTCACTCGTCAGTCATTGTTCTATGTTGTAATGGTGTGAGTGATCCTTTGACCTAAAGCACCATAGTTATCTTGTGTGTGGCTTACTATAGTTTGAATATGTAAATACTTTATACCCTAATTATGGATTAAAGTTGACACATGTTGGCTGCAGTTAGGGATGGAACTGGGCCGGCTTGGGTCGGGTTATAATATGCCCAAGCCCGGTCCAAAAAAACTATTGGGCTTTAGGTCGGGCTTTTACCCAGTTTTTTTTTTAAAATAAGGCCCGACCCAAGCCCAAGCCCAATGCCCAATACCCGTCGGGCTTTATGGATGCACACTTTATGAATTTGTCACATACTACATGTAGTGAACCGAAAACTCGATGCAACTTGAGCTTTGGCCAAATTGGACAAAGTGTAAATGAAAAGCGAGTTGAATATGCTCAAAATCGAGTTCCGAGGATTTCGGAATGATAAGAAGTGGGCTTGAGGAGTTTCGGTTGTGTTGGATTTGAAATGGAGAGAAAACGGAATGAAAATCGGAGTTTTAGAGCGAAAATGAGAAGAAAATAAAAAGGCTGAAAACACTGTTCACAGTGTCCAGGTCCGGACCCTGGGATTGGGATCCGGACCCCAGCTGCGAAAATGCTGAAATTGCTTACGGGTTCCGGACCCGGGATGCAAGGTCCGGAACCCCACGGACCCAGAAACTCCAGAATGGGGGTATTTTGGTCATTTCATGTGGTAGGCTTTTGAGGGGAGGTTGGGGGGTTGTCTTCTTCATTTTTTCTCTTCTTCCACTACTTCTCCTCTCCCTCTCCTCTACTTTCTCTCTCTAGAGACCCTTCCAAAACTTGGAGAAATGAAGGATTTGAGCATGGAAAAGGCTTCCAAGGTGGGAAAAGAGCTTCTTGGAGCAAGAATAAGCTAGAGGAGCTTGGGCTAGAGGTGAGTTCTTGATGATTTGGGTTTAAACCTTGAAATTGATCTCTTATTTTGAGATTTTTGAAAACCCTTGGCAATCTAGACAACAAATGGTAGGGATTGGCCATGTGATTTTGGGCTCTTACATGCATGCATGTAAACACTAGGTTGAAAGAGAAATTTTCTTATGGAGGGATTTAAAAATATTTTAACCCTTTAGAACCCTAGTTGAGGGTTAGGAAATCATGTGGGATAACTCGATTTCGAGTGATTCCAAGAGATGAAATTATTTTGAGTTCGACTCGGAGTAACGAATCCTCCATGTATGATAGGGCAAGGAGCTTGAAGACCAAGCTTGAAGCCAAGGATAAGAGCCTAATTGCAAGTGTCTACAAGCAATTAGGGAGCTTTGTGAGGTGGGTGTTGCACCGAAGTGATTAGGTCACTTCCATGTCTAGGGTAAATAACCATTGAAATTAAATGGTGTGTATGTATGAGACCCTAGAATGAAATTGTGCATGTTGGCCAAAATATTTTATTAAGTGAAATGAGCAATGAGCTCACCTTGCATGTAAGTAGAATCATATGTAGCATGTTTAAATATCAAGGAAGAACATTTGCATGTATGAATAACTTGTGCTTCTAAGTGATAGAAAGGTTATAGACAAGTACATGCATGAATTGTGGCATAATAACAATATGATCATTGAAGTATGGTTGTCATGTGATAACTTGCACTAAATGTGTGTAGTAGTGCAATTGTGATATGAACCTAGTGTTGTTGAACATAGGTTGGAAGAAAATGATATTTGAACCAAGTGTTGTTAAACATAGGTTGGTAATGATGTGTACCTAGTGTCATTGAACATAGGTTGGGAAATGAAATATGAACCTATTGTCATTGAACATAGATTGGAAACGACAATATGAACCTAGTGTTGTTGAACATAGGTTGGACAATGTGAATATGTGAACCTAGTGTCATTGAACATAGGTTGGACAATGTGAATTGAACCTAGTGTCATTGGACATAGGTTGGAAATAATAATATGAACCTAGTGTCATTGGACATAGGTTGAAATTGATGATGTTAAACCTAATGTCATTGGACGTAGGTTGGAAATGATAATATGAACCTAGTGTCATTGGACATAGGTTGAAATTGATGATGTTAAACCTAATGTCATTGGACGTAGGTTGGAAATGGGGGAATTGAGCCATGAGCTCACCTTGCATGTGAGTAAAATGATGTTTATCATGTCTAAGCTACATGGGAGAACCGTTGCATGTGTAAATAACTTGTATGCCTAAGAAATAAAAAGGTAGTATAACAGGTACATGCATGAATTATTGATACTATGATATCATGTTTAAATGGAATGTACTCGGTATGAGATGACTTGCACCAAGTGAGTGTAAATATGCTTCTCTAGTGATAAATAGAGAACAAGAGTTGTGAACTTAGTAAACCTAGTGTCATTGGACATAGGTTGGAAATGTTACATGAACCTAGTGTTGTTGAACATAGGTTGGAAAATGATATGTGAACCTACTGTCATTGAACATAGATTGGAACTTGATATGGACCTAGTGTTGTTGAACATAGGTTGGAAAATGATATGTGAACCTAGTGTCATTGGACATAGGTTAGAAACGATGATGTGAACTTAGTGCCATTGAGCATAGACTATGAGTTTTGACATGAACGTCAAAAGTAATCGAAAATGGGTTGGTGAAGTGGCGAATCTGAAACCAACGCCAAGGTCATCAAAAATGGGTTGGTGAAGTGGCGAATCCGAAACCAATGCCAAAGTGATCAAAAAAATGGGTTGGTGAAGTGGCGAATCTGAAACCAACGCCAAAGTGATCAAAGATGGGTTGGTGGTGTGGCGGTGCCAACCCCAATGCCATAGCAAGGCGGCAAGTCCGCACAAATAATAAACCGGGTTGGTGGGGCGGCGATTCTGACACCAATGCCTATGAAAATTACAAATGTAAATGAGTTATATACTATGGGATGGACCTAGGAGAAAATGAAAGATGTCATTTAATAGGTTGCATCTATTCATATTTATTTACAAGTTTGTAGATTTAATTATGCATGGTTATTGTATTTACTAACCTATGCTTGTGTTGTTTTCTTTGGACCTGGTGGGTCGAGCTTCTCCCTTGGGTGGCCTTACCCACTGGGAACTATGTTTATAGTTCTCACCCCACCATATTTTCAGGTCCACACGTGAGCGCGCGGCGGCGCGAGGGAGGGGCGTAGCTTGATAGTTAGCGTCCTTCCATTGTGACCAGAGATAGATGTACCCTGGATCAGCGTAGCTTAAGGGTATATAAAAGAGAAAAATTGTAATAACAATTTGATTGTATTTGGAAAGAAAATGTAATATGTAATTTGAATGTGAGGAATGCTTGTAATAGCGTAGTTACTTATGTTTATGATGCTTTTCTTATACAATCTGTGTATGAATTCTATTCCTGTTTGGAATGTTTTGAATTGTACCGATTGTGACGCCTTGGGCGAACAAGAGAAACTCTGTCCGTTCGGAGGGTCTGGCGCATGCGCCCGTGCGGGGCTCCTTCTACCTATTTGGGGAAGGGACGGCGGGGCGTGGCAGATTAAGGTGGTATCAGAGCGTAGAAACGGTCTAGATGGACCTAGGAGACCCTAGGATGGTAAATCATAAGGACCTAAGCTCGTGAGAGACGAGGACTTGTGACATGTGGCGAAAGATGAAACAATTGGGTCATGTATTGATATGCCTCTAATAGGATGTAGAGGTAGATTCAAGGCGTGGTTTATTCTCAGCCAAGTGTGTTCATGTTGGCGCACGACAACATGAAACCGAGTGATGAGAATAGGCGCCCTTGCATAACTTTCGCCTAATTGAGTTTGATTTTTGAATGTTGCCTTGTATTGAAGGTCGAGGATTTGATCTAGGTCATGGTATCGCACAGGCGACCTCTGATAGGGTCTGGGCCGGAAAGGTTTAGGAAGTTGCGGCAAGGAGACCGCACTGTGAGGAAATATGAGGGAGAATTTTCTCACGTTGTAAATCGTATCCCTTACATGGTTCGGGATGACAAGGACACGGCCGATTGCTTCGAGCGGAGATTTTGGCCAGAAATCTTATGGTGGTCCACTCGCTCAAGTTGCAAACTTTTGCCGAGGTATTGGACCGGGCCTTACGGGTGGAGCAAGGCAATGCATTCGCGTGGGAGGAGCGCGAATCTTATGGCCAAGAGATGGGGATGAGGCATTTGATTGGCATTTCGAGTGGTCAATCAAGCTTTAGGCGACCCTCGAGACGTTTGCAATCGCAATCCAAGAACCCCGAAGATGTCTCCTATTCAATCTTCCATGGGGTGTGTTATTTGTGGTGGTTCGCACTAGGCGCGGCGGTGTGCACTGCAGGCGGAAAAATGCATTCGATGTGGGCAACCGGGTCACATGAAATATGACTGTCCTTTGGGTGATAGCCGGGCCCTACCGACCGCAATGACATTTTCTTCTCCGAGGCAGCTCGTGGGTATGCCACCTGCGGCAAGGTCTGGGGAGCACGCGTCGATGTTAAGGCAACCGGTGGGTTCGCGATGGGCGCCAAGCGACCATAGGTACGCGACCTAGGTTGAGAAGCCTACTGCTACCGACGACGTCGTGGCAAGTCTGATTCAATTGAGGAAATCATATGTAGAGCATGATTTGACACTAGAGCATTGCATGCATTCATCATCTGATCGATTGCTACTATTCACGGATAAACATAGTAGGGACCAAACGTATGGGTAGGCATTGGGTACCCAGGCATGCTTGTGTCATGGAAGTGTATCGCCTACCAAAACGAATAGGTGATTAGACGGTGCCGGCGAGTGGCTGGTGATGAGCCAAGGAGAGGGCTCGAGGCAGGAATGGAAATGGTGGACTGACTCTCAAGGCAATGTGTGTAGCCAATTGCGAGAGCCGAGTCATAACACTCGAGGACATCGTGGTAGTCCAAGAGTTTCGGATGTCGATCCGGTAGACCGAATGGTGAAAGTGGAATCACTGTTGCGGAAATAGTAAGACAGTCGCCAAGCTTTGACGAGTGGGTCTTGTAGGACCTCAACCCGAGGTGAGGGAATTGTGCTAGTGTACTTGTGCACTTAGGCAAGATTGCCTAGTGCTTGTGTTTTGCATAGAAATGTATGGTAGCGTAGAACGATCGAGTATTGGTACTGTGGAGTACATGTTTTGTTCAGCCGAGAGGGTTTGTTGGCAGTAGCACTTGAGCATTATTAAGTGTGAAGGAGGCCATGGACCGCTCGAAGGGCTGGTGGCTCGCACTAAGTGCTTAGGAGCCGATAGAGATATGTGTCGCTCGGTAGAGCGTGTTAGTCGTGTGTGACGACGGTGGCGGGTATTGCTTGGGGACGATCCGTGCACGGACCATGTGTGGACTGTGGAGCCTGGGGCCATATGGACAGGCGCAGTCAGCTGTGTGTGACAGCGGCCCGAGACCTGCGGGTGGGGCAAAGATTTTTGGTCGGGGCGGTAGTCCGAGCGATGACCTGAGAGCGTGGAGTGCCACGTGTGAGACAGTGTGATCGATAGTACCCCGAGGGTGTAGATATGACCCAACCCTAAGATTTGTAGTGGTTCGGGGTCTTGGTTGCTCCTGGTTGGAGTGTGTGTGCGAAGTCCAAAGTGAGGACTTCGCCAAGTGATGATTTGGATCTGTGCATGTGAACGAGAGACGTTACGCAATGACGAGATGAATTTTAGGCTGTAGGCCTACGTAAGAATTTCGGTCTGTAGACCATCCGTGATAAACCGAAGTAAGCGGTTTAGTCAATGGCTCTGATAGTAAGAGAGCGTATGTTGTGGACAGGAGGATTGTAGGTAGTGACCAAAGGAGCGAAGGCTCGGTCATACCTCTCTCCTTGTTGGTGAAGTCACCAACCGCCGAGTCTGGCATTATCGATGAGATGAAATCGAATTTACGAACGGAGTGTTCGTGTGGACTCGTCGTGAGAACGACGTGATGTTGTCCCGTGGCTGATGAAAGCAAAGTGACGTGCTCTTCATGACACATTGGAATAGTAAAAGCCATGTGGGGTTTGAGGACTAGGCTCTTAAGTGAACAAGAACTTGGGGATGTGCCGAAATGTGCCATCTCGCAGTAGAGCTAGCAAGTCCACGTATGGTAGAACCACTCATGATGGGGCGATGCACCAATGATATTGCTTTTAAGTAATGCCGGTGATCGAATCAGGGTGAGCTCTGCAATGGAACGATAAATGTGAGGGAGGGTCGCATATGACGACATGGACTCTTGAATGACCAAGGCATTGGGCCTTGTTGAGTGAATGGGTGTGGATAGCACCAAATCAGGTCGACAGTGAAATATGTTGACAATGTAAGGTGATGGGGCAGGGTAATAGAGTGATGCCCTGTGGACCCTTGTGTGAATTGAGGAATGAGGCTAGTTAAGTCCTCGATACATCGGACTGTAAGTGATGTTGGAGCGTATAGGGTCGTTGCATGTCAACTTGCGCTGCCACCGAAACTTGTGGAAATTCGTAATGTATTTCATGTATCACATTCCGCAAGCATGTTCGTGATCGAACCCACGTCCTTCATTATGAGCCACTTAAGCAATCACGAAGATCGTGAAGCTGCTAAGGAGTGGGAGAACGCAATGATACCCTCATTTACTCGACAAGTCAAATTGAGGTGTGATCTTAGTTTCGCGGACGAAACTCTTTTTAAGGAGGGAGGAATGTAGTGAACCGAAAACACGATGCAACTTGAGCTTTGGCCAAATTGGACAAAGTGTAAATGAAAAGCGAGTTGAATATGCTCAAAATCGAGTTCCGAGGATTTCAGAATGATAAGAAGTGGGCTTGAGGAGTTTCAGTTGTGTTGGATTTGAATTGGAGAGAAAACAAAATGAAAATCAGAGTTTTAGAGCGAAAATGAGAAGAAAATAAAAAGGCTGAAAACACTGTTCACAGTGTCCGGGTCCGGACCCTGGGATTGGGATCCGGACCCCAGCTGCGAAAATGCTGAAATTGCTTACGGGTTCCGGACCCGGGATGCAAGGTCCGGACCCCACGGACCCAAAAACTCCAGAATGGGGGTATATTGGTCATTTCATGTGGTAGGCTTATGATGGGAGGTTGGGGGGTTGTCTTCTTCATTTTCCCTCTTCTTCCTCTACTTCTCCTCTCCCTCTCCTCTACTTTCTCTCTCTATAGACCCCTCCAAAACTTGGAGAAATGAAGGATTTGAGCATGGAAAAGGCTTCCAAGGTGGGAAAAGAGCTTCTTGGAGCAAGAATAAGCTAGAGGAGCTTGGGCTAGAGGTGAGTTCTTGATGATTTGGGTTTAAACCTTGGAATTAATCTCTTATTTTGAGGTTTTTGAAAACCCTTGGCAATCTAGACCACAAATGGTGGGGATTGGCCATGTGATTTTGGGCTCTTACATGCATGCATGTAAACCCTAGGTTGAAAGAGGGGTTTTCTTATGGAGGGGTTTAAAAATATTTTAACCCTTTAGAACCCTAGTTGAGGGTTAGGAAATCATGTGGGATAACTCGATTTCGAGTGATTCTAAGAGATGAAATTATTTTGAGTTCGACTCGGAGTAACGAATCCTCCATGTTTGATAGGGCAAGGAGCTTGAAGACCAAGCTTGAAGCCAAGGATAAGAGCCTAATTGCAAGTGTCTACAAGCAATTAGGGAGCTTTGTGAGGTGGGTGTTGCACCGAAGTGATTAGGCCACTTCCATGTCTAGGGTAAATAACCATTGAAATTAAATGGTGTGTATGTATGAGACCCTAGAATGAAATTGTGCATGTTGGCCAAAATATTTTATTAAGTGAAATGAGCAATGAGCTCACCTTGCATGTGAGTAGAATCATATGTAGCATGTTTAAATACCATGGAAGAACATTTGTATGTATGAATAACTTGTGCTTCTAAGTGATAGAAAGGTTATAGACAAGTACATGCATGAATTGTGGCATAATGACAATATGATCATTGAAGTATGGTTGTCATGTGATAACTTGCACTAAATGTGTGTAGTAGTGCAATTGTGATATGAACCTAGTGTTGTTGAACATAGGTTGGAAAAAAATGATATTTGAACCTAGTGTCGTTGAACATAGGTTGGACAATGTGTATATGTGAACCTAGTGTCATTGAACATAGGTTGGAAAATGAAATATGAACCTAGTGTCATTGAACATAGGTTGGAAACGACAATATGAACCTAGTGTTGTTGAACATAGGTTGGACAATGTGAATATGTGAACCTAGTGTCATTGAACATAGGTTGGACAATGTGAATTGAACCTAGTGTCATTGGACATAGGTTGGAAATGATAATATGAACCTAGTGTCATTGGACATAGGTTGAAATTGATGATGTTTAACCTAATGTCATTGGACATAGGTTGGAAATGGGGGAATTGAGCCATGAGCTCACCTTGCATGTGAGTAGAATGATGTTTATCATGTCTAAGCTACATGGGAGAACCGTTGCATGTGTAAATAACTTGTATGCCTAAGAGATAAAAAGGTAGTATAACAGGTACATGCATGAATTATTAATACTATGATATTATGTTTAAATGGAATGTACTCGGTATGAGATGACTTGCACCAAGTGAGTGTAAATATGCTTCTCTAGTGATAAATAGAGAACAAGAGTTGTGAACTTAGTAAACCTAGTGTCATTAGACATAGGTTGGAAATGTTACATGAACCTAGTGTTGTTGAACATAGGTTGGAAAATGATATGTGAACCTACTGTCATTGAACATAGATTGGAACTTGACATGAACCTATTGTTGTTGAACATAGGTTGGAAAATGATATGTGAACCTAGTGTCATTGGACATAGGTTAGAAACGATGATGTGAACTTAGTGCCATTGAGCATAGACTATGAGTTTTGACATGAACGTCAAAAGTAATCGGAAATGGGTTGGTGAAGTAGTAGTACCCCTGGGGCCTAACTGACGGAATGACAGCAGTATCCTAGACTGTTCGACACTTCTGGAGAGGGTCGAGACAAGTCGGAGTCGTTTCGGCGCAAATAGACGCGAAAACGGACTCGGAGCACCGAAGTAAGCCAAAACAGAAGTTTTGGGCGTTTGGAACTTTAGGGCGCCCGGAAGTTATATTTTGGGCGCCCAGATGTTGAGTGCTCGTTCTCTGAACTGCTAAGTCATTTCGAATCCATGATTCGGGCGCCCGGAAAGTGAGTCCGAAAATTAGCCTCGTGAGTGTCGATCCGTTTGACACGTGTAGGGTGGTAGGTAGGTTCCGCCGGACCAGGTTAGGGCGCACCGGACCGCGGGCAGAGAGTCCGAAGTGCTGGACTTGTGCAGACTGGAGGAACCGGGCGCCCACTTCTTGGGTTTCGGGCGCCCGAAAGTTTAGTTTTTTGCTGAGGGACAGGTTAGCAGCATTTCTGTTCTTGAGGCCCATTGCACCGAAACCCTTTGTCTATAAAAGTTGTGGACGACCCCCCTGAGGCGTTTTTCTCCCCTTCTTCATGGTAAATCTTGGATTTTGCTTGGAACCCCTCCACTTCCTCCCAAATTCCATCTTTTTCCATTGAAGACCTTGGATTCCTGCAGAACAGCAGCATCGACCCGTGGTGGTTCTGCTCGTGTGCAGTGTGGGAGTGTCCAAATCCCACGAAATTTGGTTTGTTGGATTATGGACTCGTAGAGGAAGACGTGGAAGCCTTTCAATCCCAATTTGGACAGGTATGTATGCTGCAGTTGCTGTTTTACTGGACCCCTTTTGTTCTTGAGCTGAAACTTGGGTTTTCCTTTGATCTTATGGATCCAAATCTTTTGGGAGCTGGATTTTCGAAGTGAAGATTGGTCTTTCCTCATCCCTTGCTGGTTTGGAGGTTCTTCCCACCTGAATTGAGAATTTAGAGGTGAGTTCTAGCTCAGATTTTGAGTATTTAGCTTAAGTGCTGAATTTTTGGACCTTTGATGGATTTCTTGGATTTTTGAATCCAGATTTTTGTGAGAAGCCTTGGAGAGGTTTTGGATTGTTCCATCACTGTATTTGAGAGGTTTGTGACCCTTTTCCACGGGCTAGATTTGTTGGAATTCCAGAAGTCATGCTAGAAGTGTTATTTACTTAGTTGCTGGAATTTCTGGATGCAGTGCAGGAGGGTCCAGAAGTGGGTCCGAATTAGTGCGAGGACTTTTTGGACATCGAGTCGAACTACATTTTGGCTGAAATTTGGAGGGTTTGTTCTTGAGCCCCTACTGGTGAGTTAAGTAAAATTTCACTACATTTGGACTTAGGGTTTGAATTTTATCACATGTTGAATCCATATTGGTCGTGCTGCCAGGTTGCAGTTCTGGGCTGATGTTATGGGCGCCGAGAACTTGAGCAGGTGGGTCCGAATCTTGAGTTGGCAGTTTTGAGCCCGATTTCAGCCGGTGTTGTTTGGAGGCCTTCCACTCGACTCCTAACCCTTGTTGGATAGCGTTTGAGGTGGATTATTGTTACCGAAATCGCCGGATTTCCTCCTAAGTTGTAGAGAGTGCAGCATGTTGTTTTATTATCTGTTCGATCATGTTAGTAGCTCGAATTCATGAATTTGCATGTATTTATATGAAATCTGAATTTAGAGCATAAATTGATAAATTATAGACATGACTTTACGTGCTGAACTGGGAATTGACTTAGGAGAAAACTCGCGAACATACAATCGTCACTTTTCGAACTATTATTAGATTTAGCTCTAGGAGCCGTTTCTGTTCTTGTATCACCGCTGTTAGTGCGAGGTGGATACTTAGTTTGTTGTAGGACGAGTTTACGCTCGTGCTGGGATGTCGAGCTTGTATTTATAGCAGGATTAGGCTGTTTTGTATTACCGGGTGCCGTCGGGGTTGACGGTGGACTCAGATTCTTGTTTTAGCTTCTATTTGTGCTGAGGGCACGTGAGCTTGGAGTCTTTGACCCATTTGACCCCTTTCCATTTGATTATAGCCTGCCGGAGCCTATTTGTGCTCGACAGAGATACGCGTACTAACTCGGTTGGGTAGCTCCCCCGAGTGCCGCTCCGGAGTGAGGCCTCTCTTACGTTGATGTCGCTGCAGATTAGTTGGATCTGATACTTGGACCGGCTACCCTTTTTGGTAGTGTGCGGTGTGGCTAGGCAGTTGGCTGGACGAGCCTTTTTGGGCGGTTCCGTTAGATTGGGTCCGGGGTGACTATTCACTTTGGTGATGCATACTTGAGTATTTGACTTGGATAGTGGTAGGGTAGTGACATTATAGCTGTAGAGTTTATTCCAACTTACTTTGTTGTTCTTTACCTACCAGCTATACTGTTAGTCTCGTAGACTTAGTGGGTGGACCGTTGAGGTCGGTAGTGGTACCCACTGAGGACTACTTCTTTTGATAGTAGTTCTCACACCCATTGTTGCGACATTTTTATTTACAGAGCCTTCGACTGTTGCGGCTGCTGCTTCTGTTCCCGCGGATCGAGGTAAGGGAGTCGTGAGCTAGATACCTACCATTTTCTGTTGTTCCTAAAGGAGGACCTTATTGGAGATAGTTTCTTTTTGAGTTGTGTCATGTACATATAGTGTGGACTTGTTCCTATCTTTGGTTTTGGAGGAACTATTGCATTTTGGATTCTATATGTACAGGTGGCTTTTGTTCTATTAGTATGTTATTTTTCGCTCTATATCTCTTGTAGTTGCTTGTATGCTTTGTTTACAGGTTAGCTATCGCTTCGTATACATAGAAAATTCTATGTATACGGCGGATCTGTTGGCGAGCCCGGGAAAACGAGTAATCCGGGGCGTGACAGATTAAGTTGGTATCAGAGCTTAGGAATAGGTCGTTGGGACTTAGTAAACCCTAGGCTTTGGCAGACCCTAGGAATGCAAGACGTGAGAGACGTGACTTGCTGCGAAAGTCTTCGATTTGACTGTTGAACTCATCCTTAAGTGGAGGGAGTGATCGAAGACGTGTGTCCTTTCCTGTCGCGAACTTGCGTTGGCTGCAGACGACGTCAAGCAGCGAGGGAAAAGAGGCGACCTTCTAGACTTTTGCTTGATTGGGTCCTGAGTCGTTTGTGTTTGGTGACTGATCTGCGTGTTGCACAGGTGATCATGACGCCTCCCCGACACCGAGGTCGACCCCCGACGCAGGCTACCCCCGTGCCTTCTGAGGTGCCAGAGCTGGCGAGACCTAGTGCACCCCCTGATTTGAGTGAGCAGTTGGCTGTGCTAGCAGAGACAGTTAGGCAGCAGGGTGCACTACTGCGGAGGATGTGTGATACCTTTACTCATCCGTCGAGTGCAGCACCTAGAGCGACGGAGTCACAGGAGCCACCTCCTTTGGCTCCAGTGGATGTTCCAGCTGCAGCCGCACCCCCATCAGCGGCAGTTCCGGCCGCACCGATTGACGATACTTCTTGGTCAGGTGGACATATGACGGAGGCCGAGCAGGAGCGGATGACTGAGAGGCTGGCTCGTTTTTGCCGGTTTGATCCACCTCATTTTGATGGTAGCCACACCGAGCCATGGGTGGTGGAGGCCTGGGTAGGCGAGATGGAGAAGCTATTCGAGGATCTTTTCATACTAGAGCGGGAGCAGGTTCACTTGGCGGTTCACTGTTTGACGGGTGACGCACGCATTTGGTGGAGGAGGACAAGACAGAGCAGGTCGCTGGATGCGCTGAGGTTGAGTTGGGACAAGTTCTGCGGGATGCTGTACGGGTCCTATTTTCCAAACAGCGTGAAGCAAAAACTCGAGGAGGATCTGAAGAATTTACTTCAGGGAGACCGCACAGTGCAGGAGTATACCCGGGAGTTCACCAGACTCCTGAACTGTGTCACATTTGCAGCGCGAGATGAGGCTCACAGGGTTTACTTGTTCGAGCGAGGACTGAGACATGAGATCTTTGTTCTAGTCCAGGCGCAGAGGTTGCAGACCCTGGAAGCGTCGATCGAGCAGGCACTATGGGTTGAGCGAGGAGCCTTGACGGCGAGAGAGCGGGCGGCCACACTAAGTCAAGGTTTGGATAGGAAACGCCCGGCTCCAGAGGACGGAGGACAGACCAGCGGCAGACGCCCGCCGAGACCTCCACGATCACGTTCTCAGGGTCGTGGGTTTTCGGGGCGACAGAGGTCTGGTGGATCCCGTCAGCAGGGATGGCAGCAGAGGGGAGCACCGATATGTGTCATATGCGGAGGACCACATTGGCCTAGGCAGTGCGAGCAGCGAGAGGGCCGGTGTTTTGAGTGTGGTCAGTCCGGACATCTGCGGGCAGCTTGTCCCCGAGCAGCGTCGCCTGTACCATCGATCGCATCGGCACCCCCAGTTTATCAGCAGGCCTATGGAGCTTCACCGACTCATAGCCAGATGGATCGGGCTTCTGTACCACGCCCGGGTGAGTGGCGACAGCAGGCACAGAGCGGCAGAGTCTTTGCGGCTCAACTTGAGGACTCCACGACAGCAGATCATGTGGTGGCAGGTATCATTTTAATTTCTGGCATTAGAGCTCGTGCATTATTTGATACCGGTGCATCACATTCTTTTATTAGTCGAGCATTTGCATCACTGCATGGGCTAGTGATAGGGTCGTTACCTTGTGCACGAGAGGTGCAGATTCCCGAGCACGTTTTGCTTGTGGAGGAGTGTTGTCGAGCTTGCCCAGTGCAGCTTGGACCTTGGGTGATGCCCGCAGACCTGTTGGTCTTGGGGCGATTGTAGGATTTTGATGTGGTGCTCGGCATGGATTGGCTGGCGCGCTACTTCGCGATGATCGACTGCGGCGAGAGGACCGTGACGTTTCGCGAGCCAGGCCAGGAGGAGTACGTGTATAGAGACTACAGGAGCACTTGAGGATAGTGCTGCAACTTCTGAGGGAGAAGAAGTTGTATGCCAAGTTGAAGAAGTGCGAGTTCTAGCTTCGAGAGGTAGCTTTCTTGGGCCATGTGATTTCATCCACTGGAGTGGCGGTGGACCCGCAGAAGATTGATACTGTTCGGGATTGGCCCAGACCGACGACGGTTACCGAGGTGAGGAGTTTTCTCGGGTTGGCTGGATATTACCATCGGTTTGTGGAAGGCTTTGCGAAACTCTCCACACCCCTCACTCATCTGACGAGGAAGGGGATTAGATTTGTTTGGAGTGCCGAGTGCCAGCGTAGCTTTGAGGAGCTGAAGGAGAGACTGATGTCTGCTCCCATCCTTACCCTTCCAGTTATGGGGGAAGGATTCATGATTTATAGTGATGCATCACACAGTGGCTTGGGATGTGTGTTGATGCAGCATGGTAGGGTAATTGCCTATGCCTCTCGGCAATTAAAGGATTACGAGAAGAATTACCCTATGCATGTTGGAGCTGGCAGCTGTAGTGTTTGCACTGAAGCTGTGGCGGCACTATTTGTATGGTGAGCACTGTGAGATTTTCACGGATCATAAAAGTCTCAAGTATCTGTTCACTCAGAAGGAATTGAACCTGAGGCAACGCCGGTGGTTAGAGTTGTTGAAGGATTATGATATTACTATCGAGTATCACCCCGGCAAGGCGAATGTAGTGGCAGATGCGTTGAGCAGGAGATCAGTGCAGAGCCTTAGTATGATGATCACTCAGCAGGCGCCCTTACTTGAGGAGTTGAGGCGGCTTGAGCTTGAGGTGGTGTCCCCTGGGGCTACTGCAAGACTTATGTCTTTGGTCATGCAGCCCACTTTATTGGATAGGATCCGGGAGAAACAAAGTGGGGACCCATTTTTGATGAGGATTCGAGATCAGATTGCCAGTGGGCAGACGGGAGACTTTTGTGTTGACAGTTCGGGAGTACTACGGTACAGGGACCGACTGTGTGTGCCTACGGATTCTGAGATCCGAGAGGAGATTTTGAGAGAGGCTCATTACTCGCCTTATACGGTTCACCCCGGTGGAACCAAGATGTATAAGGACTTAAAGGCACACTACTGGTGGAATGGAATGAAGCGGCATATTGGGAGATTTGTGGCTCAGTGTTTGACTTGTCAACAGGTAAAGGCGGAGCACCGAGTACCTGCTGGCAAGCTTCAGAGTCTCCCAATACCCGAGTGGAAGTGGGACCAGATCGCCATGGACTTTGTCGTGGGATTACCGAGGACGCAGGCTGGCTTCGACGCCATTTGGGTGATAGTGGACAGACTGACCAAGTCTGCCCACTTCTTACCAGTGCAGACTACTTGGTCTAGGGACAGACTCGCTCAGTTATATTTGGACGAGATAGTGAGGTTGCATGGAGTGCCTACCTCGATTGTGTCGGATCGAGACACACGGTTCGTCTCGCAGTTTTGGAGGAGTCTACAGACAGCACTGGGTACTCAGCTGCGGTTTAGCACGACATTTCATCCACAGACCGATGGTCAGTCTGAGCGGACCATTTAGACTCTGGAGGACATGTTGAGAGCATGTGTCCTAGATTTTGGTGGAGGGTGGCATCGACACTTAGGACTGGTTGAGTTTGCATACAACAATAGCTATCAAGCGAGCATCCAGATGGCTCCGTTTGAGGCATTGTACGGACGCAAGTGTCGTTCGCCCTTGCACTGGAGTGATGTGGGTGAGAGGAAGACTTTGGGTCCTGACATTCTGTTGGAAGCGGAAGAAAAGGTCAAGATGGTTCGACGACGTCTTGAGACCGCCCAGAGTCGACAGAGGAGCTATGCGAACACTAGGAGACGAGACTTGGAGTTCCAGATTGGAGATCATGTTTTCCTAAAAGTCTCGCCGTCCAAAGGGATTCGCCGTTTTGGAATTCGTGGAAAGCTCAGTCCACGGTTTATTGGCCCGTTCGAGGTGTTAGAGCGAGTGGGGCCGGTAGCGTACAGGATTGCCCTACCACCGCGACTTTCTGGTGTCCACGATGTGTTTCATGTCTCGGCCCTGAGGAGATATGTGTTCGACCCCTCCCACGTGATTGACTTCACTCCACTTGAGTTGGCTGAGGTCCTGCGGTACGAGGAGCGACCGGTGCGGATTCTTGCTCGCGAGACGAAAGAATTATGCAACCGAGTCATACCGTACGTGAAAGTGCAGTGGAGTAATCACGAGGAGCGTGAGGCGACTTGGGAGCCGGAGACGGTGATGCGGGAATCCTATCCCTACCTTTTCGAGCTTCCTTCTTGAGGTATGAGTTTAAGTTTCGAGGACGAAACTTTCCGTAGGGGGGAAGGATGTAGTACCCCTGGGGCCTAACTGACGGAATGACTGCAGTATCCTAGACTGTTCGACACTTCTGGAGAGGGTCGAGACAAGTCGGAGTCGTTTCGGCGCAAATAGACGCGAAAACGGACTCGGAGCACCGAAGTAAGCCAAAACTGAAGTTTTTGGCGTTTGGAACTTTAGGGCGCCCGGAAGTTATGTTTTGGGCGCCCAGATGTTGAGTGCTCGTTCTCTGAACTGCTAAGTCATTTCGGATCCATGATTTGGGCGCCCGGAAAGTGAGTCCGGAAAGTAGCCTCGTGAGTATCGATCCATTTGACACGTGTAGGGTGGTAGGCGGGTTCCGCCGGACCAGGTTAGGGCGCATCGGACCGCGGGCGCAGAGTCCGAAGTGCTGGACTTTTGGAGACTGGAGGAACCGGGCGCCCACTTCTTGGGTTTCGGGCGCCCGAAAGTTTAGTTTTCTGCTGAGGGACAGGTTAGCAGCATTTCTGTTCTTGAGGCCCATTGCACCGAAACCCTTTGTCTATAAAAGTTGTGGACGACCCCCCTGAGGCTTTTTTATCCCCTTCTTCATGGTAAACCTTGGATTTTGCTTGGAACCCCTCCACTTCCTTCCAAATTCCATCTTTTTCCATTGAAGACCTTGGATTCCTGCAGAACAGTAGCGTCGACCCGTGATGGTTCTGCTTGTGTGCAGTGTGGGAGTGTCTAAATCCCACGAAACTTGTTTTGTTGGATTGTGGACTCGTAGTGGAAGACGTGGAATCCTTCCAATTGCAATTTGGACATGTATGTATGCTGCAGTTGCTGTTTTACTAGACCCCTTTTGTTCTTGAGCTGAAACTTGGGTTTTCCTTTGATCTTATGGATCCAAATCTTTTGGGAGCTGTATTTTCAAAGTGAAGATTGGTCTTTCCTCATCCCTTGCTGGTTTGGAGGTTCTTTCCACCTGAATTGAGAATTTAAAGATGAGTTCTAGCTCAGATTTTGAGTATTTAGCTTAAGTGCTGAATTTTTTGACCTTTGATGGATTTCTTAGATTTTTGAATCTAGATTTTTGTGAGAAGCCTTGGAGAGGTTTTGGATTGTTCCATCACTGTATTTGAGAGGTTTGTGACCCTTTTCCATGGGCTAGATTCGTTGGAATTCCAGAATTCATGCTAGAAGTGTTATTTACTTAGTTGCTGGAATTTCTGGATGCAGTGCAGAAGGGTCCAGAAGTGGGTCCAAATTAGTGCGAGGACTTTTTGGACATCGAGTCGAACTACGTTTTGGCTGAAATTTGGACGGTTTGTTCTTGAGCCCCTACTTGTGAGTTGGGTAAAATTTCACTGCATTTGGACTTAGAGTTTGGATTTTATCACATGTTGAATCCATATTGGTCGTGCTGCCAGGCTGCAATTCTGGGCTGATGTTCTGGGCGCCCAGAACTTGAGCAGGTGGGTCCGAATCTTGAGTTGGCAGTTTTGAGCCCGATTTCAGCCGGTGTTGTTTGGAGGCCTTCCACTCGACTCCTAGCCCTTGTTGGATAGCGTTTGAGGTGGGTTATTGTTACCAAAATCGCCGGATTTTCTCCTAAGTTGTAGAGAGTGCAGCATGCTGTTTTATTATCTGTTCGATCATGTTAGTAGCTCGAATTCATGAATTTGCATGTGTTTATATGAAATCTGAATTTGGAGCATAAATTGATAAATTATAGACATGACTTTACGTGCTGAACTGGGAATTGACTTAGGAGAAAACTCGCGAACATACAATCGTCACTTTTCGAACTATTATCAGATTTAGCTCTAGGAGCCGTTTCTGTTCTTGTATCACCGCTGTTAGTGCGTGGTGGATACTTAGTTTGTTGTAGGACGAGTTTACGCTCGTGCTGGGATGCCAAGCTTGTATTTACAGCAGGGTTAGGCTGTTTTGTATTACCGGGTGCCGTCGGGGTTGACGGTGGACCCAGATTCTTGTTTTAGCTTCTGTTTGTGCTGAGGGCACGTGAGCTTGGAGTCTTTGACCCATTTGACCCCTTTCCATTTGATTATAGCCTGCCGGAGCCTGTTTGTGCTCGACAGAGATACGCGTACTAACTTGGTTGGGTAGCTCCCCCGAGTGCCGCTCCGGAGTGAGGCCTCTCTTGCGTTGATGTCGCTGCAGATTAGTTGGATCTGATACTTGGACCGGCTACCCTTTTTGGTAGTGTGCGGTGTGGCTAGGCAGTTGGTTGGACGAGCCTTTTTGGGCGGTTTCGTTAGATTGGGTCCGGGGTGACTATTCACTTTGGTGATGCATACTTGAGTATTTGACTTGGATAGTGGTAGGGTAGTGACATTACAGCTGTAGAGTTTATTCCAACTTACTTTGTTGTTCTTTACCTACCAGCTATACTGTTAGTCTCGTAGACTTAGTGGGTGGACCGTTGAGGTCGGTAGTGGTACCCACTGAGGACTACTTCTTTTGATAGTAGTTCTCACACCCATTGTTGCCACCTTTTTCGTGCAGAGCCTTCGACTGTTGCGGCTGCTGCTTCCGTTCCCGCGGATCGAGGTAAGGGAGTCGCGAGCTAGATCCCTACCATTCCCTGTTGTTCCTAGAGGAGGACCCTACTAGAGATAGTTTCTGTTTGAGTTTGCCATGTACATATATTGTGGACTTGTTCCTATCTTTGGTTTTGGAGGAACTATTGTATTTTGGATTCTATATGTACAAGTGGCTTTTGTTCTATTAGTATGTTCTTTTTCGCTCTATATCTCTTGTAGTTGCTTGTATGTTTTGTTTACAGGTTAGCTATCGCTTCATATACATAGAAAATTCTATGTATACGGTGGATCTGTTGGCGAGCCCGGGGAAACGAGTAATCCGGGGCGTGAAAGAAGTGGCAAATCCGAAACCAACGCGAAGGTAATCAAAAATGGGTTGGTGAAGTGGCGAATCCGAAACCAATGCCAAAGTGATCAAAAAAATGGGTTGGTGAAGTGGCGAATCCGAAACCAACGCCAAAGTGATCAAAGATCGGTTGGTGGTGTGGCGGTGCCAACCCCAATGCCATAGCAAGGCGGCAAGTCCGCACAAATGATAAACCGGGTTGGTGGGGCGGAGATTCCGACACCAATGCCTATGAAAATTACAATTGTAAGTGAATTATATACTATGGGATGGACCTAGGAGAAAATAAAATATGTCATTTAATAGGTTGCATCTGTTCATATTTATTTACAAGTTTGTAAATTTAATTATGCATGGTTATTTTTTATTTACTAACCTATGCTTGTGTTGTTTTCTTTGGACCTGGTGGGTCGAGCTTCTCCCTTGGGTGGCCTTACCCACTGGGAACTATGTTTATAGTTCTCACCACACCATATTTTCAGGTCCACACGTGAGCGCGCGGCGGTGCGAGGGAGGGGCGTAGCTTGATAGTTAGCGTACTGCCATTGTGACCAGAGATAGATGTACCCTGGATCAGCGTAGCTTAAGGGTATATAAAAGAGAAAAATTGTAATAACAATTTGATTGTATTTGGAAAGAAAATGTAATACGTAATTTGAATGTGAGGAATGCTTGTAATAGCGTAGTTGTTTATGTTTATGATGCTTTCCTTATACAATCTGTGTATGAATTCTATTCATGTTTGGAATGTTTTGAATTGTACCGATTGTGACGCCTTGGGCGAACAGGGGAAACTCTGTCCGTTCGGCGGGTCTGGCGCACGCGCCTGTGCGGGGCTCCTTCCACCTATTCGCCCAAGGCGTCACAATTGGTACAATTCAAAACATTCCAAATAGGAATAGAATTCATACACAGATTGTATAAGGAAAGCATCATAAACATAAACAACTACGCTATTACAAGCATTCCTCACATTCAAATTACGTATTACATTTTCTTTCCAAATACAATCAAATTGTTATTACAATTTTTCTCTTTTATATACCCTTAAGCTACGCTGATCCAGGGTACATCTATCTCTGGTCACAATGGCAGGACGCTAACTATCAAGCTACGCCCCTCCCTCGCACCGCCGCGCGCTCACGTGTGGACCTGAAAATATGGTGGGGTGAGAACTATAAACATAGTTCCCAGTGGATAAGGCCACCCAAGGGAGAAGCTCGACCCACCAGGTCCAAAGAAAACAACACAAGCATAGGTTAGTAAATACAAATAACCATGCATAATTAAATCTACAAACTTGTAAATAAATATGAACAGATGCAACCTATTGAATGACATCTTTCATTTTCTCCTAGGTCCATCCCATAGTATATAATTCATTTACATTTGTAATTTTCATAGGCATTGGTGTCGGAATCGCCGCCCCACCAACCCGGTTTATCATTTGTGTTGAGTTACCGCCTTGCTATGGCGTTGGGGTTGGCACCGCCACACCACCAACCCATCATTGTTTACTTTGGCATTGGTTTTGGAATCGCCACTTCACCAACCCAGTTTATCTTTTGTGCGGACTTACCGCCATGCGATGGCGTTGGGGTTGGCACCGCCACACCACCAACCCATCATAGTTTCCTTTGTCATTGGTTTCAGAATCGCCACTTCACCAACCCAGTTTATCTTTTGTGCGGACTTACCGCCATGCGATGGCGTTGGGGTTGGCACCGCCACACCACCAACCCATCATAATTTCCTTTGGCATTGGTTTCGGAATCGCCACTTCACCAACCCATTTGTTTGTTTTTAATGTTTCTAACCTATGTCCAATGACACTAGGTTCATGTCAAAAGCCACCTATGTTCAACAACACTAGGTTCACGTCAAAAGCCACCTATGTTCAACAACACTAGGTTCATGTCAAAAGCCACCTATGTTCAACAACACTAGGTTCATGTCAAAAGCCACCTATGTTCAACAACACTAGGTTCATGTGCCAACCTATGTTCAACAACACTAGGTTCATGTCAAGTTCCAACCTATGTTCAACAACACTAGGTTCATATCATCATTGTCAACCTATGTTCAACAACACTAGGTTTATATCATCATTGTCAACCTATGTTCAACAACACTAGGTTTACATATCATTTTTCAACCTATGTTCAATGACACTAGGTTCACAGATCATTTTCCAACCTATGTTCAACAACACTAGGTTCATATCATCATTGTCAACCTATGTTCAACAACACTAGGTTTATATCATCATCGTCAACCTATGTTCAATGACACTAGGTTTACATATCAAGTTCCAACCTATATTCAATGACACTAGGTTCACATATCACATTGTCCAACCTATGTTCAATGACACTAGGTTCACATATCACATTGTCCAACCTATGTTCAATGACACTAGGTTCACATATACACAGTGTCCAACCTATGTTCAACGACACTAGGTTCAATTCACATTGTTCAACCTATGTTCAACAACACTAGGTTCATATATCACAATTGCACCACTACACACATTTAGTGCAAGTTATCACATGACAACTATACTTCAATGATCATATTGTCATTATGCCACAATTCATGCATGTACTTGTCTATAACCTTTCTATCACTTAGAACACAAGTTATTCATACATGCAAATATTCTTCCATGGTATTTAAACATGCTACATATGATTTTACTCACATGCAAGGTGAGCTCATTGCTCATTTCACTTAATAAAATATTTTGGCCAACATGCACAATTTCATTCTAGGGTCTCATACATACACACCATTTAATTTCAATGGTTATTTACCCTAGACATGAAAGTTACTTAATCACTTCGGTGCAACACAAACCCACCTCACAAAGCTCCCTAATTGCTTGTAGATACTTGCAATTAGGCTTTTATCCTTGGCTTCAAGCTTGGTCTTCAAGCTCCTTGCCCTATCATACATGGAGGATTCGTTACTTCGAGTCGAACTCAAAACAATTTCATCTCTTGGAATTACTCAAAATCGAGTTTTCCCACATGATTTCCTAACCCGCAACTAGGGTTCTAAAAGGTTAAAATATTTTTTAAACCCCTCCATAAGAGAATCCCTCTTTCGACCTAGGGTTTACATGCATGCATGTAAGAGCCCAAAATCACATGGCCAATCCCAACCATTTGTGGTCTAGATTGCCAAGGGTTTCCAAAAACCTCAAAATAAGAAATCAATTCCAAGATTTAAACCCAAATCACCAAGAACTCACCTCTTGCCCAAGCTCCTCTAGCTTATTCTTGCTCCAAGAAGCTCTTTTCCCACCTTGGAAGTCTTTTCCAAGCTCAAATCCCTCATGTCTCCAAGTTTTGGAGAGGTCTCTAGAGAGAGAAAGTAGAGGAGAGGGAGAGGAGAAGTAGAGGAAGAAGAGGGAAAATGAAGAAGACAACCCCCAACCTCCCCTCATAAGCCTACCACATGAAATGACCAAAATACCCCCATTTTGGAGTTTCTGGGTCCGTGGGCTCCGGACCTTGCATCCCGGGTCCGAAACCCGTAAGCAATTTCTGCATTTTCGCAGCTGGGGTCCGGACCCCAATCCCAGTGTCCGGACCCGGACACTGTGAACAGTGATTTCAGCCTTTTTATTTTCTTCTCATTTTCGCTCTAAAACTCCGTTTTTTATTTCGTTTTCTCTCCAAATCAAATCTAACACAACCGAAACTCTTCCACACATAAGAACACTTCCCAAGTTGGAGAATTATAGTTTATCCCTTACGGAATAATTATATTCCAACATACAATCGTATCTCAAAAATCTCCCAACTTTTCTCTAATCATTCCAACACTCTCGGGTGTAGTACACTGAATTTCAGTGCACCGTACTGAACTTCTACAAATTTTAGAGTTTCAGCGAGAAAATGGCATTAGAGGCCATGTGTGAGACTTCGACCAAGTTCTGGACCTATGCGAAGTGTTTTCGGCGCAAAAGAGGCGTGAAAACGGACTTCGATAAGTTAAAACTGCGAAATTGGTGAAGTCTGCATTGGATTCCGGTATGTGAATTCCAATACCGGAATTGGAGCTCTGGTACCGGTATGTGAGGAGGGTATACCGGAATGCCAGGAGAAACCGAGAAACCCAACTCTCGGGTTTGCGGGATTCCTTGAGGGTATACCGGTATGCGAAAATGGGATACCGGTATGTGATGGTCGAAACAGTGAGCCTTGCTCTCGGGTTTTGCGGAATCCCTGAGGTATACCGGAATGAGTACCCGTATACCGGTATGCAAAATGTACATACCGGTATACAATGCCCAGAATGGGCTGGGTGTTGTGTTTTGATTGGAGAAGGGCAAAAGTGTCTTTTCACATGCCATGGGGTATTTGAAAGGCAGGGAACACCCTCCTTTCACAGTGTTCTTCCTCCCCAACACTCCTCTCCCTCTCCTCCCACTTTCTCTCTCTAGAGATCTCTCCAAAAGCTTGGAGAAGTGGTGGATTGATCTTGGAAAAGGCTTCCAAAGGAGAAAAGAGGCTTCTTGGTGCAAGAAGAAGCTTGGGGATTTCGTGATTAAGGTTAGTACCTCACGTTTTGGGTTCAAACCTTGGATTTAATCCTTTGAAATGAGGTTTTTGGGAACCCTTGGCAACCTAAACCACAAATGGTGGTTGTTTGGCCACGAAATCTAGGGTTTGGCTTGCATGCATGCAAACCCTAGGTAGAATGAGGGCTTTTGCAATGAAGGGTTCTAAAAATATTTGGACCTTCGATAATTGCAATTGAGGCATAGGAAATTATGTTGGAACACTTGATTTCGCATATTGAGATGGATTTAGGGTTCGTAATGAGTAACGAACCATTTTCTTGTAGAAGCTTGGGTTGAAGCAAGAACTCAAAGCTTGGACACTTAGGAGCTTGAAGAGTACAAGAAATTGGAAGCTCTTAAGGTGGGTTTTATGGTTACCGAAGTGATTAGGTCACTTCCATGTCTAGGGTAATTATCCATTTAAGAACAAAATGGTATATGTATGTGAACCCTAGGACTTGCATGTTGGCAATGGTAGAAATCATGATGGGTAGAACAATGAACTCCTATTGCATGATATGAATATTCAAGTATAATTCAATTATCTATACTTGTTTTATGGTTGCATGTGAGAATCTAACCTAATGTTGTTGAACATAGGTTGGAATATGTATGATTAAACCTAGTGTCATTGAACATAGGTTGGAACAAGTGACATTTAACCTAGTGTCGTTGAACATAGGTTGGAATGTGTGAGAACTTAACCTAATGTTATTGAATATAGGTTGGAACATGTGAGATGTAAACCTAGTGTCATTGAACATAGGTTGGACATGTGATTGGAACCTAGAGTCATGGAACCTAGGTTGGTAAATGAGAAAGTAAGCCTAGTGTTATCAAACATAGGCGAGGCTTAGTGACTTGAACCTAAGATCATGAGATTTAGGTTGGCAAGTGAGAAATGTGAACGACGGGATGTGTGACGATTTTGCTATCCCGGGTAGGCGACGATTTCGCTACCATGCCATGAGTTGGCCATATTGAGACGGGATGTGTGACGATTTTGCTATCCCGGGTATGCGACGATTTCGCTACCATGCCACGAGTTGGCGGTGCCGACATGGATGTGCGACGATTTTGCTATCCCGGGTGTGCGACGATTTCGCTACCGCGCCATGGATTGGCGGTGTCGAAGGGGGTATGCGACGATTTCGCTATCCCGAGTATGCGACGATTTCGCTACTCGAATAGGAGGTGACGATTTCACTCCTCGAATGTTGAAACAACTATGGTGCGACGGCCATTCCGCAACCATAAGTAAATGACAAGTAAAAGAACTTAGTCAATGTGGAATATAGGATGAACCTAGGAGAGAATGATAAATTATGTTTCATTTTGGTTGCATCCTTTATGTTTATTTACTAAGCATGTAAATATTGTTGCATATAGTTATATATATGATCTAACTTATGCATGTGGTATTTCTTTGGACCTGGTGGGTCGAGCTCTTCCCTTGGGTGGCCTTACCCACTGGGAACTATGTTATAGTTCTCACCCCCCATTTTCCCAGGTCTTTCTGCGAGTGAGGCGGCGGAGCGAGGCAAGGGTTTGGCTTTGTAGATAGCGACCCTTCCATTTTGGTGATACATAGAGTTGTACCCCGAGCTTTGGACTATGATAGCATAGGGGATTTGTATTACATGTATAAACTTTGTATATTCCATATTTTGGAACATGTTGTATGGAATGAAAAGAAAAAGTTAGCATGTATAATTGTGGAATGTGATGTAATAGAAGTAGAGCTTTTATGGTTGATGCTTTCCTTGTGCAACTCTTGTACTCCGTTCCTAGTTGGAACATTGTGGATAAGCTTGTGTTGTGACGCCTTGGGCGGGTAGAAAGGACTCTATCCGTTCGGCGGGTCTGGGGCATGCGCCCGTGCGGTTATCCTTTCCACCTAGTTGGTGTTAAAGGGCCGGCGGGGCGTGACAGACTGAGGTGGTATCAGAGCATAGAAACGGTCTAGGTTGACCTAAGAAACCCTAGGATGGAAAAGACCCTAGGAGTGTAGGCTCGTGAGTGACGAGATCTTAAATGTGGCGAAAGATAAGTGATTGGGTTATGTCCTTATGCCTCTAGTTGGAAATAGAGGTAGATTCGAGGTGTGTCTTATTCTTCACCAAGTGTGTTCATGTTGGCGGCCGACAACATGAAAACCAAGTGAGGGGAATAAGGACCCTTGTGTGACTTTCGCCTAGATTGGGTTCACGTTTATTTTCGTGAAATGTTATGTCGCAAATGACTTTGAATGTCATGAAATGACCAAAGTCATGGTGTTTTCAGGATAATGGTACGTGGACGGCCTCCTAAGAGGGCTGGGCTCGGAGGATCGAGCGTGGCTCCCGAACAACTCGGGGAGGGCGAGAACTCGGCTCTTCGCAATGAGTTGACCGAGCTAATGGGCGTGGTTCGGCAACAGGCCGAAGCCATGCAGCGACAGGAGGAGCAAATTAAGAGGCTCCAAGACGAGATGGCGCGGCAGACGGCTGCGACTAGGGAGGAGAGGTCGGGAGTACCTCCGGCCTCTGCTTCGGCACCGGCCGAGGAGGTGACACCGGCGCCAGCCGTGGTGCCACCTGCGCCACCGGCTGTGGCCGAGGGGTCGGGTGCCCCTATGCCCGACTCCGAGATGGAGGATGCGGAGCGAGAGCGCGCGCTTGCGGCTCTAATGAGGTTCAAAAAGTTCAACCCGCCTATCTTTAGCGGGGAGAACGTGGATCCGTGGGACGTAGAGACATGGATCGACGCTATTGAGACGCTCTTCGAGGACCTTTATACCTTGGAGAGGGACAAGGTGCACCTCGCCGTTCATTTTTAGAGCGGTCGGCGAAGGTGTGGTGGAAGGGGGTCCGGCGTGATCGACTCTCTAGCCTTCCGCCACCACCATCGTGGGAGGAGTTTCGGGGCATGGTGTTCGCCACCTACTTCCCCGATAGTGAGAAAAGAAAGCTACAGAGAGAGGTTCCGCAAGTTAAAACAAGGGAACCGCTCGGTACGCGAGTACGAGAGGGAGTTCTCGTACATCATTAACTGCGTGCCGCACGTTGTTCGCGGGGGAGCTAGACAAGGTTGATTGCTTCGTGCGCGGACTTCGACCGGATATTTTTCGGGCGGTGCACGCCCTTAAGTTACGGACCTTCGCGGAGGTCTTGGACCGTGCTCTTTGGGTGGAGCACGGGAATGCTTGTGCGCGCGAGGAGCGCGATTCTTGGGAGAAAGAAAAAAGAAAAAGGGAAGAAGCGACCCGGCGGGTGGCTCGGGTGGGCAATCTAACTTTAAGCGGCCCCCGAAGCACTCGCAATCACAAAATCAGCCTCGAGGGTCCCGACGGAACCGACCCCCCCCCGACCCCGTGCCCGATTTGTAGCGGCCCCCACGCCCCTCAGCAGTGTGAACATCGTGAGGGCCGGTGCTACAAGTGCGGACAGCAAGGGCACCTGCGGTACAACTGTCCGATGGATGATGGCCGAGCACCGTCATCGGCATCGGCATTTGCATCGCCGAGGCAGCTTGCGGGCATCCCACCCGCGGCGATGTCGGCGGGCCGTACCCAGCCGCCGAGACCAGTGGAGGGCCAGCGGCCGGCACCCAGTGGACGGGTATTTGCCTCGCAGGTGGAGGAGCCTGCTACTCAGGAGGACGTCGTGGCAGGTATTGTGTTAATTAAAGGCATTCGATGTAGAGCTTTGTTTGATACTGGTGCATCGCATTCATTCATTGCTCGATCATTTGCGATAGCACATGGAATAGAAATCATAGATGCCACACATGCAAGAACGGTACAAGTACCTGAACACACTTTTTGCGTACATCACGCGTGTGTAGGTAGCCCCGTGAGGGTCGAAAACTGGATCATGCCAGCCGATTTGCTGGTATTAAATCGAATGAACGAATACGATTTGATCCTAGGAATGGATTGGCTCTCTAAGTATCATGCTACTATCGATTGTGAGAGCCGGATAGTGAAGTTTAAAGAACCCGGGCACAAAGAGTTTGTGTACCGTGGGTGTAAGAGTTCGCTCTTTGCTTCAATGGTGTCCACGTCGCAAGCAAGAAAGCTCATTGCTAGTGGTTGCATTGCCTACTTGGCGACGGTAGTGGATGACCGTAAGGAAGTGTTGGGGCTCGAGGACATTCCTATAGTCCAAGAGTTCCTGGATGTGTTTCCGACGGAGTTGCCCGGAATGCCACCGGATCGGGAAATAGAATTTGTGGTAGATTTGCTCCCGGGTACGGCGCCGATCTCTAAGGCCCCGTACAGGATGGCACCCGCGGAACTGAAGGAATTGAAAGCACAATTGCAAGATTTGATGGACAAGGGTTTCGTAAAGCCAAGTGTGTCACCTTGGGGAGCCCCTGTTCTATTTGTGAGGAAAAAGGACGGTTCGCGCTGCGGTTGTGTGTGGATTACCGCGAGTTGAACAAAGTGACCGTCAAGAATAAGTACCCGTTACCACGAATTGATGACTTGTTCGATCAGTTGCAAGGGTCTCGGGTATATTCAAAGATTGATTTACAATCCGGTTATCATCAATTGAAGATCAAACCGGAGGATGTGCATAAGACCGCGTTTAGGACGCGGTATGGACATTATGAATTCACGGTTATGCCTTTTGGGCTTACCAATGCCCCGGGCAGCGTTCATGGATTTAATGAACCCGTGTGTTCAAACCACTATTGGATCAATTTGTGGTTGTGTTCATAGATGATATTCTTGTCTACTCTCGGAGTGAAGAGGAACATAAAGAGCACTTGAGGATTGTGCTTCAAGTCCTTCGAGAGAACAAGTTGTTCGCCAAATTGAAAAAGTGCGAATTTTGGATCCGTGAGGTCGCTTTCTTGGGTCACGTAATTTCCGCAGGAGGAGTAGCTGTGGACCCTATGAAAGTAGAGGCAGTCAAGGATTGGCCTCGCCCGACCAATGTCACGGAAGTACGAAGCTTTTTGGGTCTTGCGGGGTACTATCGGCGGTTCGTGGAGGGATTTTCAAAAATCTCCGGTCCACTAACGCGTCTTACCCGCAAGGGAGCCAAATATATTTGGAGCGAGGAATGCGACCAAAGCTTTAAGGAGCTAAAGGAAAGGTTGACTTCGGCTCCGGTACTCGCCTTGCCGATTGCGGGGGAGGGTTATGTAGTGTATAGTGATGCATCACGGCGTGGTCTTGGGTGTGTGCTTATGCAAAGAGGACAAGTAATAGCATACGCCTCTCGACAGCTGAAGAGCTATGAGCAGAATTATCCCACCCACGACTTAGAGCTTGCGGCGGTGGTCTTCGCACTTAAGTTGTGGAGACACTATTTATACGGTGAGCATTGTGAGGTCTACACGGATCACAAAAGTTTAAAGTATTTATTCACTCAGAAGGAGTTGAACTTGAGGCAGCGGAGGTGGTTGGAGTTGATAAAAGACTACGACTTAACCATCTTGTACCACCCCGGTAGAGCCAATGTGGTGGCCGATGCGCTCAGTAGGAAATCCGTGGAGAACTTTGCAATCGAGATGACGGGACAAATGCCGTTGATCAAGGAAATGGGCCGATTCGATTTGGAGATCGTGGCCCCGGGCGTTCCCGCTCAACTTATGAATCTCGAGGTGTGGCCGACCTTGTTGGAGCAAATAAAGGAAAAGCAATCCGGTGATCCGGAGCTCCAAAAGGTGCGGGGTACTATCGAGAGCGGGCATGCCGGTGATTATCATGTAGATTCGATGGGCGCGATTCGATTTCGAAATCGATTGTGCGTGCCGAAGGTTGAGGACATTCGTAGGGAGATCTAGAAGCTCACACTTCTCCCTATGCGATTCACCCGGGTGGCACCAAAATGTATAAGGACCTCAAATTGCATTATTGGTGGCCGGGGATGAAACTTGATGTTGGACGCTTCGTGGCACAATGCTTAGTATGCCAACAAGTAAAGGCCGAGCGTCGCTTTTCGGCGGGAAAATTGCAAGGATTGCCAATCCCGGTTTGGAAGTGGGAAAACATCGCAATGGATTTTGTTGTGGGCTTACCTCGATCGTTAGGTGGCCACGATGCGATATGGGTGGTGGTGGATCGTTTGTCAAAATCGGCACACTTTTTGCCAATCCACACCACTTGGTCGGGAGACAAGTTGGCGCAAGTCTACCTCGACGAGATTGTGCAGTTGCACGGGGTTCCGACCTCGATAGTTTCAGATCGAGATCCCCGTTTCACATCGCACTTTTGGAAAAGCTTGCAAGAAGCTTTGGGTACACGGCTCGATTTCAGTTCAGCATTTCATCCTCAAACTGACGGTCAATCGGAAAGAACAATTCAGATTTTGGAGGATATGCTACGAGCGTGTGTGTTGGACTTCAAAGGTGCGTGGCCTACTCATTTGCCGATGGCTGAATTTGCTTACAATAATAGCTATCAAGCTAGCATCGGTATGGCACCTTTTGAGGTTTTGTATGGAAGAAAATGCCGCTCTCCTATTCATTGGAGTGAAGTCGGCGAGAGAAGGGTCTTAGGACCGGACGTGTTGCGTGAAGCGGAGGAAAAGGTCCGCTTGGCACGCGAACGCTTATCGACGGCGCAATCTAGACAAAAGAGTTATGCGGATCGACGTCGACGAGATTTGGAGTTCGCGGTAGGAGACCGCGTCTTCTTGAAAGTGTCACCCATGAGAGGGGTGAAGCGATTTGGTGTTCGGGGTAAGTTGAGTCCCCGTTACATTGGACCTTATGAGGTTTTGGAGCGTGTGGGATCCGTGGCATATCGGCTAGCTTTGCCGCCAAAACTTGCGGGGGTACACAATGTGTTCCATGTATCGACCCTCCGCAAGTATGTATATGATCCGGCGCACGTCCTCGAGTATGTGCCTATGGAGCTTCATGAGGATATGACTTATGAGGAGTTTCCCTTGTGTATCATGGATCGCGAGGTGAAAAGTTTGAGGAACCGTGAAATTCCTTATGTAAAAGTACAATGGACAAATCACGGTGAGCGCGAGGCTACATGGGAATTGGAAAGCTCAATGAAAGAGCGGTTTCCTTACCTCTTCGATGAGTCCAGCTGAGGTATGATTTTAGTTTCGCGGCCGAAACTCTCTTTAAGGGGGGTGGAATGTAGTACACTGAATTTCAGTGCACCGTACTGAACTTCTACAAATTTTAGAGTTTCAGCGAGAAAATGGCATTAGAGGCCATGTGTGAGACTTCGACCAAGTTCTGGACCTATGCGAAGTGTTTTCGGCGCAAAAGAGGCGTGAAAACGGACTTCGATAAGTTAAAACTGCGAAATTGGTGAAGTCTGCATTGGATTCCGGTATGTGAATTCCAATACCGGAATTGGAGCTCTGGTACCGGTATGTGAGGAGGGTATACCGGAATGCCAGGAGAAATCGAGAAACCCAACTCTCGGGTTTGCGGGATTCCTTGAGGGTATACCGGTATGCGAAAATGGGATACCGGTATGTGATGGTCGAAACAGTGAGCCTTGCTCTCGGGTTTTGCGGAATCCCTGAGGTATACCGGAATGAGTACCCGTATACCGGTATGCAAAATGTACATACCGGTATACAATGCCCAGAATGGGCTGGGTGTTGTGTTTTGATTGGAGAAGGGCAAAAGTGTCTTTTCACATGCCATGGGGTATTTGAAAGGCAGGGAACACCCTCCTTTCACAGTGTTCTTCCTCCCCAACACTCCTCTCCCTCTCCTCCCACTTTCTCTCTCTAGAGATCTCTCCAAAAGCTTGGAGAAGTGGTGGATTGATCTTGGAAAAGGTTTCCAAAGGAGAAAAGAGGCTTCTTGGTGCAAGAAGAAGCTTGGGGATTTCGTGATTAAGGTTAGTACCTCACGTTTTGGGTTCAAACCTTGGATTTAATCCTTTGAAATGAGGTTTTTGGGAACCCTTGGCAACCTAAACCACAAATGGTGGTTGTTTGGCCACGAAATCTAGGGTTTGGCTTGCATGCATGCAAACCCTAGGTAGAATGAGGGCTTTTGCAATGAAGGGTTCTAAAAATATTTGGACCTTCGATAATTGCAATTGAGGCATAGGAAATCATGTTGGAACACTTGATTTCGCATATTGAGATGGATTTAGGGTTCGTAATGAGTAACGAACCATTTTCTTGTAGAAGCTTGGGTTGAAGCAAGAACTCAAAGCTTGGACACTTAGGAGCTTGAAGAGTACAAGAAATTGGAAGCTCTTAAGGTGGGTTTTATGGTTACCGAAGTGATTAGGTCACTTCCATGTCTAGGGTAATTATCCATTTAAGAACAAAATGGTATATGTATGTGAACCCTAGGACTTGCATGTTGGCAATGGTAGAAATCATGATGGGTAGAACAATGAACTCCTATTGCATGATATGAATATTCAAGTATAATTCAATTATCTATACTTGTTTTATGGTTGCATGTGAGAATCTAACCTAATGTTGTTGAACATAGGTTGGAATATGTATGATTAAACCTAGTGTCATTGAACATAGGTTGGAACAAGTGACATTTAACCTAGTGTCATTGAACATAGGTTGGAATGTGTGAGAACTTAACCTAATGTTATTGAATATAGGTTGGAACATGTGAGATGTAAACCTAGTGTCATTGAACATAGGTTGGACATGTGATTGGAACCTAGAGTCATGGAACCTAGGTTGGTAAATGAGAAAGTAAGCCTAGTGTTATCAAACATAGGCGAGGCTTAGTGACTTGAACCTAAGATCATGAGATTTAGGTTGGCAAGTGAGAAAATGTGAACGACGGGATGTGTGACGATTTTGCTATCCCGGGTAGGCGACGATTTCGCTACCATGCCATGAGTTGGCCATATTGAGACGGGATGTGTGACGATTTTGCTATCCCGGGTATGCGACGATTTCGCTACCATGCCACGAGTTGGCGGTGCCGACATGGATGTGCGACGATTTTGCTATCCCGGGTGTGCGACGATTTCGCTACCGCGCCATGGATTGGCGGTGTCGAAGGGGGTATGCGACGATTTCGCTATCCCGAGTATGCGACGATTTCGCTACTCGAATAGGAGGTGACGATTTCACTCCTCGAATGTTGAAACAACTATGGTGCGACGGCCATTCCGCAACCATAAGTAAATGACAAGTAAAAGAACTTAGTCAATGTGGAATATAGGATGAACCTAGGAGAGAATGATAAATTATGTTTCATTTTGGTTGCATCCTTTATGTTTATTTACTAAGCATGTAAATATTGTTGCATAGTTATATATATGATCTAACTTATGCATGTGGTATTTCTTTGGACCTGGTGGGTCGAGCTCTTCCCTTGGGTGGCCTTACCCACTGGGAACTATGTTATAGTTCTCACCCCCCATTTTCCCAGGTCTTTCCGCGAGTGTGAGGCGGCGGAGCGAGGCAAGGGTTTGGCTTTGTAGATAGCGACCCTTCCATTTTGGTGATACATAGAGTTGTACCCCGAGCTTTGGACTATGATAGCATAGGGGATTTGTATTACATGTATAAACTTTGTATATTCCATATTTTGGAACATGTTGTATGGAATGAAAAGAAAAAAGTTAGCATGTATAATTGTGGAATGTGATGTAATAGAAGTAGAGCTTTTATGGTTGATGCTTTCCTTGTGCAACTCTTGTACTCCGTTCCTAGTTGGAACATTGTGGATAAGCTTGTGTTGTGACGCCTTGGGCGGGTAGAAAGGACTCTATCCATTCGGCGGGTCTGGGGCATGCGCCCGTGCGGTTATCCTTTCCACCTAGTTGGTGTTAAAGGGCCGGCGGGGCGTGACATCGGGACACAACGTGGACTCACCAAATCCACTTCTAATCGTCTCGAAACCCTCGGAACTCAATTCTAAACAAGTTCAACTTACTACTGAACTAAACTTTGTCCAACTTGGCCAAAGTTCAATATGCTTCCGAATTGCGGTTCACTACAATATATATATATATATATATATATATATATATATATATATATATTATAATGTTAAGTTATTTGTATATAACTATATATATTAGAACGTACCATATATATTTACGTATAGATACGTATAATTGTATATTATACACTATTTATTATATATCCTCATATGAGAACTAAATATTTAGTTATATGTATAATATATTCTCATGTATATTAATATATATCCTTAATACTATTATACTATATATAATATATTATATCATTTATTCGTTATATGGATAAATATATTATATATATAACTAAATATTTTATTTTGGTAACTAATGTATCGGGCTTTCAGGTCAGGCCCCGCCTGGGCTTGGACATGTCCAAATAGGCCCAAAACTTTTTCGAGCCTAAATTTTTAAGCCCGGCCCTGACCCAAAAGTATAATTTTGATACCCGGAGCCCGACCCATACATGGCCCATCGGGCCGGGCCTTGTTTAGGCCCTGGCCTTTCCATCCCTAGCAGCAGTGGGTCATACGTACAGGTAGATATGTGCCAAGATGGAATCTATCATCCTCGATAGAGAGATAATTATTCTATGTTATCTGCTCTACAAGATATAAAAGCCCTTAACTAAGTCAATGTGATTTTATGAAGGAGTTTTTATATATCAGTAGAAGATTAGTTGTTAATCAGATAAGGCATATAATTGAGTAATGGGATTTGACCAGTTATGCATAACCTTGGCTTAATCAGGACAAATGATAAAAGGATTTAATCACACGATAACTCCACCTAGAGGTTCAGTCTGTTATTTATTCTACTTGGATTGCCTCGACATACTGTTAGGTGTCACTTTATGGATTGTGGGACCCGACAGAAGCGGTTAAGATGGTTAATCACACTCAGTTGAGAGATTTAAAAATATTTTGGTCTATCAAAAGGAGTTCCGATGGTGATACTAAAGGAGTTCAGTGTCACGTCCCACTACCAGGTGGAATTGAACTATTGGTCGCACACAATAAATGTTGCATGTGATCGAGTGTTTGGAGAATTTATAGAGATCATTTTGCTAAAATAGCAAAGTAGAAAGTTGTTTGCTAAGATGGTTAGCAAAACACTAATTGTAATGGATAAAATTTGTGCAGAGTGACCTAATACTAAATTTGATTTAGTACAAAGACTTATGTGTAATAGTTGCAATAGTTTAAGGATAGACGTGATAACTCTCTCTTTGTTCAAATTAATCATCTAATTAATTTGTTAAGAGATGGTTAATGTTGTCGAGAATGATGAACTAGAATGTTATGTTTATTCCCTGCATACTTGTCTATTTGTATAATTTGTTGATATTATAGTAGTGAAAATAGTGGTTACGGAGCTATGGTATGTTGTTGTGGGAATTCTATTAATTTGGTCACTTTGTCAGCATAAATGGATTTAGCCGTACATAGAATCTTTGCATTTACTTCTACTATCTAAGGGCATGATATAGGTATGTGTTGATTTTATATTGGTGTATGCCAACTGTGAGTATGCCCAGAGAGCTGGTAGCCAGTGGTGACAGTGAGATATTATGTGGTTGTGCTGAGGGCACCGGGACAACATCCTTCATGATCTAGTAGATCATTGCATCATGACTATAGCCTGCTAGCCAAATTGAGCTTGATAGTTTGAGATATTATTATACTCCATTGGGGTCACGTCCCCCCGAGTGCCACTCTAGAGATTGGCTGAGATTGAGATAGAGATAGTAGCCTACGTGGTAGTGGATCACTATAGGTGGGTGCTGGATACGAGGTGGTGCAGGCTTGACTGGACTGTTGAGTCGGTTGTTATATGATTAGGTTATATTGCATACTTTATTTAGTTGATGTATAAGATAGTTGTTTACTGCTTTCCAGTATTTATTGTAGAGGCATGATAGATAGCATTATTATTTGTTCAGTTATATCCTGTTGTATTCACTTTATTCTCTATTATTGCCTCTAGTAAACCTAATGGTGTAGTTCGTCATTGTCGTCGACTATACCCACTGGGGGCTATTGTTCAGTAGATTTTACGCCCTCTATTTTGTTATTTTCCTATTTTAGAGCCCTCAGCTCCAGCTTCTGACCGAGGTAAGGGATCGCGCGATAGATAGTATCTCCTACCCATGTTGTGTGGCATAGAGGAGGACGCCCAACTGGTATAGTAGACTGTACATTTGGATTGACGAGGCCAAAGTTTTGTATATTGTACTTTTTGGGAGATGTATGGATGTATAGCTGTGGATAGACACTTGTACAGTGATTGCTATACCTGTTTAGTTATTTATTTATTGACTTTGATACTTATTAGTTGTAGACTCCTACATATGGCGAATCTGTTCGCGTGTCTGGGGGCTTCCGCTGGGGCCTAGGGTAGGACATCTGGCCATTTAGGAGCACTGCTGCTGTAGCTGGGCCTTGTTTCAGGTCAAGTTCAGTTTTTCGGCCATTCCTATTGTCGGTGACCCCTCCTCTATAGAGCATGACACTACTAAGTGCTCCTACACCGCCGTGCTCCCCTTCGTTGCAGTTCGATCGACCCTCGATCGCTGGTAGGACTGTAGTGATCTCGGTAACTTTCCATTCTGACGAAAAGGTTGCTCCAACTCCATCGACAGCTGCTGTTGACATACCAAATCATGAGTATGGTGTTCGGAACCTTGCCGCCCTCCTCCCAGTGCTGATGGTTGGCTTCCAAGTCGCGGAAGCACGGGTAACAGGCTAAAACTCTATTTTCTTTACCTAATTACATAACTAATGGAAATTGATGGGCTTTTCTACAATTTTGTACCGCGGGCTGCTTGGGGAAGCGTCAATTGTACGTGTTTGACCCTTTGACTAGTTGTCGAAAGTCTGAATATCATTTCGAGAGTCAATTGGGTTTTTACGGTGTTTTGTCATCAAAGTCGATCAAAATAGCAATATTTCGGTTTGAACTTCAGGAAAACGCTATTGTAGATGTCTTAGAACTTTTTCGAGCCTTCTTGGATAGTCCAACCTCGCTATCTTGGGTGCACGGTGATAGCAAGAGGATCGTGGTGGATTTCCACTTTCGAAGCCTAAAATAGCTTAATTCCCACTCCATACCTTTTAGGTGTGCACCGTAGGAAACCATAACTTTAAATTCTGGAAATTAATATTTGAAATTCTAAATTCAAATATTAATTTGAATTCTCGAATTCAAATGGGATATTGGTAAGAGGGTAGAGTATTGTCGCAAATCGGAGATGTTTCTGATGAAATGAAGTCACTACTTGAATGGTCTGAAGGTGCCGGAAGTTGTGGTGAAGTCTGTTTCTGGATTCTGCGAGGCAAAATCACTGTATAAAGCGAAAATCGAAAAGTGGCCAATTTGAAAAATTGGGTTTTTATGAAAAAGGCACGACATTTCATGTGCCGAATTGCGTGAAAATATAGGGGATGGTGTCACTATGTGAAATACACGCACTGGTGAGTTCTTGGTAAGAAACTCCTAGTTTGGAGGGTTAAAATGCAATTTTTGCAAATTCAGAAAATGGAGCACTTGGCAAAGGGACTATCATTTTATGTAAAAAAAATTACACTTTTGACGAGCGGAAGGAGTTATACGAAAATAGACTCGGAGACTGGCGCAAAATCAAGTTTCAAAATTCGGGGGTTCTATGCAAAATGGCATTGACGTGAAGTCGTGAGAGAAAAATCTGAACGGGGGTATTTCCGTAATTACGCGATGTTTCACGTACCATTTTCCATGAAAACTCTTTGTGGAGGGGCTGTTGTGCAAATTATGCATGCTAGTGAGGCTTAGGTGTAAAGCATAGGGAATGCAGGGAGTTACTTGCAATTGTACTATATATATATATATATATATATATATATATATATATATATATATATATATATATATATATATATATGAATATATGTATATACGTGTATAGATGTATATATAGAGCTTGACTGGCCTACTATCGGTAGTAAACAGCTCGGTTTACTATTGATTTGTTTTCGATGATAGAGCTTCCAAATTGATGATTGGCACCATTGAACATGATCTAGACCATTTAAACTATCTAGAAATTAAATTTCATGCTTTTTTGATATCACTGACCGAACGATCAAAGAGTCACAAAATTTGTAATTTTAATGGCCGATATAGTGTGTTTGCTCGTTTAACGGTATAGAAGAGTTCAAATCAGCTAAATTTTTGTTAGAAATTTTTTAAAATTATTTAAAACAAGATCTAGATTGTAGATCTTAAATACAAAAATTAAATCATCACTTTTTAAAGGATCTTCATTTTCAGCCGTTCATTTTTTGTTTACTTGATGGATAAGAGAACAATATCGAAAAAGCGTAAAATTTGATTTCTAGATAGTTTAAATGGTTTAGATCGTGTTCAACGGTGTCGATCGTTGATTTAGAAGCTCTATCATCGAAAAGGAATCGATAGTAAATCGAGTTGTTTACTACTGATAGTATTCTAGTAAAACTCTATAGGTATATATGTACATATATAGGTACATATGTACATATATATATGTACATGTACATATATATATGTACATGTACATATATATATGTACATGTACATGTACATATATATATATATATAGGTATATACTATTAGGTAACCCTAACCCTAGGATCTGTCATCTACTCCTCCCAGCGTCGTGGCCTCTAGCACTGCCGGTGGCTCTCTCTCCCCGGCCGACAACTGTAAGAAGGAGGGGGGACAAGATCTTCTTCTCTTTCTCTCTCTTATTGGACTTCTCTCTCTCTCCCTCTCTTTGCTCTTGGGATTGCCCGCGGCTGCCGCCGTCTCCGCCGCCGGCTTTCTCGGCCTCCGGCAGCACCCCCTGGCCCCACTCTGCCGCCTTCTTCCTTTCCCGAGCCCGAGCCCGAGCCCGATCCCCGAGTTGTGGAACCTCGGCCTGATCTCCCTCATCCCGCGCCAACGCCACTCCGGACCGCCGGTTGCCCTCGTCCCGGCCTCCCCTTGCTGGACTCCTTTGCCCCCAGGCCGGCACCGGTGACCACTGACCGCTCAAGGGCTGCCCGAGCCCCTACTGCCTTTGATGTCCTTGGCTACTACTGATTAAGGTGGTCCAGGGCTGAGCCTCCTTCTCCGGCCACCACCAGCCACCTCGAACCTCCGCACGGCATCCCTTGGAGCTCCCCGATGCTTGTACTCACCTCGGTGTCGCCGTTGGTTGCTGTAGTGATCGTATTAGGATTGCGTGCTCCTGTGGACTTCTATTTCAATGAAAAAGTGGCTCCAATTATCTCCATAGCTGTCGGTTATACTCCGGAGCATGAGCATGGTGTCTGGAGCATCGTCATCCTTCTCCTGGTGCAGTAGGCCATATTCCAAATCTTAGGAATGACAGTAACAAACTCAAACTCCAGTTTTTATGTTTTTCAATTATAATTAAATGTTGGTTTAAGGGTTCTTATGTGATTTGACCTTGCGAGCTATAAGGGGCAGTGTGAAGTTGTCATAATCGACCCCTGGACTAGTTGTCAAAAGTTGTAAATCAATTCGGATGTAGAATTTGAATTTCATCGAAGAATTCGACGAAATCGATCGTAATTTGTGTTTTGATTTATAAATCAAGAAAAATGATTGTTAATGTCTTATTACTATTGCTGAGCCTTATTGGCCGGTCAATTCTCTCTGTTTGGTGCATGTGGTGATTGTGTAGGAGACGCGGTGGGTTCCGGAGCCGAAACCGGCACTTCCAAAGACCCGATATGGCACGTTTTCGATTTCCACACATATTTGATTCTTTGTTCGAGTGTGACCTCCAGGACACCCAAATTGGGTTGTTTTGAGGTAATATGAGGTTTACGGTGATTGATGGTATCTTTCGGGATATTTTGTGAGTTTAAGAAGTGTTTCAGTGAGTTTTCAAAAATTCCGACGAGTTTCGAAAATCGGTAAAGAACCAATTACTTGATGGTGCTAGATTATAAGTATAGTGACTTTGGGTCACTTGGGCATTGGTAACGTGGTTGTGGAGTCATTCTTGGTTTGATCGCTGGTCGTGCGCGCAATCCGACACCAAAGTGGTGCTCGGATTAATGTGTTGGGCCTTTTTGGCCTAACAGTTGAGTTTAATGTGCGTGGCCACACTTATTACTGGCCAGTGCCCTATAGTAGTCACTTTTCGAGTGAAAAGTGACTTTTTCAGGGTGATCGTATAGATGTGTGTTGTCCTATTGCCAAAATCGGCGTACGTTGGGACCTGTTATGGCGCAGTTTTGGTGTCGGGATCTTTGTTAGTGCGCACCTTGTGTGTGACTGTCCTAACACCCAAACTGGTGTATTTCGGGACAACGGATGGCCTAAAATGACCTACGGTATATCTCGAGACACTCCAGGGAGTTAGGTGGAGGTCTTGGTGGGTTATGTGGTGTTGTAGGCGAGATTCGAAAGTCGGTTAAAGATACCGGTGCTCCGATCGCATCGATTTGTGTTGTTCGCGACTTAGTGTCACTGGTGGTTGTCAGTTTGTTGCCCGAAGCCAGTTGGACTCTTCTAGAGTTGGCTTAAAGGTTGGTCTGGTTTCGAAAGTCAGTGCACAACCAATGTTCTGAGTATATTGTGGTACACTTCAGTGCGATTTAGGCATCTCAGTTGGTTTAGTGGACATTTATGGGTCTTTACTGATACTCGGTGGGTTTATCTAGGTTCGCAGAGTGCGTAGAGGCTTTGGCGGAGTCGCGGACTCAGATAGTTGGTACAGGCAGGTGCTTCGATCCGAAGCCGGTTGAGCGGTGTCTGCTCGGTGACTTCTTTCCTTTCATCCCCTCTTTGATGGTAGTGTATATCTATCTATGTTTGCCTATTGAGCTTTTGCACATTACATGCTTTCTCGTTTGACTACTCTACGGTTGTTTTCATCTCATAATATCATGATTGATCTAGTGGTAGAGTAGCATTTAATGTGATTAGTTGTCATAGCATGATTTGATGACTTGGTGATTGGTTACTTCTTGCACATGGTGATTTAGTTAATAGACCTGATAGGTCAGTGACATGGTGAAATTCTTTGGAAAAAAGTAGACCTGATTGTTCAGACGTTGTTGTGGATTACTCTTTCTGCTATTTGTCGATGTTGGTTTTTGAGCATATTGCATCGATCGCCACAGCTCGTGAGTATTTTCACGTACACCAGCGGTCTGATATACCGCAAGAGGGTGTTCTTTTCAAAAAAGTTATCGTACTTCTGACCCGTGAACCCTACGAGGTTCCTGCTAGGGTTATATACCGGGTGGGCGAGCAGGACATGGCATAGCCTGAGGTTTTTAGACCAATATGGCAGTTGATTAGGTTTACTGATACTATTCGTCTATTTGACGCACTTTGTATTCCGTTGTTCTTTACAGTAGTGATTACTTATGCACGGTTTGGTATTTGTAGTCCCTTCCAATTATTATTGCTACTATACCAGTATACATATTCATTATTATTGTATGTCGACTTTCTACTTTACCTTGCAATAGCAATTTTTATGCAACTTTTCTAGCTATTATTCCTTTCCGGTTATCATTGCTACTATAGTTAGTATAATTGTTTCTTACCGTTGATTACTATATCTCTTATTTGCCGGTGAGTACAATTCAGCCTTCGTCGGCTTGCGGTACCCACTGGAAAACCTCCGGTTAGTTTCTCACCCCCTCTCTTTTCAGGTAGTACGGACGGTGAGGGTCGGGACGGTGCGTGAGGACGGTTCTTGATCACTTGGTTTAGACTAGCCTATTTCTTACTGACTATTCATGATGATTGATAACAGTCGATTTAGCTGTTGGCTTAGTTTATTGTTTCCTTCACCCGTCTTGAATTATCAATTGTTTAGTTATACTCATTTTGTATCTAATTGTTTTTGGATATTGTTATCTCTCTATGTGGTTGTTAGCGTGGTTGGTATTGCATTCAGGTGCTATGCCGTGCATGTATAGGGGAGACTCTATCCATTTGTACAGAAAATCTCTTTGTTCATGTGGCGGGTCTGTGCGCGTCGCGGAGTGTCTTTAAAGGTGTTTATAAAAAAATACACATTTTTTGCTGATTTTCCTAAAATAGATTTTCAAAAAGAACCCCGAGGCGTGACAGATTAAGATGGTATTCGAGCCAGGTTTCAACCACAACTGACCACGGTTTAGGATGACCTGTAGAATGACCTAAGGTATCTAGGCACGTGAGAGTGCGCGGGGTTGGTTTGGGATTGAGTCCCGATATGTCGAGTGGGGTCAGTGATAGCCTCACTTGATAGTAACCCCGTTATGTATCTCGGGTCATGAGATGTATGAGATTCACTGCAAGGGGCAGTGGTGGACAGCGCATTGGTGTCGAGGAGCCGAAGGATGCGGAATGCTTCTGGCAGCTCGTAGACCAGGTGACTGCGCTGTCGGGTCTTGTGTAGTCGATCGTACGGTAGTATGCTGCAGCAGGTTACTAGCCAGGTTTCATTACTTGGGCAGGGTGCGGGAGTGGATGAGGATTCCCTTGCGGTTGTTGCTCATGTTATGGCTGTTGCTGTAGTTCCTAGTATAGTGCCAGTGATCTTTAAGGCATAGAGTGCTGACAGGCATTGGAATATCACACTCATTCTATAAGGAGTTAGTGACTGCATGTATGTCCCCGAAGTAATTGTCGGGTGACTGGTATCGGGAGACGTAATTAGGCACGTGGTTATGAATATTGGGGAGTACTTGTTCTGTACTCTTCGGTGGGGCTTTGATGTGTGTTATGTCTCCAACAAGTTGTTGGCCAGGATCAACGGATATTTAGCCTTTCCTTTAATAAGCACGTCGGCTGCAGACAACGTTGTTAGTTACGGGGGAGCCGTAAGGATCTATCTAGATACTATCAATACCTAGAGGGGGGTGAATAGGTATAACGGACAAACCACAAATCTCGATGCAATAAAATAAGTGCGGAAATAAAAATAGCACACCGAGATTTACGTGGGAAAACTCCAACTAGGAGTAAAAAACCCACGGGACCAACACACACACAACCGAGATTGATTAAGCTCCTAGAGATTATACATGATTACCTAAGTTTGATGAATATAAGTATTATGACATCTCATAATATAGTATCTCCAAAGACAATACAGATGAAGTAAAATCGATAATTAACGTGAGATTAAGAGGGAATGAATAGATGTGAATCAAGTAAGTTCAAGGCACTGTTTAATGTTGAATAAAACACAAGTCGTCAAAGTCTTAAAGCATAAAAACATCAAAGAAAGCATCATAAAGCAATGATCAAATAAGATATGCAATAAATACCGATCAATGCAATATTCTAAACCGAATTAATGCTTAAGACAAAGAAAGATATCACCTTTTCGAACCCAAACTTGTCGAATCTTCGGTTGACTTGGTTTGTCAGTATTAGACAACGTTTGCTTTGACTTTTGATTGCTCTGGGGAACTCGACTTGATTGATGTTGCATTTGAGAGTTTGAAGGTTGTCGAGTATTGGATAATGCCGGTAGATGATCAGACAATGCCGGTTGAGTCTTCTTATTTTTCTTAGGGCATGTCTTCTTAATGTGTCCTTTCTTCCCGCATCTATGGCATGTCTTTACTTTTAGATTGGTTGAGGCTTTGGATGCTGAATGTTGAACTTTCTCAACAAATGTCCTCTCATATCCAACTCCAAGTTTATCCGTTTGACTCAATCCGAGCATATTATCAAGTTTCATCGAACCGGAGGAGAATTGTTGTATATTGGATTTGAGTTGATGGACTTGCTTAGTCAAAACTTGGTTGGATATGTGAACTTCCTTGAATTGTTGCTCCAGAAAATCAGTCTTCTTTATATAGGATTTGATTGTGATTTCCGATTGATCTAACTTCTCTTGGAGGGTGTTATTATTAGTCAATATATGTTCCCTTTCCTCCGCAAGAGCTTTAGATGACTCCTTCAATTTATTGTTTTCCCTTTCAAGCTCAAGTAGTCGTATCCTTAGCTTCTTGTTCAGCTTAGCCATCTTTTTCGATTCAACGAGTAGTTGATTGTATGCCTCGGCTAAACTTTCATCATCCGACTTTCCCTCACTTGTGCCATTGTCGCTCGATGTATCATGCAAAGAGGAAGAAGTAAAAGGGTCAGCAATAATAGATGATAAACAAAAAGCAGCAGAAGAAGAAGTGTGTGAACATAAAGCAATTGCATCATTATTTCTTCTTCACTAGAACTCGATTTATTAGAAGTAGAGTCATCCCAAGTTCTAGCTTGTAAAGCCTTCTTTTTATAGGACTTTTTAGTAGGACAATCCGTGGAGATATGGCCGTAGCCTCGACACTTGTAACACTGGATTTCCCCCTCAAATTCATCATTTTCTTTAGAAGACTTTGCAAGCTTCTTCTCTTTAGAACGTGAAGATCCGTTAGAAGAAGGATTTCGGTTGGAGGATGAAGCTTGAATGCTTTGGTTCTTCCTAAACTTCCGACGAAACTTCTTAGTAAGAAGAGCCATTTGATGTTCGAAATTTGCAAGTGAAATTTCATCGTCGGATTCTGTGTCCTCGTCTTCCTCTTTTGTCAATTTAAGTGCAACACCTGTACTTTTAGAGAAAGACTTGGAAGAAGATTGATTAGTAGGAAAAGTCATTTTATAGGTTTGAAGAGCACCTACTAGTTCTTCTACTTTCATATCATCCGGATGATTAACCGTTTCAATAGCTGCTACTTTAGCCCTAAAACGCTCGGGAAGTGTTCGAAGGATTTTTCTAACGACCTTAGATTCTGGGATCTTCTCTCCTAAGTTAGCACATGTATTGATAATATCTTGAAGTCTAGTAAAATAATCAATAAACGATTCATGCTCCTCCATACGAATAGAATCAAATTGACTCGTAAGCATTTAGAGCTTTTGTATTTTAACTAGACTTGTACCCTCATGTGTAACTTGTAGAGTATCCCAAATCTCTTTAGCCGTTTCACACGCCGAAACGAGTGTGAACTCAGTAGGGGAAAGAGCATTAAATAATGCATTAATTCCTTTCGCATTAAAAGATGAAGCTTCATTATCATCATTCGACCACTTATTCCGTGGCTTAGGTACAGTCGTGTTAATAACCACTTCGGTTGGATGTTTCCACCCGAATTCCATGGCTTGCCATACTCGCTCATCTATTGCGATGAGGAATGCACTCATCCGGACTTTCCAATAGGCGTAGTTTATGCCATCAAAGAACGGAGGTCGATTAATGTTACCACCTTCACCCATAATGATAGATAAATCTAGATCCCTCTCTGATACCAATTGTAAGTTACGGGGAGCCCTAGGATCTATCTAGAGTATATCGATCACCTAGAGGGGGGGTGAATAGGTGTATAAATAAAAATCACAAATCTCAATGCGATAAAGTAATACGGAAAATAAAATCAGCACACCGAGATTTACGTAGGAAAACTCCACTTTGGAGAAAAACCCACGGGACCAATCACGCGAAAAACAATCCACTAAGAGTAAAGAATTACAAGGTGATTACCGACTCCACGGACTTAACCTCTCCCTTCTCTTCAGTAGATCACGCCCACCAACGGCTGTCCATGCCTCACGTTCGAATCCACAAATCCACGCCTCGAATCCATGAGACGCCTCACTTCGAATCCTCGAAGCCTTCACGATCCGAATCCACGAACCGCCTCGATCACGTCGAATCCACGACGCCGTTTGGAACACAAACTCAGGGTTTATACTGGTGATTCCTTGCTTAGAGTTTCATTAAGAACCAGAAGAAAGAGTTCTAAGCAAGATGAAGATCAATTCGACATATGGAAATAGAGATTAAACTATCTCGAATTGATCTCGGAGGCTATTTTCATGAAAAAAGGTTTAGAACGAAAATCCTAGCCTCTAGGGTTTCTCTCTCATGAATTCTGAGTTGTTCAACATCAAAGAGAACCCTAACATGTTATTTATAGGCGTTGGAATCTAACATAATCGGATTAGATCAAATATTACCATATCTGGACACTGTATTTCGGAATACGTAATGAGATACCAGAATGCAATGACGGAACAGAAACTTTACGCCACAGTATTTCGGTATAGATTGAATCAGTACCAGAATATATTAAATCCATTCTGGTACCAACAAGCCATTCCGGAATGCAGTTCAGATTCCAGAAATTTCACTTTCGGGTTTTGAGGAACTTCAAATATGATTCCGGAATTTAATATAACATAGTTCTAAATAAGAAACTAAAGTTCCCAAAAAAAACGTCTAATCCAGTTTAAGCATATAATATGATTCCAATACCATAAATAACTATGAATCACCATATAAATAGTAAATCATACCTTCACGTCGTGATTCACCCTGCGAGTCGTGATACATTATTCTTGAAGTCTCGGATTCTTCAACTTGTTCAAGTAACACCTTGACCTTCAAGACTCCGACTCAACAGCTCATGAAATGTGCCAATACAAAATCCGTAACAAACGTGATATTAAAAGTGGAGACGAAATATTCTACCCCTTTTGGGGATATCATGATTGGGTCTATGTATGACATATGCAAGACACTCTTTATAGATTGTCTTCTGGGAAGGCTAGCATAGGGTCGTCACCATTCACGTGGGTGAACCTTGAGTAAGTCTCGGGTGGTATACACGTAGTTGACTTATCGTCGCTGCAAAATTGATGTGAGTTCCTGTTCTGGCCTGGTTGCATGCCAGCTTCGTGTTGTGCTTTGCGCGACTGGATGGTCTGATTTTTGGGAATGACTCGGTTGAGCTACCGTGACAATTGGATTCATGGTTGGTAAGTGGTTTGAGTCTGGTTATTGGTTCAGGTGATATGGCATGCAAAAGCTTACACGGCTTACGATATGTTTTATCATAAGTATCGATGGTGGTGAACCTTTAGGAATTTGTTGTGGTGTAATCGCCATTCTGATCATTGGTAACAAGCACGCTGGAGTCTCATTGAAACAGGTATTTAGTGTTGCCCAGGGATATAGATCGCTTAGGTTCCTTTGGGGACGGGGGCGATAGGATATCGTAGAAACAGGTGTTGGGCATCACTGGTGGTTACAGTCGCTTGTTGTGAATGGCAGCCCTGATAACCCAGTGATAGAGGTGTGAAGAGAATCATCGAGTCGGATGTACTTGAACGGTGAAATTGAGTGGGTTGATTTAATAAGCCCAAATAGTAGTGGCAGCCTTAGATTTGTTGGCCCAGGCGGAAGGTGAGTCGAATACCACTAGCAGATTTTGATGGTGAATGTTGAGTATAGTAACCTTTATTGCAGGTTGCTGGGAGGCTGTAGCCTCCGATGTGAGTGTAGTTAACTCTAGAGGAAACTAGAGAGTTAGAGCAGAAATTGAGCTCCTGAGGGTTACTCCCTGTATTTTTGGTATTCTTAAAAAAGGTGAATGTGGTAGCTGATGCCTTAAGTTGGAAGCACATCTGATCTGGTTATTGACCATAAACACAGTGTAAGATCGATTAGTCGAGAAGTTCCGTCGGTTAGAGTTGGAGGTAGTGCCCCCGGTGTCGACTGCGCAAATAATGGCCCTAGTAGCAGCACTACATTGGAAAGCTGGTTTTGGCTAGTGGAGCAGTCGAGTTTGCACTTGCACGGGTTGCAGGATGTATAGAGTAGGAAAAGGTGGGGGACTTGGGTATCAAACTCTGACAGTTCTCACTGTTTGGGATTGTTCACATATGCTAGTTAAATCAATGTAAAGTAAGAGAGTGCAGTTGAGACGCACCGGCCTCTTTGCATTGTACATCTCGACAGTATCTGGGTGTATCGGGATCCTAAGCAGAAAGTGTATTGGACGGGAACATAGGTTTAAGTGGCACAACACCCAGTTCAATGCTTGGTGCGTTAATGGGTAAAAGCTGAGTATCAGCGGTTAGCGAGTAAGCTAAAACCCCCTTATGCCGGTGTGGAATTGGGATTGAATCACATTGGATTTTGTCAGGTGTACGTAATTTGCCATCTAGTGGCAACACGTGTTAGCTCACGGTGAGTTGATTGATGAAGTCATTTGTTGGAGCTTATTGTTCTGGTCCATAGGGACATGCTCTAGATCTGTGTAGGATTATGGTGAATGGTAGTTTAAAATTAACCTTTGGAGGGATTCGTCTATACCCTTGGCTATCTAGCAAAACTTTGATTTGATAATTCAAGAGGTGCTGTATGGGCGTTGACGTCAATTCATGATCCTTTGAGTTGACGTTAGTGAGCGTTCGTTGTCTAGGACAGTTACGATGGAGGACTCCTTGCTTGGGTTTATGTTTGCAAGGTAAGACTCGTGTCTTAGCTGAGTTGGCGATGGAGTGACGCGGATCAGTATCGGCTTTGACCTCGAGTTCCAGGTTAGTGAGCATTTGTTGCTCAGGGTTCCGCCGACATGTGGGATCATGTGGTCCAGGTTGTGGTATGGGTTAGTCCACGGTTGGATGGTTTGCGATTCCAGTGTGTATTGGTTCACAGGTATAGGGATTGGTACGTCCCCTTCGTCACGCCGTGTGAATAGTACATTCCCTGTCTCACTTCGGAAGTAGATCATTGATTCGCCCCAGGTGAGCAATTTATCACATTTTGGTTTCGAGAGAATTTGAGCTTCATGGAAGCTTCGAAGCGAATTTTGAAAACTGCATGAATTACGTTATTCTGTGCGTAAACGTTAGTACGATGCGTCAGGAATAGCTTGAGGCTACTCGGGAGTTAGACTGTAATGAAAGAACAGAGTTCAAGCTTATTACAGTGAATGTGTAATTAAGTTTTTGAGATGAAACTTCCTTTAAGGGGGGAGTGATATAGGAAACTGTAAATTTAAATTCCGAAAATTAATATTTGAAATTCTAAATTCAAATATTAATTTGAATTCTCGAATTCAAATAGGATATTGGAAAGAGGGTAGAGTATTATCGCAAATCGGAGATGTTTTTGATGAAACGAATTCGACGGTGCCGAAAGTCGTGGTGAAGTCCGTTTCGAATTCTGCGAGGTAGAATCGCTGTATAAAGCGAAAATCAAAAAGTGGCCGATTTGGAAAATTAGGTTTTTACGGAAAAGGCGCGACATTTCATGTGCCAAATTACGTGAAAATATAAGGGATGGTGTCACTCTGTGAAATACACGCACCAGTGAGTTCTTGGTAAGAAACTCTGAGTTTGGAGGGTTAAAATGCAATTTTTGCAAATTAAAAAAATGGACCACTTGGCAAATAGACTATTATTTTATGTGAAAAACTTCACAGTTTTGATGAGCGAAAGGAGTTATACGGAAATAGACTCGGAGACGATGGCGCGGACTCAAGTTTCACGAAATTCGGGGGTTCTGTGCAAAATGGTATTGACTTGAAGTTGTGAGAAAAAAAATCTGAACGGGGTTATTTCTGTAATTACGCGATGTTTCACGTACCATTTTGTGCAAAAACTCTTTGTGGAGGGGCTATCGTGCAAATTATGCCTGCTGGTGAGGCTTAGGAGTAAAGCATGGGGAATGCGGGGAGTTACTTACAATTATACTATATATATATATATATATGAGAACAAGTATATATATATATATATATATATATATAAATTATATATATATAGGTATATACTGTTAGGCAACCCTAACCCTAGGATCTATCATCCACTCCTCCTAGCGCCGCCACCTTCAGCACCACCAGTGGCTCTATCTCTCTCTCTCTCCCCCCCCCCCCCCCCCCGGCCGGCAAGTGTTGGGGGAGGGGGGACAAGATCTTCTTCTCTCTCTTTCTCTTATTGGACTTCTCTCTCTCTTTGCTCTCGGGATTGCCCGCGGTTGCTGCTGTTGCTACTGCCGTCACCGCCACCAGCCTCCTTGGCCTCCGGCAGCACCCCGCGGCCCCATTCCGCCGCCTTCTTCCTTGCGCGAGCCCGAGACCCAGCCTGAGCCCCGAGTTCTGGAACCTCGGCCTGATCTCCCTCATCCTGAGCTGCCGCAGCTCCAGACTGCCGGCCGCCCTCGTCCCGGCCTCCCCTTGCCGGAATCCTTCGCCCCCAGGCCGACGCCGGTGACCCATGACCGCTCAGGGGCTGCACGAGCCTCTACTGCCCCTGCTATCCCTTGCTGCTACTGATTAAGGTGGTCTAGGGCCGAGCCTCCTTCTCCGGCCACCTCTGGCCACCGTTGAACCTCCGGTAAGTGAGCACGACATCCCTTGGAGCTCCTCGATGCTCGTGCTCACCTCGGTGTCGCCGTTGGTTGCTGTAGTGATCGTATTAGGATCGTGTGCTCCTATGGACTTCTATTCCAATGGAAAAGTTGCTCCAATAATCTCCATGGCTGTCAGTTGTGCTCCGCAGCATGAGCACAAGTGTCTGGAGTATCATCCTCCTTCTCCTAGTGCAGTAGGCCATATTACGAATCTCAGAAATGACGGTAATAAACTCAAACTCTAGTTTTTATGTTTTTGAAATATAATTAAATATTGGTTTAAGGGTTCTTGTACGATTTGACCTTGCGGGCTGTGAGGGGCAGCGTGAAGTTGTTATAATGTACCCTGGACTGATTGTCCAAAGTTGGAAATCAATTCGGATGTAGAATTTGAATTTCGTCGAAGAATTCGACGAAATCGATCATAATTGGTGTTTTGGTTTATAAATCACGAAAATGATCATTAATGTCTTATTACTATTGCTGAGCCTTTTTGGCTAGTTGATTCTTGCTGTTTAGTGTGTTCGGTGATAGTGTGGGAGTCGCGGTGGGTTCCTGAGCCGAAACCGACACTTCCGGAGACCCGATATGGCACGTTTTCGGTTTCGGCACGTATTTGATGCTTTGTTCGAGTGTGACCTCTGGGATGTTATGGATTTTGTATTGGCGCATTTCGTGAGTTGTTGAGTCGGAGTCTTGAAGGTCGAGGTGTTACTTGAACAAGTTGAAGAATCTGAGACCTCAAGAACAATGTGTTGACGACTTGTAGGATGAATCGCGACGTGAAGGTATGTTTTAATGTTTATATGGTGATTCATCATTATTTATGGTATTGGAATCATATTATATGCTTAAACCGGATTAGAAGAGTTTTCGGGAACTTTAGTTTCTTATTTAGAACTATTTTATATTGAATTCCGATATCTAAAGTTTATTCCCCAAAACCGTTTTGAAAAATTAGAATTTCTATTTAGGGTACAGGAATCATATTTGAAGTTCCTCAAAACCCGAAACTTAAAATTTCTGGAATCTGAACTGCATTCCGGAATGGTATTTTGGTACCGGAATGGATCTAATATAATACGGTACTGATTCGATCTATACCGGAATACTGTGGCGTAAAATTTTTGTTCCGTCATTGCATTCCGGTATCGCGTTACGTATTCCAAAATACAGTGTCCAGATATGGTAATATTGATCTAATCCGACTCTAGTTGATTCCAACGCCTATAAATACCTTGTTAGGGTTCTCTTTGATGTTGAACGACTCAAAATTCAAGAGAGAGAAACCCTAGAGGCTAGGATTTTCGTTCCAACCTTTTTCTATGAAAATAGCCTCCGAGATCAATTCGAGATAGTTTAATCTTCATCTATACATGTCGAATTGATCTTTGTCTTGCTTAGAACTTTTTCTTCTGGTTCTTAATGAAATTCTAAGCAAGAAATCACCAGTATAAACTCTGAGTTTGTTTCCAAACGGCGTCGTGGATTCGGCGTGATCGAGACGGTTCGTGGATACGAATCGTGGAGGCTTCGAGGATTCGAAGTGAGGCGTCTCGTGGATTTGAGGCGTGGCGTTCGTGGATTCGAATGTGTGACGTGGACAGCCATTGGTGCGCGTGATCCGCTGAAGAGAAGGGAGAGGTAAAGTCCGTGGAGTCGGTAATCACCTTGTAATTCTTTACTCCTAGTGGATTATTTTTCGCGTGTTTGGTCCTGTGGGTTTTTCTCCAAAGTGGAGTTTTCCCACGTAAATTTCGGTGTGCTGATTTTATTTTCCGCATTTACTTTATCGCATTGAGATTTGTGATTTTTGTTTATACACCTATTCACCCCCCTCTAGGTGATTGATATACTCTAGATAGATCCTTAGGATTTCATAACTTACAATTGGTATCAGAGAGGGATCTAGGCTTTATCTTTCATAATGGGTGAATGAGGTAATATAAATAGGCCACCGTTATTTGATGGAACCAATTACGCCTATTGGAAAGTCCGGATGAGAGCCTTCCTCATCGCAATTGATGAGCGAGTATGGCAAGCCGTGGAATTCGGGTGGAAACATCCAACCGAAGTGGTTAATGACACGACTGTACCTAAGCCACGGAATAAGTAGTCGAAGGATGATAATAAAGTTTCATCGTTTAATGGGAAAGGAATTAACGCTTTATTTAATGCTCTTTCCCCTACTGAGTTCACACGTGTTTCCGCGTGTGATATGGCTAAAGAGATTTGGGATACTTTACAAGTTACACACGAGGGTACAAGTCTAGTAAAAATTCAAAAGCTCCAAATGCTTACTAATCAATTTGACTTGATTCGCATGGAGGAGCATGAATCCTTTATTGATTATTATACTAGACTTCAAGATATCGTTAACACGTGTTCGAATTTGGGAGAGAAGATCCCAGAATCTAAAGTGATTAGAAAAATCCTTCGAACACTTCCGGAGCGTTTTAGGGCTAAAGTTGCAGCTATTAAAACGGTTAAACATCCGGATGAAATGAAAGTAGAAGAACTTGTAGGTGCACTTCAAACATATGAAATGACTTTTCCTACTAATCAATCTTCTTCCAAGTCTTTCTATAGAAGTACAGGTGTTGCACTTAAATCTACAAAAGAGAAAGAAGATGACACCGAATCCGATGATGAAGTTTCACTTGCAAATTTCGAACAACAAATGGCACTTCTTACTAAGAAGTTTCGTCGGAAGTTTAGGAAGAACCAAAGCATTCAAGCTTCATCCTCCAACCGAAAGCCTTCTTTTAACGGATCTTCACGTTCTAAATCCTCAAAAGAGAAGAGTCTTGCAAAGTCTTCTAAAGAAAAGGATGAATTTGAGGGGGAAATCCAATGTTACAAGTGTCGAGGCTACGACCATATTTCCACGGATTGTCCTACTAAAAAGATTTATAAGAAGAAGGCTTTGCAAGCTAAAACTTGGGACGATTCTAACTCGGGTGAATCGAGTTCAAGTGAAGAGGAAAAGAATGATGCGATAGCTCTATGTTCTCATACTTCTCTACCTTCTTCCTCTGCTTTTTGTTTATCATCTATTATTGCTGACCCTTTTACTTCTTCCTCTTTGCATGATACGTTGAGCGACAATGGGTCAAGTGAGGGAGAGTCCGATCATGAAGACTTAGCCGGTTCCTACAATCAACTACTCATTGAATCGAAAAAGATGGCTAAGCTGAACAAGAAGCTAAGGAGACGACTACTTGAGCTTGAAAGTGAAAACAATAAATTGAAGGAGTCAACTAAAGCTCTTGCGGAGGAAAGGGAACAACTTCTAACAAGTAATAAGATCCTCCAAGAGAAGCTAGACCACTCGAAAATAACTATCAAATCATATTTGGAGAGGATCAGTTTTCTAGAAAGACAACATGAAGAAATTCATACATCCAATCAAGTTTTGACCAAACAAGTCTATCAACTCAAATCTGACATACAAAAATTCTCATCAGGGTCAAAGAAGCTCGATGACATGCTCGGACTTGGTCAAACGGACAAACTTGGAGTCGGATACAAAAGAACTCATGTTGAGAAGGGTGAAAATTCAGCATCTAAAGATTCATCCAATCTAAAGGAGAAAATATGCCATAGATGCGAGATTAAAGGACACATCAAAAGGACATGTCCTAGAAGTGAAAAGAAACATTCATTGGCATCTTCGACAATTCGACAACCCCCGAGGATTCAAAAGCAACATCAATCAAGTCGAGTTCTCCGGAACAATCGAAAGTCAAAGCCACAACAAACAACTTCTTCGAAGCGGAATGCAAAGTGGCGACCAATGGATAAACAAAAGTCGATGCAAATGGTGCCTAATACTAACAAACCACGGCAATCGAGAATCCGACAAGTTTGGGTTCGGAAAGGTGATATCCTTCCTTGTCTTAAGCATTAATATCTTTTGAAATATTGCATTGATCGATATTTATTGCATATCTTAATGGATCATTGGTTTAAAATGCTTTCTTTGTAGTTTTTATGCTTTAAGATTTTGACGTTTTATGTTTTTATTCAACATTAAACAGTGCCTTGAACTTACTTGATTCACATCTATTCATTCCCTCTTAATCTTACGTTAATTATCAATTTTACTTCATCTTTATTGTCTTTGGAGATACTATATTTATGAGATTTCATAATACTTATATTCATCAAATTTAGATAATCATGTATAATTTCTAGGAGCTTAATCAATCTCGGTTGTATGTGTTGAATTTGATGGATAGTGATTCTCACATATTCTTTCAACTAAGAGATTGCTAAAGCTAGGGGGAGTTATTATTAAGAAAACTGTTATTATATGCTTGAAAGATGTGGAAAGAGTTATATCCTTTAAAGGAGTGTGAAAACTACCACCACATGGAGGAAAGAGCTACCACCCCGGTCGTCCGGTTAGTGTGTGCAGCTACAACATGAGAATTGAAATGCATACCCAAAAGAAAAATATAATTGCAAAAGCTTGCAAAGGAAATATGTTACAATTTTTTTTTGGAGTTATACGGTGGTCCACATACATGTAAGATGCTCAAAGAGCCACCCCTTGTGCGATATATGTTTATCTCAAAATTTGAACATTTATGCGACAAACTTCTGTCTCTTTGATGAATTTCTTAAGTCATCTTCATAAACCGGTTACATCTTGATTGCTTTTGAGCCTTTAGACTATTTGTGATAACTTGATTTTGATTTATATATGCATTAAGAAATTTTACACTATTTTATCTGCATCGTGATAATTTTGGAGTAAAATTTGTACTTTTTTTGAAATTATCATGGATTGAATATTTGTATGTGAATTCATCATTTAAAAGGCACTTACATTTAATTTTTTTTTGGGATGTTCTGTACTGCATTCCGGTATTGAGTGCTGATTCCGCAAAATCCCGAATGCAGTTTTCTGGAATTTGCACTGCATTCCGGTATGCAATGCCCATACCGAAATGAGGTCTGCGCAACAGGGTTTTATATACCGGAATGATGTTACAAAATTCATTTAAATCGTTTCAAAACTCTCTCTTTCTCTCTCTAAAAGTCCCCTAACGTGATTCTCCTTCAGATCTGTGGTTTTCTACTTGGATTTGTAAGTTTTATCATCTCAATCTCGGTTTTATTCATCAAAACCCTAGTTTTTCATATTTGTACACTGTTTTTGTGGGTTGATGAAAGATCTTCATTTTTTCTGCAATTTGTTGCGGATTTTTGCTTTAAATCATGTTAGATATATGCAAGCTAGGTTCTAGTATGCTTAGATCCGGGTATTACATATTTTTCACCTTAGATCTATGATTATTTTGCTTGTATGTACACTATTTTTGGGGTTTTTGCTATAATGTCATTTTGCATGAATCAAATGTCATGAAACTCATGAGAATAATGTTTGGATACATTTTATGATGATTAGTAAGCTCATTACATGTTTTTACAAGATAAATGAAAATTTGATCTTGAGCTTCATTTTTCATGTTCTATGTTACATAGGAAAAATGGCATTCTCCATTATCCTTGTCCTTATGGTGCTTATGGCTGCCGGCGGAGGCCGTGGACGTGGTCGTGGGAAGAAGCAAGTCACCAAGCGGACACGTATCGAGGAAGACTCGTCGAGCACCGAGTCGGCGGGATCCGAGTATGCCCCGAAAGAACCTTGTGATAAGGGCAAGGGGATAGCTCCTGAGACATCGACAAGAAAGACAAGAGCTCGTTCTCCACCTCGTCGAAGCACCGGCGGCCCGGTCATTCAAGAACTTAGTTCAGCCGAACGTGAACGCCGTACCAAAAGGGGTGAAGAAACTGAAGTCATTTCTTCCAAAAGGCAAAAGGCATATGCAAGCAAGACTTGTCACGCGGAGCATTATGTGAACTTCAGTGAGCTGACATGTGAAGTTCCCGACTTTGCTCGCTTGCTTCAAAGAGCTCCGATCGAGCCAGTTGGTCGCATCCCGGCCCGTGCCCCTTTCTGCGTTGAGTTGCTACGTGAATTTTACATGCGTGGAAAGGTCACTGATGAAGATTCAGAGACGGGGACTTATCGCTTTGAAACTTTTGTCCGAGGGATATGCATTGTGGTCACTCCTCAGACTGTTGGAGACACATTTGGGTTAAATGTGAGTACTACGGGCTTGCACTATACTCAGGGGACTATTCAGCCTTCCTCACATTGGAATATTATGACCATGCTTTATGTAAACCGGGGACTTATACAAACCGGTTGTATGTGGAGTCACGGGAGTTGAAGCCCGAGTTTCATATTCTCTCCTTGATTGTCTGCTACAACATTGTGCCGACTATTGGAACAAAGCGCATCCGGTGGGAACGTCTAGTGCTTCTCTTCCTACTTGGTCATCCGGAGCGTGCACAGGGACTTAACATCAATATTCCGTTCTTGATGTGGCAGCGCATGGCTAATGTGATCCAAGCCTCCGGACGTCGTGAACTACTCCCTTTTTGTGACACCCCAGATAGCCCTATATAAAAGATATAATAGAGCTAACCTCTCAACCCGGCTTAAGCATTTTGGGTGGTGGCTAGGCCCAAGAGGTTGAGAGAGTTGAGCGTGCTAGGACGGGAGTAGTCCTAGGATGGGTGACCCCCTGGGAAGTCCGGGGCGTCACAATTGGTATCAGAGCCAATTACCAGCCGGAAGTGTGAGATGAGTCTCGGCTGAGCCAGGTGTAGTTATGGGTAGAGCATAGCTCCCCAGGGTTTATGGGTAGAGCGCGGCTCCCCCGGTTTAGGCTAGCGAGATGAGTCTCACACCGCCTGGTACTTGTGAGTCGGAGCCTGACGTGGACGTCAGGGCTTAAAGGAGGGGAGATTTTGACACCCCAGGTAGCCCTATATAAAAGATATAATAGGGCTAACCTCTCAACCCGGCTTAAGCATTTTGGGTGGTGGCTAGGCCCAAGAGGTTGAGAGAGTTGAGCGTGCTAGGACGGGAGTAGTCCTAGGATGGGTGACCCCCTGGGAAGTCCGGGGCGTCACACTTTTCCTATCTTGATCACTCGGATTCTAGAATCTAATGGAGTGGATATCACCTGCAACAAGTATGATTACGGCTTGGGTCCCATTGATGGCGTTATCTTGGCTAAATCGATCAGCACTTTGAAGACTTATCAGCAAGTCAAGGGATATACTTCTGCTACCTCTGGTTCCGCCGCTCGTCAGGTCGAACGGGAAGGCTCATCTAGCTCAGGGGGAGCGGTTACTGTTGATTCTCTCCATCATCAAGTTCGATCGCTCAAGAAGCGGGTTGAACAAGGTTTCAAAGCAATGGAGGAAAGATTCAAGAACTTGGAAGATGGTGTGAAGAAAATTTTGGACATACTTGGTTGCCGACATGACGATGTAGCTACTGGCGGCGCTGGACCGAGTACTACACATCCTGCAGGTCCTTCCTCTGTTGAGCTGCGGTTGCCTGGCACTGAGGGCGAAGACGAAGAAAATGATGATGACAACGGGGATGATGCGTGACGAGGACTTGTGCTATTTTAGTTTTGCTTATCGTTTCTTTATGCTTGTATGGTTTAGCTACTATCTTTATGTTTTGGCTCTGTAACTATGGACTAACTACTACTTTCTTAATTTATTTTTCCACTTCTACTTGGTATCTTTTTGGCAATTTTTGACAAAAAGGGGGAGAACCAGAGTCAAAGATGATAGGGGGAGTAGGTGATGATAGGGGGAGTAAGAACAATGAGAAGGTGGATTAATGAACCAAAGGAGGAGAGTTGACATTGAACAAAGGGGGAGAAGAAGATGAACTGACGCGAGGCGAAGAAAAGAAAATCAAAAGATTTGATGATTGTCAAACGAAGGGGCAGTATTTAAACTTAACTTGCTTGTTCTACTTGTCTGGAGTTTATTTTGCAGGAAACATTTTGAAGACTTCAAGACTCCAAGTCCTAAGTCATAGAGTTTGTCTTAGGAGTTAGTCATATGTAATTTTTGTTTTATTTTGGATCATACACGCGTGAAGTTCAATGTTTTGGTGATGACATTGGATTTCATTTTTCTTGGTTTGGGTAGGACAATGTATTTTAGGTTTTGTCACGAAATTGCCAAAGGGGGAGATTGTTACGGATTTTGTATTGGCGCATTTCGTGAGTTGTTGAGTCGGAGTCTTGAAGGTCGAGGTGTTACTTGAACAAGTTGAAGAATCCGAGACCTCAAGAACAATGTGTTGACGACTCGTAGGATGAATCACGACGTGAAGGTATGTTTTAATGTTTATATGGTGATTCATCATTATTTATGGTAGTGGAATTATATTATCTGCTTAAACTGGATTAGAAGAGTTTTTGGGAACTTTAGTTTCTTATTTAGAACTATTTTATATTGAATTCCGGTATCTAAAGTTTATTCCTCAAAACCGTTTTGAAAAACTGGAATTTCTATTTAGGGTACCGGAATCATATTTGAAGTTCCTCAAAACCCGAAACTTAAAATTTCTAGAATCTGAACTGCATTCCGGAATGGTATTTTGGTACCGGAATGGATTTAATATATTCCGGTACTGATTCGATCTATACCGGAATACTGTGGCGTAAAATTTCTGTTCCGTCATTGCATTCCGGTATCGCGTTACGTATTCCGGAATACAGTGTCCAGATATGGTAATATTGATCTAATCCGACTCTAGTTGATTCCAACGCCTATAAATACCTTGTTAGGGTTCTCTTTGATGTTGAACGACTCAGAATTCAAGATAGAGAAACCCTAGAGGCTAGGATTTTCGTTCCAACCTTTTTCTATGAAAATAGCCTCCGAGATCAATTCGAGATAGTTTAATCTTCATCTATACATGTCGAATTGATCTTTGTCTTGCTTTGAACTCTTTCTTCTGGTTCTTAATGAAATTCTAAGCAAGGAATCACCGGTATAAACTCTGAGTTTGTTTCCAAACGGCGTCGTGGATTCGGCGTGATCGAGGCGGTTCGTGGCGTGGAGGCTTCGAGGATTCGAAGTGAGGCGTCTCGTGGATTCGAGGCGTGGCGTTCGTAGATTCGAACATGTGGCGTGGACAGTCGTTGGTGCGCGTGATCCGCTGAAGAGAAGGGAGAGGTAAAGTTCGTGGAGTCGGTAATCACCTTGTAATTCTTTACTCTTAGTGGATTATTTTTCGCGTGTTTGGTCCCGTGGGTTTTTCTCCAAAGTGGAGTTTCCCCACGTAAATCTCGGTGTGCTGATTTTATTTTCCGCATTTACTTTATCGCATTGAGATTTGTGATTTTTATTTATACACCTATTCACCCCCCCTCTAGGTGATTGATATACTCTAGATAGATCCTTAGGGTTCATAACTTACAATTGGTAGGGATCTAAGTTTTATCTTTCATAATGGGTGAAGGAGGTAATATAAATAGGCCACTGTTATTTAATGGAACCAATTACGCCTATTGAAAAGTCCGAATGAGAGCCTTCCTCATCGCAATTGATGAGCGAGTATGGCAAGCCGTGGAATTCGGGTGGAAACATCCAACCGAAGTGGTTAATGACACGACTGTACCTAAGCCACGGAATAAGTGGTCGAAGGATAATAATGAAGTTTCATCGTTTAATGGGAAAGGAATTAACGCTTTATTTAATGCTCTTTCCTCTACTGAGTTCACACGTGTTTTCGCGTGTGATACGGCTAAAGAGATTTGGGATACTCTACAAGTTACACACGAGGTTACAAGTCTAGTAAAAATTTAAAAGCTCCAAATGCTTACTAGTCAATTTGACTCGATTCGCATGGAGGAGCATGAATCCTTTATTGATTATTATACTAGACTTCAAGATATCGTTAACACGTGTGCGAATTTGGGAGAGAAGATCCCAGAATCTAAAGTGATTAGAAAAATCCTTCGAACACTTCCGGAGCGTTTTAGGGTTAAAGTTGCGGCTATTGAAACGGTTAAACATCCGGATGAAATGAAAGTAGAAGAACTTGTAGGTGCACTTCAAACATATGAAATGACTTTTCCTACTAATCAATCTTCTTCCAAGTCTTTCTCTAAAAGTACAGGTGTTGCACTTAAATCTACAAAAGAGAAAGAAGATGACACCGAATCCGATGATGAAGTTTCACTTGCAAATTTCGAACAACAAATGGCACTTCTTACTAAGAAGTTTCGTCGGAAGTTTAGGAAGAACCAAAGCATTCAAGCTTCATTCTCCAACCGAAAGCCTTCTTCTAACGGATCTTCACGTTCTAAATCCTCTAAAGTGAAGAGTCTTGCAAAGTATTCTAAAGAAAATGATGAATTTGAGGGGAAAATCCAATGTTACAAGTGTCGAGGCTACGACCATATTTTCACGGATTGTCCTACTAAAAAGATTTATAAGAAGAAGGCTTTGCAAGCTAAAACTTGGGACGATTCTACCTCGGGTGAATCGAGTTCAAGTGAAGAGGAAAAGAATGATGCGATAGCTCTATGTTCTCATACTTCTCTACCTTCTTCCTCTGCTTTTTGTTTATCATCTATTATTGCTGACCCTTTTACTTCTTCCTCTTTGCATGATACGTCGAGCGACAATGGGTCAAGTGAGGGAGAGTCCGATCATGAAGACTTAGCCGGTTCCTACAATCAACTACTCATTGAATCGAAAAAGATGGCTAAGCTGAACAAGAAGCTAAGGAGACGACTACTTGAGCTTGAAAGTGAAAACAATAAATTGAAGGAGTCAACTAAAGCTCTTGCGGAGGAAAGGGAACAACTTCTAACAAGTAATAAGATCCTCCAAGAGAAGCTAGACCACTCGAAAATAACTATCAAATCATATTTGGAGAGGATCAGTTTTCTAGAAAGACAACATGAAGAAATTCATACATCCAATCAAGTTTTGACCAAACAAGTCTATCAACTCAAATCCGACATACAAAAATTCTCATCCGGGTCAAAGAAGCTCGATGACATGCTCGGACTTGGTCAAACGGACAAACTTGGAGTCGGATACAAAAGAACTCATGTTGAGAAGGGTGAAAATTCAGCATCTAAAGATTCATCCAATCTAAAGGAGAAAATATGCCATAGATGCGAGATTAAAGGACACATCAAAAGGACATGTCCTAGAAGTGAAAAGAAACATTCATTGGCATCTTCGACAATTCGACAACCCCCGAGGATTCAAAAGCAACATCAATCAAGTCGAGTTCTCCGGAACAATCGAAAGTCAAAGCCACAACAAACAACTTCTTCGAAGCGGAATGCAAAGTGGCGACCAATGGATAAACAAAAGTCGATGCAAATGGTGCCTAATACTAACAAAACACGTCAATCGAGAATCCGTCAAGTTTGGATTCGGAAAGGTGATATCCTTCCTTTTCTTAAGCATTAATATCTTTTGAAATATTGCATTGATCGGTGTTTATTGCATATCTTAATGGATCATTGCTTTAAAATGCTTTCTTTGTAGTTTTTATGCTTTAAGATTTTGACGTTTTATGTTTTTATTCAACATTAAACAGTGCCTTGAACTTACTTGATTCACATCTATTCATTCCCTCTTAATCTCACGTTAATTATCGATTTTACTTCATCTTTATTGTCTTTGGAGATACTATTTGTGAGATTTCATAATACTTATATTCATCAAATTTAGGTAATCATGTATAATCTCTAGGAGCTTAATCAATCTCGGTTGTGTGTGTTGAATTTGATGGATAGTGATTTTCTTATGAACTAAGATTTGTCACATATTCTTTCAACCAAGAGATTGCTAAAGTTAGGGGGAGTTGTTATTGAGAAATTGAGAAAAGTGTTATTTTTCAAGTGTTTCGGTGAGTTTTTGAAAATTTCGGCGAGTTTCGGGAATCTGTAAAAGAACCAATTACTCGATGGTGTCGGATTATAAGTGTAGTACTCGGGTTTTTGTGGACTTTGAGGGTTTCTGGACTTGGTAGATTTCGGGCGCCCGGAAGTGAGGAAGTGGACGCCCGAAAGATCTGGATCCAGTGGGCATTCTGGACGATCCGGAAGAGGCTGATGAGGTTCGAATCTGGATGCAGAAAACCGGACGCCCAGATGAGGATCCGGATTGGCTTATGACGTGGAGAGCCAAGTGTCGCGACGCAGGACACGTGTCCACCGTCAGAGACACGCCGCCCCACCGCCTGCCGACCGATGACCGACCGCTTGGCCGCCAGCTGACACCTGGATTGCAGGGTTTCCGGACGCCCGGAAGTTAGATTCGGGCGCCCGAATGTGGGACTTTTGGGAGCCTATAAATAGGTGAGTCCTGATGGTTTTGAGCTCATTTTCCCACTTCGTGACTTCGTTTCTAGAGAGAGAAAGTTGGGTTTAGGGCCATGTGTTGGCATTAGTTGTAACCTAGCTTGCTCTCCTCTATTCTGTCGATCTGATCTGGAGCTGAGCAGTTGTTCTGTCGAAGTTAGCAGCCTTTTTTGAGATATTCAGATCGGAGTACTGCTGGAGCTTGATTATCTTGGAGGGTTGGATCTGAGGATACTGTTTTCCCCACCGTGGTTGGATTAGCTCTTGAGGTGGGTTGATGTTTGCCAGATTCAGTGGAATTCCTCCTATGTGTTTACTCTCATGTTAGCATGATAGTGTTGGATTATGTTAGCATGATATGATGATATTGGATTATGATAGTGTGATACTATTGGAATTATGATAGCATGACATGCTGAGATTATGTTAGATATGACCTGTTAGGTTGAGATTTGCATGATATGCTAATGATATATATATGAGCATGCATGATTTTCTTGTATCCTTGTTGCATGATTTGACCTACACCTATCCTGTTGATATTCTTTATATCAGTTGTTGTACATACTAGTGTAGGTGATCATGTGGAGGCTCGTGCTATGTTGTTGTACCTCCTCTTTGTGGTAGAGTTGAGATTGATTGTGAGCACTGGAGCATTGATTGGGTCATGTTATTGACTATCCTTTGAGGTGCCGAGGGCACGTGATTCTTTATTGACCCAGTCGTGTCGATCATATACCTGTGGGTGCTTGGCGCTGATATGGTTGTACTATACTCGGTTGGGTCGCTCCCACGAGTACCGCTCCGGAGTTGGCATGTTCCGTACAGAGGGTTGTACGAGGGGCTAGGGACAGACGGGTTTCCTGTACTAGCTGGCTCCCTGTAGGGTTGAGCATGATCAGGCCGCAGGTATCGTATTGTATTATATTGTATGGCATTATGGATTCGTGATAGTCCTCATCTGATATATTCAGTTCATTGGTATTCATGTTGACTGTTGAGCATTGTGCATAGTAGTGGTAGTATATCTCCTACTCTTTTTATTGCTCTATATATATCTCTTGAGATTGAGGACTTAGTGGGCAGACCGCTGAGGCTGGTGGCGGTACCCACTGAGAACTACTTGTTTGATAGTAGTTCTCACACCCGTTGTTGACACCTTTTTGCAGAGTCTTCTTCCCCAGTTGTGCATACTGAGCGCGGAAAGGAGACCGTCGGGTAGAGCTATTCCCCGGATACTTGGCTAGAGGTATACCCATTTTGATAGATGGTTGAGTCTGTACATACAGTGAGTTGGATATTATCAATGATGTATATGAGAGTTCTGTATGAGAGTTATGGATGATGTATGTATGTACAGTGATCTTTTGATATATTTATATAGCAGCTATGTTGATACCTTTAGCTTCTTTGTGGATGTTGTTGTTTTCGCTTCGTATACACGGTAGAAATACTGTGTATGCGGCGGATCTTGTCATGCGCCTGGGAAGAGGTAATCCGGGGCGTGACAGATTAAGTTGGTATCAGAGCTTAGGAATAGGTCTTGAGGTCCTAGGAAACCTAAGATAAATAGACCTAAGAATGACGAGGGAGACGTGATTGATCGCGAAAGTCAAAGATTGGGTTTTTGAATCCTTCCTTGTGTAGGAAGAGTGATTGAAGGATTATGCCTTCTCTTATCGGATGAATTATGTTGGCTGCAGACGACATAATAATCTGAGAAGAAAAGAAGTGTCCTTCTAGAATTTTGCTAGATTGGGTCGTGCGATTGTTTGTGGTCCTAATCGGGTATTCTGTTGCAGGTTATTAGCCTCCTCGACGACCGTCGACGCGAGCGCATCCGACGCCTTCGGATATGCCTGAGCAGACGGGACCTAGTGAACGGCCTGCTCTGCAGGAGCAGCTAGCAGACATAGCTGCAGTTGGAAGGCAGCAGAGTGACTTGTTACAGAAGATGTGCGATGCTTTCTCTACGCCTCGAGCTATGGAACCTCAGGCGGCAACGACTCCAACTACATCTCAACCCAGAGAAGGAAGTACTCAGCCTAGTCAAGCACTTTCTGAAGAGGAGCAGGAGCGGATGGCGGATAGATTGGCTCGCTTCTGTAGGTTTGATCCACCCCGATTTAATGGAAGTAGCATAGAACCGTGGGTGGTGGAAGCTTGGATATGTGAGATGGAGAAGTTGTTCGAGAATCTCTTTGTGCCAGCACGGGAGCAAGTGCATATGGCAGTTCATTGTTTATCTGGTGATGCTCATGTCTGGTGGAGGAGGACCCGTGATCATAGGTCCCTGAATCCTCTACAGATGTCTTGGAGTGAATTTCGGGGAATTATGTATGGAGCATATTTTCCCAGTAGTGTAAAGATGAAGATAGAGGAAGACTTGAAGAACCTGAAGCAAGGGAATCGTCCGGTACAGGAGTATGCGAGGGAGTTTACTAGATTACTCAACTGTGTTTCTTCAGCGGCGAGGGATGAGATACAGAAAGTCTATCTGTATGAGAAGGGTTTAAGACCCGACATCTTTCCATTTGTCCACTCGCAGAGACTTCAGACTTTGGATGCTACTATCGAGCAGTCTCTGTGGGTAGAGCGAGGGGCATTTGTGACGAGAGGGCAGCTTGTGGACCCAGCTCAGGGTCAGGAGAGGAAGCGCCCGGTACCTGATGATGGAGGACAGTCGAGTAGCAGGCGACCACCTAGACCTCCCCAGTGATCGTGTTTCTAGGGACGTGGATCTTCTAGTCGCCAGCAGTCTGGAGGATATCGTCAGCAGCGACAGCAGCAGTCGAGGGGATCTCCCCGATGTGTGATTTATGGAGGACCTCATTTTGCTTATCTCTGTGATAGACGAGAGGGTCGATGTTATGAGTGTGGACAGCCGGAACACATCAGGAGGGCTTGTCCCAGACTTGCAGCAGCTCCATCTATGGCGTCTGTACCTTTCTCCCCACTGCAGTATTCTGGAGCCTCCCCAGTATTTTCTCAAGAGCGATCTTCTATGCCACGACAGCCGGATCGACGCCAGCCACCGGCGAGCGGACGAGTTTATGCCGCTCAGATTGAGGATGCCTCGTTAGCTGATCGGGTGGTGGCAGGTATAGTTTTGATTTGTGGCATTAGATCGCGTACTTTATTCGATACTGGTGCATCGCATTCCTTTGTTAGTAGAGCATTTGCATTGCATTATGGTTTAGAGATAGGGATGTTACCCCAGACACAGGAGGTGCGGGTACCCGACCATAGTTTGCAGGTGACGCAGGGTTGTTTAGGATGTCCTGTGCAAGTAGGGCCTTGGATCATGCCTGCCGATTTATTAGTATTGAGACAGTTGCAGGATTTTGATGTAATCCTTGGCATGGATTGGTTATCTCGATACTTTGCTACAATTGATTGTGGAACCAAGACGGTGATTTTTCGTGAGCCTGGACATGAGGAGTTCATTTATGAAGGTTGTAGGAGTTCACTGTTCGCAGTGACGATTTCTTCTTCTAAGGCCAGACAGATGTTGAGTAGAGGGTGTATGGCCTATTTTGCAACAGTGACTGAGATGCCCACTATTGTACCAGGACTCGAGGATATTCCTATTGTCCGTGAGTTTACGGATGTCTTTCCTTCTGAGTTATCCTCAATGCCTCCTGATAGGGAGATTAAATTTGTGATTGATGTGGTACCAGGAACCGCGCCAATCTCGAAGACACCCTATAGAATGGCACCAGCTGAATTGAGAGAGTTGAAGGTGCAATTGCAGGATCTTATGGATAAAGAATTTATCAGACCCATTGTGTCGCCCTGGGGAGCGCCTGTGTTGTTTGTGAAGAAGAAGGATGGTTCACTTAGGTTGTGTGTGGATTATCGGGAATTGAATAAAGTGACCATCAAGAATAGATACCCCCTCCCACGTATCGATGATCTGTTCGATCAATTGCAGGGAGCGTGTGTCTTTTCTAAGATTGATCTTCAGTCCGGTTACCACCAGTTGAAGGTGAAGGCCGAGGATATTTCTAAGACAGCTTTTAGAACTCGGTATGGGCATTATGAGTTTACAGTCATGCCGTTTGGATTGACTAATGCCCCTGCTGCATTTATGGATATGATGAACCGAATTTTTAAGTCTTTTTTGGACAAATTTGTGGTAGTCTTTATCGATGATATTTTAATTTACTCCTGTGATGATGCAGAGCATGAGGAGCATCTGAGATTTGTGCTGCAACTCTTGCAAGAGAAGAAGTTGTATGCAAAGTTGAAGAAGTGTGAGTTCTGGTTGAGAGAGGTAGCCTTTTTAGGCCATGTGATTTCAGCTTCGGGAGTAGCTGTTGATCCTAAGAAGATTGAGGCGATTCATGATTGGCCTAGACCGACGACCATTTCTGAGGTTCGAAGTTTTTTTGGCTTAGCCGGGTATTATCGACAGTTTGTGGAAAGTTTTGCGAAACTCTCTACGCCTCTTACTCGGTTAACCAGGAAAGGAGTTAAGTATGTTTGGAGTGATGAGTGCCAAGAATGCTTTGATGAGCTAAAACAGAGATTGATGACAACCCCTATTCTTGCACTACCAGTGATGGGCGAAGGATTTGTTATCTATAGTGATGCTTCGCATAGTGGCTTGGGTTGCGTGCTGATGCAACATGGTAAAGTGATTGCATATGCTGCAAGACAACTAAAGAAATATGAAAAGAACTATCCCACTCATGATCTGGAGTTGGCGGCGGTAGTCTTTGCTCTGAAGCTATGGCGCCACTATCTCTATGGAGAGCATTGTGAAGTGTATACTGATCACAAGAGCCTCAAGTATCTATTCACACAGAAATAGCTGAATCTACGGCAACGGAGATGGTTGGAATTATTGAAGGATTATGACATCTCTATCTTGTATCATCCCGGCAAGGCGAATGTTGTTGCCGATGCTTTGAGTAGGAAGGCTGTGGCAACTTTGAGTTTATGTATCACTCAATAGCCTGTCCTAATTGAGAAGATGCGGAGGTTGTCCCTTGAGGTGGTTACTCACGGGATGACTGCAAGACTGATGACTCTAGTCATACAGCCCACTCTGTTGGAAAGGGTTCGAGAGAAACAGAGTGAAGACCCTTATCTGATAAAGGTTCGAGATCAACTGAGGAATGGTGATCTTGAAGGTTTTTCTTGTGATGATTCTGAAGTTCTTCGTTATAGAGGACGTCTATGTGTACCAACGGATCTGAAGATTCGAGAGGAGATATTGAGGGAAGCACATTATTCTCTTTATTCTGTACATCCTGAAGGGACTAAGATGTACCAGGATCTGAAGACTCACTTTTGGTGGAATGGTATGAAGCGGGATATTGGTAGGGCTGTAGCTCAATGTTTGACATGTCAGCAAGTTAAGGCTGAACATCGAGTACCGGCTGGCAAGCTACAGAATCTTTCAATACGTGAGTGGAAGTGGGATCATATTACGATGGATTTCGTCGTTGGACTGCCGAAGACTTCGAGCGGCTATGATACCATTTGGGTGATTGTTGATAGGCTGACGAAGTCTGCTCATTTTCTGCCTATGCAGATTACTTGGTCACGTGAGCGACTTGCGCAGCTTTATCTGGATGAGATATTGAGATTGCATAGAGTGCCAATCTCAATAGTATCTGATAGAGACCCAAGGTTTGTTTCTTATCTCTGGAAGAGTTTACAGACAGCTTTGGGGACTCAGCTTCGATTTAGCACTGCATTTCATCCCCAGACTGATGGTCAGTCCGAGCGCACTATACAGACACTCGAGGATATGCTGAGAGCTTGTGTCTTGGATTTTGGTGGAGGATGGGATCGACACCTGAGATTGGTAGAGTTTGCATACAACAATAGCTATCAAGCGAGCATTAAGATGGCTCCGTTTGAAGCATTGTATGGACGCAAATGTCGATCACCTCTGTATTGGGATGATGTTGGTGAAAGGAAGACGTTGGGTCCAGACCTTTTGCTTGAAGCCGAAGAGAAGGTTAAAGTGATACGACGGCATATTGCGACGGCTCAGAGCAGGCAAAAGAGTTATTCTGATACTCGGAGGCGAGATCTGGAATTTCATGTTGGTAATCATGTTTTCTTGAAGGTCTCACCATCGAAGGGCATACGGAGATTTGGGATTCGCGGAAAGCTTAGTCTGCGATTTATTGGTCCTTTTGAGATCTTGGAGAGAGTAGGACCCGTGGCATATCGGTTAGCCCTTCCGCCTCGACTAGTAGGAGTTCACGATGTCTTTCATGTATCTGTTTTGAGGAGATACATGCACGATCCTTCCCATGTGATAGATTTTTCCCCACTGGAGCTTACTGAGAATTTGCAGTACGAGGAGCGACCGATACGAATTCTTGCTCGTGAGACGAGGGAATTGCGTAATCGGGTCATGCCTTATGTCAAGGTACAGTGGGATTTTCATGATGATAGAGAGGCGACATGGGAGTTGGAGACTGTTATGCAGAGATCTTATCCCCACCTGTTTGCATTTTGAGGTGAGTGCCTTACCTTAGTTTCGAGGACGAAACTATTTTAAGAAGGGGAGAATATAGTACTCGGGTTTTTGTGGACTTTGAGGGTTTCTGGACTTGGCAGATTTCGGGCGCCCGGAAGTGAGGAAGTGGACGCCCGAAAGATCTGGATCCAGTGGGCATTCTGGATGATCCGGAAGAGGCTGATGAGGTTCGGATCTGGATGTAGAAAACCGGACGCCCGGATGAGGATCCGGATTGGCTTATGACGTGGAAAGCCACGTGTCGCGACGCAGGACATGTGTCGACCGCCGGAGACACGCCGCCCCACCGCCTGCCGACCGATGACCGACCGCTTGGCCGCCAGCTGACACCTGGATTGCAGGGTTTCCGGACGCCCGGAAGTTGGATTCGGGCGCCCGAATGTGGGACTTTTGGGAGCCTATAAATAGGTGAGTCCCTGATGGTTTTGAGCTCATTTTCCCACTTCGTGACTTCATTTCTAGAGAGAGAAAGTTGGGTTTAGGGCCATGTGTTGGCATTAGTTGTAACCTAGCTTGCTCTCCTCTATTCTGTCGATCTGATATGGAGCTGAGCTGTTGTTCTGTCGAAGTTAGCAGCCTTTTTGGAGATATTCAGATCGTAGTACTGCTGGAGCTTGATTATCTTGGAGGGTTGGATCTGAGGATACTGTTTTCCCCACCGTGGTTGGATTAGCTCTTGAGGTGGGTTGATGTTTGCCAGATTAAGTGGACTTCCTCCTATGTGTTTACTCTCATGTTAGCATGATAGTGTTGGATTATGTTAGCATGATATGATGATATTGGATTATGATAGTGTGATACTATTGGGATTATGATAGCATGACATGCTGAGATTATGTTAGATATGACCTGTTAGGTTGAGATTTGCATGATATGCTAATGATATATATATGAGCATGCATGATTTTCTTGTATCCTTGTTGCATGATTTGACCTACACCTATCCTGTTGATATTCCTTATACCAGTTGTTGTACATACTAGTGTAGGTGATCATGTGGAGGCTCGTGCTATGTTGTTGTACCTCCTCTTTGTGGTAGAGTTGAGATTGATTGTGAGCACTGGAGTATTGATTGGGTCATGTTATTGACTATCCTTTGAGGTGCCGAGGGCACGTGATTCTTTATTGACCCAGTCGTGTCGATCATATACCTGTGGGTGCTTGGCGCTGATATGGTTGTACTATACTCGGTTGGGTCGCTCCCACGAGTACCGCTCCGGAGTTGGCATGTTCCGTACAGAGGGTTGTACGAGGGGCTAGGGACAGACGGGTTTCCTGTACTAGCTGGCTCCCTGTAGGGTTGAGCATGATCAGGCCGCAGGTATCATATTGTATTATGTTGTATGACATTATGGATTCGTGATAGTCCTCATCTGATATATTCAGTTCATTGGTATTCATGTTGACAGTTGAGCATTGTGCATAATAGTGGTAGTATATCTCCTACTCTTTTTATTGCTATATATATATCTCTTGAGATTGAGGACTTAGTGGACAGACCGCTGAGGCTGGTGGTGGTACCCACTGAGGACTACTTGTTTGATAGTAGTTCTCACACCCGTTGTTGACACATTTTTGCAGAGTTTTCTTCCCCAGTTGTGCATACTGAGCGCGGAAAGGAGACCATCGGGTAGAGCTATTCCCCGGATACTTGGCTAGAGGTATACCCATTTTGATAGATGGTTGAGTCTGTACATACAGTGAGTTGGATATTATCAGATGTATATGAGAGTTCTGTATGAGAGTTATAGATGATGTATGTATGTACAGTGATCTTTTGATATATTTATATAGCAGCTCTGTTGATACTTTTAGCTTCTTTGTGGATGTTGTTGTTTTCGCTTCATATACACGGTAGAAATACTGTGTATGCGGCGGATCTTGTCATGCGCCTGGGAAGAGGTAACCCGGGGCGTGACAATAAGTATAGTGACTTTGGGTGACTTGGATATTAGTAACATGGTTGTGACGTCATTCCTGGTTTGACCACTGGTTGTGCGCGCAATCCGACACCAAAGTGGTGCTCGGATTAATGTGTTGGGCCTTTTTGGCCTAACGGTTGAGTTTGATGTGCGCGACCACGCTTATTACTGGCAGATGCCCTACGATAATCACTTTTCAAGTGAAAAATGACTCTTTGAGGTGGTCATGTAGATTTGTGTTGTCTTATTGCCAAAATCGACGTACATTGGTACTTGTTATTGCGTTGTTTCAATGTCGGGATCTCTGTTGGTGCTCATCTTATGTGCGGCTGTCCCAACACCCAAATTGGTATATTTTGGAATAACGAATGGCCTAAAATAACCTATGGTATATGTCGAGACACTCTAGGGAGTTAGTTGGAGGTCTCGTTGGGTTACGTGGTGTTTTAGGCGAGGTTCGTAAGTCAGTTGAAGAAACTGCTCCGATTGCATCGATTTGTGTTGTTGGCGACTTAGTGTTGGTGGTGGTTGTCGGTTTGTTGTCTGGAGCTAGTTGGACTCTTCTAGAGTTGGCTTAGAGGTTGGTCTAGTTTCGGAAGTCAGTAGGCAACCGATGTTCCGAGTATGTTGCGCTGCACTTTAGTGCGGTTTATACGTGTCAATTGGTTTAGTGAACACGTAGGGGTCTTTACTGACACTCGATGTGTTTGTCTAGGTTCACAGAGCACCTAGAGGCTTTGGCGGAGTCGTGGACTCAGGTAGTCGGTACAGGTGGGTGCTTCGATCCGAAGCTGGTTGAGCGGTGTCTGCTCGGTAACTTCTTTCATTTCATCCCCTCTTTGATGGCATAGTGTATATCTATCTATATTTTGTTACGGATTTTATATTGGCATATTTCGTGAAGTGAGTCAGAGTCTTGAAGAATCGAGAAAGAAAAGATGAAGTTAGCAGAATCGATGACTCGGAACATGAATGGTAAGTTTAAATAATATTGATGGTGATTTATAATCATATACATATGTTTGGAAGACATTAGAATATGTTTAAATTAATAAAATATTCAAAATTGAAGTTTTCCAAGTTTTAGGATCCGGACCCTGGTGCGAGGTTCGGAACCCGTACGCCTCTTTGGCTATCACGCAAGGAGGGTCCGGACCCTGGGTCAAGGTCTGGACTATGAAACGTCTGCAAACTTCAAAGTCCGGACCCTGATGTAAGGTCCGGACCCTGACCCGTCGTGATTTTTCGAAAACGTATTTTTTCAATCCTACTCTAATTCTAATGTCTCCTAAATCTATAAATAAGATGTGGGGATATCTCTAAAATGTGGTTAAGCATATTTTATCTTTTAGAAACCCTAGAAGCTTGTAGGAAGCCATCATTCTCATCTTCTACAATAAGTTTCTCTCAAATTGATTCTCCGTGCCCTAATTCCTTATGTCCTTCTAGAATCAATTTGAGAATTGCTTAGAGATTATTTTCATAGATCTTTTATGATATTCTAAGCAAGGAATCACCACCAACGTTATTCGTTTTGCTTCGGACGGAGTGGCGTCGTGGATTCGGCGTGATCAAGACGGTTCGTGGATTCAAATCGTTGGTGCTCAAGGATTCGAGTGGCGTCCGTGGATTCGGACATGGGGCGTGGACCACCCGACGGCGTGCGCGAGATCCGTAGGAGATAAATGAGAGGTTAAGTTCGTGGAGTCAGTAATCACCTTGTAATTTTTTTATTCTTAGTGGATTATTTTCGCGTGTTGGCCCCGTGGGTTTTTCTCGAAGTTGGAGTTTTCCCACGTAAATTTCGGTGTGCTGGTTTTTATTTTCCGCATTTATTTTGATAGCATTGAGATTTGTGTTTGGCCGTCATATCTATTCACCCCTCTCTAGGTATTGATAGTATCTAGATAGATCCTAGAGTTTTCCATAACTCACAAGTGGTATCAGAGCGGGATCTAGATTTATCTATCATTATGGGTGAAGGAGGTAACATTAATAGGCCCACGTTATTTGATGAGACTAACTATGCTTGTTGAAAGGTTCGCATGAGAGCTTTTCTAATAGCTATTGACGAGCGGGTTTGGCAATCTATTGAGTTTGGATGGAAACATCCAATCGAAAAGGTCGAGAATGTCGACAAGCCAAAACCCCGAAATAAATGAAGTAAGGAAGATATTGATTTATCTTCTTACAACGGTAGAGGAATAAATGCCTTATTTAATGTCTTAAATCAAACCGAGTTCTCACTTGTCTCGGCATGTGAGACGGCAAAGGAGATATGGGATACTCTCCAAGTTACGCATGAAGGAACTAGTTTAGTAAAGGTTCAAAAACTCCAAATGCTAACAAGCAAATTTGATTCAATTCATATGGAGGAACATGAGACCTTTACCGAGTATTATACTCGTCTTCAAGATATAGTTAATACATGCGCAAACTTGGGAGAGAAAATCTCCAAACCCAAGGTTGTAAGAAAGATTTTGAGAACTCTTCCCGAAAGATTTCGTCCGAAGGTTGCGGCCATTGAAACTATAAAACACCCGGATGATTTAAAAGTTGAGGAATTAGTAGGTACTTTACAAACATATGAGATGACTTTTCCTACTAATCAATTTTCTTCCAAATCTTCTTCTAAAAGTACAGGTGTTGCTCTCAAATCTACTAAGCAGGAGGACGATGACTCGGATTCCGACGAAGATATTTCGCTCACCGACTTTGAACACCAATTGGCACGTCTCATGAAGAAAATTTCATCAGAATTTTCGGAAGAACAAGACAAATAGATCTACATCCAAAACTTTTTCAAAAGGATCTTCAAGCTCAAAATCCTCAAAAGACAAGAAACTTGCAAAAGCCCTAAAGAAAAAGATTTCGAAGGGGAAATCCAATGCTATAAGTGCAAAGGCTACGACCATATTTCAACGAATTGTCCCACTAAGCAATCTTATAAGAAGAAGGCTTTGCAAGCAAACTTGGGACGATTCTACTTCTGATGAATCGACCTCAAGTGATGAGGAGAAGAATAATATTGCTTTATTGTCTCACACTACTTTACCTTCTTCCTCTGCTATTTATTTATCATCTATTATTTCTGACTCTTCTCTTTCTCCTTCCTTGAATGAAACGTCGACGGACGATGGCGAGAGTGAGGGGGAGTCGGATGATGAAGGCTTAGCCGAGACGTACCAACAACTACTTTAAGAATCTAAAAAGATGGCTAAGCACAACAAAAACCTAAGGAAGCAATTATTCGAACTTCAGAATGAAAAAGATGCATTATAGGTCACAACTAAAGCTCTTGAGGAGGAAAGAGAGTCGATATTGAAGAACGACAAGATCCTCCAAGAGAAGCTAGACCAATCGGAGATAATGATCAAATCCTACCAAGAGAAGATTGGTTTTCTAGACATCAAGTCAAGGAAATTCATACTTCCAACCAAGTTTTGACCAAACAAGTCAATCAACTCAAATCCAACATTCAAAAATTCTCCTCCGGATCGAAAAACCTTGATGACATGCTCGGATTGGGTCAAACGGACAAACTTGGAGTTGGATATGAAAGAACTTATGTTGAGAAGGTTAAAAGTCCAACACCCAATATCTCAACAAATTTGAAAGAGAAAGTATGCCATAGATGTGGAAAGAAATGTCACATCAAGAAGACATGTCCTAGAAAAGGAAAGAAACATCAATCAGCATTTTCTAAACATCAATTGGCATCCTCTAACACTCAACAACCCCCACGGTTTCAAAAGAAACATCAATCGAGTCGATTAGCGAAGATCAACCAAAAGTCGAAGCCACAACAACCGATTTCTACAAAGCCAAATGCGACGTGGAGACCCACGGTTGATCGGAAGTCAAAACAAATGGCGTCCAACGTCAACAAATCAAGACAACCAACAATCTGACAAGTTTGGGTTCGGAAAGGTGATATCTTTTATTGTCTTAAATCTTAATTTGTTTTGACTGTGTAGTGCTTTGGTTGGTTTTCGTTGCATATCTTGTTTGATCATTGCATTACATATTTAGATGCTTTCATTATTACGATTTTTTATTTTTCGGTTATTGATTTCAAGCTCATTGGGTGATTACAACATTAAATAGTGCCTTGAACATCAATAGGTTCACTTTCATTCACTCCTAGTTAATTTCATATCAATTATCGATTTTACTTCATTTTTATTATTTATGAAGATAATTTATTATAGGAGTTCTTAACACTTATATTCATCAAATTTAGGTAATCATGTATGATCTTTAGGTACTTAATCTATCTCGGCTGTGTGTGTTGAATTTGATGAATTGGCATTTGCTAATAGACTAAAACTTGTCAAATTTTTTCTCAAATAAGAGATTGCATAATTAAGGGGAGTTATATATATATAAAGGAAAAAAAAAGAGAAACACTCCAATTGCTTAAAAGATGTGAAAAAAGTTACATCCAAAAGGGAGTGTGAAAACTACCACCACATGTAGGAAAGAGCTACCACCCCGGTTGTCCGGTAAGTGTGTGAAGCTACCACATGAAAATTAAAATGCATAATCGAAAAGGTTGAAAAAATGTAGACCTTTTACAAAAATTCGGTGTTATAAGGTGGTATAGTGAAAAGATGCTCAAAGAGTCATCCCCGGTTTATTACTTGCTTGGTCTCAAATTTGAATGTTTATGCGATAAATTTATGTCATTTGGTGAATCTCCATAAGTCATTTTTATAAACCGTTACTTCTTGATAGTTTTGAGCCTCTAAATTATTTTTGATGACTTATTTTTGGAGTATATATGGATTAAGAAATCTCATAATATTTTATCTACATTGTGATGATTTTGTAGTAAAATTTTTAATTTATGCAATTAACAAGGTTTGAAAGGCGTCTATGTGAATTTATCATGTTCATACACTAACATTGTCTTTACAATGCTTTCATCATATTTGATATTTTAACAAGTGGTTTTAAAATTGAAAAAGTTTTTGAACTTGTGTTTTATTTGATTTCTCTCTAAACTCTCTATGTTTTTTTTGTGCTTTTTCTTTCGACAATTTTTGACAAACAGGGGGAGAGAGGTGATGATATTGAAATTTTTTTAAAAAAGAGAGAGATTTTAAACTTAGACGCATGAACAAAGGGGGAGAGTTTTGATATATTATTACTAACTTTGTTCATGGAGAAAGTAATTTTTTAGCAGGTCTTTGAAGACTTCAAGACTCCATTTGTGTCTAAGTCATAGAGTTTGTTTAGAAGTTATAAAGTTATAATTTTGTATTTTGTTTGGATCTTTCACGCAAGAAGTTTATTGTTTTGAAAGCGAGAAGTTCATTATTTTGGTGATGGCAATAAATTTCAAAGTTTCTTTTTGGAGAGATGAGCATTGTGAGTGTTTTATAAAATTTTGAGTTTTGTCATGAAATTGCTAAAGGGGGAGATTGTTACGGATTTTATATTGGCATATTTCGTAAAGTGAGTCGGAGTCTTGAAGAATCGAGAAAGAAAAGATGAAGTTAGCAGACTCGAAGACTCAAAACATGAATCCATGATGCTTGGTAAGTTTAAATAATATTGATGGTGATTTATAATCATATACATATGTTTGGAAGACATTAGAATGGATTTAAATTAATAAAATATTCAAAACTGAAGTTTTTCAAGTTTTAGGATCCGGACCCTGGTGCGAGGTCCAGAACCCGTACGCCTCTTTGGCTGTCACAGAGGGAGGGTCCGGACCCTGGGTCAAGGTCTGGACTATGAAACGTCTGCAAACTTCAAAGTCCGGACCCTGATGTAAGGTCCGGACCCTGACCCGTCGCGATTTTTCGAAAACGTATTTTTTCAATCCTACTCTGATTCTAATGTCTCCTAAATCTATAAATAAGATGTGGGGATATCTCTAAAATATGGTTAAGCATATTTTATCTTTTAGAAACCCTAAAAACTTGTAGGAAGCCGTCATTCTCATCTTCTACGACAAGTTTCTCTCAAATTGATTCTTCGTGTCCTAATTCCTAATGTTCTTCTAGAATCAATTTGAGAATTGCTTAGAGATTATTTCCACAGATCTTTCATGATATTCTAAGCAAGGAATCACCACCAACGTTATTCATTTTGCTCCGGACATAGTGGCGTCGTGGATTCGGCGTGATCAAGACGGTTCGTGGATTCAAATCGTTGGTGCTCGAGGATTCGAGTGGCGTCCGTGGATTCAGACGTGGGGCGTGGACAACCCGGCGGCGTGCGCGAGATCCGTAGGAGATAAAGGAGAGGTTAAGTCCGTGGAGTCGGTAATCACCTTGTAATCTTTTATTCTTAGTGGATTATTTTTCGCGTGTTGGTCGCGTGGATTTTTCTCCAAGTTGGAGTTTTTCCACATAAATCTCGGTGTGTTGGTTTTTGTTTTCCGCATTTATTTTGATAGCATTGAGATTTGTGTTTGGCCGTCATACCTATTCACCCCCCTCTAGGTATTGATAGTATCTAGATAGATCCTAGGGTTCCCCATAACTCACATGTTTGCCTATCGAGCTTTTGCACATTATATGCTTTCTCATTTGACTACTCTACGGTTATTTTCATCTCATAGTATCATGATTGACCTAGTGGTAGAGTAGCATTTACTGTGATTAGTTGTCATAGCATGATTTGATGACTTGGTGATTGGTTACTTCTCGCACATGGTGATTTAGTTATATAGACTTGATAGGTCAGTAACATGGTGACATTCCTTGGAAAAAAAGTAGACCTGATTGGTTAGACGTTGCTGTGGATTACTTTTTCGGCTATTTGCCGAAGTTGGCTTCTGAGCATATTGCATCGTTCGCCACAGCTCGGGAGCATTTTCACGTACACCAACGGTCTGATACACTGCAAGAGGGTGTTCTTTTCCAAAAAAGCGATCGTACTTCCGACCCGTGAGCCCTACGAGGTTCCTGATAGGGTTATATGCCGGGTGGGCGAGCAGGACATGACATAGCCTGAGGTTTTTAGACCAATATGGCAGTTGGTTGGGTTTACTGATACTATTCATCTATTTGACGCACTTTGTGTTATGTTGTTCTTTACAGTAGTGATTACTTATGCACGGATTGGTGTTTGTAGTCCCTTCTAGTTATTATTGCTACTGTACCAGCATACATATTCATTATTATTGTATGTCGACTTTCTACTTTACCTTGCAGTAGCGATTTTTATGCATCTTTGCTAGCTGTTATTCCTTTTCGGTTATCATTGCTACTGTAGTTAGTATAATTGTTTCTTACCATTGATTACTATATCTCTAATTTGCCGGTCAGTACAATTTAGCCTTCGTCGGCTTGCGGTACCCAGTGAAAAATCTCAGATTGGTTTTTCATCCCTTCTCTTTTCAAGTAGCACGGGCGGTGAGGGTCGGGACGGTGCGTGAGGATGGTATAGATAGTGGTGCTCGAGCTTTACTTACGAATGGTTCTCTATGTTCTTCTACTTAGTTCCTGATCACTTGGTTTAGAGTAGCCTATTTCCTACTCACTATTCATGATGATTGATAACTGTCGATTTAGCTGTTGGCTTAGTTGATTATTTTCTACACCTGTCTTGAATCATTAATTGTTTAGTTATACTCGTTTTGTATTTAATTGTTATTGGATATTGTTATCTCTCTATGTGGTTGTTAGCATGGTTGGTATTGTATTTAGGTGCTACGTCGTGCTTGTACAGGGGAGACTCTGTCCGTTTGTACAAGGGATTCTTTTGTTCATGTGGCGGGTCTATGTGCCTCGTGGGGCTGTCTTTAAAGGTGTTTATAATTTACACGTTTTTTGCTGGTTTTCCTAAAATAGATTTTCAAAAAGAACCCCGGGGCGTGACATGCACTTCGAGTGCCACTGTCTCCATGCCTAAATTGATGCGTTTGGGGATGGTAGTGGGCTTAGATGGCTGGTGGCTGTGTTGGTGACATTTAATGGACCGAAATGATGATTTCAGTGAAATTATGTTTATATTGATTGATAGTGAAAATCGATTAAAGAAACTGATGTTCCAAGTGCACCAATTCATGTTGTTGGTGGCTCAATAACGTGAGTTGATGTCGGCATGATCATTAGGTGAAATTTGGACTCTCATCGAGTCGGCTCATGAATTAGTCTAGTTTCGGAAGTCGATTTTTCAGAAGTCAATTAGCGTGACTGATATTTCGAATATGTTGTGGTGCACTTCAATGTGGTATATATGTGTCGGTTGGTATTGTGAGGACCTAGGAGCTTGTATTGACACTCAGTGATTATGTCTAGATTCGCGCGACACCTAGAGGCATTGAAGGAGTCGTGGACTTTGATATATCTGATACATAGTTGGGTTCTTTGATCTAAAATCGGTAAAGTAGTATTCTACTCGGTTATAGTATCATACTTTTATAGTATCATACTTCTATCATGTATCAAATTGAGTATATCAGTTTTTATTACTTCATTACTATTTCTTCTTCTTGCTCTACCTTTCGGCTTCATGCATCGTTATATGATGTTGTGGATGATTAGTTGGTAGAGCAGTTTTATAGATCATTACGATATCTTACATGCTTGGTTACTTTATATGTTGGCTTATTATAGTATTCTTCCTTACATGCTTCATTATTATCATATATACACCTCATCGTGTTAGATATATGACATGTAGAGTATGTGACACTCCAATAGTCCCACACCGGATCATGTGGGAGAGTGTGATGGGCTCATAAGTGACAGACACATTAGTAATAATAACTGGGCTTAAGCATTTTAAGCCGGTGGTTTGGATCCAACGAGTTATTATTGCTAGCAGGTCGGGTCGTCACATTTGGCATCAGAGCCTGATAACTAGCCAAAAATGTGAGATGGATCTCATATCGCCTGGTAAATTTAGGACTATCACTACAACAGAATTAGGTTATAGGAATATATTTTTGAGACACTTTTGTGTAAGTGTCCCATCTTTGTCCAAAACCTCTTAAAGAAAAAAAATCTACCAAGGCCCAATTATAAAGCCCAATCTAGCCAAAAAAAATGTTATCCTACTTGACCCCCCCCCGCCACCCCACTCGGCCCAAATACAAAAAGCGGGAAAAAAAAATGATCCAACCGTGCTCCTAGGTCATCTCCCTCTTCTCCCCTCACTCAAACCCCCTAAATCCTAGACGAAGAGCCCGTCGCTCTCCTCCTCCTTCGCCGCCGCAGCCGACAAGGTAGGGTTCCGACGGCCGGGGTTCGGCCGCGAGGATCTCGCAGGGACCGTACAGGGCTATGATCGCCACATATCCCTCCGCCACAGGTCGCCGGAGGAGTGGGCGCCAAACGTCGAGGCGGTAGCGGCGGTGGGGGAGGAGGAGTCCGGCGACCGCTTCCTGGCTGTGCTCACGGCGGCGTTGAAGGCGCGGAAGGGGGAGACGAAGAAGAAGGTAAGCTCGATCGATGCTAGGGTTTCTTATTCATGAGGATTTAAGGTGTAATCTCTTGTGAGAATCTCTTTGTGCGTGAATGGCTTACTTGTTTGTGCATGAATCGAATCTGATCTCTTTGATTAAGCTTTTAGTGATTCATATGCTTTTAGAAAGCTTCCAAAATTGCTGATTGGATTGTTGGAACAATAACAATAGGTTTCTATTGTTATTGTTCGAAGGTAACACTAGGTTATAAATAAACAAATATCATGAGAAAACCGAGACATCAATGATGTAGGTTTTTTGCTACTTATCCTACACTGCATAGGAAAACTAATAAGTTACATTAGCATTGAAGGCATCTGAAAGCATTCAGGGCATCAATTTGCTATCAACAGAACCAATGCTCTGAACTGCATGCATTTGCTTCTGTAACTCATTGTCGAGCTGCAATTTCAAATCTTCAATAACTGTGATTCTATATGATGAAGTGTTTGCATTAAATTGATTGTCTAATTGATTATCTAGATCGACCTCACACCTGATGATGAAAAGAGGAAAAAGTCAATTAAACCCCTTGTAGTTTATCCCGTTTGTGCTTTACTATTATGCTGTATCGTTTGTTGCACTTAATTATGGCCTGGTTATTGTTTGTTATGTTATAAGGACCTGCCATCAACAGCATGTTAGAAATGTTGTGTTTGCATTCTAGACCAATTCAAAATTGATGCTTTTCAAATAAAATCAAATACATGTGTTCTTGTTCTAAATAGTGCATGGCTCTATTGTTGATGTCAAGTTAGAAAATGGAACAGAGTTATCAAGATCTAGTTATGCATTGTTTCATTTGTTGATGTGAAGTGAGAAAATGAAACCTAATTATTAAGATGTAGGTGTCCATTATGTTTCTTCTACTAAGCCAATTTAGAAAAGCAAAACTACAGGGTTGTGTTGATGTGTGAGAGTTTTATTTTGGGAATAATTATATATGGCTCCCTGCAAAAGTATCAAATAGCAAATATATCCCTATAAAACATAAGTTATTAGATTTTGAACTGGTTTGTACGATAGAAGCTGCATTTGAAGTCCCCAAAAGGAGTTGTGGTGTGTGTGAGAGCTGTACTTAATGATGTGGCTCATTACTTGCTCCTTCCCTTTTATGCTGTGTGTGAAAGTTTCACTTTTTTTTGTCCTTGAGGACTCTTTGCAGTGAGAATAGAATAGATTTGATCCTAATGTTCTGATAAAGTTATCCAACTGGTGCATAGTAGATTATATGCCTTCTACTTGGCTCCTCTTTTTTTTTTTAACTTCAGGTTTTTAGGGTTTTTGGATGAAAGTTTGTAACCATAAAAAACTCTTTAAGTTTTTTATAAGATTGCTGTGGAATTTCAGTTCTTTACTATGTGATCATGTATGCAAGATCATTCATATCATGATTTGGCTTATAATGCTTTTAAAACTAAACTAGACATTTGGCCTTTTAAATAGCAATACTTATCGTTTCCTTCTATTGGAGAAATATAATGTCTGTACATATCGGAGAAATATAAAATCACCCCTTTTCATGTATAGAAGAGGGGTGATTTTAGGTGTTCATCATACATAATATCTTACTCTTCTTTTAATTTTATCTTTAGTGGATTTCATGTGTAATATTTTGATATTCTGCTAGTAGTCATGTTTTATGCCTTGTCGTGATAATAGTGGCTAATTGAGCCTCTGCTCTTTCAGATTTGGTGACTTTATTTTTCCTGTGTTGGCATTTTACTTCAGTGGGTTGTAGGTTTAATGGAAGTGAGGCCAAATTTTCTCTCGAGAGAAATTGAGAAGTTCCTTCTTGAGGATATATATCAGGTAAAAGTTTTTCAGGTATATGTATATTACACTAATTATAGCTTTAGTGGCATTCCTAGCACACTTCTAAGTATTAAATTTGTGCATCATTTAGATTGAGTAGTTTGTCTATGACAATAAAGGAATAGTTGGAAGCTTTTCAAGTTATTATAAGAAAAGGAATGCCAATTTTACTATTTCAGTCATATATTTTACGTTCACTTAAGTATTATAATGATAATATAATTATCATGTTTATATATATTTCGCAAAATCATGTGTGTCCAGACAATATATAAAACACACATATTAGACTTTGAACATAAAAAAAATCTTATTTATCTAAGATAGTAAAAAAGGTTCTTTTTGGAAGTTCACCCCTGAACCTGAAGTAATTAAAAATAAAAAAAATTAAAAATATCTGCAACTCTTCCTGTAGGAGATCACACAATGATAATGATTTCATATAGAATTAATACTTTGAAATGCACATGTACTTTTGTGAATAGTGCACTCATAATTCTAGTTCTTGATTGCATAGGCGCAAGACTGTACAAGTCAATAGTCTTTAAAGAAAATATATATATGCAAGTTTAATTTTCTGATAACTGAATAGCTAGTATATGTTCTCTTTTTCTTGCTTAAATTTATGTTTGTTTGCTTCGTGGCTTCGAGGCCGAGCAACTTCCCCTTCCTTTTCCTTTTCCTTTCGATTTGTGCGTTCTCTCAAATTGGGTATACCCCTGTTTAATTAAAAATAAAAAAAATTAGGGCAATCTCTTTTGTCCTTTTGAACCATAAAATGTAGGATCCAATTACTAAAAATATGTCCTAAAACTTATCCCAAAAAAGAGTTCAGCAATCTTAGGAAAATTCCTAAGTTCATATATGGTGGGGAAACTTTTATTGTTTCTGATAAAATGATACAATATGAAATGATACAATGTGTCCTTTTTGGCTCTTTTGTTGTTTTCTTTTTATTGGTGGTGGGGTCATGAATCAGTGCTATGTGCTTCACGAGTTGTGGTAAATTATACAGTGCAATAAATTAGGGAGTCACCATCTTAATTACTACTAGTATACCAAATGGAGATGCATGTATCAAATTGCATTTTGAGTCTGATAATCTATCACTTTAATAATGTCTTGCTCATTGTTGGATAATGCCTTTTTTAAGATGAAATGATTATCTAATACTAGAAAATTTATTCGTTTAGGTTTCAGGCTCGTAATATTCATCCACAATCTCGTTGCCCATCAGGTAAAAGTTAAACTTATCTTAATTGGTTTTCATATTAAAAGATTGTTTGACTAATCCATTATTAACTTCAGTATTGTTGAATTTGTAGGTTCAACATCTTAATTGCAGAGCTCACTAAGACTGGATCTGATATGATATTATTAGTTTTGGTTTTCATTTCTCTTGGGTTGAAAAGCTAGAAATTGTTAGTACTGTGATTTAGTGACTAAATACTCATTTAAAGATATATGGATACTACTTTGAGACATTTTGGTGTTAATTAGTATACTACAAAACTTCTTTTGGCATTTCTTTGTTAATGCAAATCAAGACAAATAAAATTAAAGATATGCTAAATATGCTTAATGATAATAGATTACCGTGGAGTGGTATAATATTTTAGAAAGTGTGATGCATCAAGAAAAAATAGGATACTTTTAAAAAAATGGGACAGTTATAAAGTGTCGCTGAAATTAAAAAGAAGTGTTGCTAGAATATTATTTTGCAACACTTTTATGTGCTGCTAAAAGCTTAAATAAGTGTCGGTAAATTAGTAGCACTTTTTTTAAATTATACCGACACTCTTAAAAACTGTCACTATATACCTAGCGACCCCACATATAGCAACACTTTTACAAGTGTCGGTAATTTAGCCAGCAGCACTTTTTCTGACTTGTACCGACATTTAAAAGTTTCGCTATACACCGTTTTTGTTGTAGTGTATGTGTGTGATTGGGTCAAGCTGACGAGGACGTCAGGGCCTAAACTAGGGGAGTATGCGACACTCCAATAATCCCACATCAGATAATGTGGGAGAGTGTGATGGGCTTATAAGTGACAGCCACATTAGTAATAATAACTAGGCTTAAGCATTTTGCGCAGGTGATTTGGGCCCAACGAGTTATTATTGCTAGCAGGTCGGGTCGTTATAGAGTAGGTTTCGGATGACATACGATTACTTCTTCATGGATGTTAACCTTATTGGTCGGTTTCACTCGATTATGGATATGACATACGATTGACCTTATGGTCGGTTTTACTCTATACGAGTTTGACCTTTGTGGTCGACAAACGGCTTCTCGTGAGCCTTGCGGCTTTCCGTCGCGGTTTAATTACTTGAGCACATAATATGATCTGCCATCAGCATGATGCACATTCACATACACTAGTTCGGTTTGGCCACCGACAGCTAGTGTTCTTTTCTAGAAAAGAGGTTGAAATTGACCCGTAAGACAGGTTCGTGAAGGTGTGGCTTTGTCTGAGGTCTATAGAGTAACACGGCGGTTGTGGATTGGGTTATATATTGAACTATTCGTCCGGTTGATGCATGGCATGCTCGTATCTTGTTTTGATTACAGTAATGTCATATCTTAGTTGTTTGGATACATACTTCTGATCCGTTTACTCTTATATTACTGTAGTCGGTTATCATATCATTATCCTATTTTTCCTTTCTATTAAGCAGTGCAGCTTGCCCATAGTGGCACGTTGTCCCTACTGGAAAATATAATTATATGTTTCTCACCTCCTTTCTTTTACAGGTGAGTTAGGTGGTGAGGGTCGGGACGCAATGTGAGGTTGGGATAGATAGTATCTCGGTAGCTTCCCATGCTTTTGGACATATCTTGAGCATTTTGAGTTTATAACTTCTTAAGCCTTTTATTTATCACTTTTGATATCGTGATGTCAATATAGTTGAGATGTGAGTTGTAACCTTGAGGTTTTGAATTTTGATCGATTTTTGTTTTCTTATTGTCACGCCCCAGGCCACAATGGAAGCCTAATCCATGCACGTGCACAGACCCGCCATGTGTTTCAAGGACGTCCCCGTACACGGGAAGCATCAATATCTTACCACTGAAATATGCTTTTAGAGAAAAGATGAAATCTGTGTTGATGGGTAACCAGAGCATAAGCATAAATTATTACTAAGCTATACATAGTTTAGATCCGAACATTAGTTCCAAAATGGGTTCACAAATTTTTTTTATCAACTCTCAAGTTAATACATGACTAAAATCATAATTAGTACATTATCACTTTAACATAGTTTCCCAAAACATCAAAGGGTACTCAGTCCAAAACGGGTGAAAGGGCTCTAGCTATTACAAAACTCCCTTTCCACGATCCAGCGCCTCCCATGTATTTAAAGGCTCTGAAAGAAAAACATCAAACTACGGCACGTGAGAACTATAAAATATAGTTCCCAGTAGGTACCGCCGCCGAAAGGGGCGCGCTACACCACTAGGTCAACTGAGACATCGGTATAAGAAAACTGGGGATAATAGCTGTAATAAAGGAAGCATGAAACACTGTAACTGCTATATGATAATTATAAGAATGGTGTAATATTACTATGCCCCTATGCTACATGAAGTAGAAGGAATCATGTCTCAACTTTCGGGTATGCATTAATTTGGTTTATCTCAACTTGCAACTATGCATCAATTTAGTTTATGATATCCACATATAACTATTTACCCAATCTCTTGAGGACCTATATAGAGTATAGTCCTAGCTTGCACCATACCTCATGGATTGTGTGCAGCACCCCGCAAACGCAAGCTATGCTTTACACCCACAGCCCAAGCAGCGCTCAAAAGCAAAAGCAAGCTCACTCACATGGTTATACCTCCGGAGGACTAGGCTCTGGGGTTGCGAACCCCACGAGCGTATGCTATTTGAGCTCAGTTTGTTCCCTGCAAGCATTAGTCACATGCATAATGCTCAAAAGCCACAAATTCCAAGTACTTGATCTATGGTCACGTATGAGTTCTCCACCCTATTACTTATCTCAACATGTCATTTTTTAGGGATTGTGAACAAGTAATCTCAACATATATCCAAATATAAACATAGGGACATTCATCTCAATTTAACCACTATGATATAGAGAGTAGAAAGCAACAAAGTACTACTAAGTAGATGTCCACATCTCAACATGACGCTCAATGCTATTTGGAATAGAGAGATGCACCTACATGCATAAGAACCATACTAACATATGCTAGATAATGCATATATTAGGGAACATACATTCAACATGCATATAATTGCAATGCTTTATTTCATTTCAAAAATGAAGGTTCCTAATGTTATGTTTATCAAGAAATCAAGATCAATCAGGGAATAGATGACATAGAAAGAGTTCATCAATTTCGATTAGGTCGAATCCACTAGATAGTTGTCGAAATTATTTCGTTTCCTCAATCAAAGTTGTCCCCTCCTCTTCTAGTCCTAAGAGATTTTTCCAAGTAATGAAAACCTTCAAAAATTTTCATACAAAAATTCTTCAAAAATCATATGAAAAATGGGTAGAAAATATCTTATCTCAAGAAATCTTCGAAATTACTCCAAATCAAGTTGTTGGGACTTCAATTCTAACCTATAAGAGGGTTTCCAACGCACCAATTTTACCTAAAAACCCCTCAATCAAAAACCCCCAACTTAAAACCCAATTTCTATGTGAGGACTGGAATTTTTTTTTATGGTGTAATTTGATACTTTTCAGTAGTATTTTTATAAGTATTTGAAATTTGAAATTACTGGTTTAATTCCGGCTAAAAATCGAATTTTTATTAAAGGTGTATAGTGACTGGTACTATTCACTTAAATGAATAGTAACCTGCATTTTATTTTGAGGCATCGGCTTGAGGATGGCTTCGGACGTGATTTGGGCACTGTTTCGGACGACCAAATAAGTTTTTCCGACGGTCCGGCTGTGCCGGAGATGATGTCACTGTCTGATTTTACGTTCGATGCACGATTTTCGAGAAAATCTACTTTTATCACAGATCGACCTTTTATTACTGGATGTTTTTGCTTTTTAGAATCTTCCGGTGCTTCGTTTTGTGTGAAAATCTTAGAAAAGGTATCACTAGCCAAGATACACGCGTTGGTGAATTCTTGGTATGAAACTCTAAGGTTAGAGTGCTAATTTGCTATTTTTGCAAATTGTGAAAATAAAGCACTATGTGAAAGGGTTATCATTTTATGTGAGAAATTTCACAGTTTTGACGAGTGGAAGAATATATATGAAAGTAGACGCAGAGGGAAATGCCAACTCAAATTTTGCAAAATTCGGGACGCTTTGTGCGAAGTGGCACTGAGGTGATGTTGTGAGAGATAAATTGATCGGTTGGTTCTCTTTCTAAAAG